>OX453300.1:35188091-36391545 GCA_949710035.1 Crambus lathoniellus | reverse complement strand
CGCGAGGTCCAGCGAGAGTAGGATACATCAACCAGTGTAAGGTGGCCGCGTTAGCAGTCGGCGGTGTAGACATTCGGAGGCCCTCAGATGGCAGTTCGCTGTCTGAGGTTAAGCAGGATACATCAACCAGTGTAAGATGGCCGCGTTAGCAGTCGGCGGTGTAGACAGTCGGAGGCCCTCAGATGGCAGTTTGCTGTCTGAGGTTAAGCAGGATACATCAACCAGCGTAAGATGGCCGCGTTAGCAGTCGGCGGTGTATACGGGCGCGAGGTCCAGCGTGAGGTGTCGCAGGGCGCGGTCGCGGGAGGCGGAGCGCGCGGCTCGAGACGACTTGATGATCTGTAACACCATCGCCTTGCAGTCTAAGCACACCGCCATCTGCACGCCGCGCAGTCGCTCCGCTGCGCCCGCGCACGTCGCACCGCCCGCTCGCGTTCGGCTGAAATTGTTAACAGATCCGTTATAACACTAGGTGAAACCGCAGAATTAAATAAGACTGCCTCACGTGAGGGGATAGAAGAGATTGGAGGGTTTTTACGTCTATTATAAAACTAACAACTAGGTATGATTTATTGTTAATTTTAAATCAAGTTTAAAAAAGCGGTCGCAAGCATAAGTACCTAGATAATATGAACCCGGTAATAACAAGATGACACGAAAGCAACAAGGACAAAACGAAACCTCTTTTGCGCTGAACTGAAGACTTGAAGAGATTGTTGAATGGATCTATTTTAATGGAAAAATGCAGTCTACATAAGTACAGTCAGCGTCAAATACACTCGCGAGCAAAAGTATGGAATCACTTACTTGGAATTGACTCTGCGCGATCTTGAGTAGGTACTTAATAACTAGTTAAGTTTAATAAAAATGGTACCATTTTAAAGGTTAAACTGTTAATCTTTAAATTGATACCAAATTCATTTAAATCACATCAGTATTTAAGGAGATATCCCGGATAAGGTGAAGGAGTAAGGAAAACATAAGGAATATGAAAAAATAATAAATAAAGAAAACAACAAAAATTTACTAATAAAATTTTTATTTGTCCTTAAAATCAAGTTTCAATATTTAGTGTTCCCTCCTCTCGCCCTAATAACTGCTCGAAGACGGTTCTTCATTGACCTAATCAGCCTCTGCATCGATTCTTGCGGGATACCTTCCCACTCCTCTATCAAAGCAGATTTCAGCTCATTCACACTTGAAGGAGCAGGATTTCTGGAACGAACCCTCCTCTTCAGTTCATCCCACACGTGCTCAATGGGATTCAAGTCCGGGCTGAGCGCTGGCCAGTCCAATGTGGCGATACCGACTTCTTCGAGGTATTCAGTTGTGGCACGGGAAGTGTGACAACGAGCGTTATCGTGCATAAGGAGGAAGTCATTACCGATATATCCCGCATAGGGAACGACATGTTCCAGCAGAATATCGGAAATGTAGCGGTCTGAAGTTAGACCGCCTCCTCGTCCCCCGCCAGGAACGAAAACAAGCTCCGTTTTACCGTCGAAGGAAATGCCGGCCCACATCATACAAGAACCGCCCCCATAAGCCACTGTCTCAGCGAAACAGCACTGCGTAAATCGCTCCCCAGGCCGCCTGTAGACCCGACCCCTTCGGTCGCTGCCGTGCAAACACATTCTGCACTCGTCGGAGAACAGGACTCGCCTCCATTGCTCAACCTCCCATCCATCAAGATGGGAGCGAGCAAATTGAAGGCGAGCTTGTCGGTGACCTGCCGTCAGTTTCGGGCCTGTGGCAGGCCTTTTTGGAGTCAAATTAGCTTGCTTAAGTCTTCGACGAACTGTCCACTCGCTGGCAGCTACCCCACGAATATTTCGGAGCTCCTGTTGGACGTCGACACCAGTCAAATGCCGATTTCGGAGAGAGGTTGACACGATAAAACGGTCATCCCTCTCCGATGTGCACCGGCGCCGTCCAGATCTTGGTCTCGGGATAAAGCCACCAGTCTCCCGAAAGCGTTTATAAACTTTCGAAACACAGGACTGGCTTATGTGGAGCCGACGTGCTACAGCCCGCTGGCTGACTGAGCCCTTCTTGCAATAGGGCGACGATTTGCGCTGCTTCTGTAGGTGTAGTATCCATTGTCGTCCAAGTTCAAGGGTCAAAATAGCGGAGATGTGTACCGGTCAACGTGTGAAAGCCGACTGATAAAGAAAATCCGATACACGTGCTTTTATAGGGGGTCAATAGGCCGCAACTCGCGACGTATCAAACAATTGAAACATATCTTTTTCCTTACTCCTTCACTTAATCCGGGATAGCTCCTTAAATACCGATGTGATTTAAATGAATTTGGTATCAATTTAAAGTTAACAGTTTAACCTTTAAAATGGTACCATTTTTATTATTCTTAACTAGTTATTAAGTACTCAAGATCGCGCGGAGTCAATTCCAATTGAGTGATTCCATACTTTTGTTCGCGAGTGTAGATATAAGCGTCTAGAGTAGTCAAAAAGATCCGAAAAACATAAACGCAATTTGATGTAAGCAGTTCAAATCATCATATTGTTGTAAGCACGCAAGGTGTTCAAAATATCTAGGCACTCATTGTTTCATATTTATATAAGCAGTCCGAGTGTTCAAAATTATCTAAGCAAACAAAGCTCTCAAAGTTATCTATGCAGTATGGTGTTGTACATTATGCACAGATATTTTGTCAGCTTTGTTTGCTTAGATTATTTTGACCACTTTGACTGCTTAGATAAATATGAAACAATGAGTGCCTAGATATTTTGAACACCTTGCGCGCTTACAACATTATGATGATTCGAACTGCTTAGATCAAATTGCGTTTATGTTTTTCAGATCTTTTTGACTACTCTAGACGCTTATATCAATTTGACGCTGACTGTACAGTGCCACAAATTTATCTGACCCGTGGTCATATTTGGAATAACAAAATACTGACAGCGGGCATGACAGAGAGCTAGTGATGCCTCGACTACCGGCTACCGGGTCATATACCGGGTCAGATAATGTTCGTGGGAGCGTCGACGAATTTTGGCAAGCTAAGCTGGCGACAGTACCTGCGGTCGTCTGGCGGCAGATGCAGCGGCATGCTGCCGGGCCCGTCCACACTGCGCGACATGGCGGCGAACCCCAGCGCGGACCCCCCGCGGGACCCCGGCGCCGACGCCGCGCCCGCGCCCGGGCCCCCCGCGCCCCCCGCGCCCCCCGCGCGCCGCGCCAGCGCCGGGCTGCTCGGCGCGCTGCCCACGCTGTTCTCCACGCTCTAAACACAATACAGTACATATAAGTGTTATAAAAAAAATTGAGCAACAGAAGTAGCCAGAAATAAAAAACAGAATCGAAATTCAATGCAGCCTTGACACTTCGCGGGCTGCATTGAATTTGATTGATAGTGCTAGACTTTAGCAGTATCACAAGCTACTAAAACACTTTGTTGAAATTAGCAAAGATAGATCGGGCTAAAGTATGTATTACCTACTTGCTCTTTTGCATTAGGGTCTGTCCCTAACGAATCCCTGACAAGTTTTGTAACAAGTTTAGTATAGCTCCCGAAATTTATCTTGAACCAACCCATAGACAAAACAACCTGCGCAGTTGCAATATTTAGTACAAAAACTTCTTCTGCGCAGATTTTATTGTCTATGGTTTGGTTCAAAATGTTTGCCCCATACCTACCTACTACCTACCTACCATACAATGTGTCCACTGACCGCGTGCTCGTCCTCGGGCGACGGCAGCAACATCACCGGCACGTACGTAAAGTGCTTCTTGGAATGACTCCGAGAGTCGAACTATAGTGAGAGTGAGAGTTTGATGAGCTCACCACGTGGTCGGGGGAGACCAGCCGCGCCATGAGGCTGCGCGGGAAGGAGGCGTGCTCGTCCTCCGGCGACGGCAGCAGCATACAAGTGCTTCTTCAAAATGACTCCGAGAGTCGGCCTATAGTGAGAGTGAGAGTTTGATGAGCTCACCACGTGGTCGGGGGACACCAGCCGCGCCATGAGGCTGCGCGGGAAGGACGCGTGCTCGTCCTCGGGCGACGGCAGCAGCATACAAGTGCTTCTTCGGAATGACTCCGAGAGTCGGCCTATAGTGAGAGTGAGTTGATGAGCTCACCACGTGGTCGGGGGAGACCAGTCGCGCCATGAGGCTGCGCGGGAAGGACGCGTGCTCATCCTCGGGCGACGGCAGCAGCGACGGACTCAGCAGCACTACCGGAACGTGCGCGAAGTGCTCCGTCGGAATGCGCATCTGGGAAACAAGGAGAGAATCAATTTAAGCCCCTAGACATTACATAACTTATAAATAGATATAATAACTGAAACCAGTGCAACTCCAAACACAAAAACAAAACAATGGGCAGCTAGGTACAAATAAGGTCTAAGTACTCTGAACGTCCCGACCAATCGGAGCATTTCCTACTCCGAAACGTGACTCAAACCAAAATTCTAGAGCCCGATGTGATTTCTGATTATGGTCACAGCGTGAATTTCGGTTGGGTATCTGTCAGGCTCGAAGATTTGAGTGTAAAATTTCAGAGTAGACATCCTGCACGCGTAGCATGACGAACCCGAGAAGAGTTTTGTCTACCTCGAAAGTCTATAATTGACAGCTGAACAATAGGTTTGTCTACGATGAAATGTCAATTTTGACGTTTCAACATAGACAAAACCTTTCTCGAGTTCGTCATGCTACCGGTGCTGGTAATTAAAAGCTTATAGCGGAAATGTCGTATTTGTGAAGTCGATGGTGGAAAAATCAAAGCATTTAAAAAGTAACAACATTAATAAATTGCAAGCCAACTCACCTTTGAACAACACTTCTGACAAACAGTCTTTTTACACAATTTACATTTCTGTCCCCAGGGACCAAAAATGCCAAATCTCGTCTTCAAACATAGGAAGCATACCTGAAAGAAGATAATTTTATTACCAAACTACCAAAATGTATATTCTTTATCCACAATGCTAACAAAAACAACTTCGAAACATCATGCTTACATCAGAAAACGATAAAGTTTTATTCTGTTCATAAGAGCAGGATATCTCTATCAATAGAATGAGAGAAAGAGAGTGATATTGTGGTGTGTTACCCTCCGCTTCTCGACGTCCTCCTTGACGCGCCCCTCCACGGGCAGCACCTCCAGCTCGGCCTTCGTGAGCACCGACCGGATGTGCACGATCTCCTCCAGCGTCAGCGACAGCCGCTCGTCAGACATGATCGCCTCCTGCCACTGTTTCTGAAAGGAGAACACCACTCAATACTTGCTGGTTCAAAAGTTGAACACAAGAAATCTACCACACTTATGAATAAGCAAACACAATTCCGCTACTTCACACAATATTTTACACATCGATAATAAAACAGAACTAACTACCTACTTACTTACTAAGATAAAAATACGTATAAGTAAGATAAAAATACTACCTAGATACTTCACACAAAAGACTAGATTTTAATTAAATAGGTAGGTACCTAGATTGATGATGATGATTAAATGGATCAAAACTAACTCTGTTGACATTATGTATACTTACTACTTACATTACAGCCAAGAATTGGTCAAATCAGGATAGAAAAATAATCTTAAAAGAGAATGATAAACTACTAGAAAACGTGCTGGTCCTCAAATGAAATGGCTAGTTTGATCTGGATAAGAGTATATCCATCATATGAGTGAATGCAAAAACTAACGGTATGTAAGCAGATCCTCGCTTCCCGGAGGTTGGCTACCTTCCGATGATAAATTTTGCGTAGAGCCTCAAACTCGAACCTGAGGGCCAAATCCGAAACTTTGGTAAACCCGTCCCTCTCGCTCTTCAGTCATGACATGACAGGATCGTTTGAAAGGGGCGGGGCTACCGAAGTTTCGGATTTTGCGTTTCAGAGTAGGACTCTCCCTCTGACTCAAAAGTTTAAGTGCGATAGCTGGATAGTGTGCCCGTGTTCTATAGTAGCGCTACTCACATGCGAGGCGTGCGTGGGGCTGCCACTAACCGACTTGATGAGCTCGTCCTGCAGCGAGGAGCGCGACCACGACAGCTCGCCCAGCTGCGCGTCCGCCTCGCTGCTCGCCAGCGACGCTGCGCCTGCGCACGACGCGCGCGAGCCGGGCCTGCCCACAACATTCACACTATGTAGCTAAAGTCAAAGTCAAATTTGTTTATTCAATTTAGATTGTTTTTTACAATACTTGTGAATTTCATAGATGATATTGCTACGCCATCGGTTCGCAAACCCTACGGCGCGGGTAGACCTTGAAGTAGCACGGGAGGGTAGGCAAAGGTCACTCCGTTCAGAGGAACGGTCGTAGAAAGGGTTCTACGACCCATAAATATTCCTTCTGCTTTCTCATATCTACACCATAATTCTCGTATACCTACCTACTCGCCCATTTTAGTTTAGACTTGAGCCATTCTACAAAACTTCTCTCAAATCTGATCGAGAGAAATGAAAGTCTTCTCCATCCCGCATCTTATTCCTTTCAGTCTTCTTACTCAAAGGGCTTTGGGAGTTTGACTATTTCGCTAGGTAGGTATCTACCTAGATTCTTGGTTTAACTTGATATTTTTTTAAATTCACAACGGGGTAACACAGCCTTCATCACACCTGATGTAAAGTAGTGAAAAGGCTAAAGGTGGAAGCGCACTACTCCCGGAATCTTCAATTACTGAGGAACTGGCTATTCTATCTGTAACTGCCGGAACACAATAATGCTGAAAACATTATTGTTTTGGCTTCAGACTTAGATAAGATGGTGGTAGCTAGCCAGGCGGACTAAGAACAAGTCCTACCACCAACCAAACCGAATACAATACGTAACCCCACTGGCAATCGACCCTGGGACCTCGGTATGAAATCGGTGGCGTGAACCACTAGACCACTGCAGAGACGGTTAAAAATAGTTAATAAATATAGATGGCGAGACTGATCGACTCCATGCTCATGGAGTAGTATCCTTCTAGATCTAGTTATAGAGTAACAGCCAGAATTAATAACCTATCCACAGATAGGGATAGGTGCAATCCAGATTAGTTGCTAGGCAACACCTAGCAACACCCTGGCAACTGTCGTTAATTCTATGTTAATATCAAGCGTTGCCTAGCAACTAATCTGGATCGCACCTATCCCTATCTGTGGATAGGTTATTAATTCTGGCCGTAAGTAAGTAGTTTAAGTTGATGTCACATGTAGGTACCTTGAGTGTGGCAGCGAGTGGGCACCATCGTTGGGCGCGCAGAGCGCGTGCGTGACCGTGTGCCGCCGCATGGACGCGCGCCGCGACGGGCACTGCGTCGCTAGGTCGTACGCTGCAACACACACCATGTTTGATTAGAAATAATAAAAAAAACAACGGGTTGCACTCCGGGAGTGCCGGCAGAATTGAAAAGGGCTCGATTTTTTCACAAAGAAAAAGGAATTTGACAAAAAAAGGAAACAGTACGGACTGGATTTGAAATTTTGAACCGAGGTCTTCTAGCTTCAGTGCCGCCCGTTTTCTAACCTGAGCTATAACAACTTTGGAAACGGTGGCGAAAGCCTTCGTATTCTTAATGACATTGTAACAGTTTTTCGATCACGCGAGTTTAACATTTTTTATCCATCGCAAAAAGTACACAACGCCGCCGCTAAAGAAGTTTTCACTTCAAAAAATTAAAATGAAACGGAGACCCGGACCGTGCTAACAAGACAAGCTTTTCCGGGGATTTTAGCTGACGTTCCACGATACAGTGTCCACTCCACACACTCAATGTCGTCGGAGCCTTAGGTGTGCTTTTTAACACTGTGCTTAGGTTTTGGACTTTTAGGAACATAGACTTTTAAAGTAGTGCGGTGGTGTGGGCAGTGATTCGTTTATTGAGTAGGTATTGCAACTTTGAAAGTTCACAGGTTGTAAAGCAGTATTAATTACTTACAGTGATTAAAAAACACAGTTGTTAGATCACACGTGATATTACGAGTAAGATGAAACCATTAAAGAAAAATATATGAATGCGGGTATGATAATCAAACGTGATAATGATAATGATGTTAATAAAAAAACTATCAGCTAATAATAACATGGTATGAATTAGGTAAATTTATAAGTAACGTAAGTAAGCCAGACTTAGCGAAATTAATTTGAATGTAATTAACGAACACTTTGATCATTTCTTAATTGATCTTATGTACCTAAATATAAATAATCTGAAAGCTTTAAAGAGCCGAGAGGTATCTAAACATACCTAAATGAGTAAAAATAAATCGCGAGATTCAGCTGCTCTGTCTAAAATCTAGGTAAGTATTAAAACACAAGTTTCCTGAAAATTGAATTTGTTAAATTAACAACTTGCGCTAATACTAATAACTTATCTCCAAAAAATTAAAAGACAGTCCTTTTCTACGAGTACTTACCTTAGGTATTAAGTCACAAATACTTGTTTTTTTTTAATATTCGACTATGTTGGTACCTCACCCAATTCAAACAAACTTCAAGAGCAGGACTACCCTTTAAACTTTAGGAGCATAAGTGCCTCTTTCACAATGTCCGATTAAGAGATACTTTCCAGTTTACTTGACAGTTTTGTATGGACTATCTGTCAAGATACAGCTAGGTAGGTACTCGGAGCTTAGGTAATTAGACATTGTGAAACAGTCCCTAAGGGCGTTTGTGCACTACACTGAATTTTACCGATCCGGCGGTCCGTGTTTTTACGGACCGGCGTGGCATGAAAAACACGGATGGTTAGCTTGTGCACTTGTCCGGTTTTTTACTGGCCGGGGCAGCGCAGTGATCTCTTTGAAACTACACTCTACGAACGCGTTTTAAACGAGAGGAATAATGAGTTCCTTGGAACGTCGGCAATTACTTGCTTTATTGCTTTATGTACGAAGACGTAGAAGACAGAAATAATTTTGGGTTCATCCTCTTATCAGTGAAAGGTACCTGCGGGGTCATTTTACCGAAATCACAATAAATTGAGGCAGGATGAAAAATTATTTTTTAACTACTATCGAATGTCTACGGCTAACTATATAACAAAAAAAGTTTCATCAAAATCCGCTTAGTAGTTTTTGCGTGAAACACGGACAACAGACAGACAGACAGACAAACAAAAATTTCAAAAACCATATTTTTGGTGCTAGATATATTACGTGTTATTGGTGAGAAAGGCGCTTAAATTCATTTTGGCGTGCGGTAATTTATTTGCGATAACTCCTAAGATATTCATTTAAATTATATGGTGTAAAAGAGTAAAATAATGTGCATAAAATGCTTAAAGCAACTAACGTATTTAGATTGATAAGGGTTAATACTGTATCCGTTTAAATAGCTTTCCAAATTACCGCATTGTTCGTAACCATTTTTTAAGAGATAATATGGCTATAATATGCTATCCTTAAAAGATAGACATATGCTATCGCGGACTTTTTTGTAGATCTATAGAAGAGAAATATCCCAATATGCATTATTTTTTTAAACCTCGAAAGGATTAGGCAGCGTTTTTGCTGAAAGCTCCCGGGCGGCTTGCCGTTTGCCAGCACTTTCGACAATTATCGTTATATTTCTACCAATTTACACAAAACTTTCATAAATTATATATTAAAACCTTCCTGAAGAAACACGCTACCTATTAGTGAAAACCGCATGAAAATCTGTTTCGTAGTTTTAAAGATTTAAGCATATATAGGGACAGACAGACGGGAAGCGACTTTGTTTTATACTATGTAGTGATTTATGATTAAAATACAACCATCCGTTTTTGTCCGGACGGTAAAATTCAGTGTAGTGCACAAGCGTACATATGTTTTTCATTGCCGTCATCTCGGAACGGAAAATAACGGTCCGGGATGGGGAAAAGTAAAATGACGGACGGTAAGGACGCCCTAAGGGCGTTTGTGCACTACACTGAATTTTACCGATCCGGCGATCCGGTTTTTTCCGGACCGATATGGCAGCAATGAAAAACATATGGGCGCTTGTGCACCACACTGAATTTTACCGTCCGTCATTTTACTTTTCCCCATTCCGGACCGTTTTTTTCCGTTCCGAGATGACGGCAATGAAAAACATATGTACGCTTGTGCACTACACTGAATTTTACCGTCCGGAAAAAAACGGATGGTTGTATTTTAATCATAAATCACTACATAGTATAAAACAAAGTCGCTTCCCGTCTGTCTGTCCCTATATATGCTTAAATCTTTAAAACTACGAAACAGATTTTCATGCGGTTTTCACTAATAGGTATCGTGGTTCTTCAGAAAGGTTTTAATATATAATTTATGAAAGTTTTGTGTAAATTGGTAGAAATATAACGATAATTGTTGAAAGTGCCGGCAAACGGCAAGCCGCCCGGGAGCTTTCAGCAAAACGCTGCCTAATCCTTTCGAGGTTTAAAAAAATAATGCATATTGGGATATTTCTCTTCTATAGATCTACAAAAAAGTCCGCGATAGCATATGTCTATCTTTTAAGGATAGCATATTATAGCCATATTATCTCTTAAAAGATGGTTACGAACAATGCGGTAATTTGGAAAGCTATTTAAACAGATACAGTATTAACCCTTATCAATCTAAATACGTTAGTTGCTTTAAGCATTTTATGCACATTATTTTACTCTTTTACACCATATAATTTAAATGAATATCTTAGGAGTTATCGCAAATAAATTAACGCACGCCAAAATGAATTTAAGCGCCTTTCTCACCAATAACACGTAATATATCTAGCACCAAAAATATGGTGTTTGAAATTTTTGTTTGTCTGTCTGTCTGTCTGTGGTCCGTGTTTCACGCAAAAACTACTAAGCGGATTTTGATGAATTTTTTTTTGTTATATAGCTAGCCGTAGACATTCGATAGTAGTTAAAAAATAATTTTTCATCCTGCCTCAAATTATTGTGATTTCGGTAAAATGACCCCGCAGGTACCTTTCACTGATAAGAGGATGAACCCAAAATTCTTTCTATCTTCTACGTCTTCGTACATAAAGCAATAAAGCAAGTAATTGCCGACGTTCCAAGGAACTCATTATTCCTCTCGTTTAAAACGCGTCCGTAGAGTGTAGTTTCAAAGAGATCACTGCGCTGCCCCGGCCAGTAAAAAACCGGACAAGTGCACAAGCTAACCATCCGTGTTTTTCATGCCACGCCGGTCCGTAAAAACACGGACCGCCGGATCGGTAAAATTCAGTGTAGTGCACAAACGCCCTTAGTCTTCTAACAGTGAAAGCGTGACAGCATGCTATGGGACACGACATGCGGCCATACATTCGAGGGTCTCATCGCAGAACTGGTGGTACTCGTCGTGGGATATTCGCGTGCGCGGGGGCGCGCGCGGCGTCTCCTCCGCGCCTTCGGGGTGCATGGGGAGGAGAAAGTGCTTAATGCTAAATTACACTTATTGACTAACGGCCCGTGTTCTAGAACGAGACGCTCTAGTAGAGATCTCTTCTCAAGTAGGTACAGTTAGAAAGGGATGCAAATTCATGCAACGTAGGTATACATTCATCTCTTGAGAAGAGATCTCCACTTGAGTGGCGTTCTTTGATACGGGCCTGTAACTTATAGTTAGATAGGCTTTCAAACTCCTTGTTAGCAAAGCCTATCGTTTAAACTCTTCTTTTGCCAAAACGATAAGAATTATGCTTCAATATAAAATATGGTGACGCTTACAGTTATGTTGGTCGGGCTATGTCGCATGTCGTCATGGCATCTCAATGAGGCACAGCCCTGGGCTAATGTAAAAGTATTTGCGCAAACCCATTTTGTTTTTGTGTGTTTTGTACACAGTAAATACTTACTTATATGTAGGACCTACTTTAAAATGTATATTTCAAGTAGGTACTTAATGTAAGTAGCACCTCTTAAAATGACCAATATCTGTACTTAAAGTCTTCTGTACACGAGTAGAACAGGACCTGGCTCTCTAGTGTTAGTTAATATCTTGACTTCAGGTGAATTACTGGTTGCAGTTTAGCAATAATTGGAGTTAGTCTCTGTTTAAAACAAAATCACGATATCACCCCGACTTAAGGTGCGCGTTGACGATAGATTACCGGTTCTTTTATCTCATGGAGGCTCTTAAAGCTACCCAATAAAATAAAAAATCGTCGCATTCACATGTTTTCATGAGACAAAGGAACTGAGGGCCTACTCTGAAACGCAAAACCCGAATCTTCGTTTTATCCGTCCCCCGCACACTCGAGTCATGGCGGAATCGAGTGAAAGGGACGGGGCTAACCGAAGTTTCGGATTAGCGTTTCAGAGTACGGTCCCTGAACCTCACCCACAAGTCGAGTACCTACAAGGTAATAACTTCATGAGGCAAAGGAACTGAATCACACCCAAGAGTTGGGTACAAGGTGAGGAGACTCACCGGTTCTCTTCCAGGGTTTGGGGGTGGTGAGCGGCGCCGTGTGCCGCGGGAAGGGCTGTGGCGCGCACGTCTCAGGGCTGGCGCACGTCTCCGTGTCCTCGTCGTCTTCGTCATCCTGCAACGAAACATAAACAATTTAAACACACCGCATTTCAAGCAATAGCACAGAATAAGACGTATAAGTACTACCGGCGTAGTGGTAAGGTGCACGATTTTTTATGGAATTGACTTTGATCTATGCTTTGATCTTCCACTTCTTCTTAAAAATACGCGTCCGACCGTGCGTCGTCGGTCTCCGACGGCGCAGTAGTCTATATACCTAATCTAATCGATACGATATTGGTATCGTACTCGCATCTAAAGTATCAAGTTAATAATTTTTGCTGTAAGGGGCCCCGACAAGCTGGGGAAGTACAGCGCAGTACAGAGTCGAGTCAGTCCCTAGACTGTGATAGATACGACGAAAAAAGTATCGAGTAGGTATGGTGAAAAGTATCGATTTTTACTCAGTATCGTAATAAAAAGTATCGAGCACTAAATTACTCCGTAACTAAAGTATGGAGTACTAGTAGCTACTTAAGGCGCTACTCGGAAAAAGTATGGACTTTTTGATATAAAACTATAGGACGGTTAGAGTTGTTATAAATCTGGTAATAAGATATATATTTCTTCATACCTTTATCTAGAATCGTATAGTTTCAGTAACACGATATTATGATTTTGGCTCGACACTTTTTCTTTTCGAAAATACCTCAAAAAAATACGAAATATCAAGATTATTCTTAAATGGGGTTACATATACTATTGAAAATTGGTTAAATGAATGGACACCAATAATATTTAGGATCGTATAGAAGCATTTTTTTAAAATCGCTATAGTTTTTTAATACGAAGTGATTTTGTGTTTTTTTTGCGTAATCGGCAAAATCGGTCTCGCTCCCGCGCGCGACGTTTTCTCATTGCTATCTCGCTTTAGCATATTTTTTCCGAGTATCGCCTTAAGGGCCTAAACTGCGTTACGCGGACGCCCGCGCGGGGACCCGTCGCGCGTAGCGACTAAATATAGTATTCTCCGTACCACTATACTAGTAACTAGCGCCACTACGCAACCTAGATCCCTACCTACTGGTATTCAGTAGCTACTGAGCCAAAGGTAGAGTTGTGCCAAAAAAGAGCTCTAAACTTGAAAAAAAAAAATGCATGCCCGTCATGGTTCTTGAACTTCCTCATTTAACCATGAGAAGTTTTCAGTGGTGCCGTACGTAGTTCGTGATAAAGACAAATATTTTAGCTGTCTGGCGAAATCGTGCTTGACGAATTTATCCGAACAACACGCGACCTACTTTTCAGCATGAGCTACCGTCGAAAATCCAATTATGCCTAGTTCTAATTCTAAACGCCCAAGTTGATTTTCCCATAAACTTTTAAGTAAATATTAATTTTCACTTGACAGGTTTTCGTCGAATTCAGGTACCGTAGCGTTGAGTAGGTAACTCGATATGACGGATAATATCTAAGTAAGTACCTCTCGTGACGGTAGGTAAGTATCTGCTCAAGCCTTAATGCCATTAGGTACATTCATGAAAGATTCCGGTATTAAATGGAACGTGGTGAGATATTAAAATCGATTCTTTATGTTCCTATGATGTCTACTAAACTACGTGTAAAGGAATAAGTAGGTTCCTCAGGTGTAGGTAGGTATGTAAAGAACTTTGTGAAGGAAAAGTGCACAGAGAAATTAATTACCAGCCTACAGGTAGGTAAGAAATAAAAATATGATATGTGTCCAACGCCCATACGATAAGTCCAACATGCCTAAAATTAAGGATTTTGACCTCACTAGCTATTCTTAATAAATAAGATTCTTGTAAAAACTTATGACACGCTTTTTTGTTGACTGTACTTTAATATTGTATCGTCATCCAACAAATCATGTATCACAGAATACTAAATTAGCCTGTCCTGTATGCAAAGTTTCAGCTCAATCGGACACTGGGAAGTGGGTCAAATTAAGCTTGCAAGATTTGACCGGAAGTCCCAAACAGACATACCTTTACCCACATAGGAACATAACTACATACACTGCAAGTTAAATAAATATCACAGAATACTAAATTATCCTGTCCTGTATGCAAAGTTTCAGCTCAATCGGACACTGGGAAGTGGGTCAAATTTAGCTTGCAAGATTTGACCGGAAGTCCCAAACAGACATACCTTTACCTACATAGGAACATAACTACATACACTGCAAGTTAAATAAATATCACAGAATACTAAATTATCCTGTCCTGTATGCAAAGTTTCAGCTCAATCGGACACTGGGAAGTGGGTCAAATTTAGCTTTCAAGATTTGACCGGAAGTCCCAAACAGACTTACCTTTACCTACGTAGGAACATAACTACATACACTGCAAGTGAAATAAATATCACAGAATACTAAATTATCCTGTCCTGTATGCAAAGTTTCAGCTCAATCGGACACTGGGAAGTGGGTCAAATTTAGCTTTCAAGATTTGACCGGAAGTCCCAAACAGACATACCTTTACCTACGTAGGAACATAACTACATACACTGCAAGTTAAATAAATATCACAGAATACTAAATTATCCTATCCTGTATGCAAAGTTTCAACTCAATCGGACACTGGGAAGTGGGTCAAATTTAGCTTGCAAGATTTGACCGGAAGTCCCAAACAGACATACCTTTTTACCTACGTAGGAACATAACTACATACACAGCAAGTTAAATAAAAGCTTGTAAAAAGACTTGAAGTAATATTGTATGCCAATCGACTTTTATGAGTGATAAAATCTTCACTTAATAACCTATCCCTATCGCGCAGGTGTCTAGTAACTTGGATAATAAGCAATGAGATCATGATGTAACTAATATATACTGACTATCATAATACTATATACCACATTCTATGATCTAAGAGTCTTACATTATGTTCATTGACTTCCTAACCGCTGATACTATTATAATGAAAGCTCGTCTATGTAAAAGTTAGCGGCTGGTGAGAGCATTTCCGCGCTTACATAAAAGTCTAGTGACAGAGTGTACCGAAACAATTTTAATGTTGAACTAGAATCTGGGTTAGCTGTAGATATCACTTGAAGCTGCAGGACTATAACTGTATCTAGATACCATTGTTGGCCAAAGAGGGCCGTTGTATTGTACAATACTTTATGTTTTATAAAACGACGAATTATAAAAAGAAAGGCGAAACGTATGTTTTTGGCAAATTGTCATGTAACTCAGATTATTTTTACTTATTTTGCATTTACAATGTCATTTACCTACATGTCTTACATTATGTTCATTGACTTCCTAACCGCAGACATAAGTAAAACAAGCTCGCATCAGTAACTTGCTGGTTGGCGCATTTCCGCGCTTATAAAGGGTGTTTTTTTTAGAGGTATAGAACTTTAAGTTGGCATAACTTTTCAAGATGGCGACCGATTTGACAGCTGTCAAGTGATTTATTCTCAGTTTGGTTTGGCAATTCATCGTGAATAGACTCACGCCTAAACAACGCCTGCAAATTGTGCAGTTTTATTTCGAAAAACGAAAACGAGATTGCCGTTGTTCCCGATTTTCATAAGCGAATTTTGTTTAGCAATGAAGCGCGCTTCTGGTTGAATGGCTACGTCAACAAACAAAACTGCCGCATTTGGAGTGAAGCTAATCCTGAAGTGTATGTCGAAACACCGTTACATCCAGAAAAACTGACTGTTTGGTGCGCTTTATGGGCTGGTGGAATCATTGGTCCGTACTTCTTCAAAAACGATGATGGCCAGAACGTTACAGTCAATGGTGATCGGTATAGAGCCATGATTACTAACTTTTTCATTCCTGAATTGAACAATCATGATGTCCAGGTGCTGTGGTTCTAACAAGACGGCGCAACATGTCACTCAGCTCGTGCCACAATCGATTTATTGAAAAACACGTTTAGTGACTGCCTAATTTCACGTTTTGGACCTGTGAATTGGCCTCCAAGATCTTGTGATTTGACACCGCTAGACTATTTTCTGTGGGGCCATGTAAAGTCATTGGTCTATGCGGATAAGCCACAAACGCTTGACCATTTGGAAGACAAAATTCGCCGTGTTATTGCCGATATACGGCCACAAATGTTGGAAAAAATCATCGAAAATTGGACGTCCAGATTGGACTACATCCGAGCCAGCCGTGGCAGTCATATGCCAGAAGTCATATTTAAAATGTAATGCCACAAGATTATCTTTCGAAAAAAAAAAAATCACGTCAATCGTATAATCCATCGTTGTTTTATTGCAATTTAAAGTTCTATACCTCTAAAAAAAACACCCGTTATAAAAGACGTGTCAGCTTACAGGTAACGACAATTTTAACGTTGAAACTAGGTTAAGTGAAGCTGAAAGTTTAAAACTTAATCTATCTTTTGTTAAATAGGTATTTTATTTATCTAGAATTCTAGACTATTAAACTATGATAAAAATTATTAATTCGTTGTGTTTATGAATACACAAGTAGGTGACAGGGAGAAACGTAAAATCGAGTTCATTACGTCTGAATGTTTGACAGCTTTAATAAAAAAACAAGTTTTAGTTTGTGTGTCAGGCTAAGAATACAATAATGATTATAAATGTATGTATTCATTACGCAATTAAATGGAATTCACGAGACCCCGTCCCCGTCCTATCCGAAAATGTCCTTTGTTGATTGGGTGCGAAACTCTTATATTACCTACGTAATTTCATATAAAGCTTGAAGTACTCTGGAGTGTACATAAATGGTGGCATTTAGGCCACCGGACGTGGCGTGCAGGAGAGCCCGGCACGAAACGATGCAATTTCAAATATTTGAGTAATTCAATGCAATCATTTCTAAATATCTGCTTTACTTATTTCACTAGTTACTATTAATTAAAATGTTCACAGTAGAGTTAGTAGAGTAAATCTACACAAGTTTTAGGCTCTAAGAAATACTTAAGGCAATACTCAGAAAAAATGTGCTGAAGCGAGATAGCAATGAGAAAACGACGCGCGCGGGAGCAAGACCGATTTTGCAGATTAGGCAAAAAAAAAACCACAAAATCACTTCGTATTTAAAAACTACAGCGATTTTTAAAAAAATGCTTCTATACGATCCTCAATATTATTTATTGGTGTCCACTAATTAAACCAATTTCCAATAGTGTAAGTAACCCCATTTAAGAATAATCTTCACTTTTCGTATTTTTTAGAGGTCTTTTCGAAAAGAAAAAGTGTCGAGGCAAAATCATAAAATCGTGTTTTTGAAACTATACGAATCTAGATAAAGGTATGAAGAAATATTATATCTTATTACCAGATTTGTAACAGCTGAAACCGTACTATAGTTTTAAATCAAAAAGTCCATATTTTTCCGAGTAGCGCCTTAATTGTAAGTACTGATTGTTTAGACACCATTACACACACCATTACTAGTGTTATGGAAATTGGAAACAACGATAACGGGTATTTTACCACATACACCCAGACCAGAGGAAATATTGAAAAGTTCGATTTCGAAATATTTACCCGACCGGGGATCGAACCCGGGACCTCTGGACATAGCGGCACCTTAAAAACCGGTGCGTACTCCACTCGGCCACGGGCAAAAAACGAGATATACCTAGGTTTACTTATCTTATACAATCACCAGCATTAATTAAATATGTAATGTAGGTATATACGCCATAGAACCGTTACCTACATTACAGGTAGGTAGTAAGTACATTACTGAATAACTCTGTCTCAATATTGATTGATTGATGACGAATACTGACAGCTTTGATTCAAAACATTTCAATACAACATGGTTCTACTCTACAGTTCACATTACTGCAGCACTATTATTTATTCTGTGTTACTGCTCAATTCTATACCTACCAACACGAACAACAAACATCTAGCTTTATAGATAGATGTTGGTAGTATTCGTCGATTGACCCTTTCCCTGCCGTTACTTTCACTTCAACTAACTTCGCCTTTGAGACGGAGGTATAATTTGGTTCCTTGGAGTTACCTACCTCCTCAACGGAAAGGACTGTACATTTTAAATTACAGAAAACGGGTTATTCGTTTGCTGTAATGAAGGTAAGGTACCATTGAAAAAAGGAACATAATTAAACTAGGACAATTTATTAATTTAAAGAAAATAATAGTTTTCTTCGAGATTTTAAATTATTTTTATGCATTTACAATGCAATTTTTTAAGTAAAGGAAAAATGTGATTAGTAAAAAACCACGAGCCCTATAAGTAGCTTTCAGGCGGAAAGAGTTTTCTTTTTAAATAAACACGTACCTAATAAGGTAGGTATTTAAGATCAAAACTTTCATTGATTGCTAAGGAAAGATGCTTAAAAGGATTTTAATGAGATTTTCCGATCGATAAATTCCATATTGTTAATCCTGAAGTTATTCGAATGTGATTATGATAAATATACTAATCTATTATAATATATTTAAATTGATACCTTTAGTTAATGTATCAGATAGTTGTGTTAATTCACAATAACAAAGTTCAAAGAGATTATTCGAGCTGAAGCTCACAATGTGCACGTTAAAGAAAGAGTTAACAAAACATTGTTTATTTTTGATTCACCAGTGCATGGTTGCATTCAGTGTCTTATAAACTGCGCGATACATCCCACTTTGGCGATGCAGCATAAAGCACTGCGGTATGCAGGTTGCACCACGGACGGTGCGGCAAGATGTGAATAACCAGCTTTACCTCTCGTATCATCGAATAAAGGGTTTTTTACGAAATTCCTGAGCGTTACTCTCCCTTTCTCACACAATGTGGGTCACGCCACGGAGCGAGCAGCTGTTATGTAAACACAAACAGGTACCTAGTAGGTATTTCGTTTCGTAGTGCATTGATAAAAGTGTATGTTTGAGGTATGTGATTATGAAGCTTGTCTTTCTTTTATTGGCATCAGGCAAACATTTTATGTAGACTTTTACGTGTTTAGTTTTAATTTTTATGAATAAATGGTTTGTTTTTATTATAATTTTTGGTAATAAGCTTTTATCTAGCGGTTAATACAAGAGGATAGCAGCATAGTACACACGGCGGCACATCAGACTATACATGTTGACCTTGAGACCGCTTTTATGCCCTAAGTAATAAAAGCTCTTATCGCAGTTCAACTGTTTAACCTATTGTGCTGTCGAGTGTACATTACAAGCGCTCTACTATATTGATCGTTGTAGTTAAACTCGTAACTAGGTATACTTATTCGGTTCGAAATTGAATAAAAATGAAAAAAAATTATTGGTTAATTTAGCAGCAATATACAAATCTGAGGCAACAACTGATACTAATTATAAATAAAATAACAATTTGGTCACCACTCAGTAACACTGTGGCCCAGAAAGGTCGCAGCACTGGCCTTCCGTAGCACCGTAGTTCCGTAATACATACCTTTGTACTTTTTTTAAATTTTTTTATCCACAACGGGGTAGCACTCAGGTAGCCACACACCTGATGTTAAGTGTTGATGAGGCTGAAGGTGGAAGCGCACTACTCCCGGAATCCTCAATCACTGAGGAACTGGCTATCTTATCTCTCACTGCCGGAACACAATAATGCCGAAAACATCATTGTTATGGCGTCAGACTTACATAAGTTGGTGGTAGCTAGCCAGGCAGACTAAGAACAAGTCCTACCACCAACCAAACCGAATACATTATGTACCTCCACTGGGAATCGAACACCTCTGGGTCTGAAATCGGTTGTGTGAACCACTAGACCACAGAGGCAGTACTTATTTTATAACTTCCGATACTACTCAGTAAAATAGAAAAGTTTATCAATCACGTTAGCTGATAGTTCTCAGACAAATCATAGATGTCCGATAGGTTTATGTAACGAGTTTTTTCGCAACCTTTTTATACTTGCAAAAGATTTCGTGTCATATGGTTGATACTGTAATTTGGCGGCACCGCAAGACAAAAATAAAAGAAAGGATATTTCTTTAATAGCTATAATAAGAAACACAGTATTGAATAACACTAAGATTGCTTTATGTTACGTATAACCAACGGGCTAGGTATCTCCACAGTCTAGGTATATATTTCCCTTTCCTAGTATCTCTAAGTCTACATAACGTACCTATATAACAATCCGAAGGCTGTTTCAGCTTCGGCCAGCGACAAATGGATCGGAAATGTCTAAAAGCTGTATGTCGTAATTATCCTTCTACCAATAGGTCGTGGAAAACTTAATCTCGTTTGCACCAAGTACCTACTGTGCTAATGAGCTGGAACGAAGCCAAACGGCGCGTATATCTATACTACTAAACCATATGGGCTCTATTGAAGTTATGGCACGTTTTGACTCGCGTTCCCTGCTGCTTCACTGATTTTAATTAGGCTCAGACTATGTATGGGTACCTTCGGGTTTTAGCCAACAATCCTTTTTAAATATTCTACTGATGCCAGACTCACTTTGAATATTTAACGTAAATGCGCAAAGCTTGGGAAGTACAGTGTTTATTAAATGGCTCGTTAGAGCACTATATTCATGAGAGGTAAATAAAGTGTTGTTGGATGGATTTTACAGACACGGAGGTCTAGCATCAAGATAAAAAAACTGTCGTTTCTTGACAAACAATAGTCGCGAATACCTGACACAAACAATAGTGGCAAGCGAAACAAGGTGCCGATTCTGCTACCGGAGTCATAATCGTATTAAAATCGTGTTTCAATTGTAGCGTTTTTTTACACACTAGTTACAAGCATTAGGTATAGTGACAGTACTTATGATGTGATGTGAATGTAGTGTGTGGTGTGACCATCAGTAGTATTGTGAAAAAAGTATACATTTCTGGTAGGTAACTAGTGTGTAAAAAAACACTACCATTGAAACACGATTTTGAAACGATTACCTATGACTCAACGAGTGTTGCCGCTGACAAAATGCGAAATGCTACAAAAATTTGTCAATGTGAGCAAGCCGGCTGAAGTCTTGGAGTCATGGAATTGCGGCGTAAACAAAATTGTTAAAGAACCAATAACAAAACAATTTGATGGGATCACGTAATCGATTAGAGGAAAGTAAGTCAGACCAATTAAGTTGAACTGAGAAATAACTTTCGCGTTATTGTCTTCAACAAGTTACAAAGAAATATCCGATAGACTATTCGTTATTGATTTTCAATTACTAAAACTTAAGACAAATTCAAAACCGGTTAGGCCTCACCGTTTTTAATAAACCGAAATGATGTATTAAGGCGATGAATCCCGACCGAAATAGGCACGCTAACGCTTGCTCGGCCGCGCGCGACACACTTCACGCGGACGCAGCGGCAGCCGGCAGTGAACTGTGAATTCGGTGAGGCGCCCCGCGAATCGAAAATAGCTTAAAATTCAATTAAAAATTAAATAATAAAAATTTTACACTTATGACGGCCGGAATCTCTCGGCTAATCAAAGACAATTATTTTCGTATATTTTTCATTAACTAAAACCAAGTATACTGCAAGTAATACGATATTTGGATTACGATTAGACGGATGTTTGGGATTTTATTTGACACAGTAAAATATTACCAACCGTAAAAAACGGCCGGAAGCACTAGATAAATAACTGTAAAATAACCTATATTTTTTCCAAGTTTTAAGTACTTGTGATTTGCGAGAAATCCATAATTTAAAATACCCTATTTTGGGGAATGCCCACCTTAATCCATTCTTACACGCCGCCCTTGTCAATTTGGGAACACCTATTACTATAGGAAAAACGGTATTTTTACCATCCTTAAAATTGTAAAAATCCCGTTTTCATAATAGTTATAGGTGTTCCTAAATTGGCACGGCAGGTTAGAATGGGTAATAAATAAAAAAACTTCTATTTACTTATCTAAATTTTTTGCACAAGTTGCATATATAAGTTCGCCTATAATTGTGTTAATGTATTTAAACTTTTAATAATAAATAAGGACATGTTCCACTTAATGAGTGCTCTCATCGCGTAGATAGGTACAGTTAATAACGCCTCAGGCTAATACTTAATTTACTAGACGCCTCCGCCGCTGACTATTTACGCATGACTACCTACTTAATTAGTGACACACTAAGTACTTATTTTGATGGTGAATTTATGAGTTCACTTGATGTATTATTATTTTTAAATCACAAGGTGATGAGATGACCTACAAGAAAACACAACAACTACGAAACAAAATAACGGAGCAAATAAAGTATTGCCGTCACTTGAAAGTTTAATAAAGAAATAAGTATTTCCTACGTACGACCACAGAGGACAAAAAAATACTACTGTACGACAATGTAACTTCTACTTTTCAAATGCTGTTTTTAACTATGTTATGTAGACGACATTTATGTCTTTATAAAAACAAAATAATCTTTTATTAAAACATGATTTTACAAAGTATGTAAGTACGTAAAATCTTCTTTGTTTACCTAAACCACAAACCTACAACTACACTGCACTACACTATAAAGTCGTAACAGCAACACCAAACCGCCGACAAAAGAGAATGAAAACTGTGTCAAGGAATCAACAGTTCTATTTCATGATTCATAAAGCCTCACGTTTCTTTTCTCCGTATAAGGGGGGCACGGAAGCCTCCCTCGCAAGTGTGACCGTCTTCCAAAGGATATTTACGTACCGTTATTCGACGTTAATGAGAGACCGGCCGGTAAACACGGCTATTACCTACACTAACTACGCTAGAACGATACAAGTACTGCAATTTGAAATACTATGCTATAATATTACGTTTAAATTATGTGGTTTCAAACCAAATTCACCATGATAACTAATATTATAATGTCTTTAGCTTTACATGTGTCATGATTTTAGAAGGTTTTTCTTATTTTTTAATAGCAACACTGGTAATGCCGTCTCTTGCCGCCATTTTGTTAAATTTAATAGGCTAATCTGTGGTAAAATTGGTGGGGGGTAGCTAGACTTGAGCCCGATTAACGAGCAAAGAGAGGTCATTCTTCAAACTAGCCTCGAGGGGATAAGTTCACTAAGACGTCGACTGTATCTATATTGTTATACCTGTACTATGCCTGTACCTGTAAGTTGGATCAATAATTATATGAGTGTTATCTGGAGTCTGCGTTTTCTTCATATTTCAGAAGCGGTAAAGTACCCACGTAAGTTTATTTCTAAACCTGATAATAAGAATAATTTGCTTATTCTGTGCTATAGTAATGCCAAACCAGTTATTTTATTCTCTTCACGCAGAGAAAGGATAAATATTCCAGATTCCATGTTAATGCATATTTTTTTTTATCTAAATGACATTTTAAATACCTTTGCGGTGGATTGTGTTTTGTACATGGTCGGGGCTACTCTCCGACGGAACGGACATAAACTAAATCGCATTTGTGTTTTAATTGATTGTGTTCGTATACGGTCGGGGCTACCCTCCGACTATACTAACATAATTTAAAAAGTCTATATGCGTAGCTTAGTACTAAGATTTTACTAATTCGTGTTCGGGGCTACTCTCCGATCGTGTTAGTTAAATCTAAAGCGTTAAAATTGGAATATTTGTGTGGCGGATTGTGTTCCGTACATGGTCGGGGCTACTCTCCGACGGAACGGGCATAAACTAGATCACACTTTTATTTGAATTGATTAATTGTGTTCGTGTACGGTCGGGGCTACCCTCCGATTATACTTACATAATTTTAAACGCGGGTATGTAGTAGATATTTTCGTATGGCACGATCATAGCGTACCATGAATCTGGCATAATATCTTGATTGTTGTTGTTTAATTTACATGATGTATTAAATGTGGATTGTACAGAATTAATGGAGATGATTGGCATTATTATATTATTAGAGTACTTGCTGTTTATGTTGTTTATAATCTTACACATGGAGCTAGGACTGGCAGTTTTGGCTGTGTACCTACATGTAATGTTTTAAGTAATTAGTGCTAGCACTAATTGGAGCTAGTTTTGATAGCCTTTACTGTTGCACAGAGTAAAATCACTTATGGCTACTAAATTTTGCATACAATCCATGTTTTAACGTGGTATCTAATACCAACAGTGAATAAAAGAAAACTATAAGTTATGAAGCTAGTAAGAAGTAGTAAAGAGTAAGAATAATTTATGATTGGTTGCTCACATTTCATTTATCTTAATATTATTAAAATTAATTATTACTAATTTTCCTTTGTTTTTAATGTATTGAGCGAACGTGTTGTTCTCTGGGTTGAGTGAGTCATGTATGCTTACTGGTTACCTACGTTACCTGGTAAGATTGGTTTAATAGGTACGTATTACTTACTTACAATTGAATTCTGGCTTTCTATTTATTGATATATTAATTAATAGGTACAAATTTTGTGGATTCAATTAATATGAACACCGTGAATAGCAATATAAATTGCTTGAACTATGAATATGAGTTTAAATACGAATATTTTAATATGGTATCTTTAAATATTTAAATATGAAAGTCTTTATGTGAATTTGGATATCTCTAATGTGAATATTTTTAATTTTTAATGATGAGCGAACAAATATGAGGTGTTCACTGGGTTGAGTGAGCAAGCTTTGCATGCTCACTGGTTACAAGAGATACATTGAATTTGTTTGTTGAAATGCATTAAATTGAATTTGATATTAGGGGGCGATGTATGTATGTTGCATACACTCGTCGGATATTAGAGGGCGATGTATGTATGTTGCATACACTCGTCGGATATTAGGGGACGATGTATGTTTGTGGCATGCACTCGTCGGAATTAAGGGGGCGGTATATGTTTGTGGCATACACTCGCCGGATTTTAGAGTACGAACGATGTATGTTGGTGGCATACATTCGTCTGAATATGTTTAAATGTTAAGTGAGTACGTTTCTCACAGGCTGGTTAAATGAGTACCTACTTATATTTCATACTGGTTTACTACCCGTATGGCCACTTTTAAGATTATTAGATTTAAATGAAACTACAACAGAACAAAGATAATTTCAAACGTTTTATTCTTGTTTTTACAATACTCATTTTACATTTTTGCACTAGATAAGTAGCTCTTAATAAAAGAAATGGTTTTTGTAAATAATAAAGGATGTAGGTAGCTACTGTAGCTAGTGAACAGTATAAATCATGAATTTTCCTGAAGGGCATATTGTGTTGATAACCTAATGATTTTATTATAGAATGACACGGAACGATCTTTTGCCGATGAATAATGTATACATTCCAAGGTAAATAGCATCTGAGGACGAATACGGCCCGCGCCACCTGGCAGGGTGACGTGGCCGACCCAGGGGAGTCTTGAGCGAAGGAGGAATACCCTTTCTTCGTAGCTGAATCTGGTCAAAGAGGATTTGAGATGATGCAGAGCATTTTGTTTATGGGAAAGTATTGAAGTTGTTTTGATTAAAATGTTTCATGTTTATTTATTTGCATACCGAATAAAGCTATTAAAGATTTAATTTTCATCTCGCATAACCGACTAAATTGATTGTAACACCCCCTTAAATAAAGTTTGTAAAGGTCTACCTAAAACAAAACAAAACTATAAAAACTTATCTTTTCATAGAATCATTTAGATGTTATCAAAATACTCTTAGGGAAGAATGAAAAGCCTTTTAAATCTACAGTTGCCTGCGTGCTTGACATTGAGTATCTAGTAGGTACCACAGCTGTAGCAGTAGATACCTTTAAAGTATTATTGTCAATATACGCTCTAATTATCGCAACATAGTACCTACTTACTTATAAAGATATTTATATACTAAATTATGTTTGCATCATTTCTTTTTTCTTGCATAATAAGTATCCACATGCTCCACAATTTGAGTAGGGGTTATTGTCTTATCTATTTAAGATTTTTATAATTACCTTAGTTTCCATTTATACGAAATCCATACCATATCTTGATTCTCATGAGTGGTCAATATCCATGAGCTAGGTTTGTTTTTCTATGCCTAGGTCTATGCCCAGGTGACCTTTACGCAGAACTGGATGTATTTCTGATCTTGATAAGATTGGACATGATGACGATTCACTTTTGAATAAGAGCACACTATTAAAGTCGCGAATTTAGTATTCCAAGATTGCGATTGGGTAATACTTTTATAAACTGTGATCTGTGTCACTTAGATTGTTATAGACCTTTTAACTATGGAAACAATATTAGTTTCTGGTATAAGCTTAACAACCTCCATAGCAGTGTTGTAGATACGGTGTACGTACGCATAGTTTTCGGGGTGCCGCTGTCTCTGAGGTACCTACCGGGTTCGATTCCCTGTCGGGTGAATGTTTAGAGCGGACTTTTCAACATTCTGCCCGATTGTATGTGGTAATCCCCGTCGTTGTTCCCAAATGCCATAACACAAGTGCTTGAGTTACTTAGTTCTGGATGGATGCAATGTAGGTATGCAAAGATATCCAAAATTTACTATTTCCTATTACTTATTTTATTTTTTGTAACTTTGTTACAAATTTTGTTTTTTTGTAACAAGTGGACATTTCGTCTATTATTTTTGTTATATGTAGCTTAATTTAAAAGAATTCACTATGCTTGACTTTTTAAATTTGAGTTTAGTGGCGAACTTAAATCTCAAATTTAATTTAAATTCAAACTAAATTGTGGATGAGTGCTAGAGAAAGTTTATCAGGAACATACTTTTCCGAGTCTTCAACATAATTAGACAATAAAGCCATAAGACTGATTAGAAATCATCATTCTTTACATTTTTCCGGGAAAGTCGAAGATTCTTTATCTAAGTACCTAGTTTGATAGATACATAGATTAATTCTTTATTTGTACACAATATTACGAACGGAACAATCACACACAAAATAATAATAATAATACAAAGATAACAAACTGTTAACCAAATGGTGGCCTTATCGCCTTACTGCGGTTTCTTCCGGGCAACTCAGTTTTGGTTTAGACGGATGGAAAATTTTACAGCCAAAATCACTAGAAGCTATTTTGCTATTTGTGCGTACTGCGTAGTGTTCTAGATCTCTCTTAATGATTTAGATGCAAATCAAAAGCAGAAATACTTAGTTGCTTAGACAGCACTGCAAGAAGCATTCACTGATATCTATTCTAGTTGTTTTCATTAACATAGTGATGAAATTATGTTTCTAATGCAAAAACATGTAAACAGTCCATAGTGCATTTAAGTAGATCGTGTTTATTACACTGTCAAGTTGTAACTGATGTTTTCCTAATTAAGCAAAATAAAGTAAAACGATTATTGCTCAATCACACCTCTCAATTTATTAAAATGTTCTATACAGCTTCATGCAAACATTTTAATTCATGTTTTAAACTTGTTCTAACAAATAAAGCCACAAGTAACCACTGCTGTAGCATACCAAGTTAGTTTTGCCGTGTTTTTGTTGTTATTGGCGGTATGATTTATAATTAGTTTTTGAGGATTTTAATACTACCGTCCTAGTGTACGTATTGACAAAATATGATTTCAAATTATGTGAATCTAATTTATTGTTATTTTAATGAGCATTAATATCTTTATTAAACCAAAAATCAAGTAGATCTGTCAAATTTACCGTCTCATTTGGTAGGCTCGTGATACTAAAATTCTTAGCAGTTTACCATTCTCACGGACCTTTGAAGTTCCTTCACATATTCTGTAGTAATCATTTCCATATTTTTTTAGATCTGGTCAGTTGAACATTTGTTTCTACTATGGTTGAAGTTACTAAGTACCTTACATACTAATATTTATAAAAGAATATGAGAATTCATATACTTACATTTATTTCTATTGATTCATTATCAGATACATCTATTTCTTTTGAATGATTAATAAAATTGATTTGGTTACTATGCGTGTTGTGAGTTTACTGCTTTCAGATGCCAATTGTAGCATCCAGTAGGTACTTATCATGAGCTAGCATCGAGTTAATATAATAATGAGGATCCCGCTACCCTTGAACGTACGAACCAACACAGCATACAAACTGGAGGCAGCAGAGTGTACGTGCTGTGGTAATGAGAGGAGATAATATGATACTGAAGGTGCAGATCACAGAGTGATCGTTGTTGTGATGATGATCATCGTGGGCTGTGGTTGTAAGTCGGATATTGGGACGAGTGGATCGCTGATACTGAAGTTGACTTATATTGAAGTATATATTATCATGTCATGTATCTTATCTCATTTTACTATTATGATTGCAAAAGCTTGTATGTTTGTTCCCCAATCACGGCTATCGGCTGGACGGATCTTTGAAATCTTTTGTCTGTGGAATAGCATATCGGCTTCTTTTGACCCCGGGAGGATATTTTATTCCCACGGGAAATCATCGTGTAGTTAATTCATTTGGGCGAAAAGCTGTTCATGATTTTACTTGTCCTATTTCTATCCATGGTAATATACTTCTTCATATCCCAATTATAATTATTAAATCTATTTACACTAATATTATTCATAGTAATATGAATATTTGTTGATAAGGATGCGGGTCATGCTCGTATGAGGATACCTTGTAGACATTTTTAAGTTTTGATATTAAATTGCGAACTTGTTTAAAATCATTAACTTATTCATTAGAAATGATAATAATATGATCTTTTGATTTTCATGTACGGAGTGGAACCATGTATTGTACTATTCTAACAGAGGCAGAGAATAGATGCATTTAAGATTTGGTGCTGGAAAAGAATGCTCTGGAAACCTTGGACAACTGGTTGACAAGTTGAAAAAGCAAATTGTTGCTGTGACGGTTCAAATTGTACCTGCGGCATCTTCACTATCAGTGTAACTTCCTTATAAGAATATTTAAATTAATCGGTAATAATGCCTATTACGAACATGCCTTTAAATAATTCCTTTAGTTGTCCTAATTCATATTTTGATTTAATACAAATTGTGCACTATGGTAAATACGTATCTATAACTTGGTTTGTTACTCATATCTGGGTAAAAATTGGAAACTGTGCAGAGGCCTACAGTTGTTTTTGTAAGGACTAAACTAGGTCAAACTTAGCGATAGTTAAATTCATCTAATATTAGGTCTTTAATCCTTTCATGACTCGTAGTTGCTTTTTCCACTATTTGAGTGAAGTGATAAGGGTGTCTAGTTATCAGGTTAAAGTTAAATTCTGTACCTACCTATTCCTAATGTAACATTCTTAGGGATTTTGCTTCTGACACCATCTAATATTCTTGAATGTAGCACCTGACAATGCATTGATGTAAACTAGTACCAAGCTAATCCATTTTTCTTTTATGACCCATAACTAATGCTTATAGATTATAACCAGACTTTACTTTAATCATTCCATATACTTACTTACACATGATTATATAACAAGTATAGTTTCAAAATAAGTTTTCTAAGTAATAATAGTAGCTTGTTAACGAATGTCATGATTATGTTAATTTATACATTGATTCAAATAGTTTTAGATTAGTTTGTTATTGATAATTTATTTTATTTGATTATGTATTACTTAACGATTTACTAAAACAATATTTTCACGATAATATCTATATTCTAAACAAGTCATCGGCTTCCTTAAAAGTTTATTGTTGAGCATTGTGTAATATAATGTATTTGTTTCAATTATGTTTTAAGTTTTAACTTAAGGTTTTTATCACTATAAGATTAACCTAAATAGGTACATAGTTGTAAGACTTTACTATTGAGAATAGTTGTGTATCAGTATATTAGCTGTATACTTACCTAATTAATTGATTCTAAATAATTTTTATATGTGCGTCGGGAGACAGCACGTTATCAGATGGCCGAATGTCATGATTTTAGAAGGTTTTTCCTAATTTTTAATAGCAACACTGGTAATGCCGTCTCTTGCCGCCATTTTGTTAAATTTAATAGGCTAATCTGTGGTAAAATTGGTGGGGGGTAGCTAGACTTGAGCCCGATTAACGAGCAAAGAGAGGTCATTCTTCAAACTAGCCTCGAGGGGATAAGTTCACTAAGACGTCGACTGTATCTATATTGTTATACCTGTACTATGCCTGTACCTGTAAGTTGGATCAATAATTATATGAGTGTTATCTGGAGTCTGCGTTTTCTTCATACATGGTTATGCAAATACTTGTTCCGGAAAATTTACCTACCTAGGTAGGTACATAGAAATTAGAAAATTATTTGATTGAATCAGGCGTCACTTGGCGGAAGTCCCTAACCATTGTGAAACACGAAATATATAAAATGCAAGATGCACCGCCCGCCCGCCCGCAAAAAATTGCAAATGCACACCACGAAAACACCAGTGCACAATACCTGCATCTAGCAAGACAGCAATACACCTTGCACCGTCACCGATTAGACTACTCTATGTCTCTACACGTGTTTCGCCCCAACCCGGGGCATCCTCAGGAGATAGTTCGTGCTAGTTCGTGCGAAAAACCAACACCAAATTTTGTGTTGGTTTGATTTGGTGTTGGTTTTTTGCATCGCATCTTGCATTTTGTGTTTTTTGCGGAAGTAAGCTACATATATTTAGTTTTTCACAATAATTAGAAAATTGTCGCTTTTTTGTTAATTTTTATATTAGTACCTCACCTATTACGTATACGTAATACGTATTTAAGAACTAAATGAACTAAAAGGTAGCAATTTTCTTTTCGTTGCCTGAAAATGTAAAGTAAATATTTCTAAGCGCGTTCAATTGATTGAATAATTAACTTTTACGGCTCCCAGTGAGAAAACTAAAAAGATATAAAATTAAACAAAATACAAACAACCTTAAAATGTAAATGTAGTTCGATTTGAAAAATGGAAAATGAAGTATTTAGAAAAAATCGACCCGTCTCACAACCAGCTCCGATGGGACTCAAACCCACGACCTTTCGCTCGTCCCATCGGAGCTGGTTGTGAGACGGTCCGATTTTTTCTAAATATTTCATTTATGTATTTTACTTTGTATATCTATACTAGCGGCCGCCCGCGGTTTCACCAGCGTGGTTCTCGTTCCCGTGGGAATATCGGGATAAAAAGTACATATAAACCTTCCTCTTGAATCACTCTATCTATTTAAAAAAAACGCATCAAAATCCATTGCGTAGTTTCAAAATTTTAAGCATACAAAGGGACATAGGGACAGAGAAAGCGACTTTGTTTTATACTATGTAGTGATATATAAAATTCAAAGTCCTGACTGACTGACTGAGATATCAACGCACAGCCCAAACCGCTGAACCTAGGGACTTCAAATTTTGCACATAGATACGTTATACAGTGTAGGCATCCACTAAGAAAGGATTTTTGGAAATTCCACCCCTAAGGGGGTGAAATAGAGGATGATCCTTTGTATGAAAGTCCGTCAGTTTTGAAGTTAGGATCTTCAAACATTGTACTTAGGCTGGCAATTGAAAATTATTATTTACCTGTGTCAGCGTTTTTGACAATTCCACCCCCGAAGGGGTGAAAAGGGGGATGAAATGTTGTATCTGGAAAGTCCTTCATTTAATTTATTATTTAGGCTTATGGTCGGAAAGTAAAACAAATAAGCAAAAACATGTTTCGTATTTTTTCGAAAATCAACCCCTTACAAGTTAAATGGGATAAGTAAACCTAAAAATCGATATGGATGTCGTTATTGAGGTTTTATGGGATGACGATTGTAAAAATGGCATTTATTTTGGTGTTTAACACGCTGAACATGATTCAACCCAATTGAAGTTTTGAATGAAAAATCAGAGGTAAAATAGACATTTCAACTTGAAACTTTGTAGGCTTACTTCTTAAAACAAATAGGCAACCCATTTCGTAGTTTTCCGAAAATCAAACCCAGGGGGTAAATAGGGTATAGAAACCTAAATCATCTTAAGTATCCTAAAAGTTCTTGATACCTAAGCTACTCAGAACTAACTATTTGATTGTGAAACAGACACTTATTATTTACTAGCTTCCGCCCGCGACTTCGTGCCTCGCGCGAGGCTGCTCGCTTGGTGAGGGAGGACCCGCCTAATCACGTAAAAACGGCTGATCGGATTTTTATGAAATTAAAACATAGAATACTTTTTATCCTGGTTATTGGTCCCCTAAGTATTTTCTCGAATGTCCACGCGGATGAAGTCGCGGGCGGAAGCTAGTTAAGTATGTATTTACAAACAAAAAGTATTTAAGTAAGTATATATTTATCCGTTATCAAGTTTTCCATGACACAGTTTCTTAATGAAATTAACATGGGCTTAGATAATTGGTGTGAATGTAAGAAGTTACCTATTTATTTATTTATTTATTTATTCATTTTCCATTTTTCAACCATAAAAATTGCATTGTGTATGCACAAAAGTAAAAATTTAAGTAGTTCGATTTGTATTAATATAACTGGTATTTTTGTTTTTTTTAATGGTTCAGTCAAAACTTCTCAAGACCTTAGGTAGGAACTAAGTACTATTTTTCAACACCACTAAAAATAACAACTTTAACTTGTGTTTAAAAATAACACATAGGTTTTAGACGTCTTATATTCAGTGACTAAAGCTTGTGTTACACGAGTAGAGCACCTTAGGGCACCTTAGATCTAGACCGCTAAAAGCTTTCAAAGAGAGCTTTCAGGCGAGACAGCGCTCAATGGCAGTCGCTTAAAATCACAACAATGGTGTTACGGAAGAAAACTACAGGAATATAACGAGCAATGCATTTTAAAAGCAATGTTGAAATAGACATTTTAATACCTAATGAAAAATCTACTTGTTTCTAATAACACTGAACCGACACTGAATAAGTAAAATATGCTCCTACTACATATCTACCTACCTACTTTATCAGATTATTTATAATTCTGAGATGCTTTTTTTGAACTGAAATTAATAAAACTAATTTTATTTTTTATCGTTTACACTTCAAAAGAGCTTCAAATGTCTCGAATGCCGAGTGGAACAAACATGGATTGTAGGTTATAGAGTCTCCTAAATGTTGAAAAATTAATAAGCATTTATTTAATCTATGTCAATAAATTGTGTTTTGACTTTGACTTCCTGTTCTCGGGTCTTCCCATGGTCTTCCACTACAATGAGCCCTAGATTTACGTGAGGTACTAAGTATTTATGGTTTGTTATGCTGTTGTTTTTCCATCAAGTGGCTCTTTGTGATACTTCCCTCAAAGGAAAAAAAACAAGTTTTACCGCAACATTATTTACGGTGGAGCTATATAGCGGACGTAAAAGTATTCGAGAGTCACGTCTATTCTTAAGAACGTGGGAGCTGAAACTAATTTATTTTTTCACTCCACTGAAATTCTTTGCTTTTTACGACGTCGTCGTCGTGGCGTGACTGGAAATATTGGGAAATGTTATTAAATCATTTTGTGTACTGACAGGGTTTATTTTTACAATGAAGCTTGAATAATATTTACAACAAGACAAGTTCTTGGAGCGACAGACATAGTAAGTATTACAAAAGTTTTATTCATGATTTTTGCGTAACAACGTTGGGATCGCAACTCAGAGTCTACTTTACTTCATAATAAAACCTTAGTAATCGGAAGAAAAACTTCTGTTGATTATTCATCTCGGTGGCATCTGCTACCCACTGCGTCAAGAATAACGATCCAGCTCTTGTCCTTCTTTATAATTAGGCTATGATAGATGGATAAATTACGAACAAATTTTCCGAGGTCTTCTCTCCTAGATGAAAAGAACAGTACCTACCTACAATATTTTCAAGTATTTGTTATCTTTTCTACAACAACTCTAAAACAAAAGTATTTTTACTACCTCACAACTTGTATAGTGCCACAAACTTTTTATGACACGAGGTGGTCAGAAAAAAGGTGGTCAGTTTTGAACTAAAAAATCATATGTAAGTATTTCAGAACATTTTGACGGCTAATTTTGTATTCCATGCAAGTACCTCCTCCCTCACACAGCTGTCATCGGGTTAGACAATGTTTAAATGGATGTATAGTCCTTCGCAATACTTACTTGTAAAAAAAAAAATTGATGTAAAATTATTACTGTAACTTATGTAAGTATGAAAAAATATTGAGTTCCAAAAAATTACCACTCTGGTTCAGATAAGTTTTTCGCAAATACATACAACGAATGCTCCTGACAAGCTGTCAAACTTACCTCCAAGTTGTCAAAGTCGACTTTGATAAGCCGTCGCTGAGGCTGCGCGTGCGGCGTGACGTCACCCCCCCGCCGCGCCTCGCCCCCGCCCGGCCCGCTGCCTGAACCACTCGTGGCTGGAAAGAAATGAAGAATTTAGTACTAAAAAACATCAAAAATCTAAAAAAAAACGATAATTAATTTTTAGATATCATGAAAAAACCACAAGCTTACAGGCTACAAGTAGCTTTCAGGCAGGATTCAAACTCGCGCCCCTATAGGAATTCAACCTGATGCTCTGACAAAGCATGCAACAGGCTGGTTTTTTTTCATCACAATTTTTCCTATACTTACAGAATTTTATTGTGAATGCATAAAAATAATTTAAAATCTTCAATATTCATTTATTCTTAAAGTCTTAGTAAATAAGTGCAGGCGCAGGACGCAGTTACGTGGATTTTGGATCAATATTTTCCCAATCTTTCTAAGATTAAAGAGCATTCGAGATGTGTCGATGTTGTTGGAAAAGGATAAGCCGAACAGAGATGGTTACAAATAAAGAAGTGCTGGAAAGGGTAAACGAGAAACGTCAGGTATTAAAATAGAAGGAAAAATAGAGATATGAAAGGAAGAGGACCAAGAATAGATTACATGGAACAGAACAAAGAAAATGTGAACGTCTCGTATCAACAATCCAAAAACTGGCCTGGGTGTGACACAAAACTTCAGACTACAGTTTGATTTTCTGAGTGTAGTTTTTTTTCTTTTTCTTTTTGTAACTGTAACTACAAGATAATTAAATCTGAGTATCTTATACCACACTTATTTATGTAACAACGAACAATAAAAACACTGGCGGGAAATAGAAGAAGCTAAAATCTATTAAATTGTTCGCTACGATACCGACGAGGTCTCAAAACCAAAACAGCGTAGACTTGTTTATGTAGCGGCCAAACTGACGTTGGTAAAATCATGTAACTGCTACGACCCTTTCAATTAATATTTCACCAAGTTTACCGCCAAACAGATGTTCGACAGCTTATGGATAAAGTCACACGTAAGAAAGCAATCAAAATATTGAAATAGGACGTAATCCTCACCAAACATTTCCCCCGTTTCATATCTACGGTGGATTCGGCATGATTCGGCGTTCTCAATCTCTCTGCAAACACATGGCTACTTCATTTCATATCAAATAAAACGACCCAATATTTGCTGTAGAAATAATTAAATTGAGAAACAGTGTGTTAATTTTATTTTCAACACACTTGCTCATAAAGTGAGCCTTATAACATCGATCTTAGGGCCATAAACCGAACTATAACACACGTGTGCATAATAATATTACAGTACTAGTTGCGTAATAGAATTATCCCTACAAAGTTAAGTAAGTACCTAACTGCAAGTTATATGCGAGTCAACAGAGCATTTTCGATTTCACCGGGTAATAGATACAGTTCTTTTTTTGTAACAACAAAGAGGTTTTATACAGCTGAAAATCCATTTACGTTTTTAGAATAAATAAATGTGTCCCTAATTAAGACAAAAAACATTATTAAGTATATTACTATCAAATTATTTATAATTCACAATATTTTTTTTATAAAACATGCATTTTTTTTATCACTATTATTATAATTATTTTGAAGTAGGCTGTATGGCTGTATGTAATCAATCACCATACATTTGGCGCGTGCCAAAAAAAAACTTGCGCGCTTTTTCCCTTAGCTAATATTAGGTTATTGTATGTAATAAATGTTTGTTTTTCCTCGCAAGTGTGTTGAAAAACTGCGTATGAAACTCGTGAGCAACTTACTCACTAGACACTCGGCTGATTTACGCCCTCGCCTGCGGCTCGAGCTGCAACCCACAGCCTCGTGTATATAATGAGCAACCTAGCTCACTTGTATCATAATATACTATTATAGTCATTGTGCAAACCACGAAGGTGGGAGCTATGAAATTGGCTGAAAATTTTAACAAACCTACCTACTATACTTACTACGCACAAATTAACGCTACATACTTTTCAATCTAGTCTAGTCGTAAATGTTCTTTCTATAAAAAAAAATTAAATACCTTTCAGAACAGTTTATTTTACAAAAAAATCCTCAACTTATCCAATGAATTTTAAACATTTCGTCGTTCAAACAAGTTTAATCACACTTTATGAAAAATGAAAGTTAATATAACGAAGACGAATAGTCTCACAGATGTGACCTTAAGGTTCCATCAGAAGGCCTCGTGAAGCGCCTCGTGCGAATCTAAATATACCTCGTAACCTCTGGCATACAAGTGTCTGGCAGGGGTAACTAACATAGATTAAGTAGTTTCAGAACTTTTATTACTGAAAGACTTTGTCACTGAACTGTGAGGGAAAGTATATAGCTGAAATAGATGTTCTTTGTGCCCTTTGTTATTGTTTTACAAGTGATGATACGAGTATGAGGAATTATTAATGTTTATGGTATTGCCCGGATACTTTTAACGTCATCATATTTTTAAATTAAATGAATCTGAAAATTATCTTTTCATCCCATCGATCCGAAAAGCGATGATTGTTTATCTAATAACAGGGTCCAAAACGATTCATTTTTTACCTGTTATGACAAGAGGGTATAATAGTAGATTGTATTACAAGGGAGCAAAATAATATATTTACGGCGAGGGCGCTATTTTGAATCCAGAGCGCAGTGAAGGATTCTAGAGTAGAATCTCGACCACAGCGAGGGATTCTAAAGTAGAATCCTAAACGCAGCGAGGGATTCAATATACGCCGCCCGAGGTGAAAATAATTTTGCGGCTGAGTAATACACTCTGCTTTTCATCCCCCTCTATAAGAAAAGCAGTAAAGACAATTCAAACTACCTACCTTTCTTTGTCGTTCGGATACATCATAGCGCTAGTCGGGCAAGAAAAAATTTTTAGTATTGAAATAAAAAAATAAAAAATAAAAAAAATATATGTCCATCAGATTCCTTATAAGTATTTCCAGGGATGCCGTAAGGGGGTTGAAAATTTTGTTAGATTTTTGCTACGACTCACCGTTTACGAGATATTCTCAATTTTATGAAATTCCGTTTTTGAAAATTTCTTGGTCCCGAAAAAAGTCCCGGCACCATACAAAATCAGATGATTTTTTTAAAGTATTGCACACCCTTTGCTACACTCCAACCAATGCTTCTTTAATTATGTTCTAAATTCAAATCTCATCGTTTTGGACCCTGTTATGAAGATGTTCAAAATTCAAATCTCATTTATACCCTGTTTTCATAACAGGTAAACAATGAATCGTTTTGGACCCTGTTATTAGATAAACAATCATCGCTTTTCGAATCGATGGGATGAAAATGAGATTTGAATTTTGAACAGCTTCATAACAGGGTCCAAAACGATGAGATTTGAATTTAGAACATAATTAAAGAAGCATTGGTTGGAGTGTAGCAAAGGGTGTGCAGTACTAAAAAAAATCAACTGATTTTGTATGGGGCCGAGACTTTTTTCGGGACCGAGAAATTTTTCAAAAACGGAATTTTATAAAATTGAAAATATCTCGTTAACGGTGAGTCGTAGCTAAAATCTAACAAAATTTTCAACCCCCCGACGGCATCCTCGGAGATACATAAGGAATCTGATGGACATATATTTTTTTTATTTAATTTTTTTTTATTGCCATACTTACTCAAATTTTTTTTCTTGCCCGTCTAGCGCTATGATGTATCCGAACGACAAAGAAAGGTACCTAGGTAGTTTGAGTTGTCTTTACTGCTTTTCTTATAGAGGGGGATGAAAAGCAGAGTGTATTACTCGGCCGCAAAATTATTTTCACCTCGGGCGGCGTATATTGAATCCCTCGCTGCGTTCAGGATTCTACTTTAGAATCCCTCGCTGCGCTCGAGATTCTACTCTAGAATCCTTCACTGCGCTCTGGATTCAAAATAGCGCCCTCGCCGTAAATATATTATTTTGCTCCCTTGTAATACAATCTACTATTTCATGTCTCATATTCTGAAAGTAACTCCTAACTTGCCTAAAATACGGGTTGAAAGTGGTATGTGGCGGCCCTAGGGCCGTCATGAAATTTAAAAAAGGAATAGGAGGCATGTCAAAATCTGTAATAGCATCTACACATGTTCCGATCCGACAGCCGATTTGTTCTCTCCCAGACCAAATCTGCGCTACACACGTTCCGATATGGTCTGGGAGCAGACCGAATCGGAAGTCGGATAGGAACGTGTGTAGAGTCTCTTTGGACATTTATTTACCAAAGATATGCAGGCAAACTCACAGAAGCCTATACAACCATGTTTTGCTATTATATAAAATAATTAATATCGTAGAAGTATTATTTTAATATCTAAAACATTGTTTTTTTTTAAAGAATGCGTTTTTAGAAACAGATTAAACCAAATAAGTTATTTGTAACATAAAAAATCAGGCTATTAATTTCATGGAATTGCATAGAGTACGGGTCAAACACCAAACAAGACTGTATGGACAAAGTTTCCCTTGCCTTCCCTAAAACAGAGAAAATGAACAAAAAAGTTATACTTAGGTCTTTCGAAAATTCCGCGGTCATAGGAAAAATATTTTTTAGATTATTTCTGTTTATTTTTACTTTCCTCATATTCAAAATGAAAAGTAGAGTGTTTACTTCGGGCGTATGGACCCATAACAGTCTCGAACTATCGGCGCCCTCACTTCGGTCGTGCGCCAAACCACTCGACTGTTATGGGTGCCATACATCCCTTGCTAAACAATCTACTATTTCTTTCAAAATAAAAATTCTGTGAATCCCTATCAAGACTTTTATAAAATATACTTAGCTGATTTTCTGATTTTCCTCAGTTATTGAGGATTCCGGGAGTAGTGCGCTTCCACCTTCAGCCTTATCACCACTTATCATCAGGTGTGATGAAGGCTAAGTGCTACCCCGTTGTGAATAAATAAATAAATAATAATAAAATACCTACTCCTAATTTTAGGAACATAATGTAAAGAGTTATTGTGCAAAAGTTTACGTGTATGTATATCTGGTATAATTACATAAATCAAAAGCTATAAACTTAATAAGTTATCGAACCGCAAACAATGGGGTTACATAATAGGGCATAATTTGTCACGTCGCGTGTTCGTCAAGTTCATAACCCGCCGTGGGAACCGACGCAACTATAAAATTAGCGTGTTAGTGACGGTTTGGCAGTGAGGTTTAGTAAATTTAAGTTTCTTTCACCCTTACTGCCAGGTTCTTTTACGACTTTACTTAAATATTTCATTAAGACTATTTATGTTTTCAGATTTACGTAACTTCCACACGGAAAAACCTTTGCTAATATAAAACTATGATAATAAAACATAGCTCACTGATAATACTCGTAGGGTTGGAAAAAACCATCACACTAACATTTTATTATGGATTTAGCATTTGTTTACCAACCATATCCTTTAGTCAACCAGCTGATACACACACTGCAATTTGTGAATTGAGTCCGTCTTTGTGAACACTAAAATAGACTTGCAAAATCTTTAAAATTTAAAGTTGAATCTTCACCTTTTGTCTAGAATTAAAGTTCGGATGAAACACAGGATCAGACACCGCGTAACCCACAAACGCATCGTAAAGATAGGTAAAAAAATACTGCTCGGAAAAAATTGGCTTAGTTGACGTGCTTAGAATGAGCAATACTGAGTATTCAATTTACCCACACATCTTTTTCGTATAAACCTGGCTTTATAAAGCTATTAAAAAAACCAATAATCGCAAACAATGAATCAATCATACAAGCAATATGGAAGCGTCAGCATTATACAGCCTTTTATTGAGAAACGTAGGAGCGAGTATAAAATACGCTATAAGTATTACTTTTTCCATATGAGATCCTTTGATTTCCAGTGATATCAAAAATTTCAACAATAAATCTTACAAGATTCATTAGGTACCATTTCGGGACTACAGTTATTATGTCGTGCCTTTGTGTTGCTCAACTTCGCGGTTATAATCCGTGAGATCGGTAACCGCAACTTTGGGTGGCATTAGGTACCTAGGACTAAGTTACTATTCTAGTAGACACTGCTCAGCACAAGTTGCAGCATGCAACGCTGATAATTCTTTTTGAAAGCACTTCTACAGATATCGGTATATTCGAAACTTTAAGTATAAAATAGGGGCACGGACTTTTTCATTGATATATTAAAAGGATATATTTATCAAAACCTCTTTGCTGAAAAAAAACAGGTAAATAGTGATAGTATAGAGAAATAACGAGTAGATGATCTGCAACAGAGACTGTGAAGAAAGCATATTTGTATGTAAATCATGCAAGTGCATGCCCGTTTTTTCTGCAACTGAGTATGTAATTGATAGATGAGAAGACTTTTAAAAATATTTGCAAATTTCATATAGGTAAATAATTAAAAATCTTTGGTAATATAGTATGTATGTATTGGCCTTGGCTGTTTAATGTACTAAATAAATAAAATAAAATAAAATATAGGAGTATACATATAGCAGTAGGTACTAGACTTCCGCCCGCGTGGACTAAACGACGCTATCCCGCGGGAATGTGATATTTTCCCGAATAAAAAGTAGCCTGTGTCTTCAGCTCCCAAACCATCCCCATACCAAGAATTACGTCGATCCGTTGCTCCGTTTTGACATGCAAGACGGACAAACAAACACACTTTCACACTTTAAAATATTAGTATGGATAGGGGGCTGCATTGATAAATGGCCTGAAAAACGAACGTATTATTTATTACGTCGCACCAGTGTCTGGGTGTGGTGAGCGGGAACTTGTACGAGTTTTAATTCCGTTGCTAGGACACGAGTGAATCATACGCATTTATTGGCTAGGGGCGCTTTAGAGTCGATTTTCCTAAAAATAAATCCAATGTTTTGTCTTAATGAAAAAGTAGATATGCACGATAAATAAGTTTTTAGTAAAATTTCATTTTTATGACAAGCTTTTTTGCTGCTGTACTTTAATATTGTATTGTCATCTAAACCAAACCTGTATACAAAATTTCAGCTCCATCGGACACTGGGAAGTTGGTCAAATTAAGCTTGCAAGACTTGGCACCCACTAACTAACAAACTAACTAACATGGCAAGTTAATAAAAAGCTTGTAAAAACGAGTGAAATAACGGTAGGTACCCACATGTAACTCTCAGCTGTGTAACACAATTGTACTTTCTATGGGAAAAAATAATATAATTTTAATTGAAGCCTTGTTACAAGAACTAATTCTTATAGAGTCGCAGAATCTCACTTCTTCGGCTCTTGAAAATTTTACATATTAAAATAAAGATTTTCAAAATTTTCCGAGCCACTGCAATATATATGTAGAAAATCAATAATATCAACAAGTAGGTACTTAGGTAATCTCTTTATTTTCCTTTCTGTTAAATGACAAAACAATTTATATCCAGAAGTCTCCAGAGAGCCTGCCTAGACAAAGGCAGAATCTCATTCAGTTAACGATATGAAACTTCAGTCCAATTGAAACAGATTTCCTTTCAGAATCATTTCTACTCAGTATCAAACAAGCTGTTTTCAAAGGTATGTATCCAATTACTGACTTCTTTAGCTTTGACAATGTTTGGCTTTCAAGGTTTCATTGTACTTTTTTAGAAAGGATTTTTTATATTGGACTTGGGCAATTAGGGTAAGCATCTCTTTTTTACCCGACTTCGGCGAAGTAAAACGGAGGGTTATGATTTTTAATGGTATAAATAAATAAATAAATAAATATTTTCTTACAATCACACCCGTGGTTAATTTCTTAAGAAACTGTGTCTACGTGAACTTGATAACGGATAAATAAATACTTAAATACTTTTTGTTTCTAAATACATACTTAATATACATAGAAAACACCCAGACCAAGACAAATAGACATGTTCATGCACACAAATATTTGTCTTGTTCGGGAATCGAACCCGAGACCTCTGGCGCAGAAGGCGGGTAGTATACCCCTGCACCTGTTATGTACATGTAACATACATGTATTCCTTCATTACTAGTAAACTAGGTAACGTAGGCACTCTTAACAAAACAATACGTTCTAGGGAAAAGTGGCATACGACCATGGCAATTTCAGATGAGAAAATTTTCTTGTTTCATACTTTTTAGAGCGGGATTTTTTCTGTTATGTTTATTGTTGCCTAGAAAAGTAAAGTTTCTTGACAATCCTGATTGAAATACGTCTAGAATTCTGAACAAGATTTGGTAAGAATTCAATATTATTAATACAGTTGGCTAAAATAAAGTTGGCCTATAGTTATAATAATGATAATAATGAGGAGCCCGTGGCGCAGTGGATAGCGCGCTCGGCCTGCGATCGTAAAGGTTAAGCAACGTTCGCAATGGTCGGTCACGGGATGGGTGACCAAAAACTTTTCATCTCGAGCTCCTCCGTGCTTCGGAAGGCACGTTAAGCCGTTGGTCCCGGCTGCACTTGCAGTCGTTAATACCCACCAATCCGCACTGAGCCCGCGTGGTGGGTCATGTCATGGCTCATTCTCCTTATTCATCCATAAGGAAGGCCAGTGCCCCAGCAGTGGGGACATTAAATGGCTGATCATGATGATAGTTATAATATTAATTTGTCTGTGTTACGCTTATTTGGCACATTGTTTTTTAGTGGTTACGTGAAATATTGCCGTGCTACTAACGTGTCGTCGAATCCAGCTCGGATGGGCAGCGTTTGGGAAGCTCCGACATATATTCGCGTCCGAAATACCTCAATATGTCAAGACGACCTATGGAAGTGAGACGTGGTCTTTTACTATGGGTCTCATAAGAAGGCTCAAAGTCACCCAGCGAGCAATGGAGAGAGCGATGCTTGGTATTTCCCTGCTCGATCGAATCAGAAATGATGAGATCCGCAGGAGAACTAAAACAACCGACATCGCTCCAAGGATTGCATCATTGAAATGGCAGTGGGCGGGACACATAGCGCGGAGAACCGATGGCCGTTGGGGCGGAAAGGTTCTGGAATGGCGACCGCGTACCGGACGACGTTCCGTGGGCAGGCCCCCTACAACCGACGGACCGACAAGATCGCGGGAAGCCGTTGCAATGGATGCGGGCAGCGCAGACCGATCGTTGTGGAGATCCTTGGGGGAGGCCTATGCCCAGCAGTGGGCGTCGTTCGGCTGACATGATGACTAACGTGTCTGAAAATAAAACATCCTTTTCTCGAATAATCTTTTGTCGAAATACGACAAAAATTTTTGGACTTCCCATACTAAACCGATCACGTGATCAGTCCGATTTGTATGAAGAGTCGAAATTTTTTTGTCATATTTCGACCTATGTTTCTAGGAGAAAGTTGTTCATTTACCGATTCTGAGTCGATCTTAAAAATTTGTGCACTGATTAAAAAATTACCCTGTATAGTAGAATTGTCTTTTGTTTTTAACTAATATTAAAGCTTTAAGTGGAGCTCCTAAGTAATTGGAAATTGTTCACCGCTATGTCTAGTCATCTAGTTCGCCTATACTTAACTGTATTTATCATAACCCATTGTGTAATTGTGATGGAAACTGACCTTAGTCATACCATCATGGTATTTAGTCATTTAGGTCATTTTTCAATTTGACGACTCTGTATGAAATAAAACAGGGAGAAAAAAAACAACCCTTGGAGTTTATTGCCGGTTTTTCTCCAAGGTCTCCCGCTGTAGGGTTTGCGAACCGATGGTGTAGCTTCTATGACGTTCACAAGTATTGTAAATAACAATCTAAATTGAATAAACAAATTTGACTCTTGACTCTTGACTCTATGTTAGGTTAGGTTAGGTTATTTGAAGATTTTAAGCAATTTTTTAATTATTTTTTTTAAAAATTATATTGCCTAAGGTAAATAAAGTGCATATTTAACTTGTGTTAGGTATTTATTGATAAAGAAATAAACAATTTAAGAATAGAAACATGGAGAAATGGACTAGGACCAAGACAAACACACACGTGTTCGCTCATACGACGGATATTTTTTTTACGCGGAAATCGACTCCGCGATGTCTGATGAAAAGGCACGTGCTAGGTGGCTAAGTATAGTTTATCATGTTTAAATGTGAAATTAACCTGCACGCGCGGATTAGGCACACAGACGTCCTACACATTTTGTCGCCATAACTCGGATTACGCACACATGTGTGCCCCAAACAACATGTGATCGAAAAATGCTGTTACAGTGTAAGTAATTAATACAGTTTAAATTTCGAATTCGGCCACTACAAGTTCGAGACTGACGGGTGTCACGTTGCATCAAATCTCCGAGTGTATAGGCATATATACAGGGTGGCCGGTATACTCGAAACTTGAAAACTATAAAAAGTCGCGGAACATACATGGGGGTGATTTGGATACCCCACGACATGCCGGACCAAATTTTTTTTGTGACGTCAATTGACCGGCCACCCTGTATATACTGTGGTACAGGTAGACTTTTGTAAAAAGTAGGTACCATTACTGGTCATGGTAGTGGCAACACTGCCCCAGTAGGCCTTGTCCTGCGCGACGTCGTACGCGGGCTCGTCGGGGCTCCGCACGGGCTCCACGAGGCCGGACACGGGCCTCGTGCCCAGCAGCAGCGCCGCCGGAGACACCCGCGACCGCCGCAGCTTGACTGCTGGCGAGCACTGGCCACACGCAGCGGAACTATTCCCGCCAAAGTTTCAATTAGGAACGTATTTTTTTATTATTTTTCTTTTGTTTGTTTCACGGATGAGGATTTGAGCAAAAGTATTCGAACTCCTTGATTGTCTTTGGAGCTTTCGTTGATTAAATTATCTTGAACACTTTGACTTTTTATATTAATTTATTTGACGCCGCCGTTGCTTTAGTTTTAATTGAACCACTTTTTCCTTATCTCTATCTTGAATTAATATTTACCAACAGCTATGCAGTTAAAATAAGAACTGCTTTCATAGCTTTTGTTTTATATTTCCAGCTTCCGCACCTGAAGGATATTAGCAGGATTAATTGACACTTCCAATAACAAGCAACACAGTAGGACCAGCTAATAAATTGGTTTGCACGTTACAATATAACACATCTGATCGCACTGCGTCACCTCACCATTACACACAAATTGTCTCGCAATCAAAACAAAACTTCTCGACCTGCACTAACAAAACGATACTTCAACAGAACTTTTAAGTGTCTAATGTTGTTAATTCAGAGTCATTGAAAACTAAGGTTTGTTTTAAACACAAGCGATACTAATTAATAATGTAAACGCGTGCTTGACTTGTGGCGGTCGGCGCCATATTGGAAAGTTAGGGTTGCTCTATTTGACGCATGCGCTGTAACCCCCCAAGGTTCTTTATTCAAAATGCCACCCCTCGCACTAGTACATCGTAAACGACGCGAAATCACGGTTCGCATCCATTTCTGTGGCCCTTGAAAAGAGTTAACGTTTGTGTAAACAAAGAAGTCGTTGGATATGAACCCCATTTCGTCACTCGTAAAAACTGAGGTCCGAATGACGTCATAAAGAAAAGTTCGCACTGATCTGTAAGCGGCTCCACGGACCTACGTCAATCAAAGTCACGTTAGGGAAATTGCTCGTGTATGTGTGACACGTCACATAAAGTTAGCGAATTGTCGTCAAAGTACTTAAGGCCTTATTAATGCTGTCATATGGAGTTAAAATTGGCTTTACCATACCAGAATAATTAATAGGGTAATGCCAGAGTTTGCCTCACATAACATAATTAACATTAATTTTGGCTGTAATATACGATAAAAACACTTAAGTACTGTATAACAATGCGTTTAGTGAATTACTAGCTCAGATGATAAAAAATATATTATAAAATCAGGCTTCACTTGGCGGAAGTCCCTCCCCATTGTGAAAAAGAAATACATGTAGCTTACTTCCGCAAACATGCAAGATGCACCACCCGCCCGCCCGCAAAAAAGTGCACATTATGCACGAAATTATCAGTGCACTATACCTGCAGATGCAGCTAGCAAGACAGAGAAACACATAATACCTACCACTGCACACTAATCGTTGAAGGTGCATTCACCGATTAGACTTTTTTACACGTGTTTCGCCCCAACCCGGGGCATCCTGAGGAGTGGTTCTCAGACAGTGCAAAATCCAAAATCAAATAAAAAAAAGTTTTGATTTTTGTACTTCCTCGACGTTTTCCGTACCACAACAAAAAGGCCAGACAAAATATTTCAACGGAACGCTTTAACTCTGAAAAAATCACATCAAAAAAATTAGGAAATAATTCCTCACCAAATAAATAACGTAAGTACTTTGAAGTCGGGCGTTAAACATGTACGATTTTTTGTTGTTTTTGTTAAAACCCGCATACCTTGAGGTATCCCCTTTTTAACAAAACAAGAATCATCTGAATCGGTTTATAAACAAAGGAGTTATGTTATGCCTAAAGATAGGTACGTATTAAATTCACATAAAGTGGTATCGAAAACGACAGTATTTTCAAGATTTCCTGAAAACTACTGAACCGATTATAAAATTTCAAAAAATGGGACCAACTTGGAAACCAACCTGATGTAATAACGTTTCAATCATTTCAACCGGTCCATCCGTCTTCGAGTAATCGGTGGACATACACAAAAAAAAAACATACATACAGACGAATAGAGAACCTACTCCTTTTTGATTTAGAAGTTGGTTAAAAAGTATGATTTAATCTATCTTTTTAACCAGATACAAGTTCTGTAGAGACACGGAAACCTGAATGAAGTAAGCAATGAGCCATTACAAGAGCAGAGAAAGAACAAAATGGTGGATTTAAAATTCTTATAATCTCCCGAACCGATACGATCGTTCTCACAATGTTGTAAGTCGTCCGTACGTTTCGTTGCGATTGCGATTGCGACAGGACCCCGAGAATAGGTCTAGTTAACCGGCTGTTAGGATACAATAGCTTTGAGCAACATAACCTTGGGGTTGTAGACCATTTGAGATAAAATCGAAAAGTTATTCAAGCTTTTGTTTCGGTACATATCGTTTTGTACTTTTAATTAAGTAGGTACAAGACGGGTTCTAACGCTTAAAAGAGTTTATTTTATTTATTTTATTTTATTTTATTTATTAGCAATACTTACTAACATTATGTTCATATCTAACACAATATTTGATTAAGTTTAAACTTGGTTCTTAACTTATAAACATAACAATTATAAGTATTGACAACATCTCTTCTCATCTTCTCATCAGTCTAAAACTCTTTTTAGAACAAAGAGTATCTAAAAAAAAATTATTACAATATTATATTGTTTTCTACAGTTTTTTTTCTTTTGCCAATGGCGAGTGATTCTTTATTTATACACTACATATTTTGTACTAGCGACCGTCCGCGGTTTTACCCGCGTGGTTCCCGTTCCCGTAGGAATATCGGGATAAAAGTATCGTATGTTTTAATGGGTTTTAATCCAGGCTATCTAATAGCTATGTGCCTTTCAACCACATCCGTTTAGTTAGTAGTTTTTGCGTGAAAGAGTAACAAACATCCATACATCTATACAAGCATACTTTCACATTTATAATATACTAGCGGATCCTCGCGGTTTTACCCGCGTGGTACCCGTTCCCGTGGGAATATCGGGTTAAAATATAGCCTATGTCACTCGGGAAGAATGTAGCTTTGTAATGGTGAAAGAATTTTCGAAATCGGGCCAGTAGTTTCGGAGCATATTCGGTGCAAACAAACAAACAAACAATCAAATCTTTCCTCTTCACAATATTAGTAGGTAAGTACCTATAGATGTAGGATAAAGAAAAAATAAATAAGTAAGTAAGTATATAATTTCTAGGAAAGTCGACTTGATCTTAAATAAATATGAAAAAGTGTCATACCTACACCTTTTTAACGCTGTTAAAGTTAAAGTTAAATTTAAATTAATTTAAATTAATTAAAGTAAAAGTTAAAGTTGCAAAAGTCTCTTTATTATCTTTTACCTTCACACACAAAACTCCTCTATCATTTTCCTAATGGCTGAAGTCTCCATATGGTACGAGTTTTGCTAACAGCACTTATATTATTCAAATGGGATTGTTGTCGCCATTATAACTCAATGGTTGTCGCACACTTTTCGAATACTATTGGAATCTGCTTTAAGGTAAACCCGACTTTAATCTGTTTGAGTATAAAAATCACTTTCCTTCAAACAATGCCAAGATCCGTTGTTACCTTTGCGCACATCTAGTTATTTAATCTCGCAAAAAAAGCTATCGATCATCTTATCACGGCCAAGTTAGGCGAACGTCAAAGAAAACGAAAAGAAAAAGTGTTCCATTTTTTAAGCGTCTTACATTTACTTATAATATTTAGACTGTAGAGTAGACCGTACTTATGATAATAAGTACCTATTATTAAAAAAAACCCAATGAGAAATAAAGCTAAGTTATTAAGTTATTACACTTGAGTAAAATAAATAATTTACCTGTTTCAAAGAACTAATTAAAAAAATATCATAGAAAACTAACGATACTAACGATACTATTAATACGGGAAAAAAAAGAATGATAGCGTTCACCTTACATTGACTCATAGATAAATAAATCGAATCCGCCTACCAAAGAGATAACATTGCATTTCACCCTTTTCAATATGTTACGTAATATTTTTTTCACACTTATGCTCTGAAATGTTAATATTATATTTGAGAAAAGAATGCAGTACGTGGCACTTTTCCGAGGTAAACATTCTAAATTTGAAAATCACTGCAGTAATGAATTTCAGTACTTACTTACTGCACTGATTTTAGTGCAGTAAGTAAGTACTGAAATTCGGAAAAGGTACTACCCAAAGATATTATTACCAAATTTTTTTCTTTATTTTTTCTTTCGTTATTCCTGTGTATAAAAACAGAAAAAGCAAAGGGACATTTGCACCATACAGCCACATTATTATTATTATTATATAAGTAATTATTATATCATAATTAGGTTAACTTTTATTTAAATACGGTGCGCACATAGTATATTACTTCGTATTGTACTAAAAGCGCTATGTACCCTTAGCACGAACATCAATCGAAAAACAAAATGAGATTTATCATAGACAAAATATCCTTTACGAGTAATTTTGTATGGGAAATATGTACAGCGCCATCTACCACCCAGAAGCGGGTATTGAAGTTGCGCATTTTAGTAGCAAGTATTAAGTATCAATAGGCTGTATGACCGTTCCACTTGGCCTCACAAACCAATATTAAAAAAACGGCGGGAATGATTTTCAGCGGTTGATTTGATATCAATACAGTTTATTTATATTGTGTAATAAATTATCAAAATGAGTTCTGCCAATGAAACATATAAAGACATTGTATGTACCTACTCTACCAAATTTGAGAGCAGAAGCAAAATGAATAACAGAAAACTTACTGCCAGCAAAATCAAAAGAAAGATATATGAAAACCTACGATCTGATTTGGAAAAGTGAAAAAAGGCGCATACGTTTTCAGAATCTGTGTTGTTGGCGTATTTTAATGATACCTACATCATTAAAATATTATTATTATGGGCGATTTATACATAAGTGTGCCCGGGAAAACAATAACATTTACATTTAATAATTGCCCGAACATGTGTGATATAAATTTTAATAAATATTATTTAGTTAAACAGTTTTTTTTATTTCCTCGCATTTCTTGAGAAAAGCACTATACAAGCCTTGTACGGTAAGCAAATTACCTTGCCTCGAATGATTAAAGCCCTCGCCTGCGGCTCGTGCTTCAAACCATCCTCGACAATGTAATTTCTTACTTACCTGTCCTCGGCTGTAATGTACTATTTAAATTTTCTACAGGCAAATTAAATGGCGCCTGCTCAAACAGCATTTGCTACGCTTTTAGGCTCGAGCGTAAATTAATCAACGCGTCATTATGCTGGTCAGCTTCTGTGAACGATTTTTATTATTCGCGGAAATGTAACGGTATAGCTGCGTTTGTAAGAAACTCCAACTTTTACTTTGTCATCTAACTTAAACTTCACCGACATCGTACTACAAGTAGTTGTAGGAAAGAGCTATGGGCTATATAAAACTTGACAGACTTAAAAGATGACCTGCTTTCAGCGCGAAGGTCTCGGGTTCGATTCCCGAACAAGACAAATATTTGTGAGCATGAACGAACATGTCTATTTGTCTTGGTCTAGGTGTTTTCTATGTATATTAAGTATGTATTTATAAACAAAAAAGTATTCACGTGGACACGTTTCTTAATTTTTACTATGGGGTACTATTATATATATTCTGTGCTATGGGTTTAGATTTATGGTATGGTTGTAAGAAAGTATTTATTTACCTACTTTAAACTATGGCATGGCTAAACAACACTGGTAACTAGTAAGTAATTATTATTCTCTATCACAGTACATTGGACACAAAGACTTTAAGCATCCCATCAAAACGTACCTATAGGTATTAGGCATGCACGAAAATGATAATTATTCCTTGCAAAGCCTTTAGATCCAAGCAAACGAAATTGGTGACCACTATACGTGCAGAAAAACTAATAAAAACTGTTTTTCACTAGATATTAGAGGTAATATATTCGTGTTTCTCAGTAACCTTCGCCGTTCGCCACACAATCCGAAGTGCGAACACGCAAGAAACGTAACATCGTAATACTTATTACATTCTAAGCACTTGATAGATTCCACAAATCCCGATTGTGTGACTCGATCGTTTATATCGTTCCAATATAATGGAATTGTGAGGCCATTATAAGGCTCTTGGGAAAACCTCCGCCTTATCGCCCGGAAGCTTGTAGTTAATAAAAAGAACCGAAGGTGAATTCACATGGATTCCTATGTCTTTTGCATGCTCCGAGTGAAAGTGAAATTACACGGCGATGAAGAATCGAAATTAGTTGATACAGAATGAGTAGAGGCTTTATTACAATATAATTGCGTCTGAATCTTGATAGAATGTCTCTGAATAAGAATAATAAAGTTTATGCAGTTTGCATAGTAGCGGGCGATGATGTATGACATATTTACTTACATTACAATAATTTTATTGTACTAGGGTTTTAACCCGGCGAGCATGAGGTGAAATAAAGTTACATCAAGCATGAGGCAGGGTTTGACATACCCTTAAGTTAATGTACCACAAATTAGTTCTTATTGTTATTTTATAAACTTAATTGGTTTGATTTTGTAATAAGTATAATGTTCTTTAATAGGAAATTAAATAAATCGAGTTCAGAATTATACAATAATTTTTATTTAAACTCGTTTTTCATAAACTATGTAGTCAAAGTAACAAATCTTAACAAAATAGCTATAGCTTCACAAAAATTTATAATTATACATAAAATTATTCTTTGGAATTTAATTCACTTAAAATTAAGAGATAATGAGATCCTCTTCGTAAAAAAAATATAATGAATATTTTGGTAAAAATTTGACTAATCACTGTCATGGTGTGACATACCCCCCAACAGGTATGCGCACTAATATCGCAGCCGGTATCCCGGGCCACACTGCGATCATGCCACTATCCTGCCCTGCGAGCCCCATCCTCCAGCTACTGAGCGCGCTAGTGTTGTCAGACGAGAAACTTAAAAAATACACGACTTTGAAAATGTAACAGGGTATGAGATACCCTGGGTCATGCTCGCCGGGTTAAGCGTAATCAAATGATAGATATCGTATACTTATGTGTTATTGCCGACTCTAACACTTAGATTTAAACAAACTTTGAATTCCAAACATTTTATTTAAACATCTAACTAAATACTGGGGTCAACACACGGTAATGTTTGTTTTTAAAACTGTTAGTGTGCGATGGTATACTCGATAGTCCGATTATAGCCCATGAGCGTGATCTTAAGATGTATACAATAAGAGCTCTTTAGCAGAGTAACTGTATAGATTGTTATGGTTTTGACTGTACCTGATTGGTTTCCTCTTCTCGGTGCGTTAAAATTTCGTGCGAAGAACCAATATACAGATGGAATACCGCTCTGAGGCGGAAGTGAGGTAGGTATTTGTATACATCGTCGGTACCGCAATTAATAAACCGTTACTTTTTCATTTCAAGTACATATTTCTATTTGTAAAGACTAGTATTTCCTTTTCTGGGCGTGACATAATAGAACATGACAAGATCTTACATTTATGACATTGCTTTTTTCGCTCAGTCCAAATTTTAATTCGAATATTTTATATGTGTACAGTCGGTTTCAATTTACATTTAGGTTTTTCTCTCAAAATAAAGAGATATCGGCTCAAAAATTGTCTTACTCTATTCGGAAAATAGTTATCCAAGAAACAACATAAAAGTCTCCAATCTTACCGAGTCTTCATTAAATATAATGATCAATTGAAGGCCAAACAACTAAATAAACGGTTATTACTATTACTAGTAACAACAAAAGTGCACTTAATAAAGCATATATGCCAAAGCAATATGACTGTTACTACCTTGCAATAAGATAGTTGCATCGTTAGGTCCAGTTTGAGTTCCGCCAGTGGCCGGTAGCCTTGTCCGAGATGGCATTTGCAACATTATAAAGGTCGGGGCATATTATCAGTATCAGGATATGGAGAGAATACATCACAAAGGATAGCGTCGAGATAAATGGTTTACTTTACTACTTATTGTTGGCTTGTGCCTGATTTGCAATGTCTGTCCGATTAGGAGATACTTTCCAGTTTAATTGACAGTTTTGTATAGCCTATCTGTCAAATAATGAGACTGTAAAACAAACTAAATGTTGAGTGTGTTGTGTATTCTCTTTTGTTTTGTCTATGTCCTAAGCTAATAAGGCAATAAACGATATTCTATTATTTAATAGATATAGATAGATATATATAGATACGATAGGTAAACAATAGTTTGGTTGGAGAAATGGGAAATATGCAGTATTCAATATTGCATTGTAACATGTCATCAAATGCACTCTTTCTAAATCGGTCCTGCTCCTGCCAATGCATCAACAAGATAGTCTTCAATCCGAAATTTTCCTTCAATATTCCGATTTCAGTTAGGATCAGGGGGCTTAGACAAAGTAACATCGTTATGTGGCGAAACGACAATCGCTATCGCTATCGTCTTTATGCTCCAATCAACTTGCGGCAAGACCACGTGATTTAGCGCAGCTTATACCAATCCGCACATCCTATACCTTGAATTTCTTTCGAACTTCGTTATCGCTTCGCTATCGTTTTTCAAATGTTACTTTGTCTAAGCCCCCTTGTTTTGTGAATACTTATTTAAAGTAAGTAGGTAACTACCACATGTTGACCGATATTACCAAATAAGGGACAATAAAACATTTTAACTTTCCCTTATGAGTAAGTTCAATGTTATATTTGCTCAGAAGTTGTAAATTAAGACCTAAAAATAAAGTGTAAAGTGAACATTACTATCTCTTGCAACATTGCAAAAGATAACTATCGCAAACAGTACAAATCTAGATTGTAACACACGTTCGTGAGTCAATCCCATACTGCTTTCAATTGTTATTATCAGTAAAAATCACAAAAAGAGGTTTAAATACGAGCTGTCGAGATGTGTCGTAATGAGACGAGATCCGAGTACCGACTACAGACGAATTTAACGGGATCTTTGTATGCCAAACATGCCTTTGTGTGTCTGACCGTACAAATTGCGCTAAACAACAGCCCAGTTACATTTCAATTCGTTGTGGGAATATTTAGTGCGTGGGCGCATTAAAAATTGCGAACAACTCAACTTGTTACGTACCCCAAATATGTCACTGCCATATTTTTAATTGTGTCTATTTATAATCCGTTATAACTTTCATATCCGTCGCAGAGTAGTGAATAGTGTATCCTTTGTCATAAAATTGAATTTCCTTTTTCCCGTGGGAGTTCTGAAAAGTACACCTAGTGCTTTAACGTTTAAAAATGGAAAATGAAGTCTGACCCACGACCTTTCGCTATCCGTGCGACTGCTCTAACCACTAACGACTCCGTTGCTCAGTGGTTAGAGCAGTCGCCCGGATAGCGAAAGGTCGTGGGTTCGAGTCCTATCGGAGCTGGTTGTGAGACGGGTCGATTTTTTCTAAATACTTACTTACTTCATTTTCCATTTTTCAATAATAAAAATTGCATTGTGAATGCAAAAAGTAAACATTTAAATAACTTAAATAACGTTGTTTACATTTGACGTAGGTAGCTCTGGAGATATCAATACATGCGAAATAAGTATCTTCATTGCATTGTAGGTTAGGTATACCAATTTGTCTGTCTGTAGTAAGTTCTGTATGTTATGGATCCATAACTAATGATTTGAAAATTATGTCACAATAAGTATTGTAATGTTTTGTCTGGTCGATCAACAAAAGACAATAGAATTCATCATAGCAAACTCTTGTAACACATTACATGTTGACATTATGGACAAAATTATAACAACAGCAATTTGTTCAATTACTAATGATCGTCTTTATAGTGATGTAATGTGTGATTTTGCTCTATTCTGTCTACATCTAGATATTTTTTCACGACCGATTTGGCGCAGGGGTAAACTACCTGCCTTCTGCGCCAGTAGGTTTTGGGTTCGATTCACGAACAAGACAAATATTTGTGTGCATGAACATGTCTATTTGTCTTGGTCTGGGTGTTGTATGTATATTAAGTATGTATTTACAAACAAAAAGTATTTAAGTATATATTTATCCGTTATCAAGTTCACGTAGACACAGTTTCTTAAGAAATTAACTAACTTTAAAAAATATTTATTTATTATTATTTATTTTTGGGGTTCCGAACCAAAATGGTCTGTCACAACTGGACATCTAGAGAACTAGGTACTAATGCTATCAACTTGTGGAATAGTTTTAGATGACGTTTGCCCAACTATTTTGCAAATAAAAGAGAAATAACAACAGAGACTGAAAGGGGGTTTTAAAAATACTAAGTGGGGCTACTAGGAGGGTATATTATGGGGTATCATATGAAAGAGCGCTGCTTGCACATTCTCAAATTTTTTTTCCTATTTTTTCTTAAGCCGCATAGTTTTCGACTTTTGATGAAAAATGTAAAAAAAAATACCACGTAAATTACTTCAATACGAGGTTTTTTGCACTTTCAGTCACGTAACTTTCACTTATTACGACGACTAAAATACTTACTAAGTAACTTTTATATAGTTTCAGTACCTAAAACTTAAACTTAGTGACTATTTGTTAGAATATATATGGCAGAGGTACCCTTTGTGGCCACTTTAAGGATTTTTTGACTTTTAAGCACTAAGTACTAAATGGTCTTAGGTATTTAACCCAATACACCCCTGGGGCCAGGGGTTAAGACACAAATTATATCTTAAATTATACATTATTTATCTAACTTTAAAGGTACCTACATTTTTTAAATTGATAAAAGTAAAATAGTTATTTTTAATATTACACACAATGTGTAAGAGGTGCCAAATGTACCGGTTTTGGCCACTTACTGATAGTTAAACTTTTGTAAGTATTGCGAAAAATCAAAATAAAACCCAGGTAAAATCAATATATTCCAATGCGCTAGAAACCAGTCAATTGCAAAACAACATTTTAATTGTAAAAAACAATGGTTTATAAAGTATTTCATCCAAAACAAATTTCTTAAAATTTTCAAACAAAACATTTTATCAAACAGAAAATGGATTTTATTGAAAAAAATCTTATGACATATGGAATTCTAACGGTTGTTATTATAAATACCTTATTTTAATTGCCTTTATCAAAAATGGCTAAAAGTGGCCAAAACCGGTACGCCTGCCTTAAGTGATAATATTAAACCCTAATGTGATAAAATGTGTATCTACTTAGGTAGGTCCTATATCTCACACTGATGCACTGACGCTAGTTGCGGCAGTGTTAAAAAGATAGGCTGTGGTTGCGGTGTGTAATCAAACAAATAGCGAGTAAGTAGTTATTAATTTTTTTACTTTTTTGCATTCACAATGCAATTTTTATTATTGAAAAATGGAAAATGAAGTATTTTGAAAAAATCGACCCGTCTCACAATCCCATCCCAGAACCAGGATCCAGTCCCATCGGAGCTGGTTATGAACCGGGTCGATTTTTTTAAAATACCTACTTCAAATAGCGAGTAATTATTTCATGCGGAGATTCGCGTCAAGTAGGTATCTGTGGTAAGTAATTCTAACAAATATAGACAACAAGCAAAGCTAAAGTCACTTATTATTCCTAATAATAGATACTTACAAAAAATACATAAAGTACAAAAATCTTTATTTCAGTCCATCAAGTATACAGGGTGATCCATCGGGACGAGTCAGTATGGGAAAGTTTGAAGCTATAAGAGATAGAGATATTTGTTGTAAAGAACCATGTCGTCGATTTTAGAGTTAAGAAAAACTGCATTCAAAGATTTAAAAAAAAAACTTATATTTACACGACTCGGGAATCGAACCTTGTCAGTTTTCAAAAGAAAAAGATTACCTATGTTATTTTATTACGAAAGTTGATTGTGTAGGTTTTTATGTAAGAAATAAATTTTAATAGGGAACCCTATGTCTACAATCTAAAGAAAATATGAGTTTTTTTATCGGTCATATTTATATCAATACATAGGTTAACGCTTACCTACTCGTTTAAATCGTTTGGAAGAGGAATTAAAACTTGCGAAAAATCAAGGCTGAAACGACGAACTAACGCTGATAACATTATGAGAGTTATTTTAATTTTTAGTTTTTTGCGTTCACAATGCAATTTTTATTACTGAAAAATGGAAAATGAAGCCTACTTATTTAGAAAAAATAGAAATAGGTTGTGAGACGGGTCGATTTTTTCTAAATACTTCATTTTCCATTTTTCAACATTATGAGATACAAAATCCGATCCAAAATTAACTAAATCGAACTATTAAAATCAACCATAATATTTATACCTAAACATGGGTAGTATGGGTATTTCATTTCATTTCATTTTCATTTCATTTCATTTCATTTCAAGCGCCATGACAGTTTGTAAAAAAAAAACAAACATGCAAAGAGACCGACCGTATTTTATTCTCAATCTGTACCTATATATATATATATATATATATATATATATATATATATATATCACTACATAGTATAAAACAAAGTCGCTTTCTCTGTCCCTATGTCCCTTTGTATGCTTAAATCTTTGAAACTACGCAACGGATTTTGATGCGTTTTTTTTAAATAGATAGAGTGATTCAAGAGGAAGGTTTATATGTACTTTTTATCCCGATATTCCCACGGGAACAGGAACCACGCGGGTGAAACCGCGGGCGGCCGCTAGTACTGTATAAACTGTATAACTTTTAATAAACATATTATCCTTACTTCCTTACTTTTTATATTATAAATGCATCTCTGTCTGTCTGTGTGTTACACAATCACACCTAAACTACTGAACCGATTTGAATGAATTTTGGTGCAGAGATAGTCTAGAGCCTGAGAAAGGACATAGGCTACTTTTTATTCCTGAAAAATATCACCTTCCCGCGGGATAACGTCGTGTAGTACACGCGGGCGAAGCCGCGGGCGGAAGGCTAGTATATATATATTCTAAACAAGGTACAATAGATAAACAAGAATAATGGAGCACATATAAGTAATTCATTCGTAGGTGGGTGTAAATACTTTTAAAACTAATCGTGACAATAATTTACTTATGGCCGGCCGGCCCAACGGTCTCTGCATAATATCGAGACCGAAGTGAGTGGTGCTCTGACCTTCTACTTCATATTTAAATGGTTCACTATGCATTTATCATCGCCAAAATCTAGAACGTTATACCATATCGAGGACGCAAACTTACTTACATCGTCCAACGTAAATCACAACAACTAGATATGCAGATAATCATCAATTGTCGTTTTGTTGTCATTCTAAATTAGTATTGGTCAATTTCAATAGAAATTGTAGTAATACATAAATAAATAAGGATATTTAGGTAATCGATAGTCATTCATTAGAGAATAAAACTAAACAATAGAATTCCACCAAAGCATCTATTCAGCTAGTTAAATGTGTAAATGTCAACATGCATATCATTTGTTTGTGCAAAACGACATCCAACCATTATTATAAATGTTAAATTATGCATTTGTGACACTAATTATATCTCTACATGAGTTAATGACACAAATAAACGGATTTCCATGTCGCCGTTACAGATAAACAACATGATAAACAAAACTATAGCGATGAAAATAATTACATTAATTTATAAATCAATAAAGAGGATTTTTTCTAACAGAATTTTTTCTCAGAACACAATCTAACATTACCGCAACGTTCGTGGCAAAACATGCTATTAATCTTCGAAGTTAAGCTTTGACACCGTCCAACTTAAAACGTCGCTTAAGCCAACAAATGCTTAAGACCAGCTTAAGAATCAATGTCTGTCCGTCACATTAATTAAGTGTATTTCAACGGACACTAATAATAGTGAAGGCTAAACATTTCTTTAGTACTCTACAAAGAACTTCGAAAGCGCTAACTACAGACTAGAAGTGAAACTTGAATCTACAAGGCTTTTCGCAACACATAAAACTTTTTTATTAAGTATCAGGGGAATGCAAACTCGATTTCTCTTGCAAGAAAACTAAAGTAAGATAGAGCGATTAAAACTTAGGACAAAGGCAAACTTTGAGAGACTTGGCAAACCGCCAATATTAACGCCTTGACCGGATTAAGCTTATATAAGTACAGTGTCTAACACTAAAAAAGGCAATTTAATTAATTCATAAATTAAATTAAGTTTTAGCCGCCTCTGTGGTCTAATGGTCACACCGTCACACCACCAATTTCAGACCCAGGGTTCGATTCCCAGTCGGGGTACATATTGTATTCGGTTTGGTTAATGGTAGGGTAGGAATTGTACTTATTCGGACGCCATAACAATGATGATTTCAGCATTATTGTGTTCCGGCAGTTAGAGATAAGATAGCCAGTTTCTCAGTGATTGAGGATTCCGGGAGTAGTGCGCTTCCACCTTCAGCCTTATCACCACTTAACATCAGGTGTGATGAAGGCTAGCGCTACCCCGTTGTGGATTTAAAAAAACACTCTGTACAGCCTTTCTACTGACATGATGATGATGACAGCCTTTTTATAATCTAAAATAATTCAAAATGAAACTCTACTGTCAATCTTTTGATCTGTAAGGTCAAACAAATTATATTGTGCAAATGTTTCTTGTTAACAGAAAAATGGCAAGGTTTTACACATCTTTTATTGCTATTATGACGAGACTTTATCAAAAAGATGTTGGATGCATTCATTTCACGTTACCAAGGTTGGTTTAAGGCCTTACAATCAAAGAATCGTATCGTTTGATCACGATTCGGTGTGCAATACTTGCTGAGATAGATAGATCATTTAGTAGCCTTTATGCGACTATCATTTAGAAGTGTTAAATGGATGATAAATATCTTGAAATAAGAAAAATATATTAGTACTGAACCTATTTACCTATTTGTAAATAATTTTCCACTGAAAACTGTTTTTTTCGCGTTGTATTAATGAAAATTAAAATATTTGTGGTAGTCCTTTTGCTTATTAGGTATGTAGTAAAAAGTTTATGGAGGTATAATAAATATTGCTACGTAGGTGAACTGGGATGGATGGAGATAAGGAAATGACAAAACCTGTAGTTAATGTTATAGGTAATCATGAGTAATTGATCGATTGCAAGTACAATTTCAAATAGTGTCTGTTTTATGGTGAGTATTATACCTACCTACCTATACCTACTCGTAATATGATTTCAAAAGTGTCTGGACATGAAAATTTATCCATCGTAACTTTTAAACTTTGTCAAATATTCTATAAATGGCGGTCACACTTTTTTACTCATTTTGCGCCTGCGCAACGAAAACAATAATGTATAGTTTCCACTGAAATATTCTGTTTCAAATACCTATTAAGTTCAATGTCTCGTTTTTATGTTTGCGAAAAAACAAAACTATTCTACCTACTATCATATTGGGTAAGTATTACCCATTTACTGCCAACGTTAAGTGTGAATTTTAACTGAGATAATATGCAATAGTTATGACGGTAATTTAATAGTCATTGTATGCAAAACTATGCAGTAACGTAAGGGTAAAAATATTTGTACCTAAGTTCATATTGGAAAGTAGGTCAACTCATCGTAACCTACTCGTCCTTTAGGATGTATATAATCCTCAAATTAAGTCTTTTTCTCATTCTATCGCAAAAAAATACCGTTAACTTTATTTATCAATTGGTTTTCTTACAAACCTTTTCTAGTGGATGATTAGGTAAACAAACAGGGTTAATTAACTATGCATAAAAATAACGAAAACAATAGGGTTGACGTCAAAATTACCTAGAGTTTACTCAATAAATATTTGCATTTGAAAAACCAATTTCACAGTAGGAAAAGCTGGATACTATCATAAAGAATTTAAGCATTTTTTGTTTGCACGTAGGTACCACGAAATACATTACCAACATATACAGCTACATCCTATTAAAATAATCATAGGACTCTTTTGAACTCGTTATTGTCTAATTCGTTTTGATTGGTCACAAACAATTGAATGTTCTCGTGTAAACAAATGATCGGCGGCGTGACTCCACCCTTGCGTGTCGCACGCGCTTGGACCTCGAATCCTCGATTATATCCGTTTCTCCATGTCGCAAGTTGTTCCGTTTGCGGTCAAGACAGAGAAAAGATCTAAGAAATAAGTAGGTTGTGCAAAAAAGAATCTGGCTGCAAATCACTGCTCTCTAAGCTTTGGCGGTTTCTATGGCCAGTTTTTAGTGATCCGTACAGAAAATAGAAAAACCAAACCATTCTTATATCCCATGGTTGACCATCTGTCGTCGCGTTTTTAAATTCACGTCGACATAGCGTTTACTTTTGAACTCGTTAAGTTAAACTAAACTTAAAACAACAACTTAAAACTTTATAATCCGGGAGTAAAATTAGCACTTGTATGTAATAATTCTTTTGCTATGTGCATTAAAATATATAATAAACTCCAAGATAAATTTAAATCTTTTAAGTACAAACAAATGCTTTTATAGCATTCAGGAATATCTAGACTATAAATAGTATTTAGACAATAATATAGTAAAATGTAATTTTTATTTTCGATTATTTTTATTTATTAAGATAGTTAAATTTTGATTTGTACCACTAGCTTTGAATTTAACCTCTAGGTTTACTATGTAACATAATCTAATTATGTTTTTTTGTGTATACCTATACCTGAAAAGGTAGGATAAATTGAAACTTGTGTTTAGACTTTAAGATCTTATGTACCTTTCTCCATACACAATAAAGTACTTACTTACTTACTTACTTACTTACAACCGATGCAATGCTGATTTTAATTAATATAGTTAGCTTAGATTAGATTTTATTGTCATCTCAATAATAAATCTTCCGACCAAATAGATCCTAAAACGGAGGGAAACTCAAACTACAATCATAAGATTAGGCATAAAATTGATGCATTCCATCATTTTGATCTTTAAACTTACATACCACCATTGCGGCATAGGTACCTACAGAATTCACGCTTCACCACACAAAGAGCGTGAATGTGTCTAGTGAATGTCTCACATTTTCGATATAAATTGCTAAATTCTTACGTCGAGTTCACAGGTTAACACATTCACACTTTTGAACATGACGCGAAGAAACTATTTAAGCAGTATTAACGGATACCTATATCAAATACTTGTATTTCATTCATCGCTGATGTTTATACTTCGCTGATTCCAAGAACCGAAATCCCGTTACCCCGAATATATCGTTAAGGAAATCAATCATATTTCAATAGCCTGTTTGACAAGTACTTACAAATATTGACACAGGGAAGGCTCACATATTTACTCTGAAAGGGACTGTACTGAAAGTGCTCATGTAATATGAAAACTTTTACTGTAGAACATGGACTTCTAAAACTACTAGTAAGTAGGTATATTTGTCGGCGGAAAAAAGCAAAGGAAAAACTTGCACAACTTTCTGGTGGTGTGGGTGATTAATCTGTTTTTTACTTTTTTACGTGCAGACGTAAAAATATAAAAGACAGAAGACTCACCAATGCTAATGAGGAGACATTGAGGCTATTCTTTTGTAAAATAAGTCGTGATGGAGCTAATATACCTACCCAGAGGAAAAAATATATTTTTCCGAATTCCGATCCCTTTACAAATATTATGTAGGTACTACCATGAAAATGTTACACTACCTGCTACACATCCATACTAATCCATACTAATATTATAAATGTGAAAGTGTGTTTGTTTGTTTGTTTGTTTGTTTGTCCTTCTTTGACGTCAAAACGGAGCAACGGATCGACGTCATATTCGGTAAGGAGATAGTTTGGGAGCTGGAGACTAACATAGGCTACTTATAATTCCGGAAAATTGAGTAAAAATTGTAATTTTCAATAAAAAATCGTTTAACTGTCGTACCTTCGATACAAAACTGTCATTTCTTCCATTACCGTTTCCAAAGAGTATGTAAGCACTGACGTCTGCGCGGTCAAATTAGAATACTAATATTTTCCATAAGCTTAGAATAAAAAAAATGTACTGTAACTAGCGCCAAAAATGCCCCAGTCGCGCATGCGCGCAGAGTTATCTGACAGTCACTCTACTTCACTGAGTAATTTTTTATATGCAGGAAATAGAGACCACCAGCTTGGGCCCCTTTATTGGTAGTGTGTAACTAGCGCTATCTGTTGTCTGGTACACCAGACGTTGCCACCTAAAGTTGCCTACAGGCAACTTTTGGTGTATAAACGTATAAACACACACACAAGATGTTGGTGACCGGGTCCACTATTATATGGCAAAACAACGTTTGCCGGGTCAGCTAGTATACATATAAAACAATCTATCATTAAGTATGGAAGTTGGTTTGGTATACGTTGTAGTAACGAGTAAGTACTTGGACTTAAAGTGAACGTAAAGTTGCATAATTTGATTGACCAATTGGTTCTCGATAATGCAATGGCCACCATACTCACAAATGGCCGCATGCAAAGTTGAGCAAACAAGCAAACGCAGTAGGAAGTAATCACTAGGGTTTGATATCGAGAACAGTTCAGGAAACCTTATGACTTCTGACCTTATTTCTATTTGTCGTCAGATGTCCCGTTACTCATGCACAATATGTAATTAATTAAACTCATTAAAAATTATTATTTAACTCAGTGTTTGTGCATCTTACTTGTTCTTCAGAATATACTTAAGTTGTAGGAATGAGATAATTTTCATATGTAAAGTATACTATGTCAAGAAGATGTATGACGACTAAATTGTTATTACTTTAACTTTTTTATTTTTATGCCTACTACAAAAATCTGGTTTATTGGCTTTATTTTTAAAACGGACCATGAATAGCTTACGTTGCATTGCGACCATTGTGGCTGCGTTTGCGCATTTCTTTAACGTTGTCACTTAACTGCCAAGTGTAAAGTGGCACATCAATGAAATTGCTGCAATACGCGATTGTTTAACAAAAAATGCGAATTCATGTAAATTAGCATACTGCCATATAGAAATGAATTATTCATTTAGTGGTTACATGTGAAATTGCAAAATTGGTAAATAGAATGTATCATTTTAATGCAAAAAACGTATTAAGCTGGAAAATGTTTCTCCTGAAATATATTAGGTACCTACTTAATGATTGAACTCTACAATTATGGAGAATTGATGTAAGGGATGACCAGTTTACACAAGTTAAAGTACCTTCGTTTACGAAAGTAAAATTTATCTCTAAAACCCTACTTTAGCCATCGAATTATAGCGAAAAGCGATAATAAACGATTTTTCATCGAAAGTCTTACGCTGTTTTTCGATGTTGTTGCGAAATCGCCGAACAGAACAAGCGTAGTAAACCCGAAGAGAAGCGATTACCCCGTAAGGCAGATAACTCGGAGACGAAATAGCAGATCTTATCACGGTTTCTAATCTCCGGAATTTGATAAATGATTCGGATGGAGCACGTACGCATTCGAAATTGTTGGTCAGAAATATTTTCTGAGTGAAAAACAACAAATCAATTTCCGTGATTCAATTAAGTGGTAGAGTTTGAAATGATACGATTGTGTTAGGTAATTTATTTTCGCAAGGCAAATAATTTATATATCTTAAATAACTTCAATGCTATTACATAATAATTTCAAATAATATTTATAAAATATACCACTTATTTGAATGCCTAAAACATCGATCTACGGTCTCGAGCCAGACTGAACAAGAAACTTTTTAGTGGACGTTTTAGTGGTCATTCAAATTGATAAAAAAAACTTCGTCAGTAGCCCAGATTCAAGGTAGCAAAAAATAGCGTTTGCCAATTTAAGTTAACCACGTTATTCAACCTGATTTCTGACTCATGGTCAAAATCTGTGATAACAGTCTTATCGCGGTCACGCGTCGCGTTTAAAATGGGAAATGTAGTAAAAATTTACTTACGGCTTATTTCCATGGCCAGCGTGTTAGTCACACACACTCCCATCGCGAAAAACGCAGTAAAATTTAACCAAAAACAGTCAAAATTGTCACAACCAATCCAAAAGCGTTCTTCCGCCGTGGTGTCAAAGCTTAAATCTGTCTGACAGCCCGACTAAAATCCAGGAAGCATATTTTTTTTTTAAAACCACTCGGTATGTAACCACAATCCTATTAGCGATACATTGCAACCCTACGCCAAGGGTTAAAAGGAAGCCGGACACAAATCACGCACTTCCAATAATCTAATTAAAGTTCACATTCCTTTGCTTCAACCCAAAAAAAGCTCTCAAACTGGGTCGACAAAAGAATTACTACGACGAAAAACTGGCCACTTTGAAAAACAACGAGAAAAAGTTGTTTTCAATTGTTTTTTTATCACACAGACACAGTACCGCGCGTCAGCAGTGCTGAGTAGAGACTGCGGTTACAAGATTGAGGCTTGCTGTACAGCATGCGCTTCTCAAACTTGTCGGGTTTCCCTTTCAGAACAACGTGCCCTACGCATATCTATTGTTAACGTGTTTGTTTAGCTAATTCCAAAGTCGTTTATTGAAATGAAACAAGTGTTTATTTTAGAATTAGTAGTGGGTTTTCACTTTACTTATACACCTTGAAAACAAAGTGTTCATAACAAACAGCTAATAAATTATGCAAGGAGCTAAGAAACTTTCTCGAAAATAACAGCTATAAACATAGAGGTATAAGTAATACTATAATTGAAAAAATTGTTATTATTTTGCTGACTATTATCTTGCATTATTAAATTACTCTGACTAAATAGTTTTGCATGGGTTTAAAAGCATTTAAAAAAAACTAAACCTTTAAACTTTAAAAGAGAAAGAAACTTGTCTATCCGCTAAAGATTCAGGGTGGCTAAATTCATACTACTTTTTTAAATAAATAAAACAAAACATTTTTGAAGAGCGAGAGCTTGTTTTTCCCAGTTATTGTAAAGTTGACGAACCCCAGATCAACAAAACCAGATTTCCACAACGCGGGTCTAGTTAAGAGTTATTCTTAGCCCGGCTATTGTGTTTTACAAAGACGGTTCCATTTTATTTTACTCTTTCGCAACACAACAACTCGCTCCAGCAAGATTCGATTATTTCTCGAACAGTGAAATTACGTGAGCGATATTCATTTTTTTTTTAATTTAACTCTTAGCTCAGAAACGAAAAAATATACACAAATTTGAGAAGCGCAGACTACAATTATTTGTGTTACGTCGGTATTTACAGTGGTAAGGCAAGTTTGAGATTTTATTTTCTTATATCCTTTTATGTTTTTTACCTGAAAAGTAAATGCACCCATAATTCTATGTAATCAATATTTTGTATTTCATAACATAACGTTCCTTTCATCTGTTTCATCACATCCAACCAAATGGAAGCAGATTGCGTCGGTTGACTAAGTGATTGATTGATAGGTTCATTGAGGTTGCCATTTTCAATCACGAAACATATGAATTGGTTTTTGTGTCTTCAAATTAATTAAAAGTACTTAGGTAATTATTAATAGAGTACACTAATAACTTTGAAAAATCATTATTTAAAACGCTATCACGAAAAGCGCCAGTGTTTTATTAAAGAGAAATAAACATAACTTAGGTACACTTTTTGACAAAAATATATTACCTAATTAATTTTATGTGCTGTATGCTGTATTGTACACAGTTCATGGCAATAAAGAACTAATGACTACCTTCGATATCTGCTATATATATATATATATCAAGCTAGATGCTTGAGGTGTAGCAGATATCGAAGGTATCCGTCTCCTACGTCTCCTCCATCTCCTGTCTCTCAGTCCCCTGTCTCTGCGTCCCCTGTCTCTACGTCCCCTGTCTCTCCGTCCCCCTGCCTCTACCTACGTCCTCTGTCCCTCTGTCCCTGCTCCGTCCTTGGTCCTACTGTTCCCCCAGCTATTCCTGCGTGCCTTGCCTACCCGCCAGCTATAGCCTGCGCTGCTTGCCCCATCCGACCTACCCCAGAACAAGACTCGCGCCTCCTGAGACACACGTCCCTTTTTCGCCATGCTGCGGTACCAATGTGAGCGAAAATATTATATTACTGTAAGCGGTATATTTTAATTCTGTCCCAGCTCTCTGGCTGTCGTAAGCAGAGTACAGTGGCCGTTGTATAAAAGACCGGAAGAGTGGTTCGCTGTAGAAAAATAAATAAGTAAGTACCTATACCTATCATCTGATAAGATATACCTACCTACTCGTAGACTATTAATTCCGTGAGTTACCGTAATTACCTTTCATTCTCCTTCATCATCATCATCATCATCATGTCAGCCGAACGATGCCCACTGCTGGGCATAGGCCTCCCCCAAGGATCTCCACAACGATCGGTCCTGCGCTGCCCGCATCCAGCGGCTTCCCGCGACCTTGACCAGATCGTCGGTCCACCTTGTAGGGGGCCTGCCCACGGAACGTCGTCCGGTACGCGGTCGCCATTCGAGAACCTTTCCGCCCCAACGGCCATCAGTTCTCCGCGCTATGTGTCCTGCCCACTGCCACTTCAATGATGCAATCCTTCGAGCGATGTCGGTCGTTTTAGTTCTCCTGCGGATCTCATCATTTCTGATTCGATCGAGCAGGGAAATACCAAGCATCGCTCTCTCCATTGCTCGCTGGGTGACTTTGAGCCTTCTTATGAGACCCATAGTAAAAGACCACGTCTCACTTCCATAGGTCATTACTAGGTCATTACATTCTCCTTACCTTCTCATAATTGTTTTAGTATCATGAAAACTTGTCCAATGCCGTCCGGGAATCGAACCCGGGACTTCAGAGATAGAGGCGCACCTTGAAAGCCGGTGCGTTCAACCACTCGGCCACGGAGGTCGTCAAACCTATAAGTGAGGAGGAAGTTGACTGTCTATTTAAGGCGCTACTCGGAAAAATATGGACTTTTTTATTTAAAACTATAGGACGGTTACAGTTGTTACAAATCTGGTAATAAGATATATATTTCTTCATACCTTTATCTAGAATCGTATAGTTTCAAAAACACGATTTTATGATTTTGCCTCGACACTTTTTATTTTCGAAAAGACCTCTAAAAAATACGAAAAGTGATGATTATTCTTAAATGGGGTTACTTACACTATTGGAAATTGGTTTAATTAGTGGACACCAATAATATTGAGGATCGTATAGAAGCATTTTTTTTAAATCGCTGTAGTTTTTTAATACGAAGTGATTTTGTGTTTTTTTTTGCCTAATCTGCAAAATCTGTCTCGCTCCCGCGCGCGTCGTTTTCTCATTGCTATCTCGCTTCAGCACATTTTTTCCGAGTATCGCCTTCAAAGTCTAGCGTGCCCAGACTTGGTTGAACGTGACGTAATAGTCTGATCAATGTTCTCAGTGACCTAGTCGAACTTATCTCCGCAGACAGGCCGGCGCTGCTCCATTTCGGGAGACTGACCTACATAACTTATTTTTGTGCCAAAACTTCAGCAGCGAAGTATAAATATCTGATGAATTGGCTAGATTTGGCTCAAGGTATTTTAAGTGACATTTCGCACTTTAGGCCAGCGGAAAATCTTATCACTCATAGTTAAAGCTTTTCATATGAATTCTACTTTAAGCGGACCACGGACTATGCCTAAGTATATCGGCTTTAGGGAATTTTTGGATGATTCCAACTTGGAGTGCAGCCGGTGCTTGCCCCAATCGATGTGGCATTTGATGTCGTCGTGCGTGATCTGCGTGTTTTTACAGTTGCAAGCATGAGGGAGGACCTAATGAAGGCTGCTTGTTCTGCGATTCGCGTTGCTGAGTTTTGGACGGACACATAGTTTAGATTTGCCAGCGACACGATACGAAGAAGACTGAGGAAACACTTAAAACAAATAATGGAATTTTCAATTTCCATTCCGTCATTGCGGTGCCTGATAAAAAAACTAAGTAGGTTATTTCTTAATAATTTAAAATTTCGGAAAAGCCGTGTATTGTTTCCTGAAAAGAATGTGTGATTTAATAATTCTGTGTTTATAACATCCTCCTTTTTTGAATTCGTTTAAAAATCTATATGAAAAGGCATGAAGTTTAAGTACTTACCTACCTATTTAGAATAATATTATAAAATATTTTTTGTGAAAAATAGCATTGTCCAAATAACTTAGTAAGTACATACATACATAGAGGTACACTATCTCTAGTCAACAGCGTTACGAAATTAGGCCGCTCCTGATAGCGCAAGCGCAGAAGCAGCTGTTACAAATCTTGTGTACGATGAAGCGATAAACTAACAATGTATCATAGAGCTCCACTAGTGTGCAAGGCTCCCATATACATTTAAGTAAAAGCAGGCCTATTTCACTCCCCGTGTCGGCTCGAAAGCGCGGCGGCAACGCCGGCGTTGTAAATCCATAGAAATTAGGTCCGCAAAAGAGCTAGAATATATGCGATAGAAAGAAATGCAACGACAACGAGTGGCCGTTCGTAATTTGCCTGCGCCGTACAAGCTGAATTCTACTTTATTGCGTTATAGTTAGAGTTGCTATTTATTTCAATAACTTAGCGGAGTGGACTATCTGTTACATAGTAACTATTTAGTAATCTGTGGTAAAAGTAACTCACTCCTTCAAAAATATTAATCTATATTTAGCCGAACCATCCCAGAGGTGAGAGCAATACTCCATGCATGACCGGACTTGCACTTTGTAAAGAGTCAAAAGCTGCCCCGGTGTGAAGTATCGCTTAACCTTATTTAGGATTCCCAGCTTTTTGGCCGCAGTTTGAGCTTTACACTCAATGTTGTCGCCGAAGTTAAGGTCCCATGTTAACTTCATGCCAAGAAGATCTTTATTGTCGGTAAAAGGACTCCTTTTTGCGGTTTTGCTGTGTTTTGGTAGCATTAAAATTGACCATATTATTATCGTCACCCCATTGAGGGTTGTTCGCTCTACCATGGCCTCTCTCAGAAAACGGACTTCCTCACTGCTGGTTTATTTAACATACCACCTAATATGTACTACATCTAATGCTACCTGCCAAAGTTACGTAAAACTTAAATTCATAATATAAATAATTGATGCCGCAATTAAAATGTTTGTCTCATTAATTTCGTCAGCGTAGCTAAATACCATGTCTACGGCGTAGCTAAACAACATCAGCTACGCCGACGACATGGTGCTGCTGAGTGCGTCTATCTTTGGCCTAAGGAAGCTACTCACTATTTGTGAGGCTTACGCGGCGTCGCATGGCCTGGCCTATAATGTAAATAAGAGCCAACATATATGGTCTTTGAGTCGGGGAGTCGACGGATCGACAAAATACCACCGGTTTACCTAAATAAATGCGAACTTAAGAGAACGTACAGCTTTAAATACCTGGGACATTTGTTGACACCTGACCTTCAAGGATGACGACGATATAGAAAGAGAGCGAAGGGCGTTGTCAGTCAGAGCAAACATGTTGCTCCGCAGGTTTGCACGCTGCTCACGTGAAGTTAAAATCACCCTGTTTTTTGCACGTCCTTCTACACATGCAGCCTGTGGTGTAATTACACTCAAAAGGCTTACCACGCCCTTCGAGTGCAGTATAATAATGCGTTCAGGATGCTTTTGGGGCTGCGTCGCTCCTGTAGCGCATCCGGGATGTTCGCTGAGGCTAGCGTTAGTTGCTTTACGCAACTATGCGCAAAAGACGTGCTTCCCTGGTGCGCAGGGTGCGGGGGAGCTCCAACAGCATCCTGGACATGATGGCGAGCAGACTTGGCTGCCCAATGGTCAATCGTTGCTGTCCCATTTCAAGTGGCATGGCAAAAACATAAAATATTGTGTCTAGATTTAAGAGGTTTAATACTAACATAGTTTTAAGCAATATTGTTACTAACTAAATGAGTTGTATTTGAAATTACTATCCTACTAATATTATAAATGTGAAAGTTTAGATGTTTGGATGTTTGGATGTTTGGATGTTTGGATGTTTGTTACTCAATCACGCCAAAACGGCTGAATGGATTTGGCTGAAATTTGGGACATAGACGCTTTGTAGCCTGGAGAGGAACATAGGCTACTTTTTATCCCGGAAAAGTATAACATTCCCGCGGGATAACGTAGTGTAGTCCACGCGGGCGAAGCCGCGGGCGGAAAGCTAGTAATGAATATATTAATTTAATTTAATTAATTAATTAATGCTGACTTATTAAAGCACTTAGGAAAGTGTGAACAGACCTACTGCTATATTCTCTTTTATCTTATCCTATCTACCTGGCAAGTTCTTCAATTTGAAAAATAAATCAACATATGAAACGCCAACCACACGAAATAGCAATATCATCAGTTACTACAACTGGCGCTATTAAGCGTAAATTTTGAAGTAGTTCTTAGCTCCAAGGTTGGTTTCAAGCATTATTATTAAACATTTAATTAAAAAAGCTATAATAAAGTCATCAAAGACAAAATATATACTTTAATTTTAAACTTCCAAAAACAATAAACAATTACAAAAATGACGAGTATTTTGAAAAACATTACATCACTTTTTACAAAGTTTCGGGAGAGTAAGGATTCGGCATTCAAGGATAGGGACTAGCGGTAGGGATAAGGAATCTGAAAAAAAGGGTAAAAGGATAAAGGACAATAATAAGGAACTATACTACTATCGTACTATACTTTTTATGCTGCCTTAATGCGATAGCGATGTTAGGTATACCTAGTCTACGAAAGAGTTCTTTAGCTAGCCCAAACACGAAAAGCTGTCGTATCTTATTTTATACCTAGCTTTCCGCCCGTTGCTTCGCCGGCGTGGACTACATAACGATATCCCGCGGGAATGTGATATTATTTCGGGATAAAAAGTAACCTATGTTCCTCTCCAGGCTACAAAGCATCAGTGTCCCAAATTTCAGCCAAATCCGCTCATTTGGCGAGATTGAGTAACAAACATCCAAACATCTAAACTTACACATTTATAAATAGGATAGGTACTTTATTTAGGCTATCAACAGCGGATGGATATCAGAGCAAACTATATTAGCCGTCAAAACCTATCAAAGTGTTGCTGTCAATTTATCTATAAATTTTAGTTCCTTATATGAACGAAAGAGGCGCTGCTCTGGTTTTCATACAAATGAATACGATCACGAGAATGACAGCTGTTCGTGCTTGGGGTACTCAAGTCACAATCTCAATATATTTATTTGACATGTAAATTTCTAAGCTCACAAAATATTAGATCTTCCCAAACTGTTTAAATGACATCCAAGACTTCGTTTGCGAAATCCCAGACGTAGAGTCTGCGCGCGGTCAAAATCGAACACCTAGAAATCTTTTCCATAAGCTTAGAACAAAAAAATGTACTGTACTGTAACTAGCGCCAAAACGCCCCAGTCGCGCGCAGAGTTATCTGACACGTACTCTAGTAACAATTTTTTTTGTTTGCGTCAAAATTTCTGCGTCCAGTTGCCATTTACAAAACGTAAAAAAAATTTGATGGACAAAACAAAAGGCTTTGTTTAATGCTTGGACTTCAAAACATTTGAGCTCCTTATCCCGTAGAGCAGCAGTGTGGGCTTTCAAAAAGACCAATAGTAACAAGAAAAGTAGGGGTACTCACATAGTGTTCTCGAGTAGGGCGTCGGCCTGAGCTGCCGACCGACTTGTATAGAGGCCATCAGCTGTTCGCGGGGGGTGACTTCCCGTCGGGCGGGCGGGAGTTTTCTTTCTGAGGCCTGTGCACAAAAGGATACATCACTACATAGTATAAAACAAAGTCGCTTTCTCTTTCCCTATGTCCCTTTGTATGCTTAAATCTTTGAAACTACGCAACGGATTTTGATGCGTTTTTTTTTAATAGATAGAGTGATTCAAGAGGAAGGTTTATATGTACTTTTTATCCCGATATTCCCACGGGAACGGGAACCACGCGGGTGAAACCGCGGGCGGCCGCTAGTTTACAATAAAATTTAAAATGAAGTAAGTAAGTATTAGAAAAAGTCGACCCGTCTCACAACTAGGATCGACTTTTTCTAACACTTCATTTTCAATTTTTCAATAATAAAAATTGCATTGCGATTGTTACTGCATAAAATTTTTTAAGTATACATTTAGCTTCATTATTGACTGAAAAATATAGTCATAATCATAATGTTTATTGCATCATATTGGTTACATATAGATCTTAAATATACTATACCTAGTTCGCAATATGAACCCTGTAAGGGTGTCGTAATGTTAAATTGCGAACACACAACCCTGCAGTCGCTGAAGCCGAAATCGGCTGTATTGATGGGAAAACGAACTGCGGACTGATGTTATTTTACCTTACTTTCATACAGTGACTTTTGATATTTTTCACCATACTTGCTCATAAAGTGAGCCTTATTACATCGATCTTAGGGCCATAAACCGAACTATAACCCACGCGTGCATAATAATATTACAGTACTAGTTGCGTAATAGAATTATCCCTACAAAGTTAAGTAAGTACCTAACTGCAAATTATATGCGAGTAAACAGAGACTTTTTAATTTAACCGGGTAATACAGTATCCCTACAAAGTTAAGTTAGTACCTAACTGCAAGTTATATGCGAGTCAACAGAGCATTTTCAATTTCAGCGGGTAATAGATACAGTTCTTTTTTTGTAACAACAAAGAGGTTTTATACGGCTGAAAATCCATTTACGTTTTTAGAATAAATAAATGTGTCCCTAATTAAGACAAAAAACATAATTAAGTATATTATTATCAAATTATTTATAATTCACAATAATTTGTTATAAAACATTTGCATTTTATCACTATTATTATACTTAATTATTTCAAGTAGGCTGTATGGCTGTATGTAATCAATCACCTCACATTTGGCGCGTGAAAAAAAAAAAACTTGCGCGCTTTTTCCCTTAGTTAATATTAGGATAATACAATATGTATGCAATAAATGTTTGTTTTTCCTCGCAAGTGTGTTGAAAAAGTGCGTATGAAACTCGTGAGCAACTTACTCACTAGACACTCGGCTGATTTACGCCCTCGCCTGCGGCTCGGGCTGCAACCCACAGCCTCGTGTTTAATGAGCAACCTAAGCTCACTTGTATCATAATATACTATTACGCACCAGCAGCGTCGGGGAGGAAAATATTTTGAAGAGTCAAACTGTTTACGCAAAAGTGCTTTTTAAAAATCGATCCAAAGAGATTTTTTTTAACGTTTTTCCTTATAAGCTGTATTTACTCGAGGAGAAATAAATGAAGAGGTACTTACTTTTCTTAGTGGAGGTCTACTTCTAATAAATTCGAGAATCATTGCATGTGCGTCCTTCTTTACACTGTTGGCAAAAACAACAAGGTTGAACAAATCATTAACAAATAAGCACGATATTGTATAATATACTTATAATAAGACTGTATAAATATATCCATAAAGCTTTGCCTTATAAAATAAATCTATCAGCTACATAGGTAATAGTGTATCTTATTGTATCGTTTACAACTAACTGTAGAAAACTAACTTTTCTATATTTTCCCTGCATAGGTAGGTAGACACGAGAAAATATAGAAAACATAGTTTTTTTTTTAATTACATGTATTTAACCGGAAATCGAACCCGGACCTAGAGATAGCGGCTGCTTGAAATTCAGTGCGTAAGCCACTCGACCACGGAGTTCGCCAAATTGTCCAGTTTCCAGGACACTTATAAAATGATTTTTTGAAATCTGTGACAATATAGGAAAAATGTGATAGTAAAAAACCACGAGCCCTATAAGTAGCTTTCAGGCGGGATTCGATTTAATGGCTGTTTCATATTAATCGACTGTTAAACATTTGTAAAAATGTTTCTTTCGGATGCGACGGTTTCCTCACATGGATGAAACAACGCTGGCCTACAGCGTAACAAGTGATAGCAAAATTCGACGAGTCGTGTAAGCCTTTCGGTAGCTTAGTTGGTCAGAGCATCGGGCCGGATTCCCGGAGGCGCGGGTTTGATCCCGGCTGAAAGCTACTTATAGGGCTCGTGGTTTTTACTATCACATTTTTCCTATACTTACAAAATTGCATTGTGAATGCATAAAAATAATTTAAAATCTCTATCTGTGACAATATATATTTTTGAAATAAGATCCTTAGTGACTAAATTGCCTACCTACTTATAACTTAAATGAATAAGATCTGAAAAAACATATTTACCTTTGAGGTATCGCCCCGTCAACCTTCCTTAACGTATATCTTCTAGATCTAATGTCATCCATGAGGATTTCATACGGGGTCATCTCGTATTCGATGGGGGTTCTGGAGTAATTCACCTTCTTTAACTTCACTCCCATCCTCAGCTCTCCTATCACTTGCATCCAGAAACGTGCCTGAAAGTTCAAAATAGCAATCAGATGGATGGAAACACTATTGCTGTTAAATTAAATGTAGGCGCACGCACACTGATCACGACGTTAATACAACATCAACTGATTGTTCAAGATTTGTTGTAAGAAAACACTTTTACTGATATAATTGGCTATTTTATTTAGGTATTCCATAACTACGCAAGAAGAATTAAATAAAATATTGTATTGATGGATGTGAATGAAGCAAAAGAAGTGTGCAAGGAGCGTAGCAGGTGGCGATCTATCGTAGCAGGTGCCCACTTCATGAAATGCTCGAGAATTTTATGAAATGGTCAGATTTCGCGAAATGTCTCACTGTCTGTCCCACAGAACTGAATTTTCTGTTCTGTGGTCTGTCCACATCATGATGTAGCTTGGGCAGATCAATCATATTGAAAACGTTTCTCGATATATGGGCAACTGAACGCGCGGCTACTTCATGAAATGGTCAAGATTATAATTTCATCACATTGTAAAATAGATATATTAATTACCGGTAGAGGCGCTGCTAGCGTTTAGTTTATGTGTGCCACATTAGCAATAGTTATTTTCTTTCTGTTTAAACAACAAGTATTTCTGTGATATGAAAAAAAATAACCACGAAGTATAAGGAACTTGAGGAGTTAATAATAATTTCTAACCTATCACGTGTTCTAGAGGACTTCCAAGGCAAACTCTTTTTCAGTATAATGGCATTCGAAGCAATAGATTATGCCAGAGTTCAAATTCAGAAATAAAACTTTGATGTCGATGTCATGTAAGCCAACACTAATGATAAGGTTGGTCATTTCATAAAATAGTCGTATTTCATGATATGGCCAAACGTTGTTAAAAAAAAGGTATCATTAAACGTTGTCTATTCAACGATATTGTCAATTTCATATAATGAAATGCGACCATTTCATGAAATTCTCGATCATTTCACCCAAGATCACCTTCAGCGCTATCACCACTTAACATCAGGTGTGATGAAGGCTGAGTGCTGCCCCGTAGTAGATAGAAAAAAAGTGAGGAAATCTACGATATGGGCACGACATAGGTACCTATGCCACAGCCTTACTACAAACGGTACCTACTGCTGAAATTGTGAAAAATTAAACATCAAGAAGTTGGAAAATGAGGTATTTAGAAAAAATCTACCTACCAGCTCCGATGGTTGTGAGAAGGGTCGATTTTTTCTAAATACTTCATTTTCCATTTTTCTGTGATAAAAATTGCATTGTGAATGCTAAAAACTAAAAATTCAAATAACCATCTAGAAGTTGTTTAACGAAAAATATTAAAGTAAGTATGTGTTTATATCCATAAAAGTGTTTTACAGGAATTAAAATCTGGTTAAGATTAAAAGTTTTAAGGATATGGGTCTAAGATAAGTAAGACCAGGACCAGTTTATAAAGTCGTTTATTTATGCGAGCATTTCCTGTTATTCTAATCTACGTACTTGCAGAGCTCTCCAAATCCTTCGGTTAGACTAAGATCAAAAAGTTAATCAGGTATTAGCATATTAGTATACTCGTAAACAGTTCTGTCATTATCTATTGGTAAGTAATTACTAGAAATACACTTTAGAGTGAGGAACCTTGTCTTATTATTTTTAATGTTTCGTCTTCTTGCGCAATCAAAAGTATGATTAAAACAGACGTTTTAATTGCAAATCTTACATTAAAAATAATAACCCCACCTTAGTTTTATCGAATTCAGTTTTACGAGCGCTGTAATTGCGCATGGATGCGATAGATGAGCGCAGTAAAAGTGGCAAACAGATATGGTGTTGAAAATTACTTTCAAAAACGAGTAACCTTAGCTCATACTTAATGTTCCAATAAACGGAATAATAGCGACAGCTGTAACACGACAAGCGTACCGAGAAATTCCAGTTCTAAATAACTGCAATTGGTTAGTATGCAATTAGTTAATGCAATTAATTTGATACCAGATTCCTGCGCGGGACTTCATTAATAATACATCGTACATTAGGCAACTGCCGATCTGCATGCGCAAGCGCCGGCTGAACCTCTCGATGCAATGTGTATGCAAGTCAGTGCAGTGCACAATGCACATAGTGATGCATAACTCCCGTTGATTGAGTTTCTACAAGTGTGGACTTTGGTTCAAATGAAACTAATGCAGTTAAGTATAAAAAAAGCATGATCTCTTTCAATCGAGCTGGTTTTAAATAAATACTTTAGTAATCATTTTATACGGACCTGGTGGTCCAAATTTCCGTCGTAGCTACAACAAGACAGGCAGTCCTCTCTGGTATCCCGGTCTAACCAGCTGGACATTCTTGTGTTCCAACGCTTTTCGACTGGACCATACTGGTTACATAGCTATTAGAGAAGTAAATTTTATATATTTTCTATACCAATACGGTTTAAAGGACACCCGCGTGCAGCATGCGCAATTTAAAGCAACTTCTCTACCATGACGAAGTTCCTAGCTGTACAGCTGCGAACTAGAGTCATGCCAGCAACTCATGCCAGCAAGTATTGTTAACAGTAGTTAGTTATCTAGTTTATATCGACGCGATTTCTTTGAACCTCCGGAGGCTGGTTTTTGTTATGCTGTCCTCACCTAGGGACAAGGAGGCCAACTCAGGCGTCTTTATTGCTATTTAATCACACATAGAGTGTACGTATACGCCTCCTATCAGAAAAGTGGAAGGATTCGTACGAGACACAGAGTTGCAAGGAGTACGCACTCATTCAGAGAAGTCTAGGTACATACTTTCGAGGTGTGTGGCGGAGACCTTCAATGTCTGGTGTACCACTGACACGTATTCTCATACGGAAGACAGGCTCTTCAAGCATTCTTGCTGCAATACAATTATGTAAGGAGTATGCACTCATTCGGAGAAGTGCGGCGCGTGGCGGCGTCTTATAGTTAGTGCATCCATGCTTCGTTGTTTCCAATCCACACCTTAGCCAGTAAAGAAGCCAGTTCGAGGATATCAGTTGCAATACGTACGTACCCAGTTGCGCCCATGTCCCGCGCGCAGCAGACGCGCACCCTCGAGGAAGGAGGCGAGCTTGAGCGCCTCGGCTGCAATACAACATACGAGGGATACGCACCCAATCGGAGAAGTGCAGGGTGTCAAGGTGCGTGGCGGAGTCCTCCGCCGCGCCCATGTCCCGCGCGCCGCCGACGCGCACCCTCTGGAGGAAAGAGGCGAGCTCGAGCGCCTCGGCTGCAATACAACATACGAGGACGGATACGCACCCAGTCGGAGAAGTGCAGGGTGTCAAGGTGCGTGGCGGAACCCTCCGCCGCGCCCATGTCCCGCGCGCCGCCGACGCGCACCCTCTGGAGGATGGAGGCGAGCTCGAGCGCCTCGGCTGCAATACAATATACGAGGAATACGCACCCAGTCGGAGAAGTGCAGGGTGTCAAGGTGCGTGGCGGAGTCATCCGCCGCGCCCATGTCCCGCGCGCCGCAGACGCGCACCTTCGAGGAAGGAGGCGAGCTCGAGCGCTTCGGCTGCAATGCAACATACGAGGAGTACGCACCCAGTCGGAGAAGTGCAGGGTGTCAAGGTGCGTGGCGGAGTCCTCCGCCGCGCCCATGTCCCGCGCGCCGCAGACGCGCACCCTCGAGGAAGGAGGCGAGCTCGAGCGCCTCCGCTGCAATGCAACATACGAGGAGTACGCACCCAGTCGGAGAAGTGCAGGGTGTCAAGGTGCGTGGCGGAGTCACCCGCCGCGCCCATTACCCTCTGGAGGAAGGAGGCGAGCACGAGCGCCTCGGTTGCAATACAACATACGAGGAATACGCACCCAGTCGGAGAAGTGCAGGGTGTCAAGGTGCGTGGCGGAGTCCTCCGCCGCGCCCATGTCCCGCGCGCCGCCGACGCGCACCCTCTGGAGGAAGGAGGCGAGCTCGAGCGCCTCGGCTGTAATACAATACAATATACGAGGAATACGCACCCAGTCGGAGAAGTGCAGGGTGTCAAGGTGCGTGGCGGAGTCCTCCGCCGCGCCCATGTCCCGCGCGCCGCCGACGCGCACCCTCTGGAGGAAGGAGGCGAGCTCGAGCGCCTCGGCGACGAGCGCGCGGCACACGGCGCGGTAGTGCGCCGCCGCCGCCTCGCGAACGTTGCGCCCGCCGCCGCCGCAGTGCCACACGCACCGCTGGAAACATACACTAAACATCAGAATACTCCTTGAAGCTAACAGTCTAAGTCGTGGGCCACACTGGAGCGGCGCGTCTTGCGTCCGCGTTGAGCGGGAAAAACAAATATATTGAGACGGACGGGAGGGGCCACACTGGCGCGTCCGGCGGTCGCCGCGACCGGCGGAGGGAATAGTACGTGTTCGCGCGTCCTGCGGATCCGCAGGTCGCCTCCGCGCCCCGCGGTCGCTCCACGGCCACATCGACATCATGAAAGTTCTGAATCTAATCAATTGTTCGATTGGATTTCACGAAACCGAAAAATAATGCGGTTGATTATGCCGCCTTTTTAACATTTTAATCTCCTCTCCGGTCTAGTGGTTCACACCATCGATTTCGGACCAAGAGGTCCCGGGTACGATTCCCAATGGGGGTACATATTGTATTCGGTTTGGTTGGTGGTAGGACTTCTTCTTAGTCCGCGTGGCTAGCTACCACCATCTTATCTAAGTCTGACGCCATAAAAATAATGTTTTCAGCATTATTGTGTTCTGCCATTAAGAGATAATATAGCCAGTTCCTCAGTGATTGAGGATTCCGGGAGTAATGCGTTTCCACCTTCAGCATTATCACCACATAACATTAGGGGGCCAAGTCTGCTAACGTGTCTCAATCGTGTTTCAATTGTAGTTCAGTGGTAGTGCTTTTTTAACCACTGCCTGGTTACAAGAATTAGGACAGTATGATTTGATGTGAATGTATTGGGTGGTGTGACCATCAATAGTATTGTGAAAAAGTACATATTTTTTGTAACTAGTGTGTAAAAAAGCACTACAACTGAACTACAATTGAAGCACGATTAAGACACGATTGTGACTTAACGTTAGCAGACTTGGCCCCCAGGTGTGATGAAGGCTAAGTGCTACCCCGTTGTGGATAAAAAAATTATGGGCATTTTTTATGTGAAAGCCTAAACATTAAAGAACAGAATACTTGTAAATTTAGACAGATGTTTGAAACATTAAACAATACACCCATCGATTATGGCCTCGCTCTATTAATCCAGTCTCTGACAATACACGATTCTTATCAAATACTTTGCATATTACGACATTTTGTCAAAGGAAATTTGACTAGACATTCGGCTGTTTCGGCTTAATACTTCGGTTGCAGTAACACGATGTAATGCCAATAATAATGTATCGCGTGTTTACATGAGTTGTCACCAGGCGGAGTCACTGTTGCATTCCTGTCGCTCACCCACGCGACACATTTGTCGCATTCTGTCCGTCTCTGTCGCAACGTTACGTGTATTTGTCACTGCCATCACATAAACATTTGGTGCAGTTATTATGGAGAATTAAGTTATTACACCGCAACCAGAGACATACAACCTCATTTCTCAAATTATTTGTCAATGGTAATCATAGCGGTATCAAATTATAGCCTTAGATAAAATTCAGATTTTAGTGTCAGCACAGGTGTCAGTTAAGGTACGTTTAGAAACATATAAAGTATAAATGCAAAAAATCTTAAAATCATTCGCAATCAAATACAATAATATGTAGTTTGTGTGTGGTAGTATTAATTTATCTAAATCATTACTTTATCTATTACACAAAAAAGATGGTACGAAATGAGAAAAATGGACCAAGATGAACATTAAAGTTAGCAAAACTTTGATTAATTCTTTCTTTTAATTAATTATACAAACAATAAATACTTAACTCAATTAGGTAAAGGCGCAACTAAAATTATCACCCTTACTTTTCAGTTAATACGTAAGAAACACAATAACGAACTTTTGCAAGGTTCAACACAGTAAAAGTGTAGACATGTCGCTCTTATTGACATGTTAAAAGTTAATTATTAAAGACTTTTGCCTAACTGCTTTTAATCGATACGATTTCGTAATATATTTGTCTGTTTCGTATACCCATTACAGCTGAGTAGAATGTTATTTATTATTTTTATTACACTTTCACGAATAATTACTTCAAGAAACCAAGGCTGTTAACAAGCGAAAGGTATTAAAATTCTCGATATCAGATCTTAATCAGTTACTGAAATAATTTTTAATTATTTACAAACCATATAAGTTCCTACTTAAGGGTTAAGACGAAGTGGAAAATGAAACTCAATAATCAACTAAAATAAAATTAACATTCGGAGTCTACGCCCTTTGATCCTTTCTTTTGAATGTGTAAATAAGTGTAGAATTTGGGTCTTTTTTATATAAAAAGATAAAAATTTCAACTATTAAACCCCGCTGGGCATGAGAGGTGTTATATGGTCTGAAAGGGTAGCAGACCCTTCAGTCGACCATTTCAATTTGGCACACGATGCAACAAACATCCTGTATATCTGTGTGCTTTAAAATATATCTTTTACTAAGAAAGACAATTATTACTTTGACTACCTACCGTTGCAGTTAAGTAACAACATTACCGTCAACTTACTAAACATCAGAATGGTCAGGTTTACAGCAAATAGATACCATAAACTTATTTATACTAGGGGTAATAGACGGACAATGGTGCGAGTGAGAAACCAGTCCTTACGGCAGAATCTATGTGCGAGAAAGAGTTGGAAGAAAATGACAGCAGAACCCGATTTGACTTATTTAGCGTCTTTTATCATCTTGATGAAAAGCGTCCACTCGATTATTTTGTGATTTTTATCGCGATCGCGTCGATTTGGCTCTTATAACTATATAAATCAATAATAGTGTAGTGTTCTGTGTTGAATTGTAATGTTACTTACGACAATAAACCAAATAAACACTAATTACACAGGTAAATAGGATTGTACAATTACCATTTTCATAGTTCATATTTTAGTTGAATATATTCCCAAATACACTAAGTGACACATTAATATCATAGTATTTACTGCCTATTTTCTAAATAAAGACTGATTTTTAAACTTTATGTGTTAGATAAAAAGATATTATATCCGTGAACTTGAGAAAATATGACGTAGAGGTTGATCAAAAATTATCGATGTTATTATCGATACTCATCTCATGTCGATGGTTTCCAATATAACTTTGTTTGTCTTTGTGAACACTGATAGTTTTATTTAAAGCTGATTTTAATTGACACTTTTCAAATAGTAAATTATGCCTACTTCAGTACCAATTTAACAATATTTTCAGGTTTCCTGTAAATCCAGTGATTAAGTTAAACTGGATAAAATTAATAAATAGAATAGACTAGGAGCTTCGCCAAAACTCTGTGGTGTGCAGCAAATATTTCAAGCAAAACTGTAAAGAAACCTTGAGAAATTACTAAAATTGTTCTCTTCAGAGGACAATAATTATTGTGTACCTAAATGTTCAATGGGTCTGGGAAAGGTATATGTTTTTATTTTATTTTTGAAATATATACATTTTAACTTAAAATATGTCATTATTTTTTTTACCGTAGCCCTTTAAAATACTTCACAATGAATTTTTAAAGATTCGTAGAAATGACCACCAAGTTATTTAAATTTTGCATGCACAATGCAGTTTTTATTATTGAAAAATTGAAAATGAAGTATTTAGAAAAAATCGACCCGTCTCACAACCAGCTCCGATGGGACTCAAACCCACGACCTTTCGCTATCCGGGCGATTGCTTTAACGACTGAGCTACGGAGTCATTAACGACGACGACAACGACGACGACAACGACGAATACAACGATCAACGACTCCGTAGCTCCGTAAGGTCGTTGGTTCGAGTCCCATCGGAGCTGGTTGTGAGACGGGTCGATTTTTTCTAAATACTTCATTTTAAATTTTTCACGTGCTAGTGTTTTCGTGACAGCCACAATGCGTGCTTGAATAATACAATATTGTATAGTCTTTAGTTGCATCACTTCAAAGTGCATTGCAAGCATACCATGGTTATGTCTCCTCTGTGCTCCGCTATGGCCTGATAATTTTGGGTAATAGTGTCGATTCTGAAAGGGCATTCAAAGCCCAACAACGTTGTATCAGAGCACTCTCCGGTATACAAAGCTGGGCATCCTGTCAACCATGGTTCAAACAATATAAAATATTAACACTGCCGTGTATGTATATCGCTGAGTTATGTCTTTTTGTAAAGCGATATCCCGAACTTTTTGTCACTCATCATCAGAGAAATGCAAATGCACGTAAATGTAGACAAAATAAGTTATGTGTACCAAAATGCAACTTAACCTTCTTCAAACAAAATGTTAACTGCATGGCGATAAAAATTTATTATAAGTTACCACAAAATTTGAGAGACCTACCCACAGAGAAAAATATTTTTAAGAAATATTTGCTCTCTTGGCTTACAGAACAGTGTTTCTACTCGATTAATGAGTATTTAGAGTATAAAACTTGTTAAAAATGTAATACCAAATAACTTTATGTTTTGTCTAACTGGTGTGAATCTGATTCTTTATTTTTATTTTATTATATTTTTTTTACCGTATGAAAAATGACATTATTGATAATATTTGTAGGTACCTATGACATTCTTGATAATATAATTTAATTTATTTTTTTTGACATTTGTTTAATGCGTCCATAAGAATTGATATTGTACTGTGACATCTGTAACTCGATTTTCTTATTCAATGTGTCTATTATTTTAATTGCATAAAAAGAACATTATATTCCATTTTTACTTTTATTAATAAATATTTGCATGCCTACATATTAAAGGCAAATACTGTATGGTACACTAGAAACAATTCCTAAACAACTTGTAAACCCAGTATTAGCAAATAAAGACTATTCTATTCTTATACAATATTGTATTATTCAAGAAAATAATCAACATGTCTTCACAAAGTACCTAAGGTATTTAAATACTGTATTGTGCCTCTATGTACAAATACTTCGATCAAAACGCAGAATAAAAATATTTATTCGTAAAAAATCGGAAAATTTGGTGCAATGCGATGAAAAGGGACTCCAAAAACTCCAGAACTAGTTTTATTAAAAAACAAGATTTCAACCAGTGCAGCTGTGCGAGTAGGTAAGTATGACCGGCCTGTGCGGTATACGGGCGGTCGGGAGGAATGACGTCGAACGTGGTAAAAGCCGATTGCTAGGGAACAACCGAGGCAATAGTGTTTTAAGCACATTAATTTTTACAATAACTTTGTAAATACTTATCGTATTGAAGTGAAATGACCATTATTATTGAAAAATGGAAAATGAAGTATTTAGAAAATAAAATCCATTTTCCATTTTTCAATAATAAAAATTGCATTGTAAATGCAAAAAAAGTAAAAATTTTAATAACATGAACTTTATTTTTATTTTCCCAGGTCCATTGAAGTATACTTCATTACATTATGAATTATTAAATCTTGTTTGTGTTTTATTTACATTATTGTTATCGACAACCTAAAATGGGCTTGAGGGCAGCTCTAAAACTCACACACACGTTTACAAATTACACACACTAGCTCATGTCATTTTCGGTCTCACAACCAAGCGAACTCTGTCCGTCTATTACTAGAGTATAATAAGTTTATGATAGATACAATCTCCGACAAGGAGCGTTATCATTACCGCAGCTCTGCTTTTGGTTCATAAATCTTGCAGAAACTGTGACTTACGCTCTAACCAATATGAATTATTGGAGTAGAGGAACAAAGACATAGGGACACTGCAAACTCCGCGACAGACAGACAACGGTAAGCGTTAAGACAAGTACGGTGGCGGTTTAATGAGCTTTATTGTAATTTCCAAGAAACAGTACAATGGTTTATTTGCTTTTGAATTTGAAATATTTTTTTGTTAACAAATTAAAAGATTTTTGGAATAGATACTTCACAATCACCACCGTTAATTTCGAACTATGCGCTTATTTTTGTCTCAAGCATGCCAGTGTTTATGTCCGTATTATAGAATGACATTCAAGTAGAAATATATCTTCTCAAGTATAGTTAGAAAGGGATGCAAATACATGCAACGAATACATTCATCCCTTGCTAACTATACTTGAGAAGAGATATCCACTTGAGTGTCGTTCTATAATACGGGCCTAAGAGAGATTTGGCACATTTGGTAGATCAATAAATTAGGATCGCCTGTCGCAGTCGCGTTGCGTGTGAGGCTAACTTAACTTTCAGGTCGCGTTTGCCGATATCGCCGCAGTCAGTTGTTATCGCAAATCATTGGCGATTTATCGCGTCGCCATCGGACAATTTGACAACTTTGTGCGTGAGATTGCGGGTAGCTGCCAGTCGCGCGACGGGTACCATTCGGTGTTCTTGTCGACAGTTCAACATTAAACTATCGCTACTACTTTGATTTTATGTTCTTATTAAAGTACGATTTGAATAATTAATGTTCTGCTAGATATGGTGTGAATTATTTATAATGCTGCTTGAAACGCTTGTTTAGTGTAAGTTAACTGACAACATTGGTACTTGTAAAACTGAATGTACTGTAAAGTAAATGTCTGTTGAAAAACCAAAAGCTATCAGGGACTGTGACTTAAGTACACAGAGTAATAGTAGTATTGTGATTTTGATATTTGAAAAAAAAATACGTAAAAATTTTGGTTATTTATACTTAAAGTAATTTTAATTTCTACAACCTTTTTGCTAGTAATAAAACGACCCAAATTTTTTTTTAAACATGCAAAAACCAAGAAATCTGAATACCGATTCAGAAAAGTTTGACAGTGATGAATGGAGCTTTAAAAGCCGCTGCCCACGTGAAAACACTTTAAGGTCGTAATGGTAATGAGGGTCGACGCTTAAGTGTTAACAACTATATTAACTCTTTCATCAAGTTGTGACCTAAATAGTCCTGGAGCCAGTTGCTGAATGTGAGCGGAAGAGAGCATACGCGCTCTAATATTGATGAGTTCCAGTGACCCACTTACAGCTAAGGAACCCCTGCAGAAATCAGTACCCTATGGTATTTCAATATCTTATAACAATCCTAGGAGGACTTAGATTAGGTATTATTTCCTGCTTTCTTTATGCAATAGAGTTATACTTATTTGGCTCTCAGGATTGTAATAAGAAATTTAAATACCAGGGTACTGATATCTGCAGGTCTACTCGTAGCGTAGGTATAATTAAGAATATTTGCCTGATTGTTTATCTATACTAATATTATAAAGAGGAAAGATTTGATTGCTTGTTTGCATCGAATCTATACTAATACCTATTATAAAGAGGAAAGATTTGATTGTTTGTTTGTTTGCATCAAATAGGCTCCGAAACTACTAGACCGATTTAGAAAATTCTTTGACCATTAGAAAGCTACATTCTTCCCGAGCGACATAGGCTATATTTTATCCCGATATTCCCACGGGAACGTGTACCACCAGGGTAAACTATTTAATAAGTAGATCGAAATTTCTGTCTTTTTATGTTTTGGGAACACTAAACAATCATCTCTAAATTATCGGCACCAAATCAATAATAAACCCTATTGATACAGAAAAAACTATCACTGCTTTGTTTTCATATAAAACGTGTGTATTTATTGCATAAAAAACATAGCTGGAATATAAATAATTTGGGTACCTACCTACTTTAAGAGAGTAAAAATAATAATAAAAAATGAAATTACCTATTCATTATTGACAATTTAAAAGAAGGTACTCAGTGAATTCACTTAGTTTCTTCAAAGGCTGAAATATAATATCACTTATGTCGCCCACGGTTGGGACTCAACTCGAGCGCCCACTGCCGCTCCACTCCGCTCTACTTCAAATTGAATTGCCAAAGGTTCCTTTGATGGTTCAGTTTGTAATAAAATAAATAAACGTAAATTCTATTTACGTAAAAAGTTTACTTAAGTAAGAACTAAGTATTTGAAGTACTTATAAGTGACAAAATGTTAGAATATCGAGTTTTAAAACATATAAAAGGGTCTATCTAGCTAGATCAGCTTCAAAACTGTGTATTATAAAGTTGTAGAAAAAAATAACGGTTTGCACTCCGGGTGTAGGGTGCTCGCTTAGTTGACCACGAACACCATACACGTAGATGTTATAGTTTCAGTTGATTGACAGTCACTTAGTTTATAGTGGCTGGCACGAAGTTAAGTTAGATGTTGTGAGATAAACGAAAGACCCTTTTTCACTGAGTTTAATAGTTATAAAAGTAGTATAAGTAGATATAAGTTAAAAGTAGATGGGTCTTTCCTCGACCGTTGCCGATTATGATCTCTTATAGCTAAATTATCGTAAATAACAAGTAATGTTTAAATGCTGACGCGCAACCTAATTTAGTAGCAACGTGCCGCGGTAAGAATGTGCGGTGTAAGACCGTACATGCTCCCAACGCCAAAGATGAACTAATCGAGAAAAATCCCATCGTCACATAAGTAAAGTTAACAAAATATTGCAAAAGTATAATAAGTGTACAGTAACAAAACATAGTAATTAGTTAAATTTAATCGAATTTGAAGTCGATGTTCTCTTGAGAGCCTTGCGTTGTGGTTGCAGCCCTGGTAGCTGCAGCGGGCCGCATATCCTGCATCTCGATGTCCTCAGTCCGTTGATCGGTTGACGGAGGGTGTTTCATGAAAGGGCAGCAGCGACGCTTCCTCACCACCCACACGATGACGATGACAAGCGCCGACAGCACCAAAATATATGAAATGGTGTAATGATGGATGTCGTGCATGTTCATGTCGATATCTATGTTTTCTCGGCTTTTTTGTCGGGCTAGCCTTTTATCTAGTTCCTCAAAGTCAGCGTAGTTCGAGTTGTATATTTGCGGCATCCTTTCTATGGCTAAGTGGGCAACCCTATTGATGGTCGAGTTGATAGTCGGTATGTTTAAGTCCGTATCCATTTTGATTCTACTGTTGAATTGATTATGAGAGTAGATCATCAGTTCCTCAGTTTGCAGCACGCAACTTTGAGACATGGTGACGATGCTTGACGTAGTTATGGTGTTGATTGTGATGTCATTGTCACAAATCATACGTATGACACATTTATCGCAACATATGATTAGCCACATATTCTGAGTATGTAACTTAACCCAGTTGTCGCGGCATCGAGCGCTTCTTATTTCACAGGGCAACGTACTTTGTTGATCGAGCAGTTTTGCTTCGCACGGCGCCTTTTTGTTATGTAAATTATATATAGGTAACTTTGCGTTACAAATATAATTATCGGTACTTCTCTGAGTGCAATGTTTGATATCTTCTTGTGACAAAGTTGTGTATGTGTTTTTTCTCAGGTTGACGGCGATGAAATCAGTTGATATGCGAACCCAGTTTGCAGTTTCATTATTTATCGATATTGGCAGCGGTATTGGTTGGTACAAGGTGAAGTCTTCGTCGCAAACTAGCGGAATATGGATTTCGAAGAGAAAGTAGCTTTCGGTTATTCTTCCTTTGATATATAAAAGGCGGTAAACGTCTTTTATCTCTTCTCTAATGTTATCAACTGGTAGAAACAGAGTTCTTGGTAAATGCCCAGATATTTCAGTCAACTGTTGGATCAAGGTGACTGGAGTAAACATATGTATGTCAACGTGACCTTGATAGATGTCTGTCAAAGTGTCCAGGAAAGTTTCTTGCATTCTTCGTAGGTTTGCGAGCAGGAGAGAAGCTGTTATTGATGTTGACATGAGGTAGTTTGTAAACATTATAGCTTCCATGCCGTTTTCGATTTTCTTGAAGGTGACGTTTACTTGTTTCAAAAATAAGTTGATGTTGTCAAATTGTTGTTTAATGTTGGCTTCGTTTTTCTTGAGCGCTTTGTTTTGTAATTCGACGATGGAAGTTTGATTCTTGACTAAGTTCAAAAGGTATTTTTCGTTGTTTTTAATTTCTTTAATATCTTTGTGATATTTTTCGGCGAATCTCTCATCCAAAAGGCCGAATAAGTCACTTGCTAAGTAGCCGACGCCGTTGATTATTCCGCGTTTTCTTCTCGTTGATAAGTGCTGATGAGGCGATAGTAGCATAGTGTTGTAGTGATTTAGTAAGTTCATTTCGTGAAAAAGTTGATCTACTGTATTTTTACAATACTGTGGTTTGATTTTTTCGCATCCAGTCTTCAAGTGATCGAGATAAATTTCCATACTTCGAATGCCTTCCCAGTAAACAGTTAAGTTGTAATACATTAACAAAATCCACTCGTCGTGAATGAGTTGAATCTTTCCGTTCGAATCGTAAAATATAGGTCGTTTTTCAAGGCTTGTAATCTGAGTGTTTGATTCCAGGGCGTTGACTTGTGAACTAATTATTGTAAATAATGTCAGTATAGTTGTAAAAAAGGTTAATAATGATATTTTTCCTTTCTTGACAGATTTGATGCTGCGGTCGTCTTGGACTTGGGTTTGACCTTCCTTTTGTGATGTTGCAAATTGCAGATGCAGGGATTTTTGATCATCATTTTGAACAGGTAGTGGTGACAGCTTCACAACTGGCCGTTTTATCAATCCATTTTTTGTTTTCAGAGTGGTGACGCGGACACGGTCGTCAGGTCCTGGACACAAACAGGTTTTCAGTTCATTCATTTCAGTTAAGATGGTTAGCAGCTTAGGCAGGTCACTCATTTTTTGGTGGTTGTAACTTGATCTGTGACGGCAGCACGTAACGCATTTGCGAAGGTGTTGTTTCGCAGCGCTGTTGCCACCGATGATCCAAAATCGTTGCCTGATCTGCGCCAACGTAAGGCGAGCCCCTCCATGCAAAGTCAGGGCTTGATCGATCACCATACTCGTAAATTTTCCACTGTGAGGTAAAATCGCCGGGTTCTTCATGTTAGTTCCAAGTTCAGAGTGTTTCAATCTTCCTCTCACTCGAATAATCCCGTTGTTATCCAGATAAGGGTTTAGTTTGAAAATTTTGCTATTTTTTGGCACGGTCTTGTCGCTTTTTAACTTCTTGATTTCTTCGCTAAATTCCATGTTTTGTATAAATCTGATAACGTGCTCAGCTGATGTATTTAATTCGATCGAAGTAAGGTAGTCGAGTGAGGTTTCAGGTTGCTTCCGACGGCGCATTGTTGTTATGATACGTGACACCCATGCAATCACGCGATAAACGTAAGTTAATGAACTGTGTTTGTTAAGTAATGTGTTTATAAAATTGTCGTTTATATCTGTCTTGAAAGTTGCATATGTTTCCATATGATTTTCTCTTCCAATATCTGTAGTAAATAGACAGTTCTTAGTTTCCTGGTTTTGTTCGTTGAAAGTTAGTAAAAACGACGGTCCTTGCCACCATAACTTGTAGTTCATAAGTTTTAAAGGTGATAGTCCTCTTGACGCGCAATCCGCAGGGTTGACACTAGTGTGAACATAATTCCACTTGTCGGCAGGAATAATTTTCGTTATTTTTTCCACTCTGTTCGTTACATATCTTTCCCACTTTTGTTTGTTTCCTTGTATCCATGCTAATACGACTTTAGAATCACACCAAGCGTAAATAGTCAAAGTGTTATCTTGCAAGGCGTCAATTATTTTTTCCATGAGTTGTGATAGCAATAGTGCGCCGTTTAACTCGAGTTTCGGGAGCGTTATACTTTGGGATAGGGGTGCCACTTTAGTTTTCGCTGCGAGTAAAGTTACGATCGGGTGGTCACCCTCGTCAATTATTCGACAGTAAACAACACAAGCGTACGCCTTTTCGCTTGCGTCGCAAAAGCCGTGAAGTTCAATGTTTTGATGTTTACTGCCAATCCATCTGTTAATATGTATGTTTTTTATGTTTACAATTTCCATTCTTAGTTTTAGCCATTTCTTGCTTATTTCTTCAGGTAAGATTTCATCCCAGCCAATTTTACACATCCAAACTTCTTGAAATAATAGTTTCGCAGCAATTGTAATCGGTGCCAGCCAGCCCAAAGGATCATAGAGTGTTGAAATTTCGGATAACAGTTTTCGTTTTGTTTCTTGTTTTGCAGACTCGTTAGTTTTCCAATCAAACGTAAATGTGTCAGTTTGAGGATTCCACGCCAAGCCAAGTGTTTTTTGTGTGACTTCATCCTTAAAATCGAATGTCGCCGAACTTGCAATTTGATCTGCGTTCAAAGTTTCTAGTAGTTCAGGTTTATTGCTTGTCCATTTGCGTAAGTTCATTTTTCCTCCCTTTAGTAAGTTGATGAGTGCTGATTGGAGTTCTTTTGCTTTTTCTAATGAATGATGGCCACTTATGACGTCATCGACGTAACATTCGTTGAGCAAGATCTTGGCAGCTTCCGGGTACTTGTGACCGTCATCCAAAGCTAGCTGTTTTAGCGTTCTTATTGCAAGCCACGGCGCCGATTTTACACCGTAGGTAATAGTACATAGTTCCATTTCTTGAAGTTTTTCGTTAGGGCTGTCTCTCCATAGTATTTTTTGTAAAGGTCGTTGGGTGGGGTCCAAATTGATGCAGCGATACATTTTCTCGATGTCCGCCGTAAATACAAATTCGTAGCTTCGCCATTTTAAAATAAGTTTTTGGATATCGATCTGTAGATTGGGCCCCTTTTCCATAAGATCGTTTAAGCTGTAACCCGAGCTTGTTTTCTGTGATGCATTGAATACTACGCGTAGTTTAGTTGTTGTAGAGTTTTCGCGTAGCACTCCGTGATGCGGAAGATAGTTTTGGATGTCGTTTTGCGAAGTTGACGGTTTCATGTGACCCAGCTTGATGTATTCGTGGATGAAATCTGTATACAATCGGTCCACCTCAGGGTTGCGCAATAATCGTTTTTCTAACTGTAAATACTGAGCGGCGGCGATGGCTTTAGAGTTTCAAATCTTTTCTTCAAAATTTTTGCATAATGGCATTTTTACGGCGTATCTTCCCTCATTGTCGCGGGTGGTTGTTTCTTGATAATATTTTTCGCAGAAGTCATCGATTGGAATGTCGTTGTTGGTTTCTAAAATGTCTTCTGTTTCCCAAAACTTAGTTATTTCGTCTAAGTTCGTAAGCGTGACGTAGCAATTTAGCGTTGTTATGCTGCCACAAAGAATCCAACCCAGGTGAGTTTGTTGTGCGGTTGGCGATTGAAGGTCAGGTTTCAGGACACCGTCCATCAGGATCATGGAATAAATAGCAGCACCAAGGAGGATGTCCACGCGACGAGATACGTTGAACTCTGGGTCAGCGAGTTTCAGATTCTGTATGTGCTCCCAGTTTGACGTTTGAAAAGTTTTGTTGAGTAAGTTGTTTATAAGTTTCTTCATAATTAAAGTTTTTGCTCTGAAGTTGAAGTTGGAATGAATAGACATGCAGTCGAGATTGACGTAACCCGTGCAGTCACCGGACACCGAGCCTACTCCTGATACGGACGCATTCATGTTTTTCCTTGGTAAGTTCAATAGTTGCGCGGCGTTTTCGCTTATTAGGTTGACTTGTGAGCCTTGGTCAAGAAGAGCTCGTAGAGTTATGTAGCTGCCGTTGGATGCTTTCACCTTCAGTAACGTTGTTGTAAGAAGAATCTCGGTGTTTTCATTCGATAAGTGGTTCGTTTGCTGACTTGAAGTGGATAACCGGGGTTCAGTATTATTTATTCCGTGATAAGTTGTGAATTTTTTCATGTTATTATTGTGCAATAAAGTATGGTGCGGCAAATTGCATACTTTGCAAGTTTTTGTTGACTTGCAGCGTTCATTGCCGTGACTGTACAAGCAATTTTTACATACTTGTAATTTTGTTACAGTCGCATTTTTCTGTTCCGTCCCCATGTCGTTGAACTTTGCACATTGCATCAAAACGTGCATTCCATTACAAAGTGGGCATTTTATCGAACTTGTATGATATATTTTCGATAATTCTTTTTTAAATGGGTAACTTGGTTTCTTAGCTGGCTGGTACTTATTTGTATTAAAATACTTTTGCGTGTTCGAAGCATCTCTTGGTTGATGTTGATTTCGCATGGTTTCAAACGCCATGAATTTGTTTTCCAGGAACGTAGTAAATTCACTCAGAGTAGGTATATCCCGGGGATCTTGTAGTTCCTTTGTATACTCGTTATAAGTTGTAGTGTCAAGTTTCTGTGACATAATATGCACGATCATCGGATCCCACGTTAACGTATTTATTCCCATGTTGGCGAGCCCGTTCAAAGTTTCAATAATAATGTCGTGAATTTTCTTTAAGTTAAATGCGTTAGGTTGTTGTATAATAGGTAAGTTGAGAAGGTTGTTCATGTAGGAAGTAAACAGCAAACGACGATTATCATATCTCTGATTGAGAATTTCCCAACAGGATTCGTAATTTTCAGCGCTTATGTGTAGGTGTTGAACGAGTCTTTCTGGTTCACCTTTTAATTTCGACTTCAGATGCTGCATCTTCTGTGCGTTGGATATCGTTGGGTTTTTATGCACCGATTCCATAAACAAATCCTTGAAGGTGATCCATTGGCTGTAGCTTCCGGTAAAATCGGGAATGTTTATGGACGGTGCTGTTTGATGGAAATGAGCGTTAGACCAGATTTTCGCGTTCAATTTTTTTCTCATATGATCGTATTGTTGTTCAACTTCGTTAAATATAGTGACGTAGTTTCGTTCAGACGTTTGGTTCAGCGTTTCAAGCTCCCAGTGTAGTTTATCAACTGCTTCCCATTTTGATCTTAAAATGTTGAGATGATCTTCAGCATCCCACTTGTTAGTTATCTCTTCCATGTTGATCTTCACCATAGCTCGTTTGATCGCCTTAAAGTTGCATTCTTGACGTTGTAACAGTTCCTTAGTTTTTTCATTCAAGTTTTGCTCGGCATCAGGTTGCAGCAGGGATGGCATTTTAGTTTCTGAAGAAGTGGTGGCCCCGGCAAGCATTTTGTTCAGTATATCAGTTTTTGTTGACTCGTAGATTTCTTTAGTTTTTTCGTAAATGTTTTCGTTGAAATACTCTATATTTTTATCTTCCACTTTTAAGAGTACTTGATGACGCTGATGAAAGTCTTCCCATTGGTTGGACAAAGAAATGAGCCTCTTTGTGAGATATTCTTGAGTTTTCCTCGCAGCACTGTCTTTCTTGTAGTTAGCGCACAAGGTTCTTATATTTTCAAATATTTCCGCTTGAAGTTTCAGCTCCGACATGATGTTAGTTTTCTGAAGTTGTAGCTCAGACGTTGATGAAGTAGGTAGTTGTCCACAGGCTTCCAAGATTTGTTACACTCGTCGCAGTAGATGACGCAGTAGACAATATCCTGGATGGTCGTTCCTAGGTACACAAGCTTTCTCTTCCCTCACACGATATGTGCGCCCTTGTCTCAATTCACCTGGGGATTCCCGCTTCTGGGAGGCCAAATGAACCGATTCGCTACCGTGCAAAGAAAAAGGAAACCCACGTACCTGTTGTTTTCCTCGAAGGACCAAAATTGTAGGGTGCTCGCTTAGTTGACCACGAACACCATACACGTAGATGTTATAGTTTCAGTTGATTGACAGTCACTTAGTTTATAGTGGCTGGCACGAAGTTAAGTTAGATGTTGTGAGATAAACGAAAGACCCTTTTTCACTGAGTTTAATAGTTATAAAAGTAGTATAAGTAGATATAAGTTAAAAGTAGATGGGTCTTTCCTCGACCGTTGCCGATTATGATCTCTTATAGCTAAATTATCGTAAATAACAAGTAATGTTTAAATGCTGACGCGCAACCTAATTTAGTAGCAACGTGCCGCGGTAAGAATGTGCGGTGTAAGACCGTACACCGGGAGTGCCGGCAGAAGTGACTTATTCACAAAAAAGTGGAATTTGACAAAAAAAGAAAAAAATACGGACTAGATTTGAACCGAGGTCTTCTGGCATCAATGCCGACCGTTTTCTAACCTGAGCTATTACAATTTTGAAAACAGTGGCGAAATTTGCCTTCGTATTCTAATGACATTGTACCAGGTTTTCGATCAGGTCACGTGTCCGTCTTACGAATTTTCGATCTGACAGTCACGTGTCCCTGATGCGAGTTTAATATTTTTATACCCATCACAAATAATGCACAACGCCGCTTAAGAAGTTTTCACTTAAAAAAACCTATACTTTCAGGCCTCAATGTATAATGTTTGTAGTAGACGTAGTTATATAACCTCAATACGAATGAATGAATGTAGGGTAGAACCACAAAGTAAAGGGCGGTCGCGTAGAACCCTCTTTTAACGGTGGTGGAGCTTTTACGTACGGATTTGTAAAGGTGACCGATTTAGCGCTATGTAATGCTCATTATGTCATCTACTCCATGCCAAGCCTTATATGGATCACGGAGTTCCCGCAACTTACCTATCTTCGAAATTTTTCGCGGTTCATAAATTTTTCCTTCAAATGTGTCAAATTCCATTATAGTCATTTAAATTATTGTGTTATTCAGAAATTCTTTAAATACTCTAAATGAAAAATGCATTATATTGAAATTAAAATGAAATAAAATCTAGTAGTGCCTATGTATACAACCAAATTTCTAACATGTTATTGCTTAAAAGCTTTCATAAGAAAACGCATCAGTAACGAAAGTCACTTAAATGCTTTCTCGTTTATATTACAAGAAAATGATGCTCATGGTATGCGACTTTAAAATATAATTGGTTGGATAGTATTCCATTCCAAGTAGAAGTTACATTTTATAGGTGAAACTGAGATAAGGATCGCGTCCAGAGTGAAAGTCCGTGGAGTCACTGGAGCGCACCGGGTGGCGGGAGCCGTACGTGCTCATAGTGAGGGTATATATAGAGGAATGTAAGTCATGACAAGGACAATAAATACGACATTAAATTCTTAAGGCGATACTCGGAAAAAATATGCTGAAGCGAGATAGCAATGAGAAAACGACGCGCGCGAGAGCGAGACCGATTTTGCAGATTAGGCAAAAAAAAAACACAAAATCACTTCGTATTCAAAAACTACAGCGATTTTAAAAAAATGCTTCTATACGATCCTAAATATTATTGGTGTCCACTAATTAAACCAATTTCCAATAGTGTAAGTAACCCCATTTAAGAATAATCTTGAATTTTCGTATTTTTAGAGGTCTTTTCGAAAAGAAAAAGTGTCGAGGCAAAATCATAAAATCGTGTTTTTGAAACTATACGATTCTAGATAAAGGTATGAAGAAATATATATCTTATTACCAGATTTGTAACATCTGTAACCGTCCTATAGTTTTAAATCAAAAAGTCCATACTTTTTCCGAGTAGCGCCTTAAAACAGATTTTGTAGAAAATATTGAAAATGAAGCATGCATTAGAAAAAATGGACACGTCCCACGACTAGCTCCGATCGGTCGATGTGGGTGCTGTAACCGCTGAGCTACGGAAACGTTCGAAACGACTCCGTAGCTTAGTGGTTAGAGGATTCGCCCGGACAGTCAAAAGTCGTGAGCTTGAGTCCCATCGGAGCTAGTTGTAGACGGGTCGATTTTTTCTAATACTTGATGTACATAATCATCTTTTCATCCGTTATTGTCTGGTATATCGTTTATGTGTTTGCTGATTTTGTTGTTAATAAGGATAAGAAATGTTTCTCCATCTCACAAGAATACCGTGTGTTTTTTTTTCGGTGCTCTTCCTTTGCTAAACTGCTCGATGCTGGGACCGTACTCTGAAACGCTAATCCGAAATTTCGGTTAGCCCCGCCCTTTTCACTCGATGCTGTCATGACAAGGGAGTGAGAGGGACCCCCTGTTTCGTCCAAGAATAACCCACTATAGTAGATTGGATAAATACCTTAAATTTTGAGGTTAAGGATGACGAAGCCTAGCCATACTCCATGGTGATGATATGGGTATAATATGGGCTTCAAATGTCAAATGAAGTCCATATTTTTTAGTCGGTGGCCCCCCAGTGCTAGCACAACTTAGCGCGACTCTTCTTCCAACCAATCATCACGTCGCCTTAAGTCACGCGCGCTATCTACGAGCAAACTGATTGGTCGAAAGTGTCCGCGACTTTTTCTCACTCGAGTCGCGCGCAAGTTGTGCTAGCTGGATGCTAATTAGCAGCTGTCAAGCTTACCTTTTTTATAGTGAGGGCAAATACTGTCTTTACGTATACCACACGGCATGTTGGACTCAGTCAGACACAGGGCCTGTCCCTCGCCGCGCCCAGCCCTCCCACCAAGCCTAGGCTTCGCGTCAGGGCTGGGCGGTTCTAACCCCTGCTCCGGCCCCCTAACGAGCTCGAAAGCTTGAGAGGGGGCCGGACAGAGGAAGGGAGCCTCCTCACAATCTCCCCATAAGGTTACCCACTCAAGGCACAAATTACTAAATAGTTACTACGTCTCAAGGTGTTCCGAGCTTACCTCGATGACGTCCCTCAACATGAACCGGCGTCGCATGCGCCGGCAGCGCGGCGCTGGCTCTGCGTCGCGCTCGATGCCCTCGTCATCGGTATCGGCGCGCCCGCCCTCCGACGTCTCGGAGCCCTCCGAGAGGCCGCACTCCTCGTCCTCATCTGAAATGGACACATGCAATTAATACTTGAAAATCTGTCGTTAGTATTAGACGACAAAAGCACCAATCTGATTGGTAGACACTTGCGTAGTGTGTCTCTGAACCATCGGAGAAGTATTCAAACCAAGACACAAAATTTCGTTAAGTGGCATCTCACACTCAATACTTGACCAGCGTAAGTACACTTCGCACCAAGTTACATGGCAAAAACCTTGTATAACCGGATCGATTAAATTCAAAATATAAGCCCAATAAAATATAATAACTTTACATTTCATCTTTGTCACGAAATTAAGGTAATTCTTGAATCTGTAATCGACACTAACGATCGACGAACTATTTATTTGAAGTAAAATGCAAGGACACTCCTATTGTATTTATTCAGGTAACTTTCAAACAACTGGTACTTAAACATAAAAAAACTTAAGTGTCTTCCCACACGTGCCTTTTGGATAAAAGCCAACTGCGGCAGCTCAAAAGAAAGGCTTTGCACGAAGGTTGCCTCTGAAATAACTTCATTTAAATGTAAGCGCTGTTTACGACGACTGCAGGACCTAAATGGAAAACATTCAAAGAATTATTCTCCTAAGTTATTTCAATATAATTTTAGTAGGCGACCTGATTTCTGGGTTCAAGGGAAAGCAATGCACCTTCGCATCTGATGTCATATCTCGTGCGCGGCGGAACCCGGCCAAGCGATACCTTTAGCTCAAGGATTTGTCGTGGTTTTACATAACATCACACCACATGCCTTCACTTAGCTTAGGTATATCGAATAACATTACATAACGTATCATATTATTTGAGGTGTAAAAGCTTCATGTTGATTTTTATGACTTAGAAACACTTTGTATCCTGACAAATGTAAAGTGAGATGACTGAGATGTCCTATTTGTACTAATAGACCTACCTACTATTTGTTTTAAATGGGGTTTACATTTTATGTGAAAAACCAGCTTAACGGTCATTCTCGGCATTAGGTGTTCTTCACATAATTACCGTACCCTTTTTTATTTTACGCTAATTTCTCTTAAACACATTAAAATATGAAAGATATTAAAGATACGAATTCAGTGTTTAAAGTGGCAATAGATTATTAAAAGCGGTTTTTAAGTTATTGAGATTTAAAAAAATTATGGGTACGGTGATTAGATAAATCTAAAACTTAATGTAACGGTAATTAGAAAAGATCAATTAATCTATGTAAAATTAAGAAATTAAATAATACTTTGCATCTAATGACACAACACTTATAGAAAAATGTGATAGTAAAAATTAAGGCGGGATTCGAACCCGCGTCTCCGGAATTTTTTCCTATAAGTGCTTACAGAATTGCATTGTGAATGCATAAAAATAATTTTAAATCTCAACACAATAATTGTTTTTACAAATTATAATAATCAGTATTATTGTTTAAATATATGGCCTAAGAAATGAGCAATTCTCATAAAAAAATTTAAACATTTTTGTTCGTAACTTTTATTGTTTTTGTGTTAATTCGGTTATATAATCGATTTTAAACAAAAATTTAAATTAAAAAGCAGTCCCAAAAAGTAACAAAAATGTTTGTACGAAATTGTCTTACTTTGGTAACAAAAATAAAAATGGGTTTCTACCAAGTTTTGAGATGTTTTAGTATAAATTTATTTACAGACTACTGACAAAGATCGTCTTCTTTTTTTCAAGGTGGTTTTTACAAAAGAATTTTGTGAAAATACTATTTTAGTGTATTTTTTGGAGCGCAGTGAATATTCCGAATTACTAAAACGACTTGGTGGTGGTGGTGACAGAGTTTCAAGAGGACCTCTTAAGGCCTCTACACACCGAACTCGCCGGCCCGCCGGCTTTACCTGACGGTTGTTTTGCGACGATTATTATATATAAACAAGCCCGGTGGCCTAACCCGCCGGGTAAAAACGCCGGCCCGGACGTCAAGTGAATCTAGATCTACGACCACTTGTCCCTAAATTTTCCTTTTCCTTTTGTCTTTTATAGTAAGCTCTAAAATTTTCCCTTTTCCTTTTTGAGCCTTCTTCCTCCTACCTAGGAGTTTCTTCTCTCGTTTTCTTTTATTTTAACTTTCTTTCTCGTTTTCCTCTGATTATTGGTATAAAACAGGGTCATTTTTATTCTTTTTCGACGTTTTCGTGCTGCGAGCCTTCTAATCTCTTTTATTTATCCTTGGTTTTCTTTGGTTATCCCATCCTACAAATTAAAATCAATAATCAGAAGAAAACATCGATCTCTAGCAAGGTTTGAATTAAAGGAACGAATTAATTTTATTTAAATAAATATCTGCCTAAATAAGCATACATCAAATAATTATATAATATTTCACGATATTATTATATTATTATCTGGAAATCGTTACTAATATTATATCGAACAATTGTTTGTCTATTTGTTTGACGTTACAGCTAAACCACTGAACCAATTTTAATGAAATTTGGTATGTAGATAACTTGAACTCTAGAGAAGGATAATGTTACTTTCTATTCTTGGAAAGCCTCAGATTTTTTTTTCATGCGGACTTAATCGCGGGCACAACTAGTGGGCAATAATTTCATACAACGGTAATTAGAAATATATGGTAATTAGTATACGGTAAATAGAAAAACACAAATTTTCTTAAATATTTCTAAAACCAACAGAGTAAGCAAATATTAGTTTACTACAATTTATGGATGTCAAAGTATTGTCTCTATTTAAAAAGCAACTGGGAACTAAACTTAACCAATCTAGTATAAAAATAAGTAAACGGCAATTAGAAAAGTTTTTAACCAAGGATACGGTAATTATACACTTACGTCCTTTATTGGGGATAAACCAACATAATAGACGTGCACCTGCTGATGGGATGCGACAGGAACTGAGGGGCTCGCTGCGCGTACAATAGTGATGTGCCAAATATTGTTATTCAAGGATGTGTGTCCAGGAATAGAAAACGTCACGGTAATTATAACTTTAGATCGGACGTGCGGTTATTAATTGATAATTATTTACAGAGTGGTTCTATTGAATGGATATTTTGTTATGTGATACACATAACCCTATACTATTTAAAATGTTGAACGAAGCAAATGAATTCCGTCCGTTATGAAAATTAATGACAAGTTTTAACATTAAGTTGGTGTGCGGACGCGTCACGGTGATTAGAGAACAGAGGTTTGTGAAATTAATTTAGCCAGACAACTATTTAACAGAGGCCTATGTTTTTGTTTACAGCTAAATATGGACGCTTACTTATATATAAAAAATTTAAAGCTCTTGATTTTTTACAATATTACGGATATACAAGCCCGGACACGTAAAAACTGGCTATTCGGAGAATGGCCGTTAAAATCAGTTTTGTTCTTTTTCATTTGCCAGAGCCACAAAAGCTCATACCTTTTTCGAACGATAATAGCATGAAACACTGATTGATCCCTTGTCTTTATTTCATTCACAAATCGGTGTCCCAACAAATCGCTAGCCCCAATTGAAGCGCATTGTCGATCGGCAGCCTTGGAGAGCACGTGTGGTCCGATCAACGTCGCCGGCGCCGATCACGACCGTCGTTGACACCGACGGTTGACGCGTTGCGCAAGCGCATATCTGCCCGCTTTGCTTTGTGCGCCGGCGCTAATACCTGACATTGCTCCGCTCAATGAACCATTGCTCGTTAATTAATATGCAGATTAATAGTTTAGCTACCTACCATTCCGATCCGATGATTGACTTTTAATGATTTACCGTTTGACATTGAATTATTTGATAAATGTTAATGAAGGGGCAAATCGTTTTTTTGTTTACAGTACACGTTACATCACATCAAAAGGTGCGGCCTAGCTCGCAACTAATAACTGAATGTTACTTATGTGTTAAAAGCTACTTTAAATAACAATATGAACCTAATTGGAAACTAAACAAATAATTATGATTTTCTGTAAGCAAAACGTGCGTAGTTTATAATACAGATTATTAGGTCTTTAAACTTCGGTAGGTAACTGGTAACGGTACAGTATTAAATAAATAAATAAATAAATAACTTCTTACATTCACACCAATTATCTAAGCCCATTTTAACTTCATTAAGAAACTGTATCATGGAAAACTTGATAACGGATAAATATCATACTTAAATACTTTTTGTTTGTAAATACATACTTAATATACATAGTAAACACCCAGACCAAGACAAATAGACATGTTCATGCACACAAATATTTATCTTGTTCGGGAATCGAACCCGAGACCACTGGCGCAGAAGGTGGGTAGCCTACCCCTGCGCCAAATCGGTCGTCAAGTTAAACGTATTTCAAACAAAATACAACAAACGGAACATGATTAGTTACTATCGATATTAAATTATTACTGCGAATAGGTATAATGAGTCATTAATGTTCACTCTTTTGTTGTAAAACACGGGCTCAATTAATGTTGCCGATGGTAGAATAGGCAGGGACTTTATACTCTACACTCTACCCATGCAGTGAGTGGGGACTACAAACATCTTGTGAAAAAATACTCCTCCTTTTTCCTTACAATAAAAGTTACAAGATAATTTATTATAACTACTTGCGAGGCTATACGTATTTAATTTAGGATCTGTGTAGTCTAACTACTCGTACCTACTAGGTTACACTTACTTCAATAATGAGACATGAGTAAACCAAGCCATATTTCAAAATGGCGCCAAAATCCAAATCGGTGACGATCGCTGCGCCGCCGGCGCCGGCGCCAGCAGCCATATCGTTACATCGAGTGGCTCACATCATATAAAGCTTATTTGCGCTTCGCAAACGGTAGTCTATGGCAAACTTATTGATCAATTGAAAGCTTACCACATTAACAAGCGCGCTGAGCAAATAGCTGTACAGTTGCGAGTAAAAGCTTTAGCTTTGAGGTTTAGACTTTTGAAACTTTCATAAGATTTCTGTATCGCTGACTCTACTTCGTCAAATCTTTGGTTCGGGCTTATAAACTAAAAAAACTACTGTAGGTAAACTTCCATTCACCAGTCCAGTGAAAAGCTAAATTATTCCCCAATTGACAGGCTACATGTATATTTTATGGCGGATCTTGGAACAGCTACTAATGAATACCTATTTTGACAAAATATATTTTGTTATCTCATGAAATAACGTCTCATATTATGACAGGCAAAATGGCCGGCTACTGTTCACGTCTTATCTTAGGCTTTATGTTGTTTAGTATACCTCAGCTGCGGTACATCATCGCTCGCTTTGTCCAGGCTTCGAAGGAAAGCACCCGGCGCTTGCGCAAGGGATCTATGCGAATAGCCGTTGGCTCCGTGAGTCACCACCGGCGGGACTTTTACTGGCCTGTGAACTTTGCAGTTGAACTATTGCCCCGCAGACAAAGCACTTGCGAAATATTAGTTTAGTTCGGGATTGTTTATCGCGTACCGTATTTGGTAAACAATTGATTAGGTCGTAGCTGAATTATGTTTATAGCTTCTGCTAAACACGGCAGCATAATGACAAATAAAGAGCGATTCTTGCACCGCTTCGCTTTTTGAATAGGTAAGCATTAAAAAACTAAATGTCCCGTACCTATAATAATAAAAGTACCAAAAGCAGTGAACTGAAATATCCATGAAGCTCGACTTAATACTGAGGTAACTGGAGAGTGCAGTACTAACACTTTTTTGTCACCAAAAATTACAGTGGCTGTCTTCCGTCTCACTTTAAAAATATACGTATGGTCCACCACATACATAAATGTCAAATTTGCTGGGTACACTTTTTTATTCAGGGTGAGAACTCCAGTTACCTCAGAGTATTAAGGCGAGCTTCATGGAAATATCCGAACAAAATGTTGTCTTCATCTGTCTGTCATTTTTGATAGCTGCAAAAGAGATGTAATTTTTGATAGGTAACTAGGTGATGAAATATTGTGATTTTCTCGAACTCGTCATGATGCAGGGTGGCTGGTGTTTTCTGTCAAAAATGTCAAAAATTCCCTTACTATTTCTATTGCTTAGGCATACGCATCTCTGATTTACGTAACTTTGATTATTTGTAATGACAAAAAGGGTATATTTTTACTCGGAGCAGAGGCTAATAAAGCAAACAGTAACCATGGCGCCCGAGGGCCATGGTTGGACAGCCAATTAAAAGAGCATTCCATCCACAGTGTGTTTATTTCAAATTCACAGTAAAAATAAAAAACCTGTGAATACAGGTTTAAATTCTCAAAAGTAATTTGTGAAAATAATAAAATAAAGCAAATAATGTTGATAGATTGACATGTAAGACGCAAAACAATGTCATGGCAACGACATGACATTTTTAATATTATTTTTCAGACTCATAAAAATTTGACAGATAGTTTCGAATTATATGAAAGGAGGATAGTAGCGAGCGACGCAACGCTACAACCATTACTGTTTTCAACCATTTAAAGACGTTCAGTTATCATCTACAACAGAACTGTCAAAGCTCCGTTCGCGAACGGTTCGCACCGGCTCGGGAGGCGCCGGCGCCGTGGGAGACGGTGAATAACTGTTAACCGTTGGCTGTTGTCGGCGCAGATAGAGCGGCTCCCATGAGCGTGCGCAACTAGAGCTTCGTGCATTGTGTGACGTTTGGGGACTCGTGCGTTTTTGTACGACCGACACATGCCAGCTGATTGGAATCAGCGGACCGAGTGCACCGTGAGAGCTGTATTACGATGTCACGTCTGTTAGTGGTGTAACAAATATCAGATTTAGATTCATACATCAATAAATCACTAAGGTCGGTACATAAAAAGGATTATTTTACCCCTGTAGATTACCTACGCCTTGAGATTGTTCGATGTTCACTAATTAGATTTCAATAATTAAAATATTCGTTATAATTAAAAACGTGATCATAAAATTCTTTACGACACATTTGCCATCACAACAAACCGCAGATTACGCTATAAATCTCCGAGAAAAATAAAAGAAAATCAATCAGGTACCTACTTTCTTTATAAACGCTCCCATAAATAATCAGGTAGCTCGCAATTAACCGGCCAGCTCCCATCCGTCAAGTAACTACGCGAGGTGTTAATGTGCGCCATTAATAACAATTTATATCATTGTATGCGCGGGCGCATGTCCACAGTAGGTAAGGTAGGTACCCACTTTCTCTACCATGTCCAGCCCCGGCACCGACAATGCCACTTTGAGTCTGATGCCTTCTCTAATCTGGCGAATAATTTGCATTTAACGCGGAATCGCTGAGCCGCTGTTGTACTGTTAAAATTTATACTCATCGTTTGTCAAGGAAATGGTCCAATATAGAGTTTCAACACTAGTATTTACTTTCTAAAGCTCAACCGATTATAACATATGGCATAATAAAATTATTTATTTTATTATACTATATTATACATTTTTCAAATTTATAAAAGTAAAATAGATTTTTTTATATTACACACAATGTGTGAGAGGTACCAAATGTACCGGTTTTGGCCACTTACTGATAAGTTATTGGGAGGGTAGTAATATCTCCACATTGATGAAATTAACGCTGACTATACAGCGAGTAAGAAGTATTGGATAAATTCGACGCTTCTCGTAACGACTCCGTAGCTCAGTGGTTAGAGCAGTCGCCCGGAAAGCGAAAGGTCGTGGGTTCAAGTCCCATCGGACTAGTTGTGAGACGGGTCGATTTTTTCAAAAATACTTCATTTTCCATTTTTCACTTACTGATAGTTAAACTTTTGTAAGTATTGCGAAAAATCAAAACCAAACCCAGGTAAAATCAATATATTCTAATGCGCTAGAAACCAGTCAATTGCAAAACAACAATTTAATTGTAAAAAACAAAGGTTTATAAAGTATTTCATCCAAAACAAATTTCTTAAAACTTTCATAAGTACAAAACATTTTTCAAACAGAAAATGGAATTTATTGAAAAAATATCTTATGACATAAGGAAATCTAACGGTTGTTATTATTACCTTAAAATACCTTATTTTAATTGCCTTTATCAAAAATGGCTAAAAGTTGTTGAGAAAACTTTTAGAGCAAAAAGTGGCCAAAACCAGTACAGTGGCCAAAACCGGTACGCCTGCCCTATGATAGGTACCATTTTGTTTAATTTGAGTTTGGTTTTATCAATGAATCATACAAAACTCTCACATTAAAGGTAATATTAATTGACCGAAGGTGTATAAGCGCAAAATGAAAAATACTTACTGAAAACAATGAATTAGCTTTTGTACTAAATGCAGCTTTAAGTAAATAAAAAAAAATATTAAATCTAAATTAAAAGCATATATTTTTTATCCATTTAATTATCATCTTTGTTTTTTCCGTTTCAATGATATCTCGATGTTAGCAATATGTAACACTTTTTTGTGGTTCTTTTTAGTGTTTTATGTCCCTTATTCTGCTAAAAGTATAATTTTGTATTAGATTAATAAAACTACAAAGTAAGTTACCTTTTTAAAACTACAAACTTGGCAAGAAAAGTAAAAAAAAATGCTTTCTTTACAGTTAAGAAGAAAACGAGAGTTGTATATTTTTGCAAGCTTTAAACAATAATCAAATCGTAGTACGTTGAAAAAACATGCTTAAGAAAAAAGTCATCAACATATGCTAGAAAAGTACCATTTTATATTACAGAGTAAACTTGAACATAACGTACCTATTTAGCAAAGTAAATCTACAGTTAATACTAATAGTGTTTATCGTTTAAAGTTGTCTATCACAATTTTATTTGCCTATAAATTCAAGGAAGTTGTTAAATTGACCCCGCCAGTCCCACATTGCCCACATTCCGCTGGCAAATATATAGGACAATGCAATTTGAAAGCTATTGTGTACCGGATATGTGTCGAATTGCAATCAAATTTAATGCCGTCCAAAATGGGATACGTAGACGTATGCTCTTCGCGGATGCAGCGGTACCGTTCCGTGGTTGTCTTATTTACGTCGTCGGTTACACCTTCCTCTATAAACACTATGTTTTTGAAAGCTACACTTTCATTGTCTACAGATTGTATCTTTTTCCATAAAAGTATTGTATCTTTTATGGAAAGGTGAAAATAACTAAGTATATGAGATGGGGACAAATTTTCCAATTTTCGTATTAAAATCAAGACTTTTGAATTTACTTTTTATAAAAAGAGAAAATTTGGTATAAAGGAAATAGAGCAATGAATAACCAAAAGCTCGTAATAATTTTAAGCTTTTTGCATTCACAATGCAATGTTTATTATTGAAAATAGGTAGCTACGTTGAGCCTTGAACCGACGACCTTTCACTGTCCTGTTCATTTTCAATATTTTCAAAAGCTCGTAATTTTTAGCATAGTGTTCACGAGCCTATTACTTATTTAATATTAAACAAATACTTCTTAGATATTGTAGTTTACATTATTGCAAAGTTCATCTTATTTAGGTACTATAAAGACTTATCTGTAAATTTAATTGTCAGAAAACGATAACTTTGAGCTCGTCCCAGCATGAAAGAAACTATTTTCTGTAAACAATAGAGCTCGATCGGTTTTTCTGTCTGACTTTGGCTCACAGTTAGAACTTAACTGTTCCCACTTAATTACAATGACACCATTTTTAAGATCAACACTTTTTTCTTTTAGTATGATAAACAAAGATTTCGTTAATAAGCATTTCTTGGTCACCTACTAACAGTATTATTTCACGAAGAAATTAGGAGAATGCCTATGTTTTCGCGCAAAATGTATTTATACCTACCGACACTAACGTGTAAAGCTAGATATAAAACTCTTGCGTTACTGACTGACTGACAGACAACGCACAGCCGAAACTATAGTCCCACATGCCTGTCTGTTCCGGTGACAGCCGTGACAGAGGAGCCACTTGCAATACAAAATTAGCTGTCAAAATAGACTGTAGTATTAAAATGTTTTAGTTCCAAAGATTATCACCGGAACAGATATGCTTGTCGCACTATACTGGGCGCAAGAAGCTAAAACTTGACATGTATGTTCCTTGGGAGGTGCAGGGGGGCGCTACTCGGAAAAAGTATGGACTTTTTGATATAAAACTATAGGATGGTTAGAGTTGTTACAAATCTGGTAATAACATATGTATATCTTTATACCTTTATCTAGAATCGTATAGTTTCATAAACACGATTTTATGATTTTGCCTCGACACTTTTTATTTTCGAAAAGACCTCTAAAAAATACGAAAATTCAAGATTATTCTTAAACGGGGTTACAAATACTATTGGAAATTGGTTTAATTAGTGGACACCAATAATATTTAGGATCGTGTAGAAGCATTTTTTTAAAATCGCTATAGTTTTATAATACGAAGTGATTTTGTATTTCTTTTGCCTAATCTGCACAAATCGGTCTCGCTCCCGCGCGCGTCGTTTTCTCATTGCTATCTCGCTTCAGTACAATTTTTCCGAGTATCGCCTTAAGTATACCTACACTCACGTGTAAAGCTAGATAGGTATAAAACTCTTGCGTAGTAACGCATGCAGTAGCCTGACTGACAGACAACTCACAGCCGAAACTACTGGGCGCAAGAAGCTAAAACTTGGCATGTATGTTTCTTGGGAGGTGCAGGGGAGCACTTAAAGTATGATTTTGGATTTTTTTTTGTAAAAAAAAGGTATTAAAGGGGTTCCGCGCAGACGAGAAGACAGAAGACAAAAGTCACGAGCGGAGCGCTAGTTATTATAATAATAGGTCTTTACATATGAAATTGCCGTTTTTTTCTTTTGTACATATAACTTAACAACTTTTATAATATTAGAAATATATAATTTCTTTAATATTGCATTACATTAAGACCGTATCGAGCAACTTTTGATAATTTAATAACCACGATATTTGATTATTTACATAGAAAAAACTTATTCCGAAAGTTACGACTATTTTTGTTTCCAGAATTTCGTACTTTATTAGTTGTAACTTAGTGAAAAAAAAATTTTTTCTCTTAACGAATGTGTCATTTAGTAGTTAAAATGTCCATAAATACGTGTGTAAAATTTTGTAAATTTACATAATATTAGTCGTTAAATAATAACAAAAACGTTAGTATGGAAAAAAAATAATTACAGAAATCTCCATACAAAACGGCAATTTCATAGGTAAAGACCTATTATTTGTTTAATCCAAAATTAAAATTATGAGAAGCACGTAAACTTTTAACACTTTCACAATCATATTTAAACACACTTATGGTTGTACCTATCTGGTCTCTACCACTCTACCAACTATAGAAGCCACAATTTTGAAAAGTAATAATAATTATAAATCGTAAAACAAATGTTGTTTTATGATTTCGATAACGAACTAAAATATACTCATTAGTAAAATGGTGCGACCACCCAATGCCCGATCGTTTTGAAATTGTTGTGGGTGAAAGTTTCATATAAGGTGCCTTAAAATGCATTTCAGATGAAATTCTTACTTTAATTGACATCTCAGTTTAACGTTAACGTGGTTATACACTTAGGTTATAGCTCGCTGTCATCGTTACTAACATTACAACTGTGGGAATCTCGAATTTCGTAGTTATGCCTTATTAATGATGGTTGTTTAGTGTCATCAATGTTAGAATGAACTACAAATTTATTATTTGAAGTTGTAGAAAAGAGATATATCAGAATAAATAAATAGGCTTATTATGTGACTAGTCATAATCAGTAATGCAATCATTGTTTACTTATACCTATTAGAGCAAATGGACTTAAATCTGGGGCTTAATGATAGAGCTCACAGCTGTGATCATATGATAATCTACTTAAATCTATAGATATACCTACCTACGCAATCAATGGTTACAGTTAAGTACAGTTTTAACAGTGATTTTTACTTTTGCAGCAATAGACGTAGGTACGGACGGACCATGTCAAACAGAAAGAGATTTTGGAGTTACACAATCTAGTGATTGTTGTCTAAAACTTTATCATAATATGGTTACCTTTGTATTTACAGTTTCCTACAGCGAATACTCTTGTGAACACAACCCGGTGGTAAATATTTATTTAGTTACGTTCAAACCTTTTTCTTGTAGGGATTTCTCAGCCGACACGCGTATATTAAAATTATTAGATCGATTCTATGATAGTGATATCTGGGCTGAGGTACGATTGTTCGCCGTGAGAACATGAAGGTGCTTTCCTTGACGCACCTACCTAAGAACTTTAATAACAAAGTAGTACTTTCTTCTCCGCCTTTGTTGCTTGCGTCTGCGGCGGGGAGCATATTGCTAACCACAATTAATGCAGGGGAAATGTAGAACAGAGTGCACTTTATGTAATAAAACTGTAGCTGCTTTTGCGGTAATACACGACAAGAAAGATCATCATTATGAATAGTGAGAGATTATCGTTATTAGATAAGTTTGAAACACTTTAGAAAGAAAATAGAATATGACGAAAAGTAAGTTTGAGAGTGGCAATAACTATGAATGGAAACTAGCATGGCAAACAGATCTTTTAGTTGCAACACATTACTTCTTCGAATGATGTTCTCTATTAAACAGATTTTATAATGTTTTGACAAAATGGTAGGAGTAGTGTAGGGGTGTGCAGGCAGGACTTGAAAAATTTCAAATGATTTTGTATGTAGCCAGGACTAAAATTCGAGTGATTTTTGTATGGAGTTTTCGTTTTTTCCATCCAGTGTAGCAAAGGGTGTGCTGGACTTTGAAAAAATTTGATGCATTTAGTATGGAGTGGGGACTTATAAAAGTTTCATGGATGATTGTAATTAAGTTTTTGGCGCTTCGACGGCCACTGCCGCAGCAAACTCGCTTCGCTCGCTCGGCTCGGGCGGCGTTTTGGTGACAGTTCTAACCTGACCTAGCCTAAAACAGCTTCGCCCTCCGTCCCCCTTCTCTGTTTTTTCCAAAATGTATAAAATTATGAATTTTTAAAATAACAAAAGTTTTTTTTTACGATCTAATATTTTTTTTAAAGTCCTGCACTGCACAGTCACACCCTTTGCTACCCTCCAACCGACAAATGTTATGGACTAAATATTCTGTCAATTTCGGATTGTAGTGAATTATCGATCCGAAAAAAAAAAATTAGAAGCACTTGTGTTACGGAAATGAAAGTAAGACAAGCAGACAAGAGCACGCACGAAACAATTACTATGATTCTCCTCGTGATTACTATCCAGAGTAAAAATCGTACCAACACCAACCCTGGCAGGATAAAAAAGCAACATGCAGGGCCCTATTTCACCAAGTCGACAATTGTCAGACAGATGTCGAGTAAATCACTATCGTCACTACTACTTTCACGAAGAGCCATTTTGAAAATACGCGTAGGTATGTTAACCACGAAACACAGCTTCTATCTCATGTCAAGATTTACTACATTTACAAATATGTCGACTATGAAAAATAATTCTTGTTTCACAATATAATTGTAATTAACAATTGTAACAAACTACCTGTCACGTTTTATATGCATTTCCATAGAAAATAATTTTCAAAATTGTCACATGTCACCTGTCGCTTGACAATTGTCACTCGACATATGTCTCTGACAATTGTCGACGTGGTGAAATAGGGGCCAGGTAGTGTTAAGTGACTACAAATAGACTTGACGTCTACGTCAGGAAAAGTGACATCAAAATCAGCTGAATGCAAATAATTATCTGCACACCGACCGATCCTGTATTTATCCACTTTCCAATCTGATTATATAGCTCGATTCACTCAATATCAATTCACTCGATGTGTCCAATTGGAGCCAAGTGCAATAAATCAAGAGACGCAGCCAGAATGGTTACCACTGATTTGTTTAAGTATCAATGAATATTTATTATCATTACGAGAAATTAAGGACAGTAGATGAAGATATTTGATTAAATCAGGCGTCACCTGGCGGAAGTCCCTAACCATTGTGAAAAATAAAATATAAGTACTTCTTCTGCGGTTTCTTCCGCAAATAATCACAAAACTTGCACCTTCACCGATCACACTACTCAACACATGTTTCGCCCCAACCCGGGGCATCTTCAGGAGATGTTTGACCGTATGCAATCCAGCACCGAGTAGGTAGGGTGGGAATTATGACTTATCCCACTGAAACTGTTTTAATCGAAAGTAGGAAAAGTTTGGAATTGCTGTTTTTTTTATTCAAAACGGTGTAGCACTCAGGTCCGGCTGCTCAAAGCTTGGTTACGTTAACTTTAGGGTTAAATTATGGTTAAAGTAAAATTAACCGGCGGTCAAATTTAAAAGGCTTTGTTGAAGAAGCGGTTACTTTAACGAGCAGTCAAATTACACATTTAACGGCGGTCAAAATAACCCACAGGGTGGGGGTGGTTTCAATTTTGACATTAGTAATTAAGGGAAGGTTAATGAAATAGTATAAGCAACACTTTTAACCCAATGTATTTTTCTTTGACCGAGGTCAAAATTGACAACAGTAAAAAATTTACTTTTACTTACGTAATGTACGAGCAACCGGACCTTAGCCTTCATCACACCTGATAAGTGGTGATAAGGCTGACGGTGGAAGCGCACTACTCCCGTAATCCTCAATCACTGAGGAACTGGCTTTCTTATCTCTAACTGCCGGAACACAATAATGCTGAAAACATCATTGTTATGGCGTCAGACTTAGATAAGACGGTGGTAGCTAGCCAGGCGGACTAAGAACAAGTCCTACCACCAACCAAATGGGCTGTGTTAATAATAACTGTATTAAAAAAATCCAATCCAGATACCAACCTTCAGTAAGGGGGCGTCCATTAATTACGTGAGGCATTCAAAGGGTAGAGCCGAATCTCATTAATCTCACTAGAAATCTCATAATTTTTCATAAAAATACGAAGTTTAAAAATTTCACGTGAGATTAGGGGGGAGGGAGGGAGACCAGCCATATCACACGAAATCTTACCAAGGGAAGAGGGGGGTCGAAAAATCGCCAAAATCACCTCACGTAATTAATGGACGCTCCCTAATTCACAGTAATAAAAAAACCTGTGTTCTATGTCCCAGTAAAATTTGCTGGCCTCTCTCGAAGAAAGTGCCATGATAATGTTGATTGTGTTTTATCGATAAGAGTTGTCAAGTGAGCACCGATCAACATCTGCTCCATTCATCAAACTGAGATGACTTGATAACGTCAGCGGGCGATGCGCGTGCACATCTAATAATCACGGGCGGGGGCACCACACGTTTTCAAAGTTTAGGAGGATCCTACTAATCATTTATAATATTAGTATATTATAAATGTGAAAGTTTAGATGTTTGGATGTTTGTTACTCCATCACGCCAAAACAGTTAAACAGATTTGGCAGAAATATGGGACATACACCCACTTGCAGGAAGCTCCATTAAAGTTAATGCTTCATTAAGTCTATTGCTGTCACTTTTCGTTGTCAAGAAATAAAAAGTGACAGCAATAGATTTAATGAAGCATTAACTTTAATGGAGCTTCCTGCAATTGGGTGATAGATACCTACTCTGTAGCCTGGAAAGGAGCATAGGCTTGTTATCCCGGAAAAATATCACATTCCTGCGGGATAACGTCGTGTAGTCCACGCGGGCGAAGCCGCGGGCGGAAAGCTAGTATTAAGTAACTAGAATGTCTAAATGATAATTATACTGATTTTTGTGACAAATTATGTGATGTAGAGACTTTTGACTGTTACAGAACTCTTAAATTCCATCGCTTATTAATATGGCAGCACCTGTTTGACGAAAATACTAATGCGCGATCTGTGCCGTTGTAGCTTTAACCTGCAATCCGTCGATTAATAAAAAGAAAAAATACAAGTCAGTTAAATGAGGTTGGCATACAAAAAAATTTTATTTATTCTTCACTAGCTGGCCCGCCCTTGCTTCGCACGGGTAGCTCCATCTTTATTTTTTCTTTTATACAAACCTTGTCCTGATAATACCAAACACAACAAAAAAAAGAATGATCTAATTTGGTGCAGTCGTTCTAAAGTTATGCGTTTACATACATTTCGGCGATTTATTTTTATTTATATACTAGCGGACCCTCGCGGTTTCACCCGCGTGGTACCTGTTCCCGTGGGAATATCGGGATAAAATATAGCCTATGTCACTCGGGAAGAATGTAGCTTTCTAATGGTGAAAGAATTTTCTAAATCGGTCCAGTAGTTTCGGAGCCTATTCGATGCAAACAAACAAACAAACAATCAAATCTTTCCTTTTTATAATATTAGTATAGATATCTACACTTATTTATATTGTTTACGCGTTTGCTTTATGCCCGGGCTTCACCTGCGTCTAATGCCATTAATTAGCGCGCTATTTGATATACCGCAGGTGTAGCCGAGTTTTAGCGCACTAATTTGATACAAAGAGCGCGTTAAGACGCGCATGCCGTTATTAACGCGGTTAGGCGTCACGCAGGTGAGGCCCCAACATTACAAGTTAAAGTTTACCTACCAAAATATTTATAAAATTACTTACTATGCGATTATTATAAGAATAGGACTGTCAAAACGGCCATATTTGTTTGCGTTTCGCTTCCACTTCAGGGTGTAGGATGTGCAAGAAAAGGAACAAAGATCAAAAATGCCGTTTGACAGTCCTATTCTTATAATAATCGCATAGTATTTTCTGCAATGTCATGTTTACGTTAGCACATATTCACCCTAGTGATTGTAACAATGCCTGCCGCCGTAGCACCGGCACCAGCCGCGGCCGCATCACCTGCGCAGGCGCCGCCGCTCCGACCGAGTGACCCGTTTCACATCGACACAATCGAATATCGATACTTTTCACTCGATCCCATCGCCCACGCCACGACCGAACAACAGTTATCAAAACGTGTTAACCGTGAACTTCAAATCTATGTTTCATGTTTACAATCGATTCAATAAATCGATTTTGGTGTCCGTATTATTGTTTACGCTTGCTATCATGATGTGACTTAAAACATTTTCTCTTTAAACTGTGGCTACGCTTTTCTTTGCTTCTTAAAAATATGACGTGAAGATACTGCTCGTACCATACTGTAATCTATACTAATATTATAAAGAGGAAAGATTTGATTGTTTGTTTGTTTGCATCGAATAGGCTCAGAAACTACTGGACCGATTTAGAAAATTCCTTCACCATTAGAAAGCTACATTCTTCTCGAGTGACATAGGCTATATTTTATTCCGATATTCCCACGGGAACGGGTACCAAGCGGGTGAAACCGCGAGGATCCACTATTTGTGTATAATTGAGATGTGTTAGTGAAATTCAAATACCCATAATTCTATTATGCTACCGGTTTTAAGACCCACCGTCAGTTGCAGAAAGCTCCATTAAAGTTAATGCTTCATTAAATCTATTGCTGTCACTTTTCGTTGTCAAGAAATAAAAAGTGACAGCAATAGATTTTATTTAAGCAATAACTTTAGTGGAACTTTCTGCAACTGGAGAATAATTACATTGCATTACTTTCATCATACTAGTGAAAATCGAATACGTATTAAATAGGTATAATATCATTAAATATTCAAACGGAAATTGATTTTCAAGTAACTTAGGGTCAGGCAGGAGTGTCATTGGACCGCTATGTTTTATTCAATAAGCTACATCGCTTACCAATGTTGCATAAAATTGTGTGTTCATCGACAATAATGTTGGCTTAGGTCATACATTCTCACTTTCTACAAAATAAGCCGATTATGGCATGCCTGTATAAGTACAAGCATACACTGGGATGAAAGCTTGAGTAAACCTCATATTTCGAGTAGGTAAGGGATAAGAAAAGCGGCAGAGTAATTTTTCGGCTGTATCTTGTATTTTTCAGGGGAATAATGTAGGTAATCCCTATTTATTGAACATAACAATGAAACATTTCAGGCTTGGCCTGTTCAAGATAACTATACACTAATACAATGATTGAATATAATAGAAACTTTTTCATAAAGAAAAGTTGTCTCTCGCTTCCCCCTCCTATAGCGTGCGCGTGCGGCTCTCCCTGCCGATGCCGGCACTGTAACTCACAATGAAATGACACAATTCGATCTGCCTGTCTTTTCACCTCCCAGCCAACTGCCAACCGTGTTCTATCTAAATTAACTTGTCATAGGTATATCTGGCTTTTTACTACCTATAGATGTAACTACTATCGAATTTGCTCGATGCTGGCGACGTATTTATAGCTTCCTCTAACACTACCTACGTTCGTACGGGAACATTATATTCGCCTATAATCGGCCGCACCGGAAAATGTACCGTTTCGTACCGCTCGTAATTTTATGCCCATCAATGAGTCGCTCGAAAATAAAATGAAATGCAATAAATCATCATACGGGTATTAAAACTGTACGTAGGTAAATATAGCTCACACCAGCTTTCTAGATAAGTTTGCTAATGTGCGGTAGACTAATTGACTAGCGATTAGTAGCAATTCTACAATATTGTATTATTTATTTAATCAAGAAATATTATGGACGATACTTCCTGTATTTATTGCAATATGTTACCTTACCACGTAAAAGAAAGAAATAATAATCATTTCTCAAAAATATAAAGCCTCTAGTTCTTTAGTTTAAAATATCATACCGACCTGTAGTTTAAAAATAATGATTAGCAAAGAAACGAAGAATAAAATTCCGTCACTTATGCATCTGCTTACAGATAACGACATACTCAAGTGCTATATAAAATGCTATTGCAATTACTATATGATCAGACACAACAAGGCACCTGCCTGATCGTAAATAGAGTACTTTTAATTTATTCTTCAAAGGACTGTTTAGGTACGCAAGTAAGTACATTTCATAATGATTAATTGTTTCCGCTACTTTATTGCTAGCTTTACTTTAACACAGGAATAGTATGGAAAATTGGAAACAGGAGAAACCCCAACTTGATCTAATTTGTATCTTATACGAAGGCAAACTCATCTTTCACAATCTGTGATGTGATTAAGTTTAAATATATTATTATACTGAGAAAAGTACAATTTCTTCTGAATGGTAATTTAGTACTTACACGAATGACACTCGGTCCACTCGATATGATACCGACTAATACATAAAATTTAGTTTAAACAATGATCAACAAAGTGTCGAGAACTTTTAAATAAAACATTTCGTGATCCACCAGCATTATAATAAAGTTGAATTTAATTGGTGTTGTAATTATTTCAAGTTAATATAACAATAGTGGGAATAAGTTTAACTTAACATGCTCCCAGCGCATTCCGGCACAAGTTGCGGTACACTCGTTGTTTTATTGTGGCTGGTGAAAATCAGGCAACGGAGAAAATAAAAATGTACATAACGGAGAGATTTTTATTTTATTTTATACACTTTTGTATTAAGTTCCAAACATAGAGCAGGAAGCGCAACATATAGCAACCACCAAAAACATTCTGTAAAAAAAATCTGCCCAAATCTCGCTGAAGCTACTTATTTATTTCCCTATAAAAAGTGATGAAATCTCTCAGTCAACCAAGCCAGCTATAATGTTCCCTAGTGCAATTTCTTCATTGATATAGTCAGATTTTATGTGACTTGGCAATACGTCCAAGTTAATAATAAATAAATAAAATAAAAAAAGTTCTAAACCTATCCGTAGGTCCTCAAACAGAGGCTTGAAAACACGCTGAAATGGTTATAGAAAAGGATGGTACGTCAGTGTTTGCTTCGCGCTCGACTTGGCGGGGACACTGCCGTGCCCCATGTATATAATAAAGATAAGTCTGTGAATAAGATATCAGTAGGTCTAGCACAACTTAGCGCGACTCTTTGTCGCGCTCCTTTCAACCAATCAGCACGTCGCCTTGAGTCACGCACGCTATCTACGAGCGTTCTGATTGGTTGAAAGTGCCCGCGACTCTTTCTCACTCGAGTCGCGCTCAAGTTGTGCTAGTCCTAAGTGTATAGCTCCATTCTTTAATCAACATTTTTTTATCCACAACTGGGTAGCACTTAGCCTTCATCACACCTGATGTTAAGTGGTGATAAGGCTAAAGGTGGAAGCGCACTACTCCCGGAATCTTCAAACTGCAGGACCACAATAAGGCTGAAAATATCATTGTTATGGCGCCAGACTTATACAAGACGGTGGTAGCTAGCCAGGCGGACTAATAAAAAGTCCTACCACCAACTAATGCCAGCTCTACATTACTCTAGCTCTAGTAAATGAATATCAATGTATTAGGTAATAATATTATGTTTTTGTTATTCATTTCTTGCTAAAATCCTGGTTCATCCACCTTGTATAAGTTTGCATGGAAAACCAGTAGTTAAACAAGTATATCAGTCGCCCACCGTTTAAATAAATTAATGTTAATGAACCGAATCTGATACACCATCATTAGTAAAATTTAAATTAACATTTTCACACATGAAGCATAACTTAATAAAACGTTTTTATTTACGACATAGTTGCTTTAATAATTTAATGGGTAACCCATAAGAATCACCTACTTAAAATAAAATTAACTAACAAGCGCACGCGACATGCGTTGTGATCAAAGTTTCATCTAAACTAGCATAATCCTGTTTAAATTCATTTAATAATAGGTCTTTACCTATGAAACTGCCGTTTTGTATGGAGATTTCTGTAATTATTTTTTTTTCATACTAACGTTTTTGTTATTATTTAACGACTAATATTATGTAAATTTACAAAATTTTTCACACGTATTTATGGACATTTTAACTACTAAATGACACATTCGTTAAGAGAAAAAAAAATTTTTTCACTAAGTTACAACTAATAAAGTACGAAATTCTGGAAACAAAAATAGTCGTAACTTTCGGAATAAGTTTTTTCTATGTAAATAATCAAATATCGTGGTTATTAAATTATCAAAAGTTGCTCGATACGGTCTTAATGTAACGCAATATTAAAGAAATTATATATTTCTAATATTATAAAAGTTGTTAAGTTTTATGTACAAAAGAAAAAAACGGCAATTTCATATGTAAAGACCTATTATTTAATTTCTTGTCAAAAAGATGCTCTTACAAGTTGCTAAGACGGACACACGGAGTTCATTTTGCATATATAGCAGTAATAGCACGTAGGTATTTTCTTATCCTTTTTTTTATTTAAGTACCATAAACACCATTCGCGTAACTTATTTGCATACAAAAAATACAATCATGAACCATGTTACATATAACAGAGCGCCACAGAATACGCACAATACAATTAGCGGTAGGAGCACATAATTAACCCCGACCTGGATTCGAACCCGGGGCATTGTGCGCAGACGCACCGGCTGCGGGAGCGTAGAAAGTTCCCATGGACCACCGGCGGGGCATGTTGGACCATTAATAACGAGAATTGTAATACATGGAACTTAAGATACAATCACTACCACTACATATAAGTATAATTAGTACCCCGTCGCGGTAGTCGTTCTATCTGTCGATAGGTAATTTCAGACACGTGCAATCGTATCGTTTCATAACCCTCCAAAAAATATCTACTTATGCATGCAAGTAAATTTTTTGACGAATTTAAAAGCAGTATATAATATAAAAATTAAGTTCAAAAACTAAAACCCGACTACTGAAAAATCACGCTCTAAAAAGTATGAAAAGCGATCGTGTACCGGTTCCGTGGGCAGGCCCCCTACAAGGTGGACCGACGATCTGGTCAAAGTCGCGAGTAGCCGCTGGATGCGGGCAGCGCATGATCGATTGTTGTGGAGTTCCTTGGGGGAGGTCTATGCCCAGCAGTGGGCGTCGTTCGGCGATATGATGATGATGAATTTCGTGATAAAGTCAAAATTCGATTTATGCAAGCAAAGCCGCAAGCAACAACTAATAAAATATATATTTTTGAAACGAGCTCACCAAGAGCTTTCATTTGATACCAAACACGATATTCTTCTCAAAAAAATTTTTTTTACTTCACAACTTTATGTCGTCTAGAGGGCGCCATATTCAATTTCATGTGACGTGACATAGCCTATAACCAGCAGACAATCAAGACGCTTCCAACGATACCTCAATTGTGAATATATGATCAGTAGTTTAGAACTTATGCGGGAACAGACAAACATACATACAAACATACATACATACATACATACCGGTCAAACTCATAACCCTCCTTTTTTTTGCTTTGCCGTAGTCGGGTAAAAATAGCATAATTTTATTACATTTTCTGATTCCTTACTACAACGCAAAGGTACTCTGCATTTTTTCTCATTTATAACATCTAAAGCGAAATTCAGCAACGGTATTTTCGTCTTCAATTTAAAACAGCACAACATTGAAATTGAGCAAGTACAGTTCTACCATCGATGAGGTTCCTACGGCCGTTGTTTCAGTTATTTCAAAATACAATGTTAATACAAAGTAACGGCTCCAAGAGCCCGCATGTTCGCCCGCCTCACCATAATTAAATGACATTAATAATCATTATTATTAATAATTAATACAATAATAATAATAATTCAAAAAGTCTCGTCTAACATTATAATCTACACAACTTTATTTTGTTTTTATTTGATTTTATTTTATTTATTTTGTTTGTTTAATTTAATTTCATTGTTTATATAGCTTTCTGATATATTAAAGCGTTTCCTCTCTTTTATCACCATTTTTGCGTGCCCGACAGGGTCCATAATGCTCTAAAATAAATATGTATCATCCTCTGTACCCACATTATGGTTTGCAAATAAAGTATTGAGTATTGAGTATTGAGGCCCTGGGCCCATCAGCAGCTCAGCACGACACCACACCGGTTCAATTACGCGCGTTACCCGCGACCGAAACTCCCGCGCACCACCACGACAAATCGCCGGTAATAAGAAAGCTAAGCTGCCTTATGATTACATGGATATCATATTTTGATAACTTTGGCTTTAAACACACAAAGTTACCGTTTGGCTACTAACCTAAACGTAAAAAACTAATAATGGAAGCGTTGATTATTTTAAGGCCGCATTTTTCTTTTAAACTCTTCCAATTCTTAACACGATCTAACTACACTCGCGAGCAAAAGTATGGAATCACTTACTTGGAATTGACTCTGCGCGATCTTGAGTACTTAATAACTAGTTAAGAATAATAAAAATGGTACCATTTTAAAGGTTAAACTGTTAACTTTAAATTGATACCAAATTCATTTAAATCACAGCAGTATTTAAGGAGATATCCCGGATAAGGTGAAGGAGTAAGGAAAACATAAGGAATATGAAAAAATAATAAATAAAGAAAACAACAAAAATTTACTAATAAAATTTTTATTTGTCCATAAAATCAAGTTTCAATATTTAGTGTTCCCTCCTCTCGCCCTAATAACTGCTCGAAGTCGGTTCTTCATTGACCTAATCAGCCTCTGTATCGATTCTTGCGGGATACCTTCCCACTCCTCTATCAAAGCAGATTTCAGCTCATTCACACTTGAAGGAGCAGGATTTCTGGAACGAACCCTCCTCTTCAGTTCATCCCACACGTGCTCAATGGGATTCAAGTCCGGGCTGAGCGCTGGCCAGTCCAATGTGGCGATACCGACTTCTTCGAGGTATTCAGTTGTGGCACGGGAAGTGTGTCAACGAGCGATATCGTGTATAAGGAGGAAGTCATCACCGATATATCCCGCATAGGGAACGACATGTTCAAGCAGAATATCGGAAATGTAGCGGTCTGAAGTTAGACCGCCTCCTCGTCCCCCGCCAGGAACGAAAACAAGCTCCGTTTTACCGTCGAAGGAAATGCCGGCCCACATCATACAAGAACCGCCCCCATAAGCCACCGTCTCAGCGAAACAGCACTGCGCAAATCGCTCCCCAGGCCGCCTGTAGACCCGACCCCTTCGGTCGCTGCCGTGCAAACACATTCTGCACTCGTCGGAGAACAGCAGGACTCGCCTCCATTGCTCAACCTCCCAATCAAGATGGGAGCGAGCAAATTGAAAGCGAGCTTGTCGGTGACCTGCCGTCAGTTTCGGGCCTGTGGCAGGCCTTTTTGGAGTCAAATTAGCTTGCTTAAGTCTTTGACGAACTGTCCACTCGCTGGCAGCTACCACACGAATATTTCGGAGCTCCTGTTGGACGTCGACACCAGTCAAATGCCGATTTCGGAGAGAGGTTGACACGATAAAACGGTCATCCCTCTCCGATGTGCACCGGCGCCGTCCAGATCTTGGTCTCGGGATAAAGCCACCAGTCTCCCGAAAGCGTTTATAAACTTTCGAAACACAGGACCGGCTTATGTGGAGCCGACGTGCTACAGCCCGCTGGCTGAGCCCTTCTTGCAATAGGGCGACGATTTGCGTTGCTTCTGTAGGTGTAGTATCCATTGTCGTCCAAGTTCAAGGGTCAAAATAGCGGAGATGTGTACCGGTCAACGTGTGAAAGCCGACTGATAAAGAAAATCCGATAACACGTGCTTTTATAGGGGATCAATAGGCCGCAACTCGCGACGTATCAAACAATTGAAACATATCTTTTTCTATTCTTTTTCTTATTCTCAAGATCGCGCGGAGTCAATTCCAATTAAGTGATTCCATACTTTTGCTCGCGAGTGTAGTTGACGTTTAACATATTATGTTTATTTTATTGATCACACACACACACACAAGATCAATTAAAATACATTATAAAAGTGTTCTATTAACGCAAAACCTTATACCTTACATTGTCTTATTGTAAAATAAGCCTCGAGCAGTTATACATCATGATGGCAATAAACTTTCGATGACAGCACTAACCCAATATAAGGAAAACAGTACCTAGTTAGCGAGTGTCCCGGCGCAGGCGCAGCGGCGACGACATGACGTCGCGGAAAGGTCAGCGTGCAGCAGCGGGGTGAAAGTTCACCCACCACCGGAGAAAACTATAGCAGCCACCATTGTGACAGCGTCACTGTCGCTAATCTTCTGGCCCGCGCTCGCTTTCTGTGCACGTAACACTGGAGCAAGATTCCAGAATAGCCTCCACTTTTTGTTGCGGTTTATTAATTATCAAGAAATTATGTTTGTTTGGTGGACATAATCAGTCTTGAAAAATGGAAAACGAAGAATTTTAGAAAAAATCGACCCGTCTCACAACTAGCTCCGATGGGATAATCAGTCTTTAATAAAAGCAACACCTTTTGTGAGACCTGGATAATTTCGAAGATTTTTTTTACGGAAGTACCTACTTAAGACTGATATTTTTTTCTTAGTTTAAAACCATTTTTGGATCTCACGCATAGTTAACCCAAAGATGCTATATACTCATACCATTTTAAATATAGAAAATTCTGAGCTAAACCAAAGATAATTTATTAAAAGTAATCAAAATGACATCATTTCACGTTTAGCATTGTCGTTTAAACTCAGCGGATAAAATCCTACTTCAATTTCACTCTTGCAGCCACGTCAAACAACTACAGCTGAACTTGATAAAGCTAATACGACGTTATCATTCAAATACATCGTAACACCAATCACATTACAAAAATAATACACCACAAAACTACATAATACTCGTGTCTCGATTTGCAAAATTATCTTTCTGTAAATGACGTCAATGCATTAATTAATTGAGTCACTTCGAATGCAAATGTAAGTGGGAATCCCTATTACTGATAAATTGCTATCAAGCAGCTGGAGTAAAAGCCCGAACATCAAAATGCCACGCACTTTCAATGGTTCATCAAACTTTATTCAGCCTAATATCGACCAATGTCACCCGGCCAGTTTCCTGCGGTGCAAATAATGCTGTTCGATACAAATTCAATGCGCTTTTTCAATGCTGCGTTTTCTTATTTGATTTGACTATCAGAAGAAATTTTGTAAGTATCTGCAACGAATCGTTGGCCGAAATTGAATATCTAGCAAACAAACACGATGCCTAATGAATAAAACACTTATTTTCCTCACATAACTTATTATTGGAATTTGATAAAAGAGTTAATGATTAGATATAACTAAGTCTTGTTTTGGGTTGACAACAAAACAGTTGCTACATAGAATACCTACTTCAATGCTGATAATCTATACTTCACTACATAGTATAAAACAAAGTCGCTTTCTCTGTCCCTATGTCCCTTTGTATGCTTAAATCTTTGAAACTACGCAACGGATTTTGATGCGTTTTTTTAAATAGATAAAGTGATTCAAGAGGAAGGTTTATATGTACTTTTTATCCCGATATTCCCACGGGAACGGGAACCACGCGGGTGAAACCGCGGGCGGCCGCTAGTACTTACATATTATAAAGAGGAAGTTTTGTTTGAATTGAATAGTCTCCCTGGAACGCTTTAAAAAATTATTTGACCATTAGAAAGCTACATTCTTACCGAGTGACTTAAACTATATCTTAACTCGATATTCCCACGGGAACGGGTACCGCGCAGTTTAAACCAAGGGAAGCCACTACTTTTAAATAAAAAGAATCGGAACAAACCCGTCTAGAAGCAGTCGTGGACGGGGGAGTCAAATGCTAGACCAATGATGGTTACCATCGTATATAGCCAACTTACCGACGTCATCGCAGGCGGTCATCTCGGTGATAAGATTCTCGAGGTCGGGCGAGATGAGCCGTTCCTCGTCCTCCGCGTGCTGGTAGTCCAACGCATGGTAGATCACCAGCGCCAGGTTCACCACCAACTGGAACAAAGACACACCATTATTAACAACATGAAGACGAAAGTAATGCTTTAATGTTAGAAAGTGACTATTGCCCTGCATAATATAATGCAATGCTTCTTCCATAAATCAATTTCGTAATGTCGAAAATACCGTCCCTGTTCTAGCATGATATAGTTAAGCAAATAATAATACCAACGATGTGAGGAAGCGCAGATATATTAGATGCAGATTTTAATAAACGCAGGGAAAATTGATGCAGCCTGCCTAGCATGACCAATATGACCATCATTATATCATGCGATATGATATAGCACGTCATGCTGTCTTGCGCACACCTAAATGGGGTAAGCAAGACAGCATGACGTGCTATATCATATCGCGTGATAAAAGCCGCTCATGCTAGGGCGGCTGAGAGAAAGATGCTTGTAGGAATTGAAATCCCAAAAACAATCGTACAATATATGGAAAATTGATTCATAATTTTATGAATCATCCAATGATATCTGTTTGCGCAACAGTCACATCTGTATCAGAAAGACGGATGGGGCCATCAGTATCTGGTGACGAACGAGTGGGGTGATGCAGATGACATAAAGCATGCAGAGCATTATCCTGGCGCGGCTACCGTTACTATACGCCTACTCTTGCATAACGTGACACACCTGAGTGGCACAACACATAGGCTGAAGCGGAGATACGAGGATTACTATAAGCCAGCAGTCTGTTTATTTTATTACAGCGTACTGTTTATTTAATAAAACAACTTATAAATAATACTTTGCAAACCATGACCACTGCCAAAGATCATCAAACGTAACAGATCTAACTATAAACAAACAAAAACCAACATGGCCACTATCGAAGAAGGTGAATTTTAGTAACGTCTTCTATAACGAGTACGTCAGCAAATATACAGGGTGTTAGTTTAAACAAGGGACATACTTGTCGCACTTTGTCCCATAGTAAAAGTTGTTTGTATTGATAGGTACTTTCACCCCCTGGAGTATGTCCCTTGTTTAAACTAACACCCTGTATACGTAACGGGACGCTTATTCCCATTACAATACAATTAAACCTTGATCAACAGTGGGCGTCGTACTACTCTGAAATGATGATGATGATGATGAAAGGTATGATGTATATTGTAGGCTGGAAAAAGCAAGAAATTAATATAATCCAATACGCTTTAAGTTAACATTTTAACACCACGAGTTACAGCCGACGCTGTATAAGTCTACCGACCGTGACTATCAGGGGCAGCCGGCGGAACAGCCCTCAGTTGCCCAACAGTGGGCTCCGCTGCAACCGCTCCCAGCTTGCATCAGCTCCACACTCCATTTACCGTTCGGAAACAAGATTAATGGGAGAGCGTGTGAGCGATCGCGAGTTTCCGAGACATTTATCGGATTCCAATAAACAGGTCAAGTTAGAACAATTATTTTTGAAATGATAAATTGTATTTTGTATGTCCAGTCCACTAGGAATTTATTGCGACAAGGAATTATGGCGTCAAACTGTGACTGAAGCACAAACAAATTGTAGCAGATATTAAACTGACATATATTATGGGAATCAAATAATTATTTGTACAAATCTGTGTTCAATGAAGAATGATACATCATAATAGATTGAGTTACAATTTTATAGCAAAAAACGTTGCTAAGCGCTAAACTCTAGAACGGCTAGACTAATTCTACTATTTTTTTCATACGAAAAGCACACGGGAGGTTTTTACGGAGAGAAAAAACATAAAAATTGCATGGAAAATATTAAAACCAACACTTTTCTTTTCCCATAAAAACCAGATGTCAAGCTTTTGACGTAAATATAAATCAATGATCTTTCACGTCAAAACGGAGCAACGGATCGACGTGATTTTCGGCAGATATGGGGATAGTTTTGGAGATCGAGAGCTCCGGCGACCGCCCGCGTAGTTACTTTGTGTCGAGAGTGACATATATTACTTTTTATCCCGGAAAAACAACACATTCTCGCGAGATAACGTCGTTTTGGGCGAAGCCGCGGGCGGAAAGCTAGTATATAATAAAACTAGCGGATCCTCGCGGTTTCACCCGCGTGGTACCCGTTCCCGTGGGATTATCGGGATAAAATATAGCCTATGTCACTCGGGAAGAATGTTGCTTTCTAATGGTTAAAGAATTTTCAAAAATTCTTCGATGTAAACAAACAAACAAACAATCAAATCTCTCTTCTTTATAATATTAGTATAGATTACTAGCAGGTATATCAAGGTGCTATAACCAATTAGAAAGGAACCTCAGTGCAATTAAATCTCTGGTAAATCCCACGCTGAAATGGGAAACTCTTAGTTACTTCTACATTAAACGGCCGTTTTATGACCTTTTCCAATATATTAACGACGATTGTGATAAAACTTCATTAGTTCTAGGTTTTCAATATAGCTTTAAGTGTTATCCCATAGTTCTCACATTACAAAACGAATATAACCATTGAAATTAGATCAGCGTGTCTCGAATGGCGGAGCGCCATCCCATTATTCTCCACCGGCCAAATGTATCGGGCAGGCATCTTTTATCGGAGGCATTGTATGCAAATTGCGTGCAATATGGTGTTGCATTGTGTTGCGTCAGCGCACGCAACTGAGACGAATAGGCCACAGTTTAATAAGAAACAGTAGACGAACTATTTCTCAATGATCCTTGTTGAGAAGGCAAGACGAATAAGTAGAGAGTGTAGGTACTTCACTTTTGGCTGCATGGTTAGACTTGACCATTAGTACTGTAGGACTTTTGACTTTTTTTATTAAAACTTTGGACTGCAATAAAAGATATGCCTCTGCTATTCTTGTTTTTATTTATTATTTGAAATAACTATCCACTATAAAGAGGCTTACAATCATACAGAGTAAACATTTACTACTTACCAGATTACAGACTACAAACTAACCATCATTACAGTACCGAGGTCTAGTCTACTAGGGATTCACCATTTATATGTTACTTCTATTCTAGAGTAGTCAGTGTGTGCCTCTAGAGTGCTCGTCAGCAAAGTCTGCGCGCGGTAAAAATCGAATACTAATCTTTTCTATAACATAAGAACAAAAAAATGCACTGTAACTAGCGCCAAAAACGCGTCAGTCACGCGCAGAGTTATCTGACACACACTCTAGTGTAGCCGTAGCACGAAATACTGTCGTTATGGTAACCGTTATCGTGATCGTATTTTATCTCTTTCGGTCGCAAAAGAAACTGAAATTCAATACATAAGGGTATTTGACTGAATTTTTTTAATGTCTTAAAATATTTATTGAAATATTAGCAACACAACATAGATATTTATTTTCAAATATCTTGCATATTTTCAGCGATATTTAAAGCATCAAACTTTCTAATTAGACAAGGAGAGCGCTACCAGCCAGTGACGTCAAATGCTGGTAGCGCTATGGTATGCAGTATGCTCTTGCCATAGAAGATGAAGATTTTGTTTTAGAAAAAGAAGCTAGAGTCACAAATTAAGTAGCCGCTTGTAATAATACAAATTGAATTTCTTTTTTTACATTTGTTATTTAATAATGTTATATTTTTGAATGTCATATTTCAACAACAGTCAAATACCCTTTGCTGTGGTGCAATTCTCTAAGATTCAATCAACAAACTCGACGTTCTTTTTCGCCCAACTTTCTCTTGTTTATTATGAATTTTGACATAAGGAATCGAAGTGAACGACGATGTGACGGTGAAACATCGTTAGAGAATCGCACCCCTGCACTTTGACAGCTTTTGATGGACGGTATAGTCTGTTTACTATTCGATTATTACCATAACGATAGTTTTTAATGTTAAGGGTTACTGATTTGCATGCAATAATGAGAAAATCGCCACTGTGTCATGATGTCAATGTGAAGTAGTCATACAGTCAGTGAACAGTAGGTACACAACACAACACACCAATATAGTGAAATACCTTCAAATGAGAGGTCATTTGAAGACACCTTAAAGGCTGATTTACAAATAGCGTCGAATGAGTACAACGAAAGTCCTTTAAAGGTTCAATGGCTCTAGAGGCTGTAAGCTCCAGATACCATCTTGAACTTTGCAGGATGCAAGCGTTTAGAAGGTCAATATTTACATTTCCGATCATTCAAATGATAGTCATCATTATGGAAAAAATATCTAATTAAGGTCAGTATTGAGACAGCGTACCGTGTATAAAATGACCCAATTACATATAGGTACTACAAAATTTTAAATGAGTTCTGCAGTAGTCCGGTTTTTTACAAGTACATTGATTTATTGACAGTATCCATTTTTGAACTAGAAAAACCAAAATTTGATTAGAAAGAAAGAAAGAAAGAAAAAACATTTATTAACGGACACACCACATAACACATACAGACAAATAACAGAGAATGACAATCAGCAAAGAATAAAGTTATCAGAAAAAAAAGAAAGATAAAAAACAAACAGACAAGCACATGGTGTGACGTTAAAGGACCCTTCCTCAAAATCAAAATCAAATCAAAATCAAAAATCATTTATTCATTTTAGGCTGATACAGCACTTGTGAACGTCAATGAAGCTACGCTATCGGTTCGCAAATCCTACGGCGGGAGGCCTTGTAACGAGAAGAACCGGCAAGAAACTCGCCAAGGGCTATTTTTTTCTCCCTGTCATATTTCATACAGAGTCGTCAAATTGAAAAGTGACTTTAACATAATACAATATGTAAAGTCACTTTCCATCACAAATTAATCTTAAGTTTAAAAACAAAATAAAAAACCCGGTAATCATAGCAGTAAATAATTTTCAATAACTAAGAAATAGACATCCAAAAGGTAGTTTCTTTAAAATACACACCAACCAAAAACGTAGCAAATAAAATAATAAATATAAATGCCAAACAAGGGTAATAAAACTTTGAATAGTTTAAGAACATAAGAGTCAATAATAAACAGTGCCATACAAGCCACGATAAAATAAAACTAATAACAATAAAACATTAAAAATCTGCATATTTTGAGACAAGAAGCCAGGAGCAGACCCATCCCACTGGTGGCACCCGTTCACGAGCATCAGCACAGAACTCCTGATTAAGAGTATATTAGTAGTGTTAAGGTTACTTACAGTGTTATGTGTCAGCATAATATGTATATTGCTAAATATTTTCGAAGCCCAAAGTCATCACGTAGGTATGACGGATGTAAAACGTAATAGACCGGGCGGGCACGACAGTTACAGGTGTACAATTTTTTACAGTATGCAAATTTGCGAGAACGTTTAGACGACAACATATGTAAGCACTATCAAAATTAGAATTTTTATCCCTGTGCATCACACTTGAAATTTAATTTTAAAATGTAACAAAAAAAAGTACGCGTGTGAAAAGTATGCTAACGCATATTTGTCACTTATACTAGAAACGTTATCGATACAACAATTTGAATACTGAAAAAAATGATTCGGGCGAGTGCAAATTTCGAGAATAAGTTTTTAAAATTGTTATATATTTGGCTCTAAAACAATCATTTGTTTCAGTATGCAAATTGATATATCGATAACGTTTCTAGTATAAGACAGTGACAAATATTTGTTTGCATACTTTTCACACGCGTACTTTTTTTGTTACATTTTTAACCGACTTCTAAATCAAAAAGGAGGAGGTTCTCTATTCGTCTGTATGTATGTTTTTTTTTTTTTTTTTTTTTTATGTATGTCCACCGATTACTCGAAGACGGCTGAACCGATTGAAATGGTTCAAACGTTATTACATCAGGTTGGTTTCCAAGTTGGTCCCATTTTTTGAAATTTCGAAATCGGTTCAGTAGTTTTCAAGAAATCTTGAAAATACTGTCGTTTTCGTTACCACTTTATGTGAATTTAATACGTATCTTTAGGCATAACTCCTTTGTTTATAAACCGATTTAGATGATTCTTGTTTTGTTGGAAAGGGGATACCTCAAGGTATTTTAACCGACTTCGAAAAAGGAGGTTTTGAGTTTGATCACATACGTATTTACCAGAAAACACGTAAATTGCCTGCACGATGCACTAAAAAGAGTGAAATAAAAACTATTTTTATAAAAAAATTAAACCGCCTTCTAAAAACCACATCAAAAAAGTAAGAAATAATTCCTCACCAAATAAATAACGTAAGTACTTTGAAGTCGGGCGGGTTTAACAAAAACAACAAAACATTGTACATGTTTCACGCCCGACTTCAAAGTACTTACGTTATTTATTTGGTGAGGAATTATTTCTTACTTTTTTGATGTGGTTTTTTAGAAGGCGGTTTAATTTTTTTATAAAAATAGTTTTAAAATTAAATTTCAAATGTGATGCACAGGGATAAAAACTCTAATTTTAATACTTACAAATGTCGTCGTCTTAGACGTTCTCGCAAATTTGCATACTGTAAAAAAATTCACATCTCCAACTGTCGTGTCCGCCCGGGCTATAATGACTTGTAGGTACATCGCCATTAAAATAAAATAAATAAAAAATAAAAATAAAAATAAAAATAAAAAAGCCTTTATTTATAATGCTAACATTTCAACTTAAAACCTAATAAATGTTACCTTACTATTATTTTTTTTAACTATATTTAACATACTTAATACTTTTTGTAACAATCCTAATAATAAAAAAATAAAAAAAACTTAATTAGCGTAGTCCCCAGCTTGGGTAAAGGCCTCCTCCAAGGATGCCCACATCGCCATTAAGCAAATTCAATTACGCGAATCGGCTAATGGCAAACTCAATGGACCATCTTATCTAACACTAAGTTACTTTTTGTCGAAGCCTTTGACAGATGTGACATTAATGCTGGTAAAACATGGCGTAGTAAATATCTGCGGGTATCAATCAAGCGGCCGTGGGAACGCTGTAATGACCCGGCTTAGCCGTAGACTTGACTTTACTATATTTGTAGTCATTAAAGTTCGTGCGGACATTTTAATGGAGCCCTATGACAATGGGCAATCGATTGTGTTGATCACCAAACACTATTAAGGAAGTTAAAACATTATGGTGTTTCTGAAATGTCAGTAAGCCTTATGCATTCATATCTGTATGAAAGAACTCAGAAGGTAGTTATTAATAAAACTGAGTCTACCGGAGCTCCCATTACTATGGGCGTACCCCAAGGATCAATATTGGGCCCGCTGTTGTTTTTAATATACATAAATGACCTTCCTTACTACGCGAAGAATTTATGTGAGACGGTGCTATTTGCCGATGATACATCTCTAGTCTTTAAAGTAGATAGAGGTGATGACTGTTCTGACGAAGTAAATAGTGCTCTTTCAAAAGTGTCACATTGGTTTAATAGTAATAATTTATCATTAAACTCAAAGAAAACTAAGTGTTTAAAATTTTCGTTACCTAATGTAAGACAAGTTGATTTTCATATTAGACTAGACGGCGATACAGTCGAATTCATTAACAATACAAAATTTCTAGGTACTATATTAGACTCGCGACTACAATGGGATCCTCATATCGAAGCCTTGGCGAGTAGACTCAGTTCGGCTGCATTCGCAGTTAAGAAAATAAGGCTCTTAACCGATATTGAAACGGCTAGAATAGTCTATTTTAGTTATTTTCATAGTGTTATGTCCTACGGCCTTTTGTTGTGGGGCTCAGCCGCTAACATCCAAAGTATATTCGTGCTCCAAAAAAGGGCTATTCGCGCCATTTACAACCTCCGATCGAGAGATTCTTTAAGAGATCTATTTAAAGAAATAAACATTTTAACTGTTGCAGGACATTACATCTATGAAAATATAATTTATGTGAAAAAGTATTATAATACATTTGTAAAGCAGAGCGATATTCATCGCTTTAACACAAGAAATAAAGATAAACTTGTCGTTCCCAAGTTTAGGCTAGAAAAATCCAGAGCCTCATTTCTGGGGAAAAGCATAGCCTTTTTTAATAAAGTTCCACAGCATATAATTGAACTACCATTGCATAAATTTAAATGTTACATTAAAGAGTCGCTGATGAGCAAAGGATACTATAAAGTAGACGATTATTTGAATGACCGCAATGCATGGTCATGATGTAACACATAACATAATCACTGTTTAATATGATGTATTTTTATACTAAGCAATTGTTGTATTAGTAACGATATGTTTTTTTTTGTAAATGTCGTTACCTAACTAAGAAACGCTGGCAAGTTTCTTGCGCCCATTCTTCTTGTCAGTTAAAAAAGTCTTGAATGGGTGGTAGGAAAATATTGACGATTCATAAGTACATATTTATTATGTCTAAGTGAATAAAGAATATTTTTATCTTTATCTTTAATGGGGCTTACGAAACTTCTGAGCAATAATATGGATCTATTTCATACAGCTGTGTTGTGTTAAAATCAAGTTCATGTTGGCAAACCTTTTTGTGGGGCGGATTTCTCGCATTTTAATGAAGTAAAATAGACATTTTGGTAATGAGATCGTTTTGATCTATATTGTTTGTGATGAAGTTCATGTGGTTAAACGACACTTAATTTCGCAATAACATTAAGGTTTGAGCTGAGATCAAGCCTCTGATTAGTTTTTCGTCGATTTGTGCATCATTCAGGCAACCTGCAGGCAACGGCCTATCAGTTGACCGCAAGCAGCCACACACTCACAGTTTATTTATTTATGTACTAGGAAGTCCTTCATAAGATTAATACTAAATGGGATATATTTATACCTATTTCTATTATAGAAAGTTAATTACTATCAATCAGTTCAATATGCACAGTACAGATCCAATACTGCTCGTCATCGTTCGAGCAAGGTGCAGTTTTAGTCATTCATAGAAGAAAGGATAAGAATACCTAACTGAAGAAACATTAGCAGAAATAATGTGTCTCAGTATCAAACGTATGTTTTCATCGCTTCTTATTCAGATTTGGGCAATCCATCAGCGCTGTGACGTCACGCCACTTCACTTTGATTTTGATCGATGCGGTTTATTTTCGGCTCTATCTCCGCCTTTAACGTCTTTACCCAAACAATATCAGCTCGCACACAATACCATTGTATTGTTCTTTTATTCGATCATTTTCTACAGCACAATCACAAATAGCTCAAACCATTTGCTATACGAAAATAATAATACCAACATTTTTGCTGCTTTCTTCCTACTGATACAAGAATTAAAACGACAAATAAACGTTCTATTTTAGTAACGAGTTTTTTCGTTCTAACTCGAGTCTAGATTCAAAAGCAATGGACAAAACAAAAAATTGCGAATTAGGCATAGCTAAGCATTTTCTTTATTTATGAATAGACTAGTGGCTCGCCGTGATTTTACCCGCGTGGTACCCGTTCCCGTGGGAATATCGGGATAAAATATAGCCTATATCACTCAGGACGAGAGTTGCTTTCTAATACTGCCGTGCTAATTAAAAACGCAGTAAGGAATATTTTTTCAAGTATTGAGTTACATTTTAGATTCGGAATGCTCGCGATGAGCTCCTTACAGCACGTTGATTCTTATTTCTATAGTTATACGGAACGTTATATATCCGTATAGCTATAGAAATAAGAATCAAAGTGCTGTAAAAAGTTCATCCCTAGCATTCTGAATCTAAATGTAACTCAGTACTTAAAAAAAATCCTTACTGCGTTTTTATTTTGGGATTTTTAAAACCGGTCCAGCAGTTTTTGAGTTTATCGTTACAAAAAAAATACAAATCTTGTCAACACAAAATAATAGGGAATTACCCCCTACGCTGAAAATAAATGAAAACAGAAGTAGTATAACACAAGCCTTGCAGTTCTTCGACATCACATAGCGCCATTAATAAATAGTTGCGCGTGAGTACAACTTGGCGCAATGACAACCATTATTAACGGGCATTCCTGATTATGATATAGCAACAGCTGGTCGAACCTGCGCGCGCGCAGCCCCGGCAATTACTGTACAGGAACCGCGTCACTCGATGAGTTACGGGCGTCTTGTGCGGCCGTTATTAAATTCGCATAAACTTCGCGCATGATATACGGGCACGCAAAACACTGCTATTTTTCGCTAGAGACGTAATGTTACGGAATTTAAAATAAAATGTTTATACTTAATTTGTCAGTTGCTAAAAGCATTCCTTCCACTCTGCACTACCAATCTGCACTACCGGTAGTGCAGATTGGAATTTTTTGTCCTATCTGCACTACTGTATTTGCAGCTGTCAAACCGGTAGTGTCGTTAGGAATTATTTCTTCCTTTTTGCACTACTGTGTAGTAGTGCACAATGGAATTATAAAGAGCATTACTTTTTCATTCCCAACCGCACTACCAAACAATTGTGTATGCGAACTCTTTGCTTCTACGGTTTTACGTTATTTATGAAATGTCATGTAGAATTTATAAATATTTTTATATATTTTTTATTATTATTTTTTATTTTCTTTTATTTTTATTTTTTTTTATTTGTAGCTTCTTGACGTTCATAAGTGTTGTTACCTCAACCTAAATTAAATTTAAAAATAAAAATGAATAGCCCTGATAATAATATAATAATACATGTAACAGTAAGTATAAGTTATTAATACATATATAACTTATTAATATTAAAAACAAATAAATGTCTAAATTTGTTTTGACAAATTAATTTTCTTTTTCTTTTAATTTTTTTTATTATTTATCAGTACTTAGTACTAAGTAAAAAAGAAGGGATAAAAAATCCAAATAACGTAAAGCCATAGAAGCAAAGAGTTCGCATACACAATAGTTTAGTAGTGCAGTTGGGAATGAAAAAGTAATACTTTTTAAAATTCCATTGTGCACTACTACACGGTAGTGCAAAAGGGAATAAATAATTCCCAACGACACTACCGGTTTGACAGCTGGAAATACAGTAGTGCAGATAGGACAAAAAATTCCGATCTGCACTACCGGTAGTGCAGATTGGTAGTGCAGAGTGGAAGGAATCGCTAAAAGACTTCGAACTTGGCATACCTAAAGTGCAAGTATGACATATTTTGTGTACACCTACAAAACATGCGCCAGTCAGCCGAGAACATAGATAATTACAAACAACAAATACTATCGACAAAATGTCGTAAATGATATACTTTTTGAAATATTTCACTTTGAATGTGTAAAATTAAATTATTTTACATCTTTGAACTGAAATATTTCAAAAAGTGTATCATTTACGACATTTTGTCAGTACTATTGTCGTTTATAATTATTGTTTCGGTTAACTAGCGCATGTTTCATAGGTAAAACCTACACCAAAATATTTCATACTTGCACTTTAGGTATGCCAATAAGGTTCGATGCCTTTTCACATTACATCCATACTAAACTAACATTATAAATGTGAAAGTGTGTTTGTTTGTTTGTCCGTTTTAGATTTGATACCAAGAATATAATGCTTGGTCTAGAAGTCGCTCCTCAGGTTGGGCAACAAAATTTTCATTTTCATTCGTGTTATGGAAAATTTACGGATAAATATACCTACTTAGACGTACGTATATTTTTTTTGTATATACATACTTTTATTATACTTACTTAGAAACACCTAGACCAAGACAAATAGACATGTTCATGCAAACACATATTCGTCTTGTTCAGGAATCGAACCCGAAATCTCTGGCGCAGAAGGCAGGTATACTACCCCTGCGAGAAAATCGGTCGTCATTTACGGCTTTATGTGAAAAAGACCACGCAAATCACTTACAACACAAACTTAGTCAATTGTAGCCGTATGTTTGTTATAAGAAAACTTCTTCTGAAAGCGCTTGTTTGCCGAAGCTAAGAATTTCTTCTTGGTAAAAAAAGCTTCTTGATTATGATAATGCCAGTAATGCTAAGTCGTGGGCCACACTGGAGCGACCGCGTGGCGCGGAGGCGACCTGTACTTTTCCCTCCGCCCGGTCGCCCCAACCGCCGGACGCGCCAGTGTGGCCCCTCCCGTCTGTCTCAATATATTTGTTTTTCCCGCTCAACGCGGACGCAAGACGCGCCGCTCCAGTGTGGCCCACGACTAACTGACCTGACGCACTGAATCAGTGCCAATGGGCGATTTTCTGAAAGCTCAGCCACTAGATGGCGCTGTCCCACCTATGCAGTTAGAAGGAACGGAACGTTATAAATTTTACTTTGACGCGACTTTTTTTACGTAAAACGGAACGTCAAACAGATGTTATTTATTTACCTAAATCTTTAAATTTACCTATTTCGTTTCCGTTCCTCACAGTAGTACTTATATAATATATTATAAGTTTCCTTTGGGTTTTTAAAAAGTAATTAACTTAAATATGTTTCATACCAATATATACCATAGACATGTACATACTTATTCAACGCCATCTAGTGAAGCAATTGGAAGCTTTTTTTTTTTAAATGACCTCTCAGAAAATCGCTCATTGATGCGCGCAGCTCGACCATGTCAACGGCCAATCATCATGTCAATCAAATCCGTTATTGGCTTTTTGCAATTTCCCGATATAAGATTTTTATATGATCATAAAAGATACTAACAATCACACAAATTATCTAGCTGTGCTATTTTACTATCTTGTGCCTATTAAGAAATAAAAAAAGCATTTGATTTTAGTATTTTGTGTTTTCATGCTCAAGCACGTCTGCCATAAATCTTAAAAAGCAAGCTACTTAAATGTTTCCTCATTTGATCTCAAGTTAGCTTTAGAGCGAACGCGCACTTGTGATTTTTAATCGAGCGATAGTTTGAAACTATCGACCGATCAAACTATCGAAAATGACTGGCCGATAGTTGTACGATCAAACTATCGCACAACTATCGGCCGGGCGGTAATATGCATGAAGGACTATGTGAGCGCGCGCACTGCATTCAACTGAACTATCGCCCAAATAGCGGTAGACTGCGCATTCAGGGACCGTACTCTGAAACGCTAATCCGAAACTTCGGTTAGCCCCGCCCCTTTCACTCGATTCTGAGGGCCTACTCTGAGGGCCTACTCTGAAACGCTAATCCGAAACTTCAGTTAGCCCCGCCCCTTTCACTCGATTATGTGCCGAGTAGAGAGTAAGTGGGCCGGGTATACCGAAGTTTCGGGTTTTGCGTTTCAGAGGGCCTACTCTGAAACGCAAATCCGAAACTTCGGTTAGCCCCTTCCCTCTCAGTCTCGAGTCATGACGTAATCGAGTGATAGGGGCGGGGCTAACCGAAGTTTCGGATTTGCGTTTCAGAGTACGGTCCCAGAGTAGGCCCACTGAAACGTAAAACCCGAAACTTCGGTATACCCGTCGCTCTCACTCTCTAGTCGGGACAAACTCGAGTGAAAGGGACGGGGCTAACCGAAGTTTCGAATTAGCGTTTCAGAGTACGGTCCCTGTCCCGGTTAGAGAGTGAGAGCGACGAGTATACCGAAGTTTCGGGTTTTGCGTTTCAGAGTAGGCCGGTAGTCAGTATCGAATTATCGAAAATGACTCCGACTAAACTATCGGTCGACTAAAAATCACAAGTGCGCGTTGGCTCTTATTTGTGTTAAGTATTTCCATGAAATAAATGAAATATGTCTAAACGATGATGTAGTTAACCTCTAAATGTAGGACCATTAATCAACATCGTCATATTTATATAAAAGCTGGTTCTAACATTTTGGCATGTTTTCGCTCATACCATCAAAACTATGCATAACTTATACGAAATGTGGAACAAGTAAAACACGGTGAACTAGAATTCGCGGTTTTGGGGCCCTTTAATCAAGTATTCGGTTTTATTGCCCATCTAATAAATTTGCGAAAGGTCAGTAGAACCTGTATACTGATACTAATTTGTAACTTGATAGGTCTGCCATCTTACCATAAAGAATGGTACATCTGTCAGTAGGTCCTTAAGTATTTTCGCGACCCAAAACTTTCTCAACCATAATTTGTAAACTGGCAACATTTTGCACTATGGGGTAAATATAATCAATGTGTTTTACAACACTAAAAAATACAGTTGCATCTACTAACTTTGAAGAAAAGTGGTTTATCACCTTTATTTTAAACTAATTTGTAGATTTTAGTGTTAAAATTTTTTGTTCAGTTAGATTATAGTTTACATTAAGGCGATACTCGGAAAAATTATGCTGAAGCGAGATAGCAATGAGAAAACGACGTGCGCGGGAGCGAGACCGATTTTGCAGAGTAGGCAAAAAAAACACAAAATCACTTCGTATTAAAAAACTATAACGATTTTTTAAAAATGCTTCTACACGATTCTAAATATTATTGGTGTCCACTAATTAAACCAATTTCCAATAGTCTGTGTAACCCCATTTAAGAATAATCTTGAAATTTCGTATTTTTTAGAGGTCTTTTCGAAAATAAAAAGTGTCGAGCCAAAATCATAAAATCGTGTTTCTGAAACTATACGATTCTAGATAAAGGTATAAAGAAATACATATCTTATTACCAGATTTTTAACAACTCTAACCATCCTATAGTTTTATATCAAAAAGTCCATACTTTTTCCGAGTAGCGCCTTAAGCATTCGCGAGAGTGTATAGCAAACAACGATCGCCGTAAAGTCATGTAAAGTGTACATTCAATTGTTACAAGATGGCGGTGATAACCCCTCGGAGCCGCGTCGACCGCCCCGCCGAAAAGCAAGCGCAGACGTCACCTATAAACTATATTGATAATATAGCACGGCGGATATTAGGTATGCAATAGTATTTCAACATTAGTATAATCTAATACAGGATATTTTTTTTATCAGTGCACAAATTTTTAGGATCGACTCAGAATCGGTAAGTGAACAACTTTCTCCTAGAAACATAGGTCGAAATATGACAAAAAAATTGTTGACCTTTCATACAAATCGGACTGATCACGTGATCGAATTAGTATGGGAAGTCCAAAAATTTTTGTCGTATTTCGACTCATGTTTCTAGGAGAAAGTTGTTCACTTATCGATTCTGAGTCTATCCTAAAAATTTGTGCACTGATAAAAAAATTACCCTGTATAAGTATAAAATTCTCGTGTCACAGTGTTAGTTGCCATACTCCTCCGAAATGGCTTGACCGATTTTGATGAAATTTTATATGTATATTTGGTAGGTCTGGGAATAGGTCGTAATCTATTTTTTCCCGAAATTGTATTACTGTATTGTACTAGTATTTTGTAATAAGTCATAACGTAATGTTTCAAAACTTTGCGCAAAACTTGTGTAAAGCTACGCCATTAGCACCAACTCTGCTCTTAATTTAATGTTTTTACAACGGCATTCTTCATTTTTCATACAAAACTACTTTGTCCATCTGTTAAAACTATTATTCGATATCTATCACACTAAATATTTATCTAATCATCTCATGAAACGGATGTGCGAATCGAGGACAATGTACGTCATCATTGACATTCACGATATTATTCCGAATAAATAATTTTAGTTTATCCAAAACATTTTTACTCTACATACCTACATACGAGTGTATAGTCAATACGGCCTCTCCAGCCTCGGCGTCAATAATTTGCGGCCTCTTTGCCAATTTCCGCATAAACTAACGTGTGGCCCATTTTTAGTACATTTCACGATTCAATTCACTTTCCTCTTGTTAGGGCGTTTGTGCACTACCACTGAATTTTACCGATCCGGAAAAAATCGGATGCTTGTATTTTAATAATTAATCATTTATATTAGTAATTAATTAAATACAAGCATCCGTTTTTTTCCGGATCGGTAAAATTCAGTGGTAGTGCACAAACGCCCTTATCAGTGCACTCCGGACGCATTGTCTCCCTTGCCGTGGGTCCCGTGAGAGCGTCGCACTGCGCTGCCCTTGTACGGGCTTACGGGAGAAAGTCCGGCGCGGGCGCAGGGTTAAGCCGCAGTTCCCTAATCTAGATCCGTCACAGGTGTCAATCCGAGCGTTGTTAGTTTGCTACGAAAGTTAGGGAAGTTATGTCCATTGAATCTTTTTTGAATAAGTTTCATTGACATTTGTTTGTTAAAAATATTTAATATTAAGAGTATCAACATGGTAATCTTCTGTAGAGGCTTGGCAGAGTAGAGTCAGTTATCATATCACGTAACATAATAAACAAAAGGCACTGTTTTCCCTTAAATGTTTTGTTTAAAGACCCATTTACAGCGACCGATCGTTATAAAGATTTAAGAAAAATCATCAAAATTACCCTCAGTTCAAACATAGTTATGAGTGGTCTTTAAAGATATGGACATTGTATAAATTTCGTTAATACTGATATTAGGAACTGCTTGATTTCAAACAGCAGACAGACATACAATATATTTTTTTTTTTTGCAATCCACTAATAAATCCTATTATGTAACCTCAACTTCGATCATAAAAATCTCAGGCAAATAACTATTTGACATGTTCCCGCCATTATCAGCGAACCATTTCCACAGAAGGTAAAAACAGCGCCAAGTATAGCGGGTGAGTCGTGTTCTTATCTCGTTTGCTTTGACACGAAGGCCTAATGCGTTTCCGAGGGAAGGAAGGAAGCCGCACGCGTTCACATCGACTCACTTTTTTGTATCGACACTAGGCACTAAGGTTATATATAACAGCGTGTAAAGATTAAAACGACGTTCGCACTGAGTATCCATACCTAGTAGCATTTCATAAAAATTAACAATAACTTGAGTGAATGTAACGTATAAATATATGATAATAAAATTGTGTTTGATGGCAAAACTAACAATCACAAACCAGCGACCGTTGCAAAGGTACCGAAATGTAATGGAAACAAAGAACCAAATACTGACGATCTCAGGAGTAAATTAATGTTGTGTTAAGTGGATAATTCAAGCCTCTAACGCCAACTATTACAACTATAACCGACATTTTGAACGACAGGTCGGCTATGGCCGACAAATGCAAACGCGCCCAACATGCCACCATCGTCAGCCAACAAAAAAACTTTTGTTTTGAGCACGTTTTCATTTATCAGCCATATAGCCGACCGTGGCGTCCAAAAGGTTAAGGAGGCATTAACGTTATTACTATACTAGCTTTCTGCCCGCGGCTTCGCCCGCGTAGACTACACAATGCTATCCCGCGGGAATGTGATATTTTTCGTAAAACTACAACGTAGCCTATGTTCCTTTCCAGGCTTCAAAGTATCTATGTCCCAAATTTCAGCCAAATCCGTTCAGCCGTTTTGGCGTGATTGAGTAACAAACATACAAACATCCAAACATCTAAACTTTCACTAAAATTAATTTATAATACACATTAATTTATAATATTTTATTTATAGTAGGAAGTAGGATTTAACTGCCTCTGTGGTCAAATGGTACACACCACCGGTATCAGAGCCAGAGGTCCCGGGTTCAATTCCCACTGGGGGTACATTATTGTATTCGGTTTGGTTGGTGGTAGGGCTTGTTCAAAGTCCGCCTGGCTAGCTACCACCATCTTATCTAAGTCGGACGCCATAACAACGATGTTTTCAGCATCTTTGTGTTCCGGCAGTTAGTAGTGCGCTTCCACCTTCAACCTTATCATCACTTAACATCAGGTATGATGAAGGCTAAGTGCTACCTCGTTGTGGATACAAATACAAGTTTGACCCTTGTCTAAAGCAACTGCTCTCCAGCTCTAACAATAATACTCATACCTAATTACTGTATCTAAATACTGTTCCTTTGTACCCAACCTCACATTCACCACACATCGAACGCTTGATGCCTGAGTCAGGCAAGAGGCACGTGTTTAATTCTAACCATTGTTGTTATATCGGCATGTTCATATTGTGCATGTGCCCAATTTGAGCGCTGTTTGACCGCGGCAATTTAGTTAATTTGATTTGTCGCCTGTCACAACGCGCCCAAATCAAATGTACAGAGTGTTGGTTTTTATTAGACACTTTTAAAATGACTTTTAGTGGTAGACGAGAACGTCTCCAGCCCATGATTCATGGGAGGGGTGGGGACAGCCAGCCCATAGCACAGGGGAGGAGGTGGTGCCAGGTGTGAAAATATTGTAAGAAAATAGCTCACTCGTACTTTTTATTTATGTTCAATCACTCAAAGACCGAGTAGTAGAGAGTTTACTTATTTTAAGACTCAATAAAATAAATATTATTCATTTTATAAGTGCCCAGAACTGAAACATGCACTTAAAATACTACTCGTATGATTCAAATGAAACTTTTATTTCACCACTTACATACTTAATCTTTAATCTCATAATGAAAATTTATAATAAACTAAGGGATCCTCGCGGTTTCACCCGCGTGCACCCGTTCCCGTGGGAATATCGGGATAAAATATAGCCTATGTCACTCGGGAAGAATGTAGCTTTCTAATGGTAAAAGAATTTTCTAAATCGGTTCAGTTTCGAGTTTCGGAGCCTATTCGATGCAAACAAACAAACAAACAATCAAATCTTTCCTCTTTATACTATTAGTACAGATTAGTAATAGGGTATTTTACTGTTGTTGAAATGTAGATATTTAATGATGACGTTAAAAAATATTGCAATACCCTAAGTTCCCGATAAGGACCTTAAGGTCCGCCACAGACTTGGCACAGATTACATTTTTTTACTCCATGAAGGAGTCTATGCGTGTATGGGACACTTGATTTTATATGGAAGCTGCATACATTGTCTATAGGCTGTAAAATTCATATCCCTCTGCATGTTTCGTTCGAATTGATATAGAAAAAAGAAAGTCTCATTTTTTTCGCTCTGCCTCTGCAAATGTTTATAATATTTTATAATATGTGTAATCTTATTATTTCGAAGCAAAAAGCAAGGTAAATTGTGTTTTACTGTTATAAAAAGTGTTATTTTAGTGTTTTACAGAGGAAGTTATAGGAATCAAATCATCTAAAAAAATGTCAAAAAATTTCAAAAAAATTCTTCAAAGAATTCAGTCAAATAGCTTATTGCTGCACTTATACCATGTAGAACTAATATATTACTATAGTAATATAGTATAATTTAGTACCTGAAAATAGATAAAACATTCATAAGCCAAACACACTTTACATAATGAAAAAATATAGCCTAATTCCTAAGTTATCAGGTTTTTCGTAAAACACGGCTATTTTTTTCGATTAGCGATTTATTTTTACCTAGTAGCGCCGGCGGCGGCGGTGCGTTCGTTCATATATGCGATAGGCGCCGGGTCGAAAGGGTGAATACCAAATGTGAAAAAATAATTTGAATTTGTTTTATAATAAAAGAATTATAGTCTGTTTGATTTTGACTATAGCTGTCTCTTTCTAAAACGAAATCTTCTATGGCGTGACTATGACGCTACTAACCCACTGACGTCACTAAGATAGCGACCTGTCCTTGTCTAATTATAAAGTTTGAAGTCCTATATCTTTGAAAATATTCAAGATAATTCAAAATGAAAACTTGTTTTGTGTAGCTAATATTTCGAAAAACATTTTAAAGAAATAAAAAAAAAACAGTAAAATACCGTATTGGCAAATAGTAACGATCGATCTGCATGCAAGTTCTGATAAGACATTTCACTGCCTTTTTTATTAAAGTACCACTCAAAGCCAAACCCGAACGATCCAATTTCCCTCAAAACAAACAGCCCGTGTTTGCTGAACGAAACGACTCAAACGACCTCAAACACTTCGATCGAGTTGCCCTCACGCACCTACAGAGGGCAGCACGACAGCATGTACTTTCAGCCTTATTAAGGTGCATGTAGTCGTGAAACGATCATTTTTGAGGCCCTAAAACTCATAAATTAGCCTACTGATGAATCCAGAATTAATATATATCAAATATTGATATATAAACTTCAATCTGAGCATTTAAAAAAAACATAGTCTTTAAGATACTATTAAAAAAAAAAACATTGAAATGAAGCTGTTTTCAACTTGAAATACGCTACTGCTTCTAAACTACAAGTGATATTTTCACGTTTCTTTCAGAAAAAGATTGCTAACTTGTTTAACTTAAAACTGAGCATTTTCGTTTTAAAATAATACAAAGTTTTGACGAAACGTGTGTTTAAGCTGTTTTGGTGCGGGTAGCGGGCGGGAAAATTAGGCCACTTTTCTATGCCCAAGGTCGTTGGCGATACCACGGGCCTTAATAAACAAAGACCTAAGTTTAAACTCACACCTAGGTTTAACCATAAATATTGCTTTGCAATATTACTCCTTACGTTTGACGTTTCAAAGCGTTTAATATTCCTAAGCAAACTCTTTGGTTAAGCCTAGGTGTAAACTTACTCTTTGTTTATTACTATGGAGGGTTATGTATACCTACGTCCCAAAACAATACTAAGAAAGGAACAGCGAACTACGAAAAACGTTATCTAGCTGTCTAGATCTCTTGACAAAAATGGCAAAAATCATTCAATATTTCACAAGTATTTAAATATACTGGGTGTCTTAAAAGTAGGTATAGGATTTGAATTTCACGCTATTTCCGAAATATTCAAGATGGCGGGTTGAAATTTGACATACTTACGTCATCTTGACACATGTAAAATTAATCCTGGAGCGTTTCACAATAAAACAGCACATAGAAGTTATACAAATATTTAAACGAAAATTTACGATCAATTAAAAACACTCGTCGAAAGGTCGAAACATCTCGTAATTTCAAGAAAAGGTGATGTCAAATGGCCACCGAGATCTTGCCATCTGATGCCACTGGATTTCTTTCTTTGTGGGTACGTCAAAGATAAAGTCTACGCCAACGATCCACAAAACAAAGACAATATAGACAAAATATTCGCCGAGTTATTGGTGAAATAAGTAGCGAAATGTGTGAAATTAGAAGCGAAATGTGTGAAAGTGTCATGAAAAACTTGCACACAGCAAAAATGCCCGTGGCGGCCATTTAGCAGATATAATCTATTCAGATAAAATTGTACAAGTCTCTTCTTTAAAATAAAATAAAACTACGAAGAAATTCCAATCCATTCGCGTTTTATTGAGACAAATCATCCTTTACCTACTTTTGGGAAACCCTTTACATACTCTACAACTGCACTCTGTTATAGAAAACAAACTTTAGATGCATAAATAATAATGTGTTCAATGTAATGCTATATTAATGCGTCTGATTATAATGTGTGTGAGCAAATAATTAGTTGCTACGAGCCGTAACTACTACGAGAAATCGTAGCAAGCGATTCTTGACTAAAGAATATTATTTCATAGCGCAACAAATTTTCGCGATACTTGTAAGAATATATCTTTAAGCTTCACAAAATATATCGCAACCGTCCTTCCATTACATAATTTGAGAAACTCCAAACTAAGCCCGGCAGTCCCTGTTGTTGTAAATATTGTAATCTTTTGAACGTCTCATTTGTGATGCAAATGAGAAGAAGCGACGGAAACAAAGCCTTCAGAGGCGGACGCGTCACACTTGTCACGGTAATGTCCTGAAGATCCGGTAATCCCGCGCAGGTACTATCGACAACACAACAAGCTAAACAACTGCACTAAGAAAACAGCACTTTTATCGTGAAAATAAGGCCGAATTCAAACTGAACATGTACAGCTAGATGTATCGACTGCTCATATTAACACGTGTTTTGCAAAGCGAAAATTTATGTTGTTATTATGGGCGGTTGCGCGCAACTCCTGTTTGAAAGCGAATGTGCATATAATTTTCATACATATTGGTTATACATGACGTTTACTCTCTTGTTTATTAGGCTTATGACAATAATATGTCGCATTAATTATACTAAAGAAAAACATGGTGCTTATTACACAACGTGTTTACGCCTACCATCATGATGAGTTTTAACTATCAGGGGTGCAATTGCGTAAGGTAAGTAATCGTATTAATTTGACAGTTCATATCGTATTCAATCGGCTGCAATTTGTATGGAATGATAAAATATGAACTGTCAAATGAATAAGATTGACTTTACGCAATTCCATAGCAGAAGCTCAGAAATCAATTTAAGAATTTACGAAATAAAACATGAAAAATAACTAGCTCTCATTAAGTTAATCGATGTTCTTGAAGATTCTGAACTGAAAGTATTAGGATTAGGCCTACCAGTGTACTTTTTAATATTTGATCTAAATTATATTTTAATTTCCTTGTTTTTGTTTAATCCTTATTTAGGACTTAGAACATAATCTTTCAGTTATCAAGTTTTTTTGTAATTTCAATTTTTACTTTTTTGCATTCACAATCCATTTATCAATATCAAGTTTCTTATTAATTATCCTGGACTAGCTCAAATGCCAGTTTAACAAGACAGCAACAGAAGCCACAGCAGCGTGTTAACTATTTCGTATACCTATACAATACATTCTAAGGAGGTGTGATTTCTTAGGCTGCCATTACACAGTCAATCTCGATCGCGATCCGCGATCAAAATCAATGATCGACCATTATTACATTCTGTAATCGCGATCCAGATTGACTGTGTAATGGCAGCCTTAGAAATCACACCTCCTTAGAATGTATTGTATAGGTATACGAAATAGTCTGTCGAGATTTACTTTGTAAAGCTGCCAATCTCGATCGCGTTCGCGATCAATGATCACGATGAGTGATCGCGATCTGGACTGCCTTATTTATTGAAAGAAGATAAAAACAATGAAATTAAGCTAGTTTTTAAATGGCGTTTATGTTTTAATGTGACTACCCTAGCAAGTAGTTAAAAGGCAGACACGCTATAGCTAACAGTAGTGGGTGACAGTAGTGAATATTCAGAGGAAGTGTCTCACGCGCGGCGGCCTACGAGGAAGCCATGTTTATACAATGGCCGTGATTGAATGAGATGCCGCCGCGCGCCGCCCTGTCGCCCTGACGCGGTGTCGCGGACTCTTGGGGCCGCATGACGCCGCGTCAGAGCGGCAGCCCGGAAATGTTACTTATGACCTGTGAGAAGGATGCACTATTGCGTAGATTGTTTACACTCAAAACACAGACATGTGAAAGAAGAATAGAAAATATGTAGGTATTGTGGGATGTCAGATATTTAACTTGATCTGGCAAGCACGTATTGTTATGTTGCCAAGTAAGGCAAAGTGATCGATATTTATTCGTCCTAATACATTCTCAACTACATCGAAATTAATTTTGAATTTACTAAATAAAAAAATGAAATGTAAATAAAAACCCCTTTTGATTTTCAGTGTCATCATATCTCTAATGAAGAATTCTTCTTATAACATACCTTGCAAGGTATGTTATACTACCACAGATATTACCTTAGTAACATATGGGGTGTTTTTAGAGGTGGAGAATTTTAAATTTCAACACAAAAAATTGTTTTTAATATCCATGAAATAGGTTTTATTCAAAGAAATTTTCATGATATTAATGTTTGAAGATTTCCGGCATGTGGCCGCTGCTGCTGGCGCGTACATGGCGTTATCTGGAAGTCCGATGTTTACACACTTTTCGCAGTACATCAGACTGTATGTCGGCAATATCGCGTCGAATGTTGGCTTCCAAGTGCTCAATGGTTACTGACTTATCGGCGCAGACATGCGACTTAACATAGGTACCTATCCCCAAAGAAACTGATCTAATGGCGTCAATTCGCACGAAGGCGGTGCGGTGGCCAGGTAACATGGCCATTATGTAAAATTATACGCTTGTCAAAATGTGTCTTTCAATAAAATAATTGTAATTTTAAATATTTGGAAACGGTCCCCCGGTGTGAATAACCTAAAAACAACCATAAGAACTGTCAAATCAGTTGTCACAAAAAATAGTGATAATAATTTAAAGTTCTCCACCTCTAAAAAAAAGTGTTAAGGTCTCGCAAGGAATTGGCGATGAAAGCTCGTAACACTTGTGTACAAGAAACGGAATGTGAACGTTGGTAAATAAATCATCACCGGCTTGATGTGTCGAATCAGAAATCAGTCGTTTGCCACGTTCTTGCCATAACTCAGTCTTGTAACACTCTGTAACACGGGAACGAGACGGTCACACAGCAATTATGTAACATGTACGTTACTGTGGTCTGGACTGACCATAAAATCATAAAACGATCATATTAAAGCTCATCATAGCAATGACGAGGCTCATATTTCATTATAAAGGCTAAGGCATTTAAGCTTGTTACGATTTAAATTATATCATGTGGCGCGACAGGCCAATCGGGTATCTTTGCTATGTATTATTCATTAAATTCAATAAGTAACTTGCAAAACAATGCTGAGCTGTTGTATCATACTAGAGTCCAATGACAGAAAATTCTTACTAATATTCGCCTGAATATTATCGTATTTTTAGTCTTACTTTTTTTCCAATATTGCAATCTTTCCCACCTTATTATGCAGGAAATATCCTATTATATAGATCGCACAAATTAATCATACTCTTCCCTTAATAAAGTATTTAATAGCTAATTATTTCCAAGGATTGCGTTTAAATAGTAAAAAATAGTAGATTGTATTACAAGGGAGCAAAATAATATATTTACGGCGAGGGCGCTATTTTGAATCCAGAGCGCAGTGAAGGATTCTAGAGTAGAATCTCGAGCGCAGCGAGGGATTCTAAAGTAGAATCCTGAACGCAACGAGGGATTCAATATACGCCGCCCAAGGTGAAAATAATTTTGCGGCCGAGTAATACACTCTGCTTTTCATCCCCCTCTATAAGAAAAGCAGTAAAGACAACTCAGACTACCTACCTTTCTTTGTCGTTCGGATACATCATAGCGCTAGTCGGGCAAGAAAAAAAAATGAGTTTTGAAATAAAAAAAATTAAAAAAAATATGTCCATCAGATTCCTTATAAGTATCTCCGGGGATGCCGTAGGGGGTTGAAAATTTTGTTAGATTTTAGCTACGACTCACCGTTTACGAGATAATCTCAATTTAATAAAATTCCGTTTTTGAAAATTTCTCAATCATACAAAATCAGTTGAATTTTTTTCAAGTACCTACTGCACACCCTCTGCTACACTCCAACCAATGCGTCTTTAATTATGTTCTAAATTCAAATCTCATTGTTTTGGACCCTGTTATGAAGCTGTTCAAAATTCAAATCTCATTTATTCCCTCTTGTCATAACAGGTAAAAAATGAATCGTTTTGGACCCTGTTATTAGATAAAAAATCATCGCTTTTCGAATCGATGGGATAAAAATACTTTTTAGTTCCTAAAAATGGAACAATATTCTATATCCCATAAACCCTTATAAAACCCATAAAACCTGTAAAGTAAGACCAGCAGCTGTCAGTCAGAGAACAATATGGTGAGTTAACGAGGTTGCACAAGAGCTCCGCAGCGCCACCCAGCGGAAGTAGAAAGCGCTATGCTAATGCACGTCACAGCGGCGCGGGCGCCGGCACCGGGACGCTTCCTGGTCGCACGATGTGACAGTGGGAGCGGCGGACGAAAGAATAACACGGGCCACGGCAAAAACAACTAAATGAATACCTCGGTGTTACAGTGCTACAAAGTTACTGACTTGGTGGTCAAAGAAACAAATAAAAAGTTCTGAAAGCTGACAGCCATTTCGGTAATTTTGTATTTCTAGCGATGACGGGGCGCTTCCACCACCACCAAAAGTCAAATATGTTTGTTGGACTGTATTTTAATTATTAATAAGCCAAGTTAACTGCAGGAGCTGTGATCTAAGCTTCAAAGGCTTAATGATATATGAAAATAATATAAAAATAATGGATTGTATGTGTCGCCGACTTTCAGCAATTTGTACTTATAACAAAAGCTGTCGCCAACTAAAGACGATCAGAACGATTCAAATAAATTTTGAAAATTAATTACTTTTGAATCGTCCAACATCTTTTAGCCGACAAGAAAAACGGGTGAAAAAATCTCATTAGCTTCAATCAGAAGTAACGATATATACAAATAATAAACATGTCGTTGCTAAACGCATAATCGAACATTACAAAGAACTCTAGAAAAAAAAACAAAAATTGAAGAAAAATGTTCCAATACAGTATTGTAATGTTTTCCTTTCGTACACTATGATTGTTACATGTTACATTATCTCATATATTCATTAATAATAACTTTATAACCGCTCCTACTTCCGCGTGTTCCTTTGACCTAACCCACCAAGTCTATTCAATGGACTAGGTCATGACCTGCGCCATATAAGGCTTGCAATGCACCGCGCCGTTTGTCCGTCACGTCTCCATATCCTTACATAACGCGTCAGAAATTGGCTGCGACAGACTTCGCGTTGGCAATTTTTCAGCACTTGCCTTGCTTGTGCATATGAACGGACGTCGTGCCACCTACTTACCGCATATGGAGTGCTCTATATGACGTAAGTGAGCTTTTAGCGAAATTGGAACCGCCCAAATAATATATGGAAAGCATTCATTTATAAACCTCTTGTAAGTCATGTATGTCGGTCAATACATGTCGATAACATGTAGGAAGTATTTATTTACAAGCTCTTCGAGAAAACTAAGGAAACGTTAATGTGTTATTAACCAGTGCGTATTTAAAACCATAATTTGTTTTACATATTTTCATATTTTTTATTACCAATGAGTGCAGTATTTCTCGTAAAAATAATTCCTCACCAAATAAATAACGTAAGTACTTTGAAGTCGGGCGTGAAACATGTACAATTTTTTGTTGTTTTTGTTAAAACCCGCCCGACTTCAAAGTACTTACGTTATTTATTTGGTGAGGAATTATTTCTTACTTTTTTGATGTGGTTTTTTAGAAGGCGGTTTTATGTTTTTATAAAAATAATTTTTATTTCACTCTTTTTAGTGCATCGTGCAGGCAATTTGCGTGTTTTCTGGTAATTAGGTATGTGATCAAACTCAAAACCTCCTTTTTCGAAGTCGGTTAAAATACCTTGAGGTATCCCCTTTTTAACAAAACAAGAATCATCTAAATCGGTTCATAAACAAAGGAGTTATGCCTAAAGATAAGTATTAAATTCACATAAAGTGGTAACGAAAACGACAGTATTTTCAAGATTTCCTGAAAACTACTGAACCGATTTCAAAATTTCAAAAAATGGGACCAACTTGGAAACCAACCTGATGTAATAACGTTTGAACCATTTCAATCGGTTCAGCCGTCTTCGAGTAATCGGTGGACATACACAAAAAAAAAAAAAAAAAAACATTCATACAGACGAATAGAGAACCTCCTCCTTTTTGATTTAGAAGTCGGTTAAAAATCAGATCATGATCAGATTTTTCGTAAGACTAAACTAATTCAATTAAGACTAACTGTTTCTAACTCATAACATGAGCAGTATAAACTCTAATAACAATTAATTTCTAATTTAATTAACTGTTAAGCGAACTGTATGTATTACAAGCGTAATCGCTTCTGTGCTCTTAACGTGCGCGTACGCACGATACGTTTCAGCGAGCTTCCGTTGCGTAACACCAGCTAACGTCCGCGCCATTGACACAACGATAACATGCTTTTGTCAATGAGTACTTATGTGGCATAATCTTTTATGTTTTATGTATCTCCTTGTAGAAATGAATAGCTAGGTACAACTTCTATTGTCATACTAACTTATGCTTTCGTGATGTTCTGATTACTTCTTTATTTCTTTATTTCTTATGGTACACCAACAAAATACATACCTACATAGACATTTCATATTAATATTACACACTAAAATTTGGACGTGTATCTACCTTTATTACAGGTATACACAACATTGTCAAACATATATTCTACTCAGACTAAAATTACTTACTTTTTTTACTTCTTATCAGAATAACTATACAAATGAAAACAATAACAATCTTCCACTCAGATCTAAATAAATCATTTAGGTTTCAAACATACTGACAAATAATTTGATCACTTCCATACTCAACAACAAACAAAATGACAAGCATATTACCAAACATTTAAGCCGTTACATAATTTGTTTAAACTACTCCCACATCTAATAACGAGTATAATGGGCGCAAAAACCTGCGCACGCGAAAAAACTAACATAATCAACGAACGCCAACCGACCGCCACCGTAACGGCCGCGCCGAGCGAACGACCTCCGCGCGGATGAACCCATTCAACATCTATGATTCATACACAATCCCACTTATTATATTATAAATGCGAAAGTTTGTGAGTATGGATGTATGGATGATTGTTACTCTTTCACGCAAAAACTACTCAACAGATGTGGATGAAATTTGCAACAGAGATTGATTGCAAGGGAAGACGTTTGCTCATAGTAATTTGACCAGCTCTACTGACATATCAAACTTGTAGACTACACGGTCACCTCTCGCACCCAAAAGAGATCAACGCCAACTTGCAGACAGAAAGTTCGAGATTAATCGAGACTTCCTGTGATCGAGACGACACTCTGCTGTCGCTATCTGGTGCATAAAGCCGGTACATTAATCTATTGTCAAATTATACAGGACGACGATACATCTTTACAGTGACACATCAAAATAAAGATAGCAGTGATACTGTCCAATCCATTACAAACGAAATAAAATACGAAAATACACGGCTTCAAATAATAATCCATACAAAAACTAGTTTCACGAATGAGCAGTTTTAGAATTAGTTTTCATGGTAACTCAGTGAGATGGCAAAATTACTAGTACAGTGTACAGTCGGCAGAAACAGTCATTTATATTTATTTTGTTAAATGTATAAATATTTATATTATTTATTTTTCCATATTATATCTTTTCCGTCGTTGTTTCCAATTACCATAGTACACTCAATGCTCAAGCTACTATAGTTTTGTATTGGAACAATGTATGTGATGGTGTCCATTTTTTCTGTCTGTTTAAGGGACCCCTCTATTTATTAAAAAAGCTCTAAACTAAGCGTAGACGAACAGAGTGTGTATAAAAATAACTATTACCCAAATTATCTTTGAAACTTCTTTAAAAAAAAATGTATTCTCTTCTTGAAAGTAATAATGTATCCGACGGACGCCCTGGTCTGCCAATAATTCTCCTTCTTACGTAATTCTTCTCAGCTTTTCTAAACGTTAAAAACAAAAGTTTTAATGAAGTAATTATAGATCATTCAATCATCTTTTTTAAATGGACCCTGTTCTTCTCTTGTTCGAGATGTATGTAAATTGTGCTTTTGTCTATTTTTGTTAATCCACAACTGAGTAGCTTCATCACACCTGATGATAAGTGGTGATAAGGCTGAAGGTGGATGCGCAATCTCTAACTGCAGAAACATAATTTAAATATTAGGCATTGCAATTCCTCCCAACTCATAAATTCCAACTTTCAATAAATGTGTCAATTTCAGATCATTAATTTTATCGGCGACCGTACTTACGGGCGGAAGAACAGTGCGCTATCATCGCGCGACCTTGGCGGTTGCTTGCCATCAAATGTCTCGCGACGTCGTGCGATTTTTACGACCGCCATTAAACTCAACGATGGACAATTTTCTCACACATTAACTTATTCCGTTTTACAATAAATCTTGATGTCCATAACGCATGCACGCAGTTATCGTAAATAACTTAAACCATGCTATGAATACAGAAAGAACAATCATTTAAGTACCTATGCCGTATCTTTATGTCTCATTTACAAATGGAAAAATGTACTTGAGACAAATACTAAACCTTTCTTTCGTAGGTGTACTTACAAACTTTACGTGAGGTATACAGATGCATGAAATAACTATGAATTCACAAATTGCTGTTATAATTAAGAGGAAAACTCTCATAAATCTATATAGCAGTTTTCGTTTCTAATAACCAACTCAATTTGCGATACAAATCATTGCAATAATTCCGCCGCGAAAGGGCGTTTCAATTAAAAAAGTGATTCTTCAAGTGAAATGCGTTGCGTAACGGTGCAAACACAATGAACATTCGAAAATAAATGCGAATTAGCAACAATATCTCATTTCCCGAGATACTTGCGGGCGCTTCCCACGAGGCGGCGAAAATAGTTGTGCAACAATGGTCTCAGGGAAAGGCTGGCGACTGCAGATTTACTTATTTATTAGTTAACACGCAGGTAAAATAGCTTCATTCGGTTTTAGGAGTCCGTTTAGATTGAAGACAGAGGCAGCACAACTTCCCCGTACGTAGGTACTTTTGAACTAAATCCTAACAAGATACTTAATCGTAAAATGCGTTTATACTCAAGAAACTGGAATTGCAAATTAAACTATGAGAGGAACTATTAGTAAAGCTTATCCATCCATTATCCATTACTCTAGAATCTAGATAATTTGAAATGAATGACATGTTACAAATTTATGAGTATCTAGATACCTACCTACCATAACATTTAGGTGAGTATCTAAATCTTGTGTTGTTGTTGCCTATAACAGATAAATAAGTGACAAAGATACCGGCACAGCGCCGGATTTAGACTTCGGCGGCCCATAGGCCGAGCATGTGGTGGAGGCCCTCAAATCGTTTGTGGTTACCTGTTGAAAGTTTCTTTAAAGAAGAAAGCACCTGAATACGTTGGCTAACATAAAATTTATTCAAAATTAAACTAGAAACAAAGTCAGCGAAAGCCTATCATCATATCATCGAAAGATATCATCCCAAAAAACTGAATATTTGGCTGTTTCTAACTTTGCCATCCTATCATGCAGAACGACAGCTTTTGCTCTTGATTTAACTGTGTCTTCCTCGTCCTCAAACATTTCTTTGAGGGCATTTATGTATTTGTAAAAAAAACTCAGTATTTTTTGTTTCTACTGAGCCTTTATAGTTTTTTTTTGTGGTGTGGTGGCGACCCCTTTGTGGTGGCGGCCCATAGGCAACTGCCTATGTTGCCTATGCTTAAATCCGGCACTGTACCGGCACCATTAACTACCTACCTATAGGTTTTTGAACTAGTCAAACCTCCAAGTTTACTCGTCACACCATGAACGGAATCTTAAGCACGTTAATGAATCTCACACTTGACGGAGTTACGTTAAAATAATAAAAATTTGATAACATAATACACGGCGGCGCTCTCGCGGTACGGTTCGCTTTCCCACTCTTTCGCTGATGCTCGATTTTTATAAACAAAATTACACAACAAATTACAGCTTAATTACAAACGAGATAATAGATCATAATCATTACAATTTACATCAGAATTGAAGGAAACATCGTGTGGAACAATCTTGAGATGATTTGTTGTTGATTTGAATTTTATGTAAGACTAGCGGCCGCCCGCGGTTTCACCCGCGTGGACTACACGACGTTATCCCAAGGGAATATGATATTTTTCCGGGATAAAAAGTAGCCTAAGTTAATCTTTATTACATCAGCTACCTGCCAGTGAAAGTCCCGTCAAAATCGGTCCAGTCGTTTCAGAGATTAGCCGGAACAAACAGACAGACAGACAGACAAAAATTTTAAAAAATGTCATTTTGGTATATGTACCGTATATATATAATCATATGCATGTAGTAAAAAGCGGTTATTTTAATGTTACAAACAGACACTCCAATTTTATTTATTTGTATATATATGTACCGTATATTTAACCATATGCATTTAGTAAAAAGCGGATATTTTAATGTTACAAACAGACACTCCAATTTTATTTATTTGTATAGATAATGTGTTGCCGTAACACGTTGACCATGTAAAAGTTAATGTTTTGTTTTACTATACAGGATGTTTGTTTAAAGATGGGATATACTTCACGGGGTGAAAGTATCAATTAATACAAATAACTATTACTATGGGACCAAGTGCCACATTGCGAAAAAAAACAGCTCATCCCGACCAAAATAGGCACGCTAACTCTTGCTCGGCCGCGCTCGATACACTTCACGAGGACGCAGCGGCAGCCGGCAATGAACGGTGAACTCGCGAGCGCCCTGCGAATCGAAAATCACTTAAAATTCAATTAAAAATTAACTAATAAAAAAATTAAAATTATGACGGCCGGAATCCCTCGGCTAATCAAAGACAACCATTTTCGTATATTTTTCATTAACTTAAGCCAAGTATATAATTTAAAATACCCTATTTTGGGTAATCGCTGCCTTAATTTGGTCCATTCGGTTCTACGAAACAGCCGATAAGTTGATCGCCTCTTGTGGGTTTTGTACATGACTAAGTACGTATAATAAGTGACATTGTAGTAATTGGTAACTTATGTCACTCGTTATTACATTTTGACGACCGATTTGGCGCAGGGGTAGGCTACCCACCTTCTGCGCCAGTGGTCTCGGGTTCGATTTCCGAACAAGACAAATATTTGTGTGCATGAACATGTCTATTTGTCTTGGTCTGGGTGTTTACTATGTATATTAAGTATGTATTTACAAACAAAAAGTATTTAAGTATATATTTATCCGTTATCAAGTTTCCATGATACAGTTTCGTAATGAAATTAAAATGGGGCTTAGATAATTGGTGTGAATGTAAGAAGTTATTTATTTATTTATTTATTTATTTATTTATTTATTTATTTATTTATTTATTTATTTATTTATTTATTTATTTATTTATTTATTTATTTATTTATTTATTTATTTATTTATTTATTTATTTATTTATTTATTTATTTATTTATTTATTTATTTATTTATTTATTTATTTATTTATTTATTTATTTATTTATTTATTTATTAGGCACTGACCTGTTTTTATCTCGGACCACGACAAATTAGGGCGCCTTCAAATTAGAGGCTTGAGGGAGCGGTACAGTGGTGGTTTTTAGAAAATGAGTAAACACAAACATTATTGTCCCTACTAGACTACGATGACAGACTTAATAAGCAAAATCACTACCAAGTTCCAGCGGCCTTACATTTAATAACTTAGTCGCTAATACACGCAGAACTTTTTTTTTATATAAAACTGGGCAGGCATTTGACCACCATCATGTTTGTTAACAGGTTAACTTAGTCTAACGAAGCTTCTTAAATAATATAATTTAATAATGCATACCGATACGGAGTCAAGGAGCGATCAAAAAGTCCGCGCGCGGCTTTGTAATAACAACAAACGCATCGAGTCTCGTCGCGTTATGCTAATAGACGCTTTATTTCACCGGTTACGCAAGGGTCATCTTTTTATCAGGGCTGACACGAACAACTTTTCATTTATTGTTCAGCTATGTTTAAGTTTTCGAAAAATACTGTCGTAGAATGTGAAAAAAAAACCGTAACAGATTTTTCTTTCATACTTATTATTTTTTTCAAAGGAACTTCATAGCTCCTCGAGCTAAAGAGTGGATATAAAATATTTACAATTTCTTAAATGAAGGAATTATAGTAAATAAATTTTTAAACACTACATAAATATTAAACATCGACTCAGAAACGGTAAGTCACAACTTTCTCCTACAAAAATTGGTCGAAATAGGTCAAAAATATTTTGACTCTTCATACAAAACAGATTGATCACGCGATTGATTTTGTATAGAATTGATTTAGTAGGAAGTCCAAACATTTTTGTAGTATATCGATCCATGTTTCTAGGAGAAAGTTGTTCTCTTACCGTTTCGGAATCGATCTTAAAAATTTGTGTAGTGTTTAAAAATTGATCCTGTATATGATCGATTTCATAAAACCAGATTCCCAAATTTCCCAACAAGGCAATAAAGAGTAGTATTTCATGTCAGGGTAAGCCCACTGCGTTGTAGATCTCGTCTTGGCTTGAAATATCACATTCAAAAAGTGCGATAAATGACCAGAGCATAATTAATATTTTAATTTGAACCAAGGATATACTTAAAGATAAAAAGATATCTACTTTTTGTGTTGAATCTCATTGTATGTATTAAAGGATATGGTTACTGTCAACCCTGCGCACACGCAGCGGGGGCGCGCGACAGTTCAACTGCGGTTCGACGCGGCCAGAACTTAATCTTCGTTAAATCAATTACGTTTATTTTGTTGTTCGGACTCGGACGACACTTAAATAAGCGGCATTTTTAACTATTACATTACTAACGCAACTATTTAGCTTTTCTATTTACAACACGAGGCAATAAACGTCCTTATTGGTCAAATTCTATAATTGGTTTAAACTGTGTTCTGTCTTGAACTGGAGCTCTATTTTTGAATCATTCGTATGACACCGAGTTGCCGCATGCGACTTAATGTCGCACTCGTCTTCCAAGTCGCATGACGCCGATTTTCCGTATTTTTGAATTTTTCGTCTCCAGTGCTGCCAACATAATACGAAATGTCGGGTTTTATCCGTTTCACGCGGCATTTAGAAAAATCGGTAACTTCCGCAACGCAAACGGAACGTAATATTTATGTTAAAATAACCTTTTTTTGCTTTTATATGACTGTCATCAATGTCACAATACAAGAAAAAACTGTTGTGATTGTGTTGCACTTGAACCGAGCATTTTTAAGTTGTTCCTAAAGTATATTTTGTGCTGAAAGTTTTGTGACTATGTCGTCAAAACAATAAATTGTTTTTTACTAACAAAACGAAAAGATTTGCTTGTTTTCACAAACTTGACAAGAACAAGTAACGTGAGATGTGACACACGCATTGATTTTGACAGTTATTCTATCGCTCGCCTGTCTGCAACGAGTGGGTAGGGGCACTCGTTGCGGTCGAGCGATTCAAAAATACGGAATTTGAGATTCCGAACGAAAATCAGTAGAAATCGAGCGCTCGTTTCGACCCGAGTGATTCAAAAATAGAGCTCCTGGTTGTTTAAGACAAGAGCTATTGAATAATAAAGTTTATCATGTCATCCGTAATTTATTTATCAATTCATATTAATTAAATACGGAAAGTTAAGATATATGGCATTAGAGTCCATATACTTTCATTTAAGGAGAATTTCAATCATATCCTTCCAAAGAAGGAAACTTGAATGATCGAATTGGTCAAATTAAACGCCTCTTGAACACATAAGGCCGCGTCACACGGCCCACACGGCCATAAATTCGGGCAGACATCGCGAATTTCAAAGATAGCGAAAGCAGTTTTCACTTTCCTACCTAAATCGTGATCTAATCGGACCGAGCGAGCATCGAGCGTGGGAGGATCGATGCAAAATAATTGATGTCCTCGCAAATCGCCCACATTAACGTGACAAGACAGTACCTGAAAACGGGAACCGGAAACTTTATTGATATTATGTCAGAATGTCCGAATGTGGCGATGTTGAATCGACACAGAATCGTGTCGCGGAAACATAGAGTCGCATAAACAACGGCAAACACGGTTTTATAATCGTTTCGAATACAAATGCGATACTAGTTATTTCCACAGTTTATGATTTGTTAAATAACAGCGTACAACCTGCTAATGCTGGTTTAGAGCTGTATCTTTGATATCTAGGTAGTTAGATTAGGCCTATAGTAATTTCACTCCTTCAGCCGTGGAAGCTGAGCAGCGCTCTATGATTGAATAATTGTACAAGAGGTATTAAAACATAAAATATTTCTAGAATGATAAATTATAATTCTTATAAAAATAATCCCAACCACATTTGGTCACAGGACTAATTGGTTTGACTTAAATGTACCATATGATACTTGTCGCAAATTAATGAAAAAGGGCTGGAATTCATATAATTATTTCAAAATTTCATAAATTTCGTAACACTTTTGCATTTGCAAGTTGCTAAATAAGCGTTGGCGTTTTAACTGCCAAAATAATAAACTCAATCATACACGACTTAAGCTATTAACTGGATGGATCAAATGCTGTTTCCAATAGGTTACATTTGTTGATTACAAACATTGAGCAAGTGTCATCGGCAATAAACACGCATCGCAAACATTGCCCCAGCGGCACTAGGTAGTCAGTGTCGAGTGTCGACACAGACACAACAGACGAAAGGAATTAGGCAAAAGATGAGAAGATCGCGTGACTACAACCTTTCTAACCATTTCTGGGGGAATTGTGAGAAAAATGAGCTTCAGTTTAGACCTTGGCAACTTATGAAAAATTATAATAAAAACACGGTAAATACCTGAAAGAATATTATTAAGTAGTAGAACTTGAATAAGGATAAAGTGAAGTCAATAATCTTAAACCATGTCTAAAAACTGTCATAAAGAAAAAAGTTTAACTATTTACATCAATAAGAGCGTAGGCGGCTACGGCTGTTGCAATTAACTAACTACCCAATTCAAAATTTACTTTTACAATTAAGTTAAGTAAGTTTGCAACTGTTGTCTACTAAAAAAATGTATTAATAATTATGTGCCAATGACGAATATAATACATCATTAAGATTGGTAATTATAAACATGCTCATTAACTTAGTAAAACAAAGTTAATAAAAACTGCAATAATAATCAATATATTTTAACCGCCTCCGTGGTTTAGTGGTTCACACCACCGATTTCAGACCAAGAGGTTGGGTTCGATTCCCAGTGGGGGTACATATTGTATTCGGTTTGGTTGGTGGTAGGACTTGTTCTTAGTCCGCCTGGCTAGCTACTACCATCTTATCTAAGTCTGACGCCATAACAATGATGTTTTCAGCATTATTGTGTTCCGGCAGTTAGAGATAAGATAGCCAGTTCCTCAGGATTGAGGATTCCGGGAGTAGTGCGCTTCAATCTTCAGCCTTATCACCACTTAACATCAGGTGTGATGAAGGCTAAGTGCTACCCCGTTGTGGATAAAAAAAAATGGTTGTCAATAGCAATCAAGCAAAAAGCAATCATTAGAACGATCCTCGTGGAAAAATCTGGAAGAGACCAACCACCGCCTATGAATGGATGACAATATGAAGCAATCAATTTACAGAGTGTAAGGAAATATCAATCCTCCACTACATCATCAGCCACTCGCGCTACTCGAAAAAGGAAGGACTTTTTGATTTAAAACTATAGGACGGTTACAGTTGTTACAAATCTGGTAATAAGATATATATTTCTTCATACCTTTATCTAGAATCGTATAGTTTCAGAAACACGATTTTATGATTTTGGCTCGACACTTTTTATTTTCGAAAATACCTCTAAAAAATAAGAAATATCAAGATTATTCTTAAATGGGGATACATATTCTATTGAAAATTGGTTTAATTAGTGGACACCAATAATATTTAGGATCGTATAGTAGCATTTTTTTTAAATCGCTATAGTTCTTGAATACGAAGTGATTTTGTGTTTTTTTGCGTAATCGGCAAAATCGGTCTCGCTCCCGCGCGCGTCGTTTTCTCATTGCTATCTCGCTTTAGCATAATTTTTCCGAGTATCGCCTTACTATGATGAAGTACAGATACTAGACAGGGGCCCTACCGTCTAACTTCCCGAACTTCTGCAAATCTGCCGGGTTTCAACTTAAAACATATAAACCGAAGTACGGAATTTCGTATTTTATTATTTGTCGAAGTTATTTGGAAGATATTGATAGATGTTCCTGTGACATAATGAATCGGGGTTCCCCATTTTGGCCTGATTGTGGCTCGATTTATCTGTATTAAGGCGATACTCGGAAAAATTATGCTAAAGCGAGATAGCAATGTCAAAACGACGCGCGCGGGAGCGAGATGAAAATGACGAAAATGCTTCTATACGATCCTAAATATTATTGGTGTCCACTAATTAAACCAATTTTCAATAGTATATGTAACCCCATTTAAGAATAATCTTGATATTTCGTATTTTTAGAGGTATTTTCGAAAATAAAAAGTGTCGAGGCAAAATCATAAAACCGTGTTTCTGAAACTATACGATTCTAGATAAAGGTATGAAGAAATATATATCTTATTACCAGATTTATAACAATTCTAACCGTCCTTTAGTTTTATATCAAAGAGTCCATACTTTTTCCGAGTAGCGCCTTAATTTGAAGCCCGGTAGACTTGCCGAAGTTCGGAGCATTAGCCGGTACGGCCCCAGATCGTGAATTTAAGTGGCAACCCTAGGCATTGTAGGCAATGCACGAGTATTCTATTGTGATCTGCTATTCTTTATGATTTTTTGTAATTTTTATATCTTTTTAAATATTGAGAGACACTGCTTTTGTATTAATGTTAGAAAGTGCAAGAGTTGAATAGATAGTCTGGAGTGCACAAAGCTGCGCCTGCCCCGCTCGTCGCATTAACAAGCGCGGCTGACCTTTGTTATCGAAGCATCGTCATATCACTTTCGATATAATTGGTGTTTGTAAGGACAAACATGTGTGACTCCATGTTTAGAAAGCTGCTAACGGATAAACACTGGGATGTAGCCTTCCTGCATTTAGAACTTGCTTATTAGAATTCGGTGCTGGATTGCATACGGTCAAACATTTCCTGAAGATGCCCCGGGTTGGGGCTAAACACGTAGAGCTAGCTGGTAGTGTAATCGGTGAAGGTGTAAGTTTTGTGATTATTTGCGGAAGAAAGCTACAATATTTATTTTTCACAATTTGCTTGTAGAATTTGGCATGCGTATTTGATGCTTCTATAGCTTAGCTTAGTACTTAGGTTGTATTCGGTGGTCGTAGGTTTGGTGCCTGTAGATTATACAATTGTAAAATAGAAAATATTCAAGATTTTTTCACTAAACGACTAATATTCTTCATAACGTTAGTTTCAATAATAATTAAATGACAAAAAAGAAACTCTTTTTAAATGGTAGGTATTAATTATTCGGGGGAGGCCTGTGCCAGCAGTGTGCGTCATACGGCGGCTGGTGATGATGATTCAAGTATAAGTGAACTCATTATTTACCAAATCAGTTTTATAGGAATCTGCGTAGGTATAGTGCTAGCGATACACCCAGAAAATCAGTAAAAAAGCATGAAAATCGGAAATTGATCTTTAGGCTATAGGAATCAATTTGACCCGTAGCACGAAAAAAAAACAAAAAAAAGGAGAGGAGTTTTAACGTCATCTTTTTTGTATGGAAAAAAAACTGAAATCTATCGTGTGTGGTATCCAATGAAAGGGCTTACTAAGCCGATTCTAAAAATATATCACATCATTATATTTCAGTCACTTGTTTTAAATTAAAATTAAAATAATTTTCAAAACATACCAAGTTTGGGCTTCTCCAGGGGGCCAAGCCTGCTAACGTTAAGTCATAATCGTGTCTCAATCGTGTTTCAATTGTAGTGCATTTTTACACACATTAGTTACAAGAATTATGACAATATGATGTGATGTAAATGTAGTGTGTGGTGTGATCATCAGTATACTACTGGTGAAAAAAGTACACATTTCTTGTAACTAGTGTGTACAATTGAACTACAATTCAAACACGATTGGGACACGGTTATGACTTAACGTTAGCAGAATTAGCCCCCTGATATGACACGGTTGAATCATTATTTGTAAAATATACCTAAAATGTTTCCTTACTCCTTTTTTGATTTTTTTTTCGTGCTACGGGTCAAATTGATTCGTTTGACCTAAAATCGTTCCGATTTTCAAGCTTTTAACACTATTTGCAGCTTTTTTTGGCGTACCGCTAGCAGTAGTATATTTTATTATCATACTAATTGAATATTTTCCCTCACGTAACCTTCCATATGTATCAGATATCGGTTCCAATCAATATATTCATTAACATTTTATCAATCGTTCGCAACTCTTACGGCACTGCCCTCTGGCGGGCTCATTATACCCAGCTCTTGATTCGGACACAATACTGCAAGAAAGTACACGCACAAAGCATTCGTAACGTTACGTCTCGCACTTTCGTCGCAGATAATAATGCAATCATTATCAACAATCTTTAATAAGAACTGAGGCGAGCAAATTTCAAACTTACGTTTCAGTAATAGAGGTGTTCCGAAACGCGTTTTACCAAAACCTAATCTGGTAATGAGGTATGAAAACGATATTAGGAGTGATAATTAAAACTTTCGAGTGGTGTAACAATTATCGAGACGTTTGATACTGGCTCGACGATTGTTCGATAGAGAGAAGAGAAATGTCTCTCAGAATAGAGATGCCATCTTGACTGACTGAAGTATAATTTGAGAGTAGGTACTCTAATGGTTTTTATTTCTTATTAATAAATTCTAATTATTTTATTTTAGTTAGGATTTTAGGATTATTTTAATTTATTTTTCCGAGTATAATTCATTATTGCGATAAAGAACTATGCTATGCTATGGGACATCGGCAAATCTCCAAAAGTTTAAAGGTCTCTGTGGCCTAGTGGTTCACACACACCACACCGGTTACAGACCCAGAGGTCCCGGGCTCGATTCCCAGTGGGGGGTACATATTGTATTCGGTTTTGGTTAGTGGTAGGAATTGTTCTTAGTCCGCCTGGATAGCTACCACCATCTTATCAAAGTCTGACGTCATAACAATGATGTTTTCAAAGTATGTTCCTGCAGTTAGAGAGAGCGTAAGTATGCGCCTTTACCTTCAGCCTTATCACCACTTAACAACAGCAGCTGTGATGAAGGCAAAGTGATACCCCGTTGCGTATAAAATAAAAAAAATTGCAAAAATCAAAAAGATACCATATTTTCCTGTACCAACTGTAGAGCAACGCAACCTACAAATTCCTCTGTAAAAGCTCGGCAGTATTTACACTTGGTAACCGTCGCACGCGCACCGTAATTGACATCAGCGTTCCATCGACCACCAACCATTGATTACCGACTACAAACGTACTTTCAAAACAATTTGTAACAACTAAAGACTATTTTTATAACACACGGAGTACCTTGTTATGTGTAATAGCGGACTTTCGTCGCTTGTAAAAGTTGCAATACTTTCACGGTCGCCTCTAAATCGGTAAATCAGTTCAATTGTAAACTTTTATGTGATTACTGATAAATAAGTAGTTACAGATTTTTGTGCTTGTTTGGATCGCCATTTTCCTGTTAGTATGGATTGCGGAACGAACGTTTTTGTAAAAAGCAATATTTATTTATTGCTTTTACAAAAACTGTGGTAGTCGTTATATACAGTTAAAAATACTCTTATTATCAATTTTACAAATTATTTATATTATATTCAATGGAAGTTGTCTACTCCTTTCTGTCATTAAAATCTAACATTAACATATAATGTTAATAGAAAGCCAAGACAACACCAAAAACATTTTTCTCTCGATTTTAATCTTGAAGTTTACTTGGTGTTTCTGTGAAAAGGAATTCAGATCACAGTGAAGGGAACTGTATCATATTCCATTTCTTAAGTCCTCGTTACATCTTTTCATTCATTTTTAAAGTGAAATTTGTCTGAGTTTTTAGAAAATTTTAGTAGCAGCTGTGGTATGTTTGTACTACTCTATGGGCCTGTTTCACAATGTCTAAGTAAGTTTTGATCAGCTGTTACTTGACAGATGGGCCATAAGTATCTCCTAATCGGGCATTGTGAAACAGGCATTAAGTTTTGCATGAATAATAGCATAATGATATTTTTCATGCACCAGCACGTAAATGATTCATTTACGTGGCCATGTAATACAAATCAACTACTTATTCATGGCGTCTACTGTATACCTATTGAGAACTACGAAATATTTAGTAATATAGAACTATGATGAAAAAATGTATAAACAACTGAAGCTTACGCCATCACATTTGATTAGAAATTAAATTAATAATTACCTTCTAGTCAACAAAACAGCTCAGAAAGTTTTTTTATATCAATCAACATAACGATCTACTACATAATAAAAGAAACGGTATCAAATCTTTTTTAGTCAATTAAAAGTACAATAAAGTGTAAACCAGAAAATAATTGAAACTGCATGTGTGAACGGTACAACATAGATACATACGGCAACACCTATGTTATGGCATTTCTATTCAAAAAGCATCTGTAACGTGAGGTAATAGGTATAATTTCAGCTTTGCCGTGTTGTCGTTAGGCGTAGTAGGAGTGTACAAGCGCACGTTAATGATGAGTAATCAAATTACATGTTTTTATTCAGCACTTGATTGATCGGCGGGCGCAGGTTGAGAGAAAACCTGTTACGCCGCGTGCCTGCCGACCACTCGCAGCTATACTGTCGCTGTAATGGAACTTATATCCAAATATATTACGTGAGTGCAGGACTCAAGTAAAGTGTTATTCCACTAGAAAGTTCAATTTGTTTTTGACGACCGATTTGGCGCAGGGGTAGGCTACCTGCCTTCTGCACCAGAGGTCTCGGGTTCGATTCCCGAACAAGACAAATATTTGTGAGCATGAACATGTCTATTTGTCTTGGTCTGGGTGTTTTCTATGTATATTAAGTATGTATTTACAAACAAAAAGTATTTAAGTATATATTTATCCGTTATCAAGTTTTCCATGATACAGTTTCTTAATGAAATTAACATGGGCTTAGATAATTGGTGTGAATCTAAGAAGTTATTTATTTATTTTAAGATTCCTGGCAAAGGCTGAAAAAAATCCTACATGTTTATTGCTAGCGCAACATATAGGTACTTGACCAGACTTGACCCAGTAGCAGATATATTTTTGCACTCTGAAAGAAAAATAGTAAATCATCAAGGTTTCCCTGAAATATATTTTCGCTCAAAAATAATATTAGGTACTTACTTATACTACTAGTATAGTATTATATTATCTGTGCTTATACTTATTTATCTCCTTTTTTATTCCGTAAACTACTTACATAGCAGAATATATAAAAAACTGTTTCTTATTTAATTATTTTTAGTGTTTTAATTAATATGTTCCTCAAAACAACGCATGGAGAAATTAAGACAGCAAAATTATAGCTTCGCTCCTAAGCAACTTAGCTTTGATTGTACGCGATCCTAACCCAACATTTCAAGGTGCCCAAATTGTACGAGCAAAAAAATTTTCGATGTACCACATAGATGCAAATATCTTTTTGTACTGTTCATTACTCGTACAGATGAAAGTGACTCGCATTCGCTTTCGTGCGGCCGACGGACGGACGGACGCGCCGCTATCTATATAGTTATTGACAGTTCGTGTGAAGGTTACAATTTCACTTGTTTCAATGTCAGCCATGATGTTTTTGTTCTACTCTCACAGGAAAAGATTTGCTTTTTAATTTCGTGTTTCGATAATAGATTGATTGACAAGCACATACACAATCTAGCAGCCTGTTTATGTTTTGTGCTTGCAAATAGAATGTAAAGATAAATGTTTTACCATTGCAGCAACTGGCATTTTTGCCTAGAGTGATGTTATTAATGAACAGCTTTTTTGGAGAGAAAGTTAAGAAATATGCATAGCTTTTGATGGAGAAGACAATCAACAAAGTAACGAAAAAATACCTTGAGATTTCTAACGGGGACGCGGGTTAGACTTTGACGTTTAAGTTATCTATACTAATAGCACAGAGTATAATTAAAAGTAGGTACTAACGTAACGTCTAATATTATAAAAAGGAAAGAAGAAGAAACTGCTGGACCGAAATAAAAAATTCTTTAACCATTAGAAAGCCTACATTCTTCCAGAGTGACATAGGCTATCTTATTCCGATATTCCCAAGAGAACGGGTACCACGCGGGTAAAACCGCGAGGATCCGTTATTGGTTATACTTCAGTTATTAGGATTATACCTAAATACTTCTTTATAATTCACTCTACACTATCCCTAACGGACATTCTTTTGCGGATAAATAGTATTTTTTTGCAAATAGGTAGGATGACCGCGCTAGAGGAGAACAAGAATAGAACGCGCTTTACTACTGCATTACTGTACAGGTGGTAACAATAATAAATGCCGCCCATAATAGCTCCTAATGCAGGTGTTGCCAACCCGTAATTCGCACACAATGACACAACAGTGCGTAAGCGCAGCAATTGTCGTCGCGTATCAGTGGAAGCGCGCAAGGTCTCCGCTTCGACCCGCACCCTCGGCTGTTGACTGACACCGTTGACACCGCCCAGCTGACACACATACTCACTAGACTAAACTGACTCATCCAACTGACAACGAAAGTACACAAAAAATGTTGTTTGACCAGCCGGCTCATTAGATGATAGATGACCTTTAATTTTGTTAGGAGGCCGCAAACAAAGGGGATAAAGAAAGCAGCCTGCAGCACGGCGAAATGGAAAGTGATTAAAAGACTGGACGGGAGAACATTTATTTTCATTACGTTCTCGCTACTTGTAAATAAATGTTTTAAGTAATGAAATGACTCAAGAAAATGTTGCCTCTATCAATCATGAACACATTCCAGTTCATCAGCCCATAACCATCGACCACCTCAGCTCTTCAGCTCATCTCATCGGGCTACCATTGCCTCAGTCTGCTCAAGCTCACATCACCCAGTTCACCAAGGTACGCACGAGTTCATACATATGCTCACTCATCAGCTCCCTTTTTTCACTCACAGCTGTATGTGCCTGCATCAGCAGGTACAGATACCAAATATTCTGTAGCCATCGATGCACCACGAATCAAAATAATTAATAATAATAAAATTCTCTCTTTCTCCTCTCTCTTTCGCACCATAAGACCTGGCCGTCGTCTTTTGTCACCCGCATAGTTAATTTCCTTTCGCGGAATGCAATCAGGCGCAGCGTCAGGTGACATCGACTGGCTATTAGCGAATTGGCCGCACAGGCGCAGGCGCTCAACCCGCGGCCCGCTGACCCAGATCACCTTACCGGTCGCCATTCCGCCGGTGAGAGTCTCGCCCGGAATCAACAATAAATATGGAAAGTCATTTTACGAGGTGCACTTAATAAGCAATACGGAACGGAATAGCCCCTCTTAAAAGCTCCATCTTTGAGCGGAAAATTCCGAGATAATTGGTGTCCATGTGGTCTTAGGTCTGGGCCTCCCTATAAAATATGAATGCGTTTGATTTATCGATGGACATTTAAAGTATTCCCGATTAAAACGAATCTATTGCCGTTAAAGAATCATTAAACAACGTGACTTCAATTAAACTCAAACAAAATAGCTCATGTTTTGTTATTAGCCGTAAAGCCTTTCGTTTAAAACTACTTATATTTTCTTTATACCTTTGTGTAAGCCGATGTAACATCGCATTAGCAAATAGAAATGCTAAGCAGAAACGCCACTGATCCGCGTCCAGCGACTAATCCTGTTAAGAGTTAATAAAGCTAGCAAATACGATTAGCATAAACTAAAATGTACGAACTCTTAACATCATTTTCGCTTTGCATTCATTGGATAACATTCCAAGTAGGTACACTAATAGGAGTTATTTATTAAAACATTGTGGTGCCTCTGATAAATTTGTAAAACATAGTGATATACCTACTTACATCAATTCAATACAAGAAATTAAAATAAGATTGCCGCGTTCCAAAGATTCGACTTGAAAAAACTTGAAGTTCGTTTTTTTTAGGGAAAAGAGTAGCTATTTTTAATAAAGTTCCACAGAATTTAGTAGACCTGCCTTTAAATAAACTCAATAGCCATGTCAAAAAATCGCTCATGGGTAAAAGATATTATAAAGCAGACGATTATTTGAAAGACCGCAATGCATGGGTCTGATGTAACACATAACCTTATATATGTAATGTATTTATTAAAACAGTTGTAAATGGTATTGTATAAACTAATAAGCACACACAATCAAAAACTCGTAGTTATTTACGAGCATGCATAACAAAAAGCGAGCGGGAGCCGCGAAGCAAGTGGTCAAGCAAGTAGTGGGCAAGTGGCAGCCAACCTGCTACCTGCCCGACTGTTTGGGAACTTGCTCGTTGAATCGAGCTGAACACGTGCCTTAGTGCGAGACATAACATAGCGTGTAACCATAATACTAACTGTCTAATCAGCAATACGGATTTCAAAAATATGTTGAGTGACCATTTGTAATAGTTATTAAATTACGTTGTGAGTTCAGGGACACTCATAGAAAAGTCGATGAAATCCAGCTATAAAAAATAGTACTAAACAAACGCATATTTAGATTAACAGATAAGAGTCGGGACAAGTTTAGTTAAATTCAGTTCAAAATCCTACTTGTTCGGAAAAGATCGACGTTTCTGAACGCGTCTCTAATGTCACGTCAAATTGACATTTGGCTGTCACTTGAAGTTGACAGCTATCACTTGATTGAAATTCTTGTACCAAGATGTCGGATTAATTTTGCTGAATTTGTTAAAAAATCGCTCGTGTTGTATATGCCTGGCATGTCGAGCTTGAATTGAATCTTAAATTATCTATGTGATCCCGTTTTGTACGACCAAGGTTTTGACGCCATCCATCGGGCTGGTCGCGGAGTTTTGAAAGAAAGATAATTGTCCACCACGCGCTTTTTGTCGGGACTGTAAATCGTAATAAAAGAGGCTCCCCCGTGTGTGTCATTGTGTACCTATTGCTGAAGCGCCCAGTGCCTTGGGAACGCTGTTATTTGTGTTGTGAGTAAGGTGACTAATTGGTAAGGTCTGAAGAAGAAAGGACCCCAGGGGCGCGCGCGCTCCCTTACACCACTTCTGCCTTGGAGACGTTCGACACACAGACCCGTATGTAACCTCACCTTACTTAACATTCTCTCCGCTGTGTATCGCAGTCCAATTGTTCAGTTTACATCCCCGCTGAAACCTAGTTTTTTGTCCGGAGTCTATATTAGTAATACCAGCTTCCACTGCGCTAGCTGATTCCGCGGTATAGGCAGGGGTGCACTGAACATTTCTTGGTACCAGTAGCGTAGTTTGAAGGCCTGAGAGGCCCACGCCAAAACTTTGTCCATTAATCAGTGCCGTTTTGATGACCAGCTGGTCCGGACTAGATTAATTTGTACTTGTAAATGGTAATTAACTTGCATTTGAAAAGTAAAGGGCATTCCTTTGTTATTGGTTCCATGTCTTGTAATTAATTGTCATGTATTGAAGTTCCAAAAATGTAAACAGATGCCTTTCTTTGCTCATAATAATTATTATTTAGTTTGTTAGCAAATTTGAGTTGTGAATATTGACAAGTTTGTTGCTAAAATAATAGCTAATAAAAGGTTAGCTAATAAGTTTGCACTCAATACTTAGTGAAACTTAAATGATTTGGGACATTGTTTACACATTGAAACTCATTGAAACTTGTGCTTTGAAATAATTAAAATTAACTTGTTGTGTTGATATCCAAGTGAATTTCAATAGTCAGTGATTCTGAGTGAATTTCAATAGTCAGTGATTTGTTTGAACTGAATAACGTTGGACTTATAAAGTCAAAGTTAGTTTGTGTCTAAGTTATAACCTCTTGAGAGTTAGAGTTATAATTATATACTTGAGTTTTGTTGTTTTATAATAACCTCCAAATATTGGAGATTTTGTGTTATAGTGAATATTTTGAATTTGTTGGTTTTGTTGATAAATTTGTGACGTTACAATGACGGCCTCCTCTGCTAAAGCCAAAATACGTTCTGAGTTACGGTGGTTAGCTTCTGCGGTCGCGTTGTTGGATCGACCTGATAGGACGGAGGCCTTGTTGAACAGATACGTGGATCTGCCCGTACGTTTGGCTGTTGTTGATGAACAGTATGCCTTATTTTTGGAAAGGACTGTTGAGGCCGAGGTGGAAATGCGACAAGAAGTCGATTTGGATGTGGACCAGTGTTATGATTTTGCGGACAGAATTACTCAGGTGGCTCGACCTTTGCAAGTGGCAAGAGAGAATGAACCGAGCCCGTCCCCGGTCACATCTAAAAGTATGCCCCCTCTATTTGCTAGACTGGCTCCCTTAGATTTAAGGCGTTTTGCTGGTCGTCTAGAGGACTGGGAGGGCTTTATTAATATTTTTGATAGTCTGGTACATGCCCGGGATGATTTGACCCAGGGCCAGAAGTTGGCTTATTTGTTATCCGTGTTGGAAGGGGAGGCCCTTGAATCGGTTCAACATTTGGCCCCCTCGGATGAAAACTACCCTATTGCTAGGGATTTGATTGCCCGTCGGTACCAGAACGTACGACGTCTGGCGGACAACCATGTTGCCGCCATTTTGAATTTACCCCGCGTTGCCAGCGTGATGCACTTGAGAGTGGCTTTGTTGAATCCGCTGTTGGTTGCATACAACGCATTAAAAAACTTAAAACTCCCAGTGGAGCAGTGGTCGTTTTTGTTACTGCACATTGTCCTGGGAAAGTTGCCGGACTCTGTTAAGGTCCGTTTTGAGCAGCAGTATGGTGGGGATAGTGCGACTTATCTGCCACCCTTCTCGGACCTCTTGACGTTCCTGGAAGGAGAAAGTAGACTGGCAGATAATTCCTCTCTGGCCGGTCCTATGGGACCCGAACGACCTGTGCCACAGAGTAGATCCCCCACCGGACCCCCCCGTAGGGGGCGTATGGCCCCTCGCGCGCCCGGCCGCTATGCCGCCGTCCAGGAGACCGCCCGCTGCTTGTACTGTCGGGAACCGGGTCACAGCACGACCCGTTGTGATAAGTTCCTCGACCAGCGCGTCCAAGGCCGTCGAGCGATCGCGCGACAACGGACATGGTGCTACTCGTGCTTGGGCCTGCACATGCAGCGCGAATGTACCCAAGCGCACCCATGCCGCTTTTGTAAGGGCAACCACCATCCCCTCCTCTGCATGAACAGCCCAGAGGGCGGCGGAGCGCCGCAGCGCGTCGCTGCAGGATCACCGCGTATGGGTGGGGGTCTCGGACCCCCCGCGGTGTTTGCATCCCGCAGCAGTTCTAGTGGCCACCAGAGTGGCCCCAGACGCTCTCCGCCACGTTGGGAGCCTCAAACGGGCGGGGGTCCCAGGGACCCCCCCATGGGAAACCGATCCCCAAGGATGGGGATGAGTTATGCGAGCGCTGCCGGAGGTCGTAGAGGCCCCCCGCGACGTTTTGAGCCTCGCACGGGCGGGGGTCCCACGGACCCCCCCATGGGAAATCGGTCCCCAACTAGGGGGTTCGATTTTGCGAGCGATGCGGGAGGTCGTAGAAGCCCCCCGCAACGTGTTGAGCCTCGCACAGCCGGGGGTCCCCGGGACCCCCCTTCTGAAAATCGGTCACCGTGCCCCCGCGACTATGGGGCGACGTACACGGTGGATGCTAGGCACCGATTCTCGCCGCCGCTCGCCGAATACCCGCGTTTGGAGCGGCGCCCGCCCCGTCTTCAAGGGGCCGGGAGATATAACCCGCCTGATACCGGGCGAATTGGACGTGGGCAGTATGTGGGAGAATGGGACCCACTGGATCGCTATGAGCGACCCCCTTACCATGGGGGGACGTCTGGGGACCCCACATACTAGCAATCAACGTGTTTACGGTCGATTGTAGCCACCCCTCCAGAGACCGTTTTCTTGCCCACGGCCTCTGTGCTTGTCAGGGGATTGAATGGCGACCTTGTGGAAGTTCGCGCCTTGTTGGATTCCGGTGCTCAGGGGTGTGTTGTGTCATCTTGGTTAGTTAGGCGGTTGGGCCTCAAGGTGCACCCCCACACGGAAGGCGTGAGAGGTGTTGGCGATGTGAAAGTCCCCGGGTTGTTAGGGCATGTTGACTTCACATTTACATCACGTAATAAGTCCACGCCAGGCATTAAGACCTCGGCGATTGTGTTGGACACAGTTGTTGGCCGTCAACCTTCAGTTGACTTGGGACCGAGTATGTTGTCTTTGGTGTCTGATTCCCCACTCGCCGATCCAAATTTCTTCCGCCCAGGCCCGATTGATGCTCTCCTTGGAGCCGATGTCCTGGGGCGAGTTTTGTTGACGGGGAAGCGAGTTTTGCAGCCAGATGGCTTGGTAGCTCTGCAGACGACACTCGGTACAGTTGTGATGGGCCCTGCTCGCCGCGTTTTGGATTCCCTTGATGAGGATCGCGGTCTTGTTTTTAATGTGTCTCTCTCCGAAGTGGTGCAGAAGTTTTGGGAGGTTGAGGAACCTCCACCAGCCCCGCGGGTAGACCCAGTAGCGGATGAATGCGAGTTGTATTACCAGAATAACACTGGTCGCCTCCGCTCTGGTCGTTTGATCACCCGTCTCCCCTTTCGTGCCGGCCGACCTCCTCTGGGCGAATCCCGACCGCTAGCGGAACGTAGGCTAGTGGCGATGGAGCGTCGCATGAGCAAGGATCCGGTCTTCCGCCAGAAGTATGTTGAATTCATGCGGGAGTATGAGGAGTTAGGGCACATGTCCGTGAGCGATTTGGATTGGCGCTCCGTTGAGCACTTCTTTCTGCCGCACCACGCCGTTTTGAAATCCGGAAAGATTCGGGTGGTCTTTGACGGTTCGGCTCCCACCTCTACTGGAGCGTCCTTGAACCAGTGTCTGCATGTAGGTCCCAAGCTGCACACGGAGATCTCAGACATTTTGACCAACTTCCGGCGGCACCAAATTGTATTTATGACTGACATCCGGATGATGTTCAGACAAACGGTCATCCATCCAGAGGATAGGAGGTACCAATTGATTTTGTGGAGAGAGAGTCCTAGGGACCCCTTGTTGATTTATGAATTGAATACGAATACGTACGGTTTGGCTTCGAGCCCGTTTGTTGCGATTCGTTCTTTGTTGGAGTTGGCCGAGAAGGAGCGCTTGAGATACCCTCGCGCCTCCGCCATTTTGGCCAGTGACGTCTATGTGGATGACATTTGCACGGGCGCCTCATCTGTCTCAGAGGCGATTGTCCTGAGAGACGAACTCACCGCCCTTTTGAAGTCGGGAGGTTACGAGTTGAGGAAATGGATATCCAACTCGCCTGATGTACTGGTAGGTTTGCCCGAAGAGCACCAGCAGGACCCCCACCTATTCGAAAATGTTGATAATCCCCATGTGGTGACCGTCCTTGGCGTACAGTACAAACCGGTCTCTGACACGTTCACTTATTGTGTGGATTTACGACCACCGAAAGTCTGGACCAAGCGTTTAGTATTGTCTACTGTCGCACGTACCTTTGACCCCAATGGGTGGATTTGCCCCGTGCTGTTTATGGCCAAGTGTTTCTTGCAACGGTTATGGGCTTCGGGTGTGTCGTGGGATGAACCCCTCTCGGACGAGTTACTCCGAGATTGGTCGAGCTTCGTTTCATCCCTCCCCGAGATTAATGAAGTGCATTTGCCGAGGCTATTCCTCCCTTCTGAAAATTGTAAAGTTACTCTTCACGGCTTTTCCGATGCCTCCGAACGTGGATTTGCTGCGGCCGTGTACCTCCGCACCGTTACTGTTGACGGAGTTGTTGCTGTGCATCTGGTGATAGCGAAAAGCAAAGTCGCTCCCCTTCGGACTCGTCATACGATCCCGAGGTTGGAATTGTGTGGAGCTGCCCTCCTAATGCGTTTGTTGAACCACGTATGGCTCACATTAGGTCGATCTATTAAGATACAAGAGGTTTATGCTTGGACGGACAGTCAGGTCGTCCTTTGTTGGTTGAAGGCTCCGGCGCACACCTTGGACGTGTTTGTGGCCAATCGAGTGTCGCAGATTTGTAATTCCGACATCGAGTTGATTTGGAGACACGTGCCGGGAACCATGAATCCCGCGGATTGTGCGTCTCGGGGTTGTGTAGCCCCAACCCTAATTAACCACCCCCTCTGGTGGGGCCCACAGTGGTTGATGCGGCCTGAGTCGGAGTGGCCGCCCTCTCCAGCGTTGTCGAACGTAGCCGTTCCTGATATGCGGGCATGCGTCCTGGAGACTAACCCCGCCGGGGAAAAGGATTTGTTGTTGGATCGGTACAGCTCCTTACAGAAGCTGCTTGGTGTTACCGCTTGGATCAGACGTTTTGTGTACAATTGCAGAAACCCACGCGCGAAGCGTGATTCGTCGGTTCTCACTCCGGACGAGCGTAGGGACGCGCTCTTGTTTTGGGTCCGGAGAGTACAAGCTGATAGTTTTGAGTCCGAGATCGAAATTTTGCGTTTAGGCCGTCGCAAGTTGAAGGGCGCGGTATCGCGATTAAATCCCTTCCTGGACGAGAGTGGGCTTTTGCGAGTCGGCGGAAGACTTCGAAATGCGAACCTGCCGTATGGAGCTCGTCACCCCCTTTTGTTACCTAAAGCCGGACATTTGACTCAACTGATAATAACAGATCGCCATGTGAATGCACAACATGCTGGCTGTAATGCTTTGTTGGCCATTTTGCAGCGTGAATTTTGGATTTTGTCTGCTCGTCGAGCCATTCGCACTGTGGTTTTCCGTTGCCTGCCTTGTTATCGATTGAAGGCCGCGACCATGCAGCCCCAGATGGGTGATTTGCCTGCTGATCGCGTCACGGAATGTAGAGCGTTTGCCGGAGTCGCCACCGACTTCGCCGGTCCCTTTACTGTAAAGGCTTCGAGACTGCGTAATGCTAAAACCTATAAGGCGTACTTGTGCGTGTTTGTGTGTTTGTCCACCAAGGCTGTCCATTTGGAAATTGTCTCGGAATTGTCTACCGAAGCCTTTGTCGCCGCCTTGAGCAGATTTGTTTCCCGTAGAGGACTGCCGACATTGATACGTTCCGATTGTGGTACTAATTATAAGGGAACGTGTAATTATCTTAAGGAAGTAGTTAAGTTTTTTGTTGATAATAAAATAGACATTGGAACCACCCTCTCCCGGCGTGGGATAATCTGGAAGTTTAGCCCTCCAGCTTGTCCGACCTGGGGAGGAATTTTTGAAGCTTGTGTAAAGGCTGCCAAGACACACTTGCGTCGCGTGATTGGAGAAACTATTCTCACGTTTGAGGAACTTGATACGGTATTTTGTAAAATTGAGGCCGTCCTCAACTCGCGACCCTTGTGCCCGTTGTCTTCGGACCCGAATGACCTGGAAGCGTTGACCCCAGGTCATTTCTTGATCGGACAGCCCCTTTTGGCGTTGCCTGAATATCCGATTCAGGATGTAGGATCCCATCGTTTGTCGCGATACCAACTTTTGAAACAGATGTCCCAAAACTTCTGGGCACGTTGGTCGATGGAGTATTTGCATATCCTACAACAGCGCGTGAAGTGGACAGATAAAACCACCCCACCCCAGACTGGCGACCTCGTGTTGATTAAGGATGCTAACCTGCCGCCCCTATGTTGGCGAAGGGGGCGCATTGTTAAACTCTACCCCGGAACTGACGGAGTTCCTCGTTTTGCTGAGGTTTTGGTTCGAGATTCGGTTTTGAAGAGAGCAGTTAGTGGGCTCTCCCGATTACCCGTAGATTGACGTACCGTTCTTAACGGTCCGGGGCGGGGGGATGTTCGGAAAAGATCGACGTTTCTGAACGCGTCTCTAATGTCACGTCAAATTGACATTTGGCTGTCACTTGAAGTTGACAGCTATCACTTGATTGAAATTCTTGTACCAAGATGTCGGATTAATTTTGCTGAATTTGTTAAAAAATCGCTCGTGTTGTATATGCCTGGCATGTCGAGCTTGAATTGAATCTTAAATTATCTATGTGATCCCGTTTTGTACGACCAAGGTTTTGACGCCATCCATCGGGCTGGTCGCGGAGTTTTGAAAGAAAGATAATTGTCCACCACGCGCTTTTTGTCGGGACTGTAAATCGTAATAAAAGAGGCTCCCCCGTGTGTGTCATTGTGTACCTATTGCTGAAGCGCCCAGTGCCTTGGGAACGCTGTTATTTGTGTTGTGAGTAAGGTGACTAATTGGTAAGGTCTGAAGAAGAAAGGACCCCAGGGGCGCGCGCGCTCCCTTACACCACTTCTGCCTTGGAGACGTTCGACACACAGACCCGTATGTAACCTCACCTTACTTAACATTCTCTCCGCTGTGTATCGCAGTCCAATTGTTCAGTTTACATCCCCGCTGAAACCTAGTTTTTTGTCCGGAGTCTATATTAGTAATACCAGCTTCCACTGCGCTAGCTGATTCCGCGGTATAGGCAGGGGTGTACTGAACACTACTAATATTATAAAATATGCGAAAGTTTGTAAGTATGGATGTATGGAGGTTTGTTACTCTTTCACGCAAAAACTACTTAACGGATTTGGTTGAAATTTGGCACACAGATAGAGTAGATAGCCTGGATTAAAACATAGAATACCTTTCATCCCGATATTTTGACGGGAATAGGAACCACGCGGGTAAATCGCGGGCGGTCGCAAGTAAAATATATTTAGTACGAATCAGATTTTATGAGTAAAGGACATGTATCCCAATGAGGCTGAGTTATTGAACAACATATTTAAAGAAGACGTAGGTACTTGTGATTATGCGCCTAAGCAAATGACGAGTAACACTCAACAAAGAAGTATAAATTACAATAGGATTACAAACTAGCCATCCCATCGCCCCAGCACACGTACAGAAATAAGAAGAAAACTACCAAACCTTTGTATCCCGAGGTACTCGTAGAGCCAGCTATTTTCAAAGCGCCGATAAAAAATAATTGACAAGGGATGATTGCTTCTCAAGATAAATTGTTTCGTCCAATTCCCCTTGTCATCAACTCGAACGATTGTTATATTTACAAAACTTAGACGATGTTCTATTTTTATTCCACCTACTTCGAAATTAACCTTTTGTTTCAAAAAGAATAAGTTTCGTGAGACTCAAGAAAATACTAATTTGTGTAAAGTTGTACCTACAACATGTGTTGCTAAAATTGAATCCTTTTATAAGACTAAAAGATCAGCATTGGGTTTGTAAATTATAGGGTTTTCTATAATAATATTACTTCTTAAAACTAATCCTTTGAAACAGACCATCTGTCATTTTAACACTGAAGTTTCCAAAACTATGTTATTTAAGGTATAAGCAGAGAGAATGTCCTAAGGCTACATGATCACGACTATAATCATCACGAGTAGTGGCTAATTAGCTCCGTATCGTAACACCCAAAGCGGTCACGGTCGCCAATCCACGGAACGCAGACAAACACAAAAACACCATTTCCCACGCCTTAATTCATATCGAATAGGTATAATTTAATTCGACATGGGTTCTTTCCGAAGAATGTTAGCTTTTTTTGTTCACTTGTTACGCCCATTCTATCACGTTTAAAAGGGCATATAAATTAAATTCTGTAGAAGCTGACGTTAATACTACTTTTATAATAAAGTTAGCTGAGCAAGAAATGTTGAATATCTGGACTTGTCAAGATAAGACACTGCCAAGCAAGACGCCAATGTCCATACGTGGTCCATACATTTTGACAGCTGCCATCTTAATGGAATATGGCCCTAGGACTATGCCAATTCTTCATTTATTTAAAAAGCTATTTTCCGAAGAGGTCATACACGAACACATCAAAATACGTAAGAAAAAGTACAAAAGCCATGATTACCATTCAACTTTAAAAGAGGTTTTGAATGAGGTCAAGCACCGCGTCTGGCTCAGTGGCACACATTTATTGGACACAGAAATAAGCCATAAATTGCTTCTGCTGGTAGGCTGCCCCCCGCCACGCGCGCTCTCTTCTAAACTTTCCGGTATTTATTGAATATTATGGTGTTATATGGCGTAATAAATTCCGACCTAAAGTGTTTTACTAATAGCGGTGCTGTAATAAGAGCAGCTTTATTTATGACTAGTTTTTATCGGATGCATGTGAAGCAGTGCAGCAACTATGTATTACTATATCTATGGGGAATGTGTATCAACATTCCGAAGATCAGAAAGCGATTTGATAACATTCATTTTTTACCATACTTTATTTTGATATTCTTCATATCATTTGAATACTACAAAATGCCTATTGGACAAAAATTTGTTATAACTTTTCCTTACCCAGATGAATCTTATTCTAATCAACTCAATGATTAATAGAATGTTCTCCGAATGTACGAAAATTAAGAATGTACAAATTAGTGAGCAAAGAAATGAACAGCAAAAAATTATACAGTAATTTAATCTGAATGGGAGTGAGGTGGGAATAAAGAGATCAGATTTATCAATGAAATAAAGGAAAGTGGTTAACGAAGGAATTCGGCAAATGCCGCACGCCTCATCAACGTAACGGTGCGCTCGCGCAGGCTGCTGTTATCACTCGATAATACACGTATGCATTTTTATTCGCCTTTCCCTTTTATGCAGATTTTAAATTGTGCCTGTAAATTTTTTTCAGTGTTGAACTTGTTTATTTTTTCTCTTATGTAATTCTAATGCCCACTCGAAATATCCTGCTAGTTTGACGACTTTTTCAAATTTAAATTTACTCAACAATATTTCAGTATAGGAGTCATACTATAAAAGCAAGCTAATATAAAAAAGAAACGAATAAATGAATGTTAATAATTAAAACCAAGAATTAAACGGTACAAAATAGTGTGTTACAACAAATAAAGTCTATTTTGATACTGCATTTCATGATGAGTACGAGTTATTATGTAAGAAAGAGAAATAATATCGAATGATGTTACAGAAACTAGTGCCAAGCTAATTTTTTGAAATCTAGGGGAACAGGTGAAACCGTAACAAACTATTAGAGTAAATGAGACAGGTAATATCAATAATCAAAAAGTCAAAGCGAGCCGGCTGGAGGGCCTGAGTCGCGTTTATAGGTGTTCTTGTCTTGTCTATGATTTTCCAGTACTCCCCCTGGTTTCTAAGCGATTAACTAAACAACCACATTATTAGGCTGTGGGCACAACGAGACCATAACGGCGACACTGGGGCGACCCGTTCAAACATAGGATTCACATAAACTTCAGTTTGTAGTTGTACCTACTTAAATTGGAAAGTTGAGGCTATTGCTACGGTTGAATGTAGACACCATCCTATTGAATATGAGATTAATATGTAAGTTATTATTTCGAATTCCGGCAAACCACAAAGAAAGTACAATTCACAAAAAAAAAGGAAAAACCTATAGCTATGATTCACAAAGAAAATGCAAATCGATCTGCAGATATTCGTCCTAACCTCATTGAATTGAACGTATGCGCGCGCGCCGATGAGTGCAAGCTGTTGTAATTGTTAATGAACATTCTCAGACACGGAACGGAATAAAAGTGGAATAAGACTGGAAAGGAAATACTGCTCACTTGGATTTCGAAAGTATTGAACACAATGACAAGACAAACGAGATGTGTTATAGAAGGGAGGCACGCGTTCGCCTACTTGCTAGTCAATTTTTGACTATCGTTTGTTCTGCATCTGTCAATTTCATTTTCGTTTCACTGGATTCGAGTGGGCAAGTGAAAAATGAGCAACAATAGAATAATCTACAAAAACTTTTACTAAGACAAAGGATATTTATAATCATGGAACAACAAAGGCAGGTGGTGTTACAGTCGTGAATGTCACTGCATTCCTGGAGCAGATCACCTGCCGCCACTTGCCGCTAATAACATTCGCACATGCCGCCCGGGCATGCGCCAGACCAATGTCGCGGCACTAAAAACTGGGCCTAATTACATCATATCGGCATAATAACCGACATTGCACAAGAAAAGCAGTGTAATTTGGGATCAGGACAAAAATGTTTGACATCACGGTGAAGTAACGGCTATGCAATTTACAGACGTTTGGTAACGAAGAAAAGACTCAATGCATCATTAAAACTCATTACAAAAAGAATTCACACAGCGTCTTTAACACGGAGATGAGTGTGCAAGCGATAATTGCGTTTGTACTATCATAAATAAAGATAGAAGAGCAGTACACGCCTATAAAACTTGATATCAAGGTTTATAGCGGACGTAAAGATAAAGGTACGCATGCTTCCCATAAATTACTAGGGCGCCTGATAATTTTATACTTTGTACACTAAAGACATCTTCGATAACTTAACTCGGAGGCTAACTGTAGAATCTGCCTGATTTAAAGATAGTCCCAGACAAAGGGAAATAGCTGTCGATGGAGATAAAGCGCCGGCACCGTCGCCGGTCGCCGGCGCTTCCACGACACACGATAATTCGATAGAAAGTTTAGCGTTCAACCTTTTGAATGCAAAATAAAGGAAAGCTCAAGCTTCAGTAATACTGATGAAACATCAACAACACATTATGGAGTGAGAGAGTTAATTTATATTTAAATACTGTAATACAAATATTTAGGTAAAAACATTTGAATTGCTCGCGAAAGAAAAACTTTCGTAACGATTGTCACTCACAAAATAAAGACTCTGTGGATAATCTTTTCAATATTCATTTGAATGGATTTAAACATCTCTCCAATATTGATTAGGAACAGTAAACAACCTAAATTACCGAACAATCATTACTAATCAATACATCGCCCAATAAAAATTAATCTACTACAGTTAGCTAAACATACATCAACAATGTATCAGATTACCGAGTAAATACAGGCAAACAAAGACCGTTCAATAAGCAAACACGATGAGAATGATTCAAAGCCAACATTTGCTAATTACTGAAGTTATGCTAAAACCGATCAAATAGGAATTATCGCGTACGCGCTAACTCGCGACCGGCCGTTTAACGGTCAAGTGCAAACAGGTTTGGGCCCGGCGAGATTATATGGTTGTATCGGCTGTCTTTGGAGGCATTACAATAAATCTTCGTACGCCAAATTTGCATAATGCACAAACTCAATCCTACATGAATTCGGTTGAATTTAAATCTATAAGTTTTCGCTTTTAGCATTACTAAAGTAATTAGCAAATGTTCGAAAATCATTGATCATCAATAAAACAAAAATGTTTAAATTGCTGTTCTCCAACTTTAATGGTATTCTGCTACCTACATGCATTTCATATAATTTAATCTAAAACAATTTTAGGAAAAGGTTCCAAGTTTAACAATAAATTTTGCGCGATATACCAATTACGAGTATAAATGCGTGAAATCGATATGAGAAAATAAATATGAGGCATTTGCTGTAATTAATGTGATATATTGACGTCATATCAATAATCTCAACGAAACGGCGCGGCGATAACCGTTGGGAGCGCGGACAGTCGGACACAAATCACGCGAACACGTTTGGTAGCATCGGCCAAAGTTAATAAGTTCGCTTTGATCGAACAGGTTCCGTAAGTGGAACATGGAATTTTAAATTGGTCAAACGAAGAGATGATACGGAAAAAGTCGGTTAGCGTTTAGCTCAACTGCTAGCGATGTCAATCAAATAATATAAATTTTAAAACTCAATCGGCAATTGGATTCATTTCAACAAATCGAAACCCCCATTTACATTATAAAGTTGACAAGAGAGGTAGCATAGAAATTTCATTCAGACAACTACACACTTCCTAATTTGCATAGTATGCATGCAAAATGAAATCACAGTTATTGTTTCTATCCACGAACTGTAAAGAAACAAAGAGACAGTAAAATCAGTTGTATTACCCGTTTCTTCATGAAGTTTATTATTATAATGGCTATCAGTGACTAGAAGATGGTGGTAATCAAAACTTTTCAATTAGCGTAATGAATCTGCTAATGATTTATGAATCAGCTCTCGCAATCCGTGCAATAGTGGAAAAGAAATAATCCTTCTACCGGAACGTCAAAGATAAGCGTCGATGTAAGAATTCCTTAGTCAATCGAGTGTGACGATTTTAGAGGAATAATCGTAAAAATCGCGGTTTATGAAGTGTGCATCGGATCGGATTCGGAGCGCAGAAGTAATGATATCGGAGTAGGAAGCGAGATCTGCGGTCGAGTGATACGGGAGGAGGCGGTGCGGTCAGTGGCACGTGGTGCCACAGCGATGTGTGCGGAAGATGCATGATCAGTTTTCCCTTTGTTGAGTCACTGGATGTAGACGGGGTAACTGAATGTAGAAATGTACTACATATGTAAATATCTCGTCTGTAGTTGTACTCCTCCACATAAGTATTAATAATATAAGGTTAAGTATAGAAAACCATTTTATTCGGTCCCGCTACTTTACGTCATTAAGTCATTAAACATAATATCGGTTGCATTTCATTAAAACTCTATTTACTGCATATTTCTCATAATATGTATGCAAATGACACGCTAAACATAGAAATATTCTCGTCTTAATTAAGCCTTATGGTGTTTAGGAAATAGATGACACAATTATTTTTTTGGCAAGCACAAGCGCAACCCGTGGAGCTTGTTCGAGGCCATGCCTCCAAACCACACCATAGTAACGGTCCCGGCGCAGGCGCACCCAAGCAATCTCCTCGCTCAACGGATGAAATGATAGCCTTAGGAAACTACCCTCATTTTCTTTAATTTGGTCCAATTCATGACTGGTCTTATTTAATTGTTTTATTACATAAAATTGTATTTTAAACTGTTCTTAAACGAATCAACTTTCTTATTTACAGGAACTTACATATTACTTACATCTAGCTTTAATTTAAGCTTAATAATCTTGAAATGATGGACGGAAATGTCTTTCCATGTACCTAATTGTGCTCATGTTCTCGAATCGAAAACGAACATTATTATAATGTCTTGAAAATGGATAACCTAATAAATACTTAGTAAACTCCATGGTAAAAATTGCATCTATATTTAAAATGCATACGGTTGCATTTTAGTGATGAATAGAATAGAGCAGCTGAAGCTTGGTTAGCCTACACTTACAGGCAGCTGCAGCCTCGTATAATTCCACAAACCATATTCATAATTACTAAGTTTATAGATGGACCAATAGTCAAGTTTAGAGTCGTAAACAATCGTGATAGAGTCGGCCTGCCCAGAACCGGCTCGTTGCAGTCGGGAACCGAATGTGGACTAACCTGGCCCTGGGTCACTGCGGTTCACTGTGTCAGTGTTACGAGAGGAAATTAACCACGCCTGTTACAAGAGTGTTCAATACTTTGTATTCATTGCCAGTAACATTATTAGCACCTGCTTATTCCTTTCTTGTCTTATTATTGCTTTCATCTGTTTTCTTTATCGCGTTCCTTGCGTCTAAGTATTTGAAGCATTTGCACCGCGGCTCTTATCTTCGTCGTGATCAATATTCATAAGTTCAAGGCGATGGCATTCCTTAACACTGCAGTATGGTTCGTTGGTGTTAATTCCATCGACTTAATATAAAATTAAAATAGTTGGCATACGAACCTTTTTTATGTGGAATAATTATTATTTACGATTAATTTTTGATACGGGAAATAGGGCAAAAGATAACTCAAAAGTATTTGTTTGTCTATACGAATTGATGCATGAAAATCTATAATAGTAAACCAATTTGAGAAGTATTTTTTTAAATTAAGTAGGTACTTTTACTTTTTTGCATTCACAATGCAGTTTTTATTATTGAAAATGAAATATTAGAAAAAAACTACCCTTCCTCCAAATACGGCTCCGTGGCTCAGCGGTCATAACATTCGCCCGGACAGTGAAAGGTCCCGGGTTCGATTGCCGGCGGAGCTACTTGGAGGATGGGTCGTTTTTTTCCTAATATTTCATTTTCAAGTATTTTTTTATTATTAGATCAGATTCTCAAATCATCAAGTCTCCCATAAAAAAGACCGTCGTCAGAGGTAACCTACACTGACTGCAGACGCGCGTGCAAATCGGTTAGGTTGCAGTCACAGTGCAATCGCGTGTAATCGGTAATGACTGCGCGGACGGGATGACTCACTCGCGGGGGGCGGTACACCATAGACACGATATATTCGAGAGGATCATTTTCATGGAGAACATTATGGTCAGTGACAGCTAATTCATTTTGGAAATAGTCAGGAGACGTATTTCCGTAGCGCTCGAGTTTGAATTCGCATTCGATAAAAATACTAACTTGGTATTTTTGAATAATCAAACCTATAAATCACAGTGGGTCTGACCACTCGTTCTAGAATTTCTACTAATTTCATCTTCATTAGTCTGTGGCCGCAAAATGTCGACACTGGCAAATCATATGTGTTTGTTTTTGCCATGGAAGTAGTAATACTTCCATGGTTTTTGCATTTTGCTATATCTTTTAAGTTTCTCTGTGATTTTCAAACAATTAAAGAATATTAATTTATTGGCATTTTATTCGAATGCTGCAAAAATGCATGAAAACGGGTGTAATAGAATTCGATTTCGTAGACGAACGACTGGTTGACCTTATACCTACGTTTTCAATTCGTATTCGATTTTCATTTCGAGCGCTACGGAAATACGTCTCCTGATGTTTTATAAGGATTCGCTTACACGGCAACTCAAATTGCTCATTTCCTGTCAATACTCGTCAGCTATGACTTAACGACCACATCAAGCAATTTAGGGCGATGCAAATGTAGCAACCTGTTGCTGAGATACTACCACACAATACCACGAAATATGGAGCAATTTTAAAAACTAGGCAATACAAGTTACCTCCACCGCACCCGCTGCCAGCCTGATTTTCTTCCGAATATGAGACGTAAAGTGCTCGTCAGATAAGTCTGCGCGCGGTAAAAATCGAATACTAATCTTTTCTATAACATAAGAACAAAAAAATGCACTGTAACTAGCGCCAAAAACGCGCCAGAGTTATCAGACACACACTTTTAGTTATACCTAAGTATAAATAAACGAGATAGAAAAAAAACCGACATTGTTAAACGTGGAATAAATGGAGCAAATAAAATCAATATTCCCGAAACAATGAAGCAATTTATTGTGATTGGTCCAGGTTGCTCCACTTGAAATTGCTCCAGAATTCCAGATTGATCCATGACAGTTGTCAAGCAATTATTGCTAAAAGAATTGCCCGTGTAAGCGCATTTTAAGGATTTCACCTCCGATTACATGCAATAATGATTTCCCGATTGACTGAATTGAGTGCATAAAAGTCTCTAATAGAAATAGGTAATATTTTTACATTTCGGATCAGTAAATCTAGCTTACAAGTGATAACATCGCATTTTGGAAGCTTTAGTACAGTACACTCAGTTGTTTTTGTCGCAGACAGTATAGTAAGTTTATAACGATGTTATTAAAGCAATTATTCCACTACTGTTACTATGAAATGAATAGTTATCTAATTTTCCAAGGAATGTTTGAATTCCACGGCAGCCCTAGCCCTACGCTATCGGCGCGAAAGAGCGCGCGCGGGTGCGAGTGTGCGCAAGCGCCGCCGGACCACGGTCAAGGCTAACCGTTCGCTTTTTACGCGCAAGCAAAAGTTCAGCGCTCTCGCGTCGCCTAGCGCGCTTATACTATCGATAAACACGCCGCCTAGCCTGCGATTAACATACGCAAAAACCATCTTTCCACCATACCAGGTAATGATTTTATTTTCTCTAATACCATTTTCAATAACTGAGTTAACGATGATGAAATAATAAAAACCCTATATGACTACGGCAATCTCAAAGGTGCAATCAAGTTTAATGGAAGAGAATAGTTATAAATGCACTGAACATATTGGTATTATGTACCTATATTTATTTTTATTCACAAATAGTAAATCTATTTATAGAAAATTGAAATTGCTGAGACAGGAAAGCTAGCTGTTAGAGAATTTAAAAGAGAATTGTTAAACATAAGTGTTAAAACCACTTTGCAGGAAGCCCATTCTGCAAAAACTAAGAGTTTCTTTACATAATTATACTAACGTATATTTTATGGAATTTAATTCTATTAGCAAGAACGTTGTAATTTATAACCTTCCTAATTATCACGATTGCATATTCTTATTACCATAAAAGTACTAAAAGCGTAATTACAAAACCAAATAAGATTGAGTAAACTAACCTTTAAGTTAAACATGGACAACAATTTCCCCATCACAATGCTAATAAAAATATCGCTCTATACGATCAGGTACTGCTTTAAATCATCACAAAGTTTTAATCAGAACCAGTGAATAATGACAAAAATTTAGAACAAGGTCAAGAATTGTCTCAAGAGTGTTAGGAGTGGACAATGGACCACCATTTGCAGCCGCTGTCGTGGGAGTGAACATTGAGAATTTAGACGAATAACTTGCACAATGGGCACTAAACAACATTATAGCAATTCCATTTGTAGTTCGCGGACCTATAAATAAACTCTTAGCGGTTTTTATCGGGATCTAGGGCAGAATACAAAAGAAGATGAGCCGAGCAAAGCTGCCGACATTTGTGATGCCAAAAATGGTGTGAGCAGTGTTTTGTTAGTAGTCAATTAACACTGGCTGACTGACCGTGACAAATGCACCGTCAGATGCTCATGGACTACATTTTGACGTTCAATTAATCATGCCTCGCCAAATACCGCAGTCTTGTTGAAACGACAAAGCCAGAGACTTAACCCTCATTCATTTTACACCACAATAATGTGAAGATTAGTTTTTTGTTAATGAACCGATTAACTTAAGCGACTTACCTACTTTTAAAGGAGGACTCTCGATCACATAAATAATCATTAGAATGTAATCAATTTGTAACCAAAGAACCAATATGCAGCTTCTAATATTACTTATATTACTTACTTATACTGCACAAAAACGATGTAGGTACCTAACTGTTTGTGTGATTACAAAACATTCCCTAGAACCTATTAGAAATTTCCTATCAAAACCTAACGGTTTTATCATTACGTTCTCTATGTGAGCTTATACACTTTACTACAAAGACTCAAACATGTCTATAATAATATTTTAAATTCCAAAGCAAAAGCTCTTTCTTCGAAATAAAATAAAACATGTTTCTCACAGTCATATAAATTCAACCCTTCTGAGCAGTATAGAGACTATTGCTTCTTCTTCTAAATAATTTGTCTTTTAAGACAAATTATTTTCTTTTAGACCTTCAACAAAATTTTAAGGGCCGTACACTTTTCCACCAAAATTAAAAGAAAAGTAAGTATAGTCTAAGTTTACTTATCAATTTTTTTGCGTTGTGCCCCAATAACCGCACGCAACTGGGATGCTTCTGAACCAATTTGAAAATAAAATAGCCGGGGAAGTACCGTCCAGCGCAGTTAGCTAACTAACCTCTCAAGAATCTGATGAACAAGCCTGACCCAGATCGAAACGAGACGATTCGAATATTAGCGGCTCCGATGTCTCGACAAACATCAATAAATTACTAGCTTCAAGCTCATGTAAAACCATCCGATAGATTGAACGGAAAGCGATTTTGCAATATCTATAATTTCGTGTTAAATAGCATAAGATTTCCCAGTGGGATTTTCACTAGCACCGCTCACAAAATAAACGGCGATTATGTGACCGCAAACCGCAAGTAGGCTCGTTGTAAATAAACTTTGATAAAAGCAGCATTTAAACACCTGAAGCAGTGGAGCCAGCGGAGTGTGAGCTAATAAAATTGTGAATAATTGCAGATTATGCGCACGAGTGCTTCTGCGCAACACTCACGCCCAGAATCAATGCGCTGTCACGAGATATGCAAGGAATGCTATTAACGCTTGGAAGTAAGCTGTAAAGCTAAGTAGCCACAACGGTTTTGTCGAGTCACTCGATTATAGAAATAAGCGTAATCAAAATAATAAGGCATTTTCCATTAAACAATTATCTGATGACTGTAAAACATGCAACAGCAGAATTAGTGGAAAGGAATCCCTAAAATGTCGTTTAAACATCATTTGGAGCAACTATTTGAACCGTGGGATGAAAAATAACCAATTAACAAAACGTTAGATTTTAGCTTAAAGAAAGATTTTACAAACAATTAAATATATTTTACATTTCTACTTAACGACCGTATGCTAGGTGCAAAATAAATAATAAGGAATCTGCTTTGGGAAAATAGAATTTTCGAAGCGACTGCACACATTATTTTACCGGAAGCAATTGGAATGAGGAAGTGGCTACCGGAACGGATGCTGCCGTTGATAATGTTACCTCATCTGCCATTAATTACAATGTCAAGTAAAAAATAAAACAATTGCATAGTGATGAAGCCATTAAGTACCTACCGAGCTATTCAAAGGTCAAGTCCAGCCAAATAAATGAGAATGACAATGATGTGGCAAGATTAGCCATTCCAAATTCCAAAATTACTAAACAACAAAAACACGTATTTTCCGTCTTCTTTGGTTTACATTGACTGTAAAAACGTTGTAAAATCCTCTTGTTATTATGAGATCAATAACTTCTTCCAATTATTCTAATTAATGACACAACATTAGCCGATAACCCTCTGTGAAGATTATGAAGTAAGTATTCGCAATATCTCTAATGGATATGCACATTTTCAATAGTGCTGGGTGGTCCATTGATGAGATACCACTTGAGAACGGGTGTACATCATTCTTGCCTATCCACTGAATCTCTGACAATTCAATTAAATACTCTAAGTAACAACAGCATACTCGTATATCTTAATGGAAATCCTACTTGCGATTTGATTAATAATAAAATATCAATCGCAACCGCTGTAGTCGACAAACGTTAAATAAACCGATTAGTTAAACTTATAAGCTATATCGCCAATAATGATTTGTATCTCGCGTAGGTTATTTATCCAGCTAATAAGGCTTCTGTGTCAAACCTAATGTATTAAACCAGTTAAAAGCTGGTTGCCAGTAATCGGCCGAGTCGCTCATTCGCTAAGCGTTTGATACACTCACTAAAAGCTTCGCCAATGAATAATAAAGGCACTGACGCGTAACAAGATACGCTTGTTAGTGAACATTTCCTCAAATTAATGAATACCACCGCGGAGCTGAAAGATAACATGAGACTAACGAGATATATTTCATTAGTAACAGACTTTCCACAGATTACTAAAGAAAGACACTTTCTTAACGGAATAATACAAAAAAAACAGTGCAAATACACACATAGGCGAATGGAAATTGTTTGTTGTCAATCTGTCGATCGATAGTTCGGATAAGTTGTCGACGCCTGTTACTTTCACATTTATTTATTAGGCGATACAATGATAAAAAAAGATCACCGATCAAGAGAGAAATCACCGTTTAAAATGGATATAAGTAAAAACAGAATACAAATACGTACTTCCTTTATAAGCTATGAATAAGATTGGTAATCATATAGCTACTGAAGACAAGCAACTAGTCAAATAAGGGGAGCCGGTCTCAGCAATTATAGAGCTTTGCACCAGAAGGCAAGAGAACAAGTTCAGCATGATTGGTAATGTATGAGACGACTTCCAACTGAGGTATTAATTAAGGCAATTGCCTTTGATCACATCGGTAAGATTAATGAAAGATTAACGACGTTTTTGCTGCAACTTAACAATGTAGTTGCAACCATTTAATTTATGTCGAATTTAATAAATTAAAGCCCCAATAAAAACAATGACACATTTGAAGAACTGAAATCAGTACTTATTTCTTTTAAATTATGACAGTTACAGTCAGTGACATTTTTCAGAGTCAGTGACTATTTTGATATTACAGAGTAGCCACTTGCAATACTAAATTAGCTGTCAAAATGGTCGAATGCAAAATGTTTTAGTTCCGAAGATTATCACCGGAACAGAAATGCTTGTCGCACTATATACAAAAATACAAAGAATTTATTTATATTCTTCATGTACTTACTTAAAAATGATTTATTATAGACTGCCCAAAAGAGTATAGCCTAATACAACTTCAATATGAGACACGAGACACACAATTTCTGAAGCACATGAGCATTTCGTGATAAAATCGAGTTCCGTCCGATACTTGACAGAATAATGACCATCCATCATCAAAGATTCGGCAATCAACACCAATAGGCCTGGAATCATAAATCACATCATGATCGATGGCAACAATCGATTCACTTTCGCCCATCCGATTGTTATCGCAAAAACTGGGCGGGCGACTCGCCGCTGTTTCCTGGCAGGTTCCTCTTAACGCCGCCGATTTACAAAGCACCCACACCGGTGGTCCCACGACAAAAGAACGCGCCATTCTCACTCGACAGGGTTGTATTTCATTCACCGAGAACGATGTGATTGAACCCAGATTGCTCGTATCCTTGAGAACTGGTTGGAATTGAATAGTGTTATATAAAGCACTGAGAATTTCTTAGCGAACGATCGTGGCAGCGACAAAGTTCACAAACCATAGAACTGACACGGAATGTGACCGTTTCGCAGAAAAGATATTGTTTACGGAGACGCTAACGATAACCAAATAGAAATTGATGCTCACGCTACGTAAGAAAAGCAATTTGAACATCAATAGTTCACAAGATGAATTACATTGTGAAACTTTAAGCTTTTAAGGCCATACTGTGTCCAAAGAAGACTAAGGAAATTCTTTATTTTTCTTATAAGAAATCTAAACCAACGTTAAAAATAAAACAATTTTCTGAACTAGTTTGTATAAATCGGCTAATAAGAGCTGCCAACATGTTAAACCTGAAAATGTATACATCGCTTGCTCTCATGTGAGCTCCGGCGCAGCAGAGAGCAGGCATCGATCACGCTGATGGATGGCGGGAGCGGGTCCCGTTGGGGCTGCTTAGCAAACAATCGGGAGCAACGGGGCTAACTGCTTACAGCTCGCCCGCCAGCTGTCTCCGCACATCGCACTCGCTACACATTATCATTGACATCACCGCACGTCAACGGCTTTCAACAATTCTTGGAAGTCATATTCTACAACATTTCGAAGACCATTAGAATTGCTAGCTTCTGATAAAACAGAAAATCAAAAACAGGAGATCGGAAAAAACAAAACAGATCTGAATTAAAACTGCCTTCAGTTTACCTCAAAGACGTTCTTCCACAGGTCGGCGTCGGCCTTAACGCACCAGCGCCTGCGCCGCTCAAAGGGAATCGTGTCATGATCGCAAATTGATATCTCAGAAGCCGCGGTGAAACGAGATAGGCGCGGGCGCGGCGCTTATTATCTAATTAGCAAAGCAATTGATGCGCTAGCGCAGCCATCCCTGCGCCGCCGCCGCTGTGTGCACTAATTGCAGGGCGAACAGTCACTGTGCCATGCAACATGTAATTGTCTACAACAAGAAAAGGTAAAGCTTTTCTAGAACTTTGCAGTCGATTGGTGCACAAACAAAACAATAACAAGAAACACATCGCCACATCGGCATTCACGTTACTAACGATAATAATTAGCATTCAATTTACTGCAGTAGTTGAATTTGATTTTGTGTCTTATTGAACGATGATGTATCTGCGTTCTAAAACAATGTGCCATTCATTTTACCAAATTAATAATTTGAGAATACAATCGGTTGTGTTTACAGATTTATGTGTGTATAAATGGCGTATTATTCTAAACATGATTTACACCAATAATATAATTACGTTTGATATATTATGTGTACCTATCTAACTTCTCTTAAAGTTGACGCTCAGCTCGTCACGCCATATAACGAAATATATTCGAAAACAAACCGTTAAATCTCCCATTCGAGGCGAGTGACGAGCAAAATATGGTGATAGTTCTACTTGGGTGACGGATCCGGCGCGTGCGGTCGCCTCGTAAATTCGGGCCGAGTCGCTCGCTGCGCAGGAGCATAAACCATGCGCCGCGCGCCGCCACCGCCCCGGTTTATATCCTGGCGCAGGTGCCTATCTAGGACTGTGCCATTAGTTTGTTTCACTTAGAAATACTGCGCGAGTAATATTCTTGGTTATTATATAAAATGTTGCTTTAAATAGACTTCATCGATCGGTAGCGTAACAGTCGAAGTAATTAATTTGAATGCTGACATGATTCTTTTAAATAAAGCTGCCGCCGACACCAAGCTGCCGGGATGTGTCGGCGGGTGACGGAATGGCGGGTGTCGGCTTGGCATGTAGACTGCTTAAGTATAACATGTAAAGAATAAGTCATTTATGGGCGTACTTATCCAATAACGGCAACTGCAACTAAATACCTTATTGAATAACTATTATGAAAACGCAGTTACTTCGTGAACATGGCGTGGGCAACTTTTTTTGGGCAAATACAGACTTTTCGTATACCTAGCAGTAACGGCATGTTGGACTCAGTCAGACATAGGGATGGCGTGTGCAACTGCGCCGAAATATCAGAGACTCGAAAACAAAATTATAAACATTGTATCCCGTTTTTCTTAGTTATAGTGATAAAGACCATGCAAGTTCAAATGGTATTAAGTAATTGAAAACTCCACCATAATTAATAGCTTTACAAATTGTACTAACAGCCTTCATTGATGTTGGACACACCCCACTCAAAATAACATTTTTACAATTGATAATGGCGCATTTTATTGTTTAATCGCTCCAGAATAAGAACAAGCGAATATGCCAGTTTATGAACAAAAAGCTACTCTTTGTTCATAAACTGTTCATAAACTCTACTCTGTCTGATTGAATGTAGGTAAGGTATACTGACTGAGCTCAAAGGAACCTCGAGTTTAAAAATGTTAAGGTTTATTTACTAATATTACTCACCTGTTGCTCAGACGTAACTTCTTGTCTGCTACTATCATCTGAAATAAAACATAATTATGTTAAATAACAAGAAAAGAGTAAGAAACGATAAAAAGAAATACATGTATTGACACACACACACACACACACACACACACACACACACACACATACACACACACATACACAAAAGAACAGAGAGGGAAAGGGAGAAAACACAAACAATAAGTACCTACTACATAATCTTGTCTCAGCATAATGTAAGTAAATTTTAATGTGACAACTAAATTTTCAAAGTGCCAGCAGAGGAACGCTAATCCCCATATACACCAATATTGTAAAGAAGTAAAGTTTGTTTGGATGTGTGAAGTAAGGAAGAACTGTTGAACCGATTTTTAAACTTTTTTTACCAGTAGTAGCACAGATTACTAAATAGTTACTATGTAACAGATAGCTCACTCCGCTAAGTCATTTCAATAAATAGCAACTCTAACTATAACGCAATAAAGTAGCATTCAGCTTGTACGGCGCAGGCAAATTACGAACGGCCACTCGTTGTCGTTGCATCTCTTTCTATCGCTTATATTTTAGCTCTTTTCGGACCTAATTTCTATGGATTTACAACGCCGGCTTTGCCGCCGCGTTTTCGAGCCGACACGGGGAGTGAAATAGGCCTGGTAGTAGAAAGCTACATTAATCCTGACCTGCCCCCTGATTGACGAACCGTCGGAAACGCTTCCGACAGCGGAATGTATGCTCTCTCTCCGGCACTCACTATAGAATAGACAAAGACAAAGCACAGAATTCGAATCCGATTCCGTATCCGACGGTTTGTGAATCAGGGGGCTGAGTGACATATTTTATCCCGATATTAAATAAAGGGAGCGGGTAAAACCACGAAGATCAACTTGTCATTTGTCTGAGACTGGCTCTTAGTCATCGCTACAAAATCGCACTCGAACTCAATTCGAACGGAAGAATCATTCTGAATGATTTCACAGGCCGTTGGTAACAATCGCGACTCAATTGCTCGTCATCATGTGCACCACCCGAACACTCACAATGGTCTGGTAGACAAGTGGAAGACGAGCTCCCAACAAGGGTCGTTGTACTCAGTTCGCGAATACACAGCATGGGGCGGCTCGATATGGTTCACAGATTCACTCATTTACGATAACGCCCTGCGCAGACGAAGGACTTTTGTCCTAAAAGTGGAAATATTTGCTGCGAATGCAACGTAAACGAAGATTGTTCTGCCCATAGAGCTCCTCCTCTCCTGCCACCTTGCTAGATCTTTACGAATGAAATAAAGCCCTCGTCTGCGCAGGGCGTAAACGGTGTAAGATCCTTTAAGTAAAGACATAGGTATTAGTAGCGCCTCTGTCGAGCTGCGCTGACAAGCAGGCATCGTCCAAACAAATAGCCTATGCTTGAATGAGCTTCATATTATCGCTCAAATATTCATTTTATTGGTTGACTAGTAAATTTTTTCGTAACATTTAAATTACATGTCTGGTCAGTCATAATCATAAGTCATATCTGGTCAAGGTCGCGAGAAGCCGCTGGATGCGGGCAGCGCAGGACCGATCGATGTGGAGATCCTTGGGGGAGGCCTATGCCCGGCGTCGTGTGGCTGATGATGATGATTAGATTACATTTCATACAATAATTTTGAGTTAGACCAACTGAGTGTCGCAAACGGCTTCGCAAAGCCTGCGATTAAAGTACTTAAATAAAAGGGAACTGGGTTCAATCATAAAAAATTGGTAATTAAATTATCACTCGGTTAACAGATACAATAATTATTATCTTGTATGTAGTACAGCCCAGAACTCTTATAAGACGGAAAACTCTTAATACCATATCATCTACTCTTAACGATGATAATGGCGGGACCTCTCGTCCCCGAGAACGACCTCCAAACCAAAGCAGAAGTCAGATCTTATGTAGTGCCACTGACACCTTGGCAAATGCATGTCCTTGCCAAACCCTGGCGAATGCATGTCCCTGCCAACGCAAGTTTCGTTTAGTCGCATTGTCTGTCCGCGTTACAATAAGAAGCACCAGTGACTGCGCTTCAGGTATTTCACGGATAAGAAGTAGGTATTGCACCTTGTGAGGCTTCTTCGCGCCTCTAAAGGGTATCATGACGCTAGGTACCTACTTAACAATATGTTGACTTGTATAATTAATTAGTAAGTAACAGTTTAAGTTCAATAGCTCATACGAGTAAACCTTCAAATATGAAAATGGTTTCGAAGCTGTGAAGAAATCTCAGTGATATTCATAGTTAAATAATTTCCCCGACTCATTATCCTAATCACTAGCATATTTCTTGGGCCGACTCTAACATTTTACAATGCCATAACGTCGTAATAGTCTTCAAATGATCTACACTCATTTAGTTTAAACACTTTTCGCAATTTCTAACAAGGTATATGTACGAGCCTCAACAATTAACCTCAAATTTTTATGCCTTGTAGTCACGCATTCTCCACATTTTGGGAAATCTACTAAGCACAAAGAATTGCTATCATAAATAGTTAAAATACAACGAAAACTTGTCAAACGAACTTTACTAATGGATTTGACCATATCGACAGTATCAGAAATAAAAAAAATACAATATGTACCTATATTCAGGCAAGTATCTGTATACGTATTATAAATTATAAGTAACAAACTTTGTTAAGCGATTTAATTCATACTGTCCATTCCGTGCACTTCGCTCGCATCACGTTTTATCTTGCTAGGTAAATATGATGTAAATACAGACCAGATAACCGCCTGGAACAGAGCTGCTCACGACAAACAAAACGTCATTACTAGAAATAGGTGAAATTGAAATATATCAACTCTTACCTAATTCATTCCAGGAAAAAATGTTTCATTTGAAGAAAACGGTTATATTTATGGTCTGTTGTTTGAGGGTTTGTAAATTAAAATAATACGACTTTTGTGAGGTTGTAGGTCTTTGAACTTTTGATTTTCAAAAATGCTATAGCAAAAAACCTATAGGTGCATTTACTACAATTATTAATGTATAGAAACAAAAATCTTTAACCAACTTTCTTCCACCAAAATATTTAATAAGAAACGAATTTTAAAGTTGAACCACCAAGTTTCTCGAATCTCGATAAAGCCATTTCAAGACGACTCGCACAAAACAAAGCCTCGCGGAAACATCAAAAGAATTTTGCTCTAAAAAGATAATGATGTGAGTAAATAAGGAGATCTACTTTGGCGGCGCAAGCGCATTTGCGCAGTGCATTCACCCCCACCGTGACAGACCCAACCCGCGTGACGTTGACTGACACACTCGTCCACAAACGTCGCGACATTTTCACAGCCTTCGTCACCACACAACAAGACGCAAACTCCAACAAAACAACACTCTTGTCACAGTAAATCAAATATGGCGATACGAATTCCTGTTATAGTCGTAACAACAAGATCTATACACTGCGACCGATGAAGTCCGTTCCACAATCTGATTTCCTTGATTGTTACAAAAAATTAAGCAAGCGACGTACCTACTTAGAGCGTGGTGCAAAATGAGAATTACTGTTACCTACATTAATTTATAGTTCAATGCCTTGCCGTAATAAACATGTATTTTAATAACCTGATTTCTATAGTGAATTATCTTACTACCGTTAATCTCTGCTGCATTTACTTACAGATTTATAGATTTTAATGTGGAAACCGAGATAAAGACTTATTAGTTTTTATTTTCTAATAATTTAAGCAAGAGTTCGCTTGTCGCATCGCACCCGAGAGACGTAAAATTACCTAGACAAAAAATTAGACTGAAAGTCAGTTGGAAGTTCTATAAATTTGTAAAATTATATCAAAACAGTGTAAGCAAGCCATCAAATATAGAAATATGTCCTAACAATCTTTAGGAAAAGCCTTGAGTTATATGTTACTTCAAAACTACAACAGCTTACAAAGCCTCATCTATCAAACTAAATGGCACATTATTTAAAACATTCAACTTTCTTACAGTTAACTAGGCGAGCTGAAGTTTTATCCAAGGTCATCGGGTGTTGCTGCAGCACGCGACATTTTGTCTCAGATGCGGCGTGACAAATTGTAGAACGACATGCAGTTAGGGTTACCACATTTTTGGATTTTTCAATGCCTCGATTAAAAAATAATCTTCACTTGATATCCTTTAACACAGTTAAATTGAAAAATCATTGTCATTCACTTCTCTCTTGTTTGTGACCGACATTTATTGCTGTCGTGAATTGAACCTTCTGACATATTTTATCTGGTGATTTAAAAACCGACCCCAAATCAAACAACCGACTAATTACATAGATATCTGTTAGAACTACTACACAAACACGTTACGATTTTTTTATGATAAATAACGATTTTCCATCAAAACAAAAGTCATGTTATTACATTCATAAGTGGTCAATAGAGCTTGTTCGGAAAAGATCGACGTTCCTGAACGCATCTCTAACGTCACGTCAAATTGACATTAGGCTGTCACTTGAAGTTGACAGCGCCACTTGATTGGAATTCTTGTAACAAAAATGTCGGATTAATTTTGCTGAATTGTTAAAAATCGCTCGCGTTGAATATGCCTGGCATATCGAGTTTGAATTGAATCCTGAATTACCCTTTCGATCCCGTTTTGTACGACCAGGATTTAGACGCCATCTTTGAGAGTGGCCCGGTCGCGGCGTGTTGAAATAAAGAGTTCTACCACACGCGTTGTTGTCGGGACCATATATCATAATAAGCAAGTCCTGCCTGTGTTATTGTGTACCTATTGTTGAAGCGCCCAGTCTCTTGGGAACCCTGTGTGGTATTTGTGTTGTGAGTAAGGTGACGAATTGGTAAGGTCTGCAGACGAAGAAAGGACACCAGGGGCGCGCGCCCCCCCTTACACCACTTCTGCCTTGGAGACGTTCGACACACAGACCCGTATGTAACCTCACCTTACTTTAAATTAAGTCACTGTGTATCGCAGTCCAATTGTTCAGTTACATCCCCGCTGAAACCTAGTTTTTGTCCGGAGTCTATACTAGTGAAACCGCTTCCACTGCGCTAAGGCGATTCCGCGGATTTAGCAGGGGTGTACTGAACATTTCTTTTAAGTCTGTTCTCCAGTAGTATGTGATGACCCTAACCGCAGCGGCTGCGCGGGCGCCGAATCGTAGCATAGCACGTAATTGGTGCGTGGCACGTCCCCGTCGCCGGTAATGAATGACGGCTTAATCAATTTGTGATCGCGGAGATACGACTAACAAAACAATCAAATTCTTTGGAATAAATAGTAGAGTCGGTACTGCAAACTGAACGCCAACAGGTTGCGTACACACACTACGAGTAAAGAGAATAAGGTGAATAAAGTTTTTTGAAAGTAATTTTAATGCACCCAGGTGATTAAAGTTTACGAATAGTATACTTGAATATCAAACGAACTTACCAAGTGAAGTTCGATCACAATTATGTGAACGGCTTCATTCGACGCGATTTGGTTTACAAATGTAGTTGCGCCCCCAAGCGACAGCCTTGCACGGTAGTTTAAAGTTTTTTTTTTTGTACTGGCAACACTGATTTCCCGCCAATTTATACATTCCTCTACTCTGTGGTCCCTAACTTACCTGTTTGGTTACCTGTCACATTCGAATCATTATGTTTAAAGCACTTTTTATAGATTTTTATCAAATAGAGGGAAGGGTAAGTAATAAATACTTGATATTATTAATTATAGAATAGGGAGGGTGTATATTAATCGCGTCGAATGAAGCCGTTCACATAATTGTGATCGAACTTCACTTGGTAAGTTCGTTTGATATTCAATTATGTTTCACGGCTTCATTCTCTGCGATTTGGTTTACAAATGTAGGATGTTTAGAGAAAGTGATAAAAATTTGTAAAAAGATAAGTATGTAATGACATTGTTTTAAGAAAATATTGTCATAACATCAAGTTTCTTATGGTCTTTGGTTTTTAATCATCAATGTAGGTACTACATTATTATCTTAAATTATTGTATTTTTCTTACAGAATAATTCACAAATCAAAGAAAAACAATACTGATCTACCAAATTGATCAGTACTTTTGATAATTACTCTATTGTAAACATAGGCGAAAAAACTGATGAAGGTTCGCTCCATCCAGCATGGAGCAGAATTCCTATCACTTAAATTAATATTAACACCAGCCCTGCTGGTAGTGGAAGTCGCCGCATGGCGTTTGCTATGTGCAGTGCAGATGTGCAGTAAATACAAGAAGACTATTACAACGAAGAATATTTTTTAGTCAGGTACTATCGTATGCTTGTGAATTTTCCTATAAATGAGGACGTGTCCAACATTGTTTGTAACGAATAAAAATAGTGTAACTGGTGTTTTATTTAAATATTCCTCAATGCACTTTGCTTGACAGAAATCAGAGTGAAAAGGTCTTTTTTATCATGGTTGGAATGAATTAGGTCTGGATTTGTATTACAATTTCTGTTTGTGCTATGGCATAGATTATTTATTCTTTCACAAAGAAATGATTGCTTGTAATGAGCAGTAAACAAAGCCATCAGAGTTAACGACCTTTATTGACAGAAAGTTTAATATTATATTTTTTGACTTCCAAGATCTAGATCTTCATTTGGAACCTTTTGTGCCAAATAGTTAAGTAATGTATTTATAGTATCTCAGTTAAGTTGTAGGTACTTAGGCCTTGTGGGTCTATCTAAATATTCCCTTCATAAATAGCTCGATTCAGTGATCTGATCATCATAAGTATTATTTAACATTAAAATTGAGTATAATAATATTAGACTAGATTTAAAATTATTGTACCATATTTGAATTGTTTGACAAAATTGTGTGTTCAAAATAAATATTTTGTTAGTTCTGACCATATTCACTATATTTGATGTCATAGGCTAACCAGGCTTTGATACGTCTATCGTATTGTTTATACATGTTTCGTGACAAAGAGGCTAAAATAATATCTATAGTTCTTGGAGTTTTTTTTCATTTTAGTAAATGCTTGCCTGATAACTTGTAAGATGTGTGTTCATGTGAAAAGAGATTCTAATAAGTAAATATTTAGTTCAAAATACGTGTATTATCAGAAATGTATAATTTTCTAACCAATGGGACCACGGCAGTGTCGTCCAACATGAGACAATCACAATGTCTTGAAAAATGGCACTAATGCTTAAAACAGGATTATTTTTATTATTATTTATTACATTTAAGTATATAATATAAATATGTTTATATAATATACATTTAAACTCTGAAACATGCACACATTTGTAATGCAAACAATAAGATTCAATTGTTATAATTCATGACGCGAGCATGAGAATGGAACTAGTATTTTTCCAGGATATTATGTAAGCGTCGACTGCCTGTGCTTCTGGACCAGTTTTCAAGTTATTTAAGTAGAAAATTTTGGTTACAATGGCTTGCAATCTTATTATTCAGAAATGTCCAAGTTGTCATTTAGTAGTTATTCTCTATTGCCGAACTTTTCGCTTATAAGTAAGACAGCTTCACTTTCATCTTTTGTGTTTGTAAGATGCGAACAATTATATTTCCAAAAAATATTATTATAAAATATTTATAGCTGTTTTGTTTTACACATAGGTATGCGTAATATAATACTTATAGCAATCGTAACTTTGGTTATTAACTCGAGTGAATTAATGTGCAATGAAGCTTTATTTTCTTTCAAATGGCTCTGACAAGACTCTGGTTATTGCAAAATGAATCCTAGCCAGACTAACTGGCTGGGGTTGCTTCTACTGAGGAGCGGTAGAGTCTAAGACGGGAACGTTTATCGGCTACGTTCTTTGGGATAAGTATGTTTTTGTTCATAATTAGGATAATTAATAATACACAAACATTTAAAATATTTAAGCCAGGAATAATAGGTGGCAAGCAGGCCAAGAGTAAACGTTATAAGCCCGAGGAACTTTGTGAAGTCTTGCAATTTACATTTATTGAACTTCCCAAAAATAAACGTAAAATAATCCCAAAAAACCTAATACCTTTTAAAATAAATCGCAAGAAATTGACATTTCCTTTTTTCGATACTATACTAAACCACTTTTGTCTATTTGTTTATTAGAAAAGTTAGTGAGAAGTTAGTAAATCCTTGGTGAACTAAACGTGTCATGAAGGCAACCAGTGTCAAAAAGATTAATTAGGTATACTTATGTCGTTTTAATATATTACTGGTGGTAGTTTACGAAATCTCAAAAATGATATAATTTATTTTATTATTTAAGTATAGACAAACGGAACTGTATAGTGACTAAAGGAAGGTGATTGAATTCATGAAGAATTTGAAATTCATAAAGAATTGTATTTTTAACGAAGTTAAAGGTACTTATTCAATGCGAGTTATGTATTGGAATAAACATGTAAGCGTCTTTGAGGTCTATATCTAGACGTCATGTTACAGTTTTTAGTAATTACTTAGAGTATGTCACGCGGTAGTCCTAGTTGCCCGAGATTAAGTATAAAGCGATTATCACTATTTGGTTTCTGTACTAAGTAACCCAAAGTGACATTTTAAAATGATATTGTTTTCCTTTTTTACTTATATTTATTTATCTAGATTGAACATAATTTTCGTATACAAGGTTAGTTAGTTCATAGGTTAAACACTGGAACTATAAATTGCAATGAGCAATAAATTTGCATAGTATTTTTCTGCCTTTTTTATCTACAATGATATTATAGGGTCATCGGTAATGTACTATTGTCCAACCATGCATTAGTAAAATAATGCAGGCGACTTACGTATTACCTCGTGGTCTACTACCGGTAAGTTCTGGATGCTGGATAGCGGCGCGTGATGTCGACGTCTTGATGTGACTGGCGGGTGCGTCAGGCGCTGGGTGACCTCTTGCAGCATCGGAGATGGTATGCGCCCTATAGGCTGGTTTCCAATGCTGTGGCTTAAAGTGTTAAGGATTCTTGTTGACAGTGTCCTTTCCATGAAAGATTTCAGTTTTGGAGTACCTACCTATTTCTCAAAACTGGATTCGGTTTTTGGAGACATTTTCACCAAAAACCTGATTGATTCTAATCATATCTATTTAGGTGTATTTTAGGTCTATATTTATTCTTTAAATTATTCTCAAATTTCATAGCGTTTTAGTTTTTATGAAATTACTATCACAGAAAATGCTACATACATCAATTTACTATATATGTATAGCCTAATAGGCTTTTATTTTTGGATGCTTCATCATTTAGTATAAATATTGGGAAACCAACACTATCGAAATTTAGTTTTCGACCTTTATCCGACCGGGAATCGAACCCGGGACTTCACACATAGTGGCACCCTGAAAACTGATGCATACCCCACTTGACCACGAAGGCAAATAGAATAAAGATAAATATAGATTCCATGGCTATGGCCAGGTTTTTTTTTTTTTTTTTAAAGCTATCCCAATCTGCTTTTGCTTGAGCAATATTGTAGTTTCTCTTTGACAAGCGGCTTTGAAACAGCGGCTTTTGCTTCGGAATTGAGGGTAGGAGCTGCTAAAAAGGTCACAAATGTCACAATAGTTTGGAACTATTTAATATTTAAAAAGTCTATCCTTGACCTTCAGCTTTATATTGTTACATACGGTTTTTTCCCTCAGCTGAAGAGCAGTGAATAGTCGAGACAACTGATGCTAACCCTTGTTTTGTGGCCGTTGGTGCTGCCTCGTCCTGATGTGACGATGCTGCGGCCGGAAGTGGGCACGGCGATACCGGTGACAATCCCGAGAGCTGCGACGCCGATTCGACTTCTCGAATACGAATATATAGCAACTGAACTGGGTTGCAAACAGTGACTAAGTAGCCCAATAACGTGACGGTATCTGTCCTGGGTATGACAGTAACGCATCACTTAGTAATTGCAGCCATCCGGGACAACATAGTTCTTTTAAGAACGAGTACTTTGCTTGCTCGTCAAGCAAATACAGTGGCTAAGTAGCCCAATAACGTGACGGTATCTGTCCTGGGTATGACAGTAACGCATCACTTAGCAATAGCAGCAACCCGGGAACACATAGTTCTTTAGTAATTTTCTTGCTCGGTGAGCAAATTTAGTGGCTAAGTAGCTCAATGACGTGACAGTATCTATCTGTCCTGGGTATGACAGTAACGCATCACTTAGTGACCAATAATTGCAACCATCCGGAAATACATAAGTAGTTCTTTTTAGAACGAGTATCTTTCTTGCTCCTCAAGCAAATTTCAGTGGCTTAGTAGCCTAATAACATAATAGTATCTGACCTGGGATCACTTCAGTAATGCACTGGTACAACACAACGACGTTTTCTTCTTCACTGTCTTCATGGTGTTTCCTTTTCTTCCCCAATGTTCAAAGTATCTCGCAGCGAGTAGAGTAGACGTGCGAAGGCTTGAGCACGGAAACGCTGAATGATTCGAATGATTCGAATGTGACAGGTAACCAAACAGGTAAGTTAAGGACCACAGAGTAGAGGAATGTATAAATTGGCGGGAAATCAGTGTTGCCAGTACAAAAAAAAAAAAACTTTAAACTACCGTGCAAGGCTGTCGCTTGGGGGCGCAACTACATTTGTAAACCAAATCGCAGAGAATGAAGCCGTGAAACATAATTAATTCACCTAGGTGAACTAACCCAGGTGAATTAAGTTTACGGAGGGGCACTGGCGAAGGGCGACATGCCGAATCCCATCATTTTTTCACAATGTTAAGGCCTTATCTCCTGAAGAAATGCTTGACGTTTGCATCACATTTAATTTTTTTTGATCCGGCTTACCTTTATCCTCCATATTTCGACCCATTCGGCAATGATACTATAAATTTGCCGAGAACCGTTTGATTAAAAATTAGAAAAGAACAGATCCTTTATTCATATTTTTTAGAGATTTTTTAGCATTTTTAACTTACATGGTCATTATCACAATACTTACATGACAAATAGCTATGAACAGTAATAAGTACTAACCTAATTTCCAAGTTAAAAATATTACTTAAGTATTACTTAGATGCCATCACCAAAACGATAAAAAGGCTGGAACACAAAAAATAAATAGCCTGACATTATTTTTTTAACAGAGGATACGGAAAAGGTAACATTAACTTTTTGTAGTCCCACAAAATCGTGACGCGCACTCTAATATGGCGATTATAGTTTTTAGGAACATAACGACGCGGGCCATTTCCTTAATCGACCCACATTTGCTTCTCATCATGTTAACATCATATTATGAGGCATTCCATAAGGACGTGAAATCATATTAAGAACAAAACTTCATTCAGAACCATAATACTGATGTAGTAGATTCTATAAAACTACTTAATGGTACTTGGTAAGAACTACTTGGGAGAATGATAAAAGTTAACATCCCATTAAATAAAATTTCAAGTGTAGCATTTATATTGTTCTCTATGAAAGGTTGTTCAGTGACATCACTGATATCTATTGCAATGTCAAATACGTATCTGGTTTCAAATGTTACAACGGCAACAGCATTGATTGGTACCGGGAGTTTCAGCCTATCAAATGTGGTTTCCAGCCCACGTAGTTAAACGTATAATTATTGCAGTAGGTGGTCAATTACTTAAAAAACCATTTCAATGTAAAAAATATAGTTCCGCGTTGACGTGTATCCACCTACGTAGGTAGTGTTTTGATTAACTTCAGCAAACAATTTTTTGCATTTAATTAATTTAAAAAAAAAAATACTATGTGGACAATTGGACATCCACGGTTCGCGGAAAAAAACAGCTGTTCCATACATTTCAGTCGAGTCGATGTTGTACTTTTGTATGGAACAGCTGATTTTTTTTCACAATTCCGTGATTGGTCCCATAATAAAAATTGATCGTATTGCCTATGCCCAGCAGTGGGCGTCGTTCGGCTGACATGATGATGATGATGATGATGATGATCATCCCCTAAAATCTCTGTAGGCAGGACTAATAAATTTTTTGTGGAGAACAGCATTTTTTATGTTCACAAATAAATGTTCGTTTTGACCCATATCTCGAAGGATTATCATTGTTTGAAAGAATTCAACTTGCTTTGGCTTGTCTCAAAACAGATACACTTGTCATGTCATTTAATTTTAATTGGAGCACCTCAAAATTCGTAATATCTCAACCACTTCCACTGCGTCTCATGCTATCATCTAAATCAAACAACTTTCTTACAAATGCATCAGGCAATTGCCTTGGAGATAACGTATCAGATTCAATCAGTCTGTTTGTTTATATGTAACAGATAACGAAACCAGAACTCCTACAATGCAACGACGAAACAATAACATAGCATTTCAGCTAATGTAAATAGAATTATGATACAATCAGATTTAAGAATCACATACCCGAGTTCAGACATCTGCAAACACATTCGCTATTTAGAAAGGAAAACAAACCTAACCTACTTTGCTTAAAGCCCAATTAATGAGATGCACGAGTAAATCAAACAAGAAAACGGAATACATTTTCTGCAGCATAAATTATAGTGTTTAGGTGCATTTGGTGAAGTTTCCACCTTGCGATGTTGTCACCGCGTCTAGACGAAGGCTGCTGCGTTGCGTTGTTTGAAAACAAGCTATTGTGTGGCGTTACGGGAGTCACGTGCTGATGCCTAAATACTGCCGTTATAACTGTGTCGATTTCATAATTTAACCACCTTCAAAATTCTTTAAGTTTTTTGGAAAAAAAAACTGTAAATTAAACAAAACCCTTACAATAGTTTTCAACTATTGCAAGTTTCACTGTTTTGTGCTATTGCATCAGGTAGAATATCCACTATACTATTATGATTTCCAAATTTTCTTCTTGTCATGAATGGTTAGATAAATTTAAGCAAAAATTATAAGTACTCATCAAATATTAGGTCAAACAAAAATTGTTTAATCCGCTAATCCAACTAGGGCGTGATTTCGTCATGACCTAAATGTTGCGTCGATCGCGATAAGATAGGACACATAAAATGTGTTTGAATATGAGTCGATAGATGTACGTACAAGGCCGTTTCGAACTTTACTAACTAAGCGATAGTAGCAAGGACAACTAAACCAGTAACTATTTCATTACCCAAATGATCTTACTTATACTATAAATGCGTCTCTGTCTGTCTGTGTGTTACACAATCACACCTAAACTATTGAACCGATTTGAATGACAATGGTACAGAGATAGTCTAGAGCCTGAGAAAGGACATAGGCTACTTTTTATTCCTGAAAAATATCACCTTCCCGCGGGATAACGTCGTGTAGTACAAGCGGGCGAAGCCGCGGGCGGAAGGCTAGTAAATAATAAAGTATTTTACTAACTGTAAACATATAACGCCAGCCAGTGCTTTTATTTACATGAAAGTAAAAATGCTCGTACCAAAGCAAGTAGGCAGCTATATCTTGGAAACATTCACCTAAGTGGCCCTAGCATGGCGGTGTGACCCTCCCGATGGTCCAATCGATTGCCAATTAACTGGAGTAAATGCGAAGTGAAAGGGGCAATAAACGGCGGGCTGAAACAGTTAGCGGGCCCGTGGCAGGAAGAAAGGAGACGGTACAACAACAAGCTGGTACAAGCCAGCATTGCCAGCCACTCGCCATTCTCAGTTCTCATGTTTAACCTTGGTAATGAAAAATTCTTCAATACTCGGCCATTTGCATGCTGCAGATTTTACACTATCCTCCATGCCTATAATTCAATAACATGTTCTAGAATGCCCATCTGGGTATCCTATATCCTACCTACACTGCATAGTTTTTGTAAAATCTGAAGTTACACATTAGCAGGGAACACGGAACACAACCTTAAAAAAATGTTGGCAAAAATAAACTTGTCATTAGTTTATCATCGTTCTTTTGGAACATACACTTACAGTTTTCATTATTTAACTAAGATTTGCCTCAAAACTTTAAACAGCTGCATTCAAAATTCAAATTCAAAATTCAATATCGTTTATTCAATTTAGGTTTGTTTAACAACACTTATGAACGTCAATGAAGCTACGCCATCGGTTCGCAAATCCTACGGCAGGAGACCTTGTAGCGAGAAGAACCGGCAAGAAACTCGCCAAGGGCTATTTTTCTCTCCCTGTTTTAACTTATACAGAGTCGTCAAATTTGAAAAATGACCTTCACATAATAGTAAAGTTACTTTCCATACAATACAGAATACCGCTTAAATTAAGTACAATTTTGCTTATTACCTAAAACAGTAAACAATTTTCAACTACTTAAACAAGGAATCAAATAGTTTAATGGACACACTAATCTTAATCTTATTCACATTATATTATAGGATTAATGAAAAGGAAACTGCAAGCTGCGCTGTATATTCAAATTTATAAGTATTAACAAATAAAAGGAATTTTTGAATAAATAAAACATTAAACGTTATTAGAAAAATTGCTGTTACTGTAAGACACGGATACCAAAATTACTATGAGACACACCAGCTCGCTCATAAATCTATATAACCTATATAAACCATATCCCGAACACCTTTAACACAAGTAAACATGAGCAGACCCACCCCACTGGCAGCACCCGTTCACGAGCATGACGCATGAGCCAGCCATCGCTTCGCTCAACCATATTTTAGGGAACGTAACGACCCGACTCACACGACACCACCGCATTGTTGGACAACTCCTGCTTTGTTCGAACCGACTGTCACTAGCTACATAACGCACGGTTGCCACTAATGCAGAACCACACTTCCTAATTGTTTCTGATCAAGCGAGACAGCTCGTCATTATGACAATGGCGTAACGATTCCACTGATGAACCATCACGCGACTAAACATCATTTGCATATTCTTAAACACTCATTAACACTGACAGTTGGATAGAATTTACAGAATCCATTGAATTTAATAAATGCCGAATTTTAAAGGCTATAGAAGGACCTACATTACCTGTACCAAGTAGTAGTTTCAAAGTAAATATGGTTACAACAAAAGGCATTTCTGTAAGCACCTGTTTCTTGGTAGAAAGATGACTTATCGGCAGTTGTTTATCTTTCGGCGCCTCTGTTCGAGGGCCATTAACGTGGTTTACAGGCATAAAACTTTATTCCTTGCCGGTCGCCAACAATCGCCACTTGTAAGCAACGTCGTAACCGCTATCGCAAATTTACGATATTGTAACTGGAGTTTATCAGTTAATTAACTGCGGACCAGCGGAGATAATGACCTACAGGTACGGAGTATCGAGATGCCCTCACTACCGTAATAACTAAGAATATTGTATGTTATATTTAAATTATGTTTATCTTCGCACATCGTTAATGAGACACACTAAATGAGTTCGCGTGAATCTTTTCACTATGCATTCTCATTGTCCATTGTTTTTATATCATCATCTTTAGCTATAGGCCTTTCATGAGGCAATTTAAATGTAATTTATTATTTTAGCACTTGGCTTCCGTAATCATAAATTATTTCTACTTCTACTCTAGTAGCCTCCATTAGCGAAGAGGTTTCCTTCACGTTAGGTCGCAAGCAGTGCGATTGCCGCGCGGCATCCGATATTTGAGTTTGACTCAAATATAGCCTAAAATAATGAAATATTTTCTAATCTAAGAAGATTTGAAAGATGTTGATATAAAATAGCGCCTGCCGGTCTTACTACTAAAAGAAGGCAAATGAAGCGTTTTCCAATAAATCAATTACTTATATTGCATAAATCAGTAACTACGTTCTGGGCCGCGCCTTCTACTTACTCTTATAAAAAAGAGGGATCTTAGGTTCAATTTTAACCCTTATTTAATAGTGGTTCGATCTTAAACCTTAAGTAGATAGGAAATTCATTCTTAGAATCAGAGGCGTATTTACCTAAGGGCCAAGGGGGCCATGGCCCAGGGCGGCAGGCTGCTAGGGGCGGCGCAAGCCGCCCCGCTCAGCTTAGCGCGCCCACTTGTCTTCGGATGTCGGAAGAAAATCAAAAAGCTTTAGTACTAATAAATTATTGTCAACAACATCTTAAACTCAAAAATTCAGTAATAATCATTGTTATGATTTTTACCTATATTTTATTTCTTATTTGTCTGATGTTTTGTCTGACGAAATTCAAAAAGTTTACCAGTGCGGCTCGGGCCGCCCCGCTTAGCTCTGCACGGCCACCTGTTTTGATCTTTACTTATTTATCGTTAATTTCTCTAATGAAATTCAAAAAGTTTACCAGGGCGGTTTGGGCCGCCCCACTCAGCTTTGCGTGCGCTTGTTATGATGTTGTATTGTTGAGATGATCTTTACCTATATTTTATTTCTAATCTGTCTGATAAAATTCAAAAAGTTTACAAGGGCGGCTCATGCCGGCTACCCCGCTCAGCTTTTGGTGCCGATTGTTATGATTTTTACCTATATTTTTATTTCTTATTTGTCTGATGAAATTCAAAAAGTTTACCAGTGCGGCTCGGGTCGCCCCGCTCGCTCCGGTTGCCCGCCTGTTATGATCTTTACCTTTATTTTATTTCTCATTTGACTGATGAAATTCAAAAAGTTTACCAGGGCATCTCGGGCCGCCCCGCTCAGCTTCTGGTGACCGCCTATTATGATCTACACCTTTATTTTGTTTTTCATTTGTCTGATGAAATTAAAAAAAGTTTACCTGGGCGGGCGGCTCGCCGCCCCGCTCAGCTCTGGGTGCCCACCTGCTTATGGTATTTCCCTTATTTTTATTTCTCATTTGTCTGATGAAATTCAAAAAGTTTACCAGGGAGGCTACCGAAGGCGTGGCTCACTCCGCAATTCAGTTGACTTATTCACCTACGCGCGGGCGCCTTCGAAGGATAGAATATCAGGCGGGTGTCACGCGCGCTCTCAGTTGTGCACCCGACGCGACGTAGTAGGTACACAACACAAGAAGAAATTAGTTTATTTTCTCGCCAAAACACACGTGTTTGGCCCATTGAAAATTGGTTATATTAAAACTTTATTGTGCGGCCTTCGGTTCTCTTAACAAAGACAGAAAGAGACAGGATTAAAAATTTCATATTTTATATTTCTTTTAAAAATAACATAATGACATAATTTTAAATTAACTTATAATTAAAAATTACATTAACTTATATAACGTCTCGCAGTGGATAGGAGGAGCCTGGCCTTGGCCTGCGATCGTTGAGGTTAAGCAACTTTCGCAATGGTCGGTCACGGGATGGGTGACCAAAAACTTTTCATCTCGAGCTCCTCCGTGCTTCGGAAGGCACGTTAAGCCGTTGGTCCCGGCTGCACTTGCAGTCGTTAATACCCACCAATCCGCACTGGGCCCGTGTGGGTGGGTCATGGCCCATTCTCCTTATCCATCCATAAGGAAGGCCAGTACCCCAGCAGTGGGGACACTAAATGGCTGATGATGTGATATAACGTTCGAGTAGCACTTTTAAAATACTAAATTACAAAATATCCACTTTAATTATATATTCAAAAATCATATGCGCTGATCATCTAGCATTGTATAGTATTGACACGGTGGTTATTCTTTTTAGTTACTCAAAATATTAATTTAAACACAGAATTTCGACGTTACATTGCAGTCGAGTGACCCTAGTGAGGCAACAAAAAGTACCCTAAACCAATTTGGGATAAGCGTATCCGAGTAATAGAACTATTACGTATAGCTACGGTTCATTTTCGATTGTAATGAACGGGTAGGCGTTTTAGACCTGATTTTCACGTGGAAAAAGATTGATAATTTATAGTAACTGTTTCGGAAGTGAGCCTTCTGTACCTTTATATTATTCTGTGCTACCGGCTAAAAAATATAGACATGGACATGGGCGTCATTTGACATTTTTAAGCCCAGCGAATATGCATGCCGGAGCTTCCCAAACGCTGCACATCCGAGCTGGATTCGACGAGAGATCTCTTTCTCGAAGTTGGACTTACCTAATCGGATTGTCTGTCTGTTATGATCTTTACCTATATTTTATTTTTAATTTGTCTGACGAAATTCAAAAAGTTTACCAGTGCGGCTCGGGCCGCCCCGCTTAGCTCTGCACGGCCACCTGTTTTGATCTTTACTTATTTATCGTTAATTTCTCTAATGAAATTCAAAAAGTTTACCAGGGCGGTTTGGGCCGCCCCACTCAGCTTTGCGTGCGCTTGTTATGATGTTGTATTGTTGAGATGATCTTTACCTATATTTTATTTCTAATCTGTCTGATAAAATTCAAAAAGTTTACAAGGGCGGCTCATGCCGGCTACCCCGCTCAGCTTTTGGTGCCGATTGTTATGATTTTTACCTATATTTTTATTTCTTATTTGTCTGATGAAATTCAAAAAGTTTACCAGTGCGGCTCGGGTCGCCCCGCTCGCTCCGGTTGCCCGCCTGTTATGATCTTTACCTTTATTTTATTTCTCATTTGACTGATGAAATTCAAAAAGTTTACCAGGGCATCTCGGGCCGCCCCGCTCAGCTTCTGGTGACCGCCTATTATGATCTACACCTTTATTTTGTTTTTCATTTGTCTGATGAAATTAAAAAAAGTTTACCTGGGCGGGCGGTTCGCCGCCCCGCTCAGCTCTGGGTGCCCACCTGCTTATGGTATTTCCCTTATTTTTATTTCTCATTTGTCTGATGAAATTCAAAAAGTTTACCAGGGAGGCTACCGAAGGCGTGGCTCACTCCGCAATTCAGTTGACTTATTCACCTACGCGCGGGCGCCTTCGAAGGATAGAATATCAGGCGGGTGTCACGCGCGCTCTCAGTTGTGCACCCGACGCGACGTAGTAGGTACACAACACAAGAAGAAATTAGTTTATTTTCTCGCCAAAACACACGTGTTTGGCCCATTGAAAATTGGTTATATTAAAACTTTATTGTGCGGCCTTCGGTTCTCTTAACAAAGACAGAAAGAGACAGGATTAAAAATTTCATATTTTATATTTCTTTTAAAAATAACATAATGACATAATTTTAAATTAACTTATAATTAAAAATTACATTAACTTATATAACGTCTCGCAGTGGATAGGAGGAGCCTGGCCTTGGCCTGCGATCGTTGAGGTTAAGCAACTTTCGCAATGGTCGGTCACGGGATGGGTGACCAAAAACTTTTCATCTCGAGCTCCTCCGTGCTTCGGAAGGCACGTTAAGCCGTTGGTCCCGGCTGCACTTGCAGTCGTTAATACCCACCAATCCGCACTGGGCCCGTGTGGGTGGGTCATGGCCCATTCTCCTTATCCATCCATAAGGAAGGCCAGTACCCCAGCAGTGGGGACACTAAATGGCTGATGATGTGATATAACGTTCGAGTAGCACTTTTAAAATACTAAATTACAAAATATCCACTTTAATTATATATTCAAAAATCATATGCGCTGATCATCTAGCATTGTATAGTATTGACACGGTGGTTATTCTTTTTAGTTACTCAAAATATTAATTTAAACACAGAATTTCGACGTTACATTGCAGTCGAGTGACCCTAGTGAGGCAACAAAAAGTACCCTAAACCAATTTGGGATAAGCGTATCCGAGTAATAGAACTATTACGTATAGCTACGGTTCATTTTCGATTGTAATGAACGGGTAGGCGTTTTAGACCTGATTTTCACGTGGAAAAAGATTGATAATTTATAGTAACTGTTTCGGAAGTGAGCCTTCTGTACCTTTATATTATTCTGTGCTACCGGCTAAAAAATATAGACATGGACATGGGCGTCATTTGACATTTTTAAGCCCAGCGAATATGCATGCCGGAGCTTCCCAAACGCTGCACATCCGAGCTGGATTCGACGAGAGATCTCTTTCTCGAAGTTGGACTTACCTAATCGGATTGTCTGTCTGTTATGATCTTTACCTATATTTTATTTTTAATTTGTCTGATGAAATTTAAAAAGCTTACAAGAGTGGCTCGGGCCACCCCCTCAGCTTTGGGTTCCCGCCTGTTATGATCTTTATCTTTATTATATTTCTCATTTGTCTGATTAAATTCAAAAAGTTTTTTGGTGCCGCCTGTTATGATCTTTACCTATATTTTATTTCTAATTTGTCTGATGAAATTCAAAAAGTTAACCATTGCGGCTCGAGCCTCCCCACTCAGCATTAGGTGCCACCTGGTATGATCTTTAACTATATTTTATTTCTTATTTGTCTAAAGAAATTCAAAAAAGTTTACCAGGGCGTGGGTGCGCGCTTGTTATGATCTTTAAATATAATTTATTCCCAGTTGTCTAATAAAATTCAATTTAATGCAATTTTTATTATTGAAAAATGGAAAATGAAGTATTTAGAAAAAATCGATCCGTCTCACAACCAGCTCCGATGGGACTCGAACCCACGACCTTTTGCTTTCCGGGCGACTGCTCTAACCACTGAGCTACGGAGTAGTTTGATTTTTTTCTAAATACTTCATTTTACATTTTTCAATAATATATAATAGATAAGTATTTTTTATTTTTTGTATCATCTTAGAGCGCGTGCGATGTTTATTCTACTGAGTGTTTTTTTTTAGTTATTAAAGTTTTTTTTCTTGAATGTATGGGGCGGCCCACGTAACTGGCCCAGGGCGCCAATTATCAAAATACGCCCCTGCTTAGAATATTTGTGTTCTTGTTTTGAATCCAGATGTAATTAACTGTCTTTGACCTGATATCGATAGCACAGTACATTGTGTGTAATATTCTTGTACATTCCAGATTTGCATTCAAATTTAATAACGTGGACGCGTATAGCTATAAAGAACTAAGTGACTGACTCAGTAATTAACAGCAACCCCATTGCATTGCAAATGTTATGGCACCTATTCCGATCACATCGAAGTGCTGAAGGTGTTAAATGTGTTACGTGCAATGTATGTCGAAGCTGAAACCCGGTCAAGAGTTGTAGAACTTGACGCCTATAATAAACATAGAAAAGGGAAGGAAGCTATTCAATTTGTAGAAAGTTAATCACTCATAAAACTGAATTCCATTTTACGTTTCTAGTTTGATACATCGTTGGCTATTCAATTTTAATTTTTATCAAAACAGTTACGGAATCCTCGAGCAGATAATCAGCATTATAACAATAACGAGGCTCTCAACGAAAACAAGGGACAAAGACATTACGAAAGAATCTATTATAGCACTTATTACGAAATGCTGGGTGAGATTACAAAAGGTTAAGTCTCAGCTCGAACTCACATTTCAGCGAGTGGCGAGATTCAGAATAAGTCACGATGAACTGTGCCCGGGGGGGTCGTGGACAGTGTTTCCAAACTGGTCGCTCAAATGGAGAAACCAACAAAACCCTATGCTAATAAAACAAATTACCTACCAAATGTCCTATCATAACGTAAGCGTAATAGAAACAACAAACCTTAAGTTATTCAAATCGTGCTTAATTTTTCAACTTCTGTTTCGTTATTAATTGTCAAGTCAAGACTAATTTTGGATTGAGCTAAATTAGGTTTTTCGTCGTCATCGGAAATGTAGGCAATTTTTCGGTAGTGGTAACCATGTCGTAACGGCAAAATATTGAAACTGATAGTTGGACCTTTTATACCCACTACAACTTCATTAGTAGGTACGTATTTTTTAAAATACAGCTTAAAAGTCAAGCTGGTTGAAACTATCTTTAAAGTTTTGGAATCTCGACATGAAGTATATTCAGCCTATATCTGAACAATCATTGTATTCGTTATTATAATCTTTAAAGTTTTGGAATCTCGACATGAAGTATATTCAGCCTATATCTGAACAATCATTGTATTCGTTATTATAAGAGTTAATTATACCACCGAATATTGATTAATATACAATTTACAAATCCCAAACTGAGGTGATTCGTTGCGCATAATTAGCCGTTTACAGTTCCCACAAAATAATTTCTATAGGTACTTACGTAAAGTTTACGAGCAATAATATTACGATAATCCACTCCCACGCAATCATAAACCACACCAAAATGATCCTTAGACAAATCAATGAATTACTCTTTAATCCTACTCGTAATAGAATGGGCAAGTTTGTATGTTTAATTGTTTGTTACTAAATCACGCGTAATCATCTGAACGGATTTAGATAAAATTTGCATATACCTACAGGATAAATTTTTAATCAATGCACAAATTTTTAAGTTCGACTCAGAATCAATAAGTGAACAACATTCTCCTAGAAACATAAAGGTCGAAATATGACAAAAAAAATGTACATATGTCATAAACTAGTATAGTATTATATTATCTGTGGTCATAATTAGAATATTTAATGACTTCTGTGGCACATATAGGTAGTTTTGTTTCGGAACGCATCAATGTGACATAGTTCTATGTTGTTTATACAGGATGTTTGTTTAAAGATGGGACATACCATACGTCAGGGGTTTAAAGTACCCATCAATAGAAACAACTTTTACTATGGGACGAAGTGCCACATTGCAAAAAAAAATACTAGGTGAGCGACTTACGCCCGAATTCTCAAACGCAAATCATCTTTGGAAGCGTTTCAAACATCATGACATCTCTTTCATACGTTTGACATTTAAAGTGACAGGGCGATGTTTGAGACGCTCCCAAAGATAAGTAGCGTACGAGTATTCGGGCATTAGTCGCCAATCTAACCTAACCTAAACCTATTTTTTCCGCAACCAAACCTAGTATTTTAGTCGGTAAATTTAGTAACTTCTAGTCGGTCAGTTTATTATAATTAATATATTCCTTCACTATTTATCAGATGACGACAGCGACAGCCGCCATGGGTAGTTTACGTCGTTGATTGATCAGCGTTTATCGCTGACTATCTTAATGAAGTGATGCACCGTTATAATCTTATAATGCTCCGTGGAATTTTTCGCTTCACGTGCACATAATTCATTCACAAAGTGTCATAATCATAACTCACATTAGAATATACTTTGTCGTTAAATTTTTTTGTTCTTGGAGTTCTAGGATTCGCATAATACCTACATTTTATAGATTTAATATCCGATTGACTCTTTTATAAGAACACTCAATTGAATCAGTCAATCCAATCGTGTTAAATTAACGACTTCTTACTACACTTACGCTTCAACAGAACTGATAAGTGTTATCAAACAATGTGTTACAGCTCAACTGTATTTAATCATTTATTTATTCATGATTTGCAGTATATTTCTCTAAGGCTCTAAGAAGAGAATTAAACTCATTATTCAAAACAGAGTGCGAGTCAATCCTATAAATGAACTACACATCACCATCAAACCTTTAAGCAGTAGATCTACTGACCGACTGCTTGCTAAATAAAAACTGTCAATTGAATTATCAAGAGCAGGTGACAGACACTGAGGCTGCGCGCACGCAGCGGCGGTTACGGTCGGTTTACCGGCGGCGACCAGCGACCGGTCGCCAGCGAAAACGACATCCGAACAATATCAAAATCTAATAAGGACGCACCGTGAAAGCGAGATCGCGAAAACATCACGTCACGGCCGAAACCGTGCACGTCGCCATCGCCGGCACTAAGCGAGATGTTCCACTCTTATCAAACAGTTTAGAAAGTTGTAATTTTTGTTATTAAAGCGCTATAATTTGGCCGGGTCAGGGGTCTCAGCCGGCCCGCGCTCCCGCGCGTCGCGTCGCACGCAAAACAAACAGTGTGCAAACAAAAACACCGTAATTTCCGCCCACATTAGAACAGGCCAGAGTCTGCTATTAATCATAAACTTTCGTTGATTTCCCATAATGGTAACTTAAACAATAACAATTGAAAGTTAAAACTAAGTGCCTTCAAATATGTACTGAGATAAAAACTGTTGCAAAAAGTATGAAAAATTAAAATATCAATTCAAATAAGAATACAAAGTGAAGGCAATTAAAATACACTCTTCAACTTATATTACAATGAACATATTTCACTGTCAAATATATCGGTCAGAATGCAGGTGAGAGTACGAGACAATGCACATTCGAACAGAACATTCACACGTGTTACAAGCATCTTCAGAATTAAAAACGAAACTGTTCTCTGCGGTCTCCACTATCTGTCCGGGTCATCGCGGCGCGCACTTCGCCGAACGAAACGCAATCACCAAAATAATGGTCACTATTATTATACTTGATCATAGACCAACGAGGGTGAGGTTGAAAAATTTCACCCATTAAGATCGAAGCTCGCTACCGAACGTAATAATTTTTGATTTGATAAGACGAAACGTACCGTTAGAAATGAATGAACAATGGATCGTGAACGAAAAAATCATGTGTAATTTTGGTGGTACATCGATGGCTGCCATTGGCGGCACCACAATCACTCCAGAGAATTCAATGAATAGCTGGTTAACGCAAGAAAATTGTAAAATTGAAAAAAGCAAATAAATTACGTGACAGCAGGATGAGGATGAGGAGGTTATTAAAGATAAGCACAAAAAACAGAAGTAAAAGTAAAATAACAAGACCAGTGCCAGTGTAAGCAAAACTCATCCAAATGATTTATCGAAGCGACAGATTGATACAATAAAATTAGTAATTTGAATGATCATGAAAAAGATTTCGAAAAAAAATATATGGACTAATAAACTACGATAAATATAGTTTCTATATAATACGCATATAATAAAAAAACATCACCCAATTCAGTACATTCATTGAGTGCCACGGGAAATTATCGTCTTACGAGTATCTCTGATTACCACATACAAGAATGGTCATGTTTATTTAATTTCTATTTTCAAAAAATAGTAATAAAAATACGTTAATTTATGTTCTAAATCGCAACACCTACAGAGCATTAAAAACCATTCCACAAAGTGTGAAAGCAGTTAACATAATTCGTCTGAACGAACAGTTACAGTGAAACCAAATACACCACAAGAAAAGTATCTTTATCGGAGAAGGAGAAATTGCTTCACAAACAGCCAATCTAACAGATATTCAAAGTAAATAGTCTAGTATTAGTAATGAAAGTGGTGAAATAATGAATAAATATGTAAAGCAATAAATTGAAACGGACAGGGTTCGTGTGAAGCGAGTGGCGGGAGATTGCGGGAGTTGCGGCGCGCGCTAATCACGAGGCATTTATCTACCTCCTCCAGGGCGCTGCGTCCGCGCAGGTTGCATTACGCTGATATGGCATTTCATTTGCGTAATTGGTTCTTGCTTATCTGACTGGTTTATGAGTAATGAGATAGGTCACTTATACTGTCACTCGTCTATTTATTGGACTGGTTGCGATCAATTATGTGCATCTTTAGCAAAGAATCCGCATCGGGCCTGTGGTATTATATTGTGAGTATATAAGCTCTCCTTGCTTTGTCTATGGACTATTGATTCTTTATAGTATTCAAAAATCGAACGCATTGTCATACGCGAGTAATTTGTTTTAGTCCAGAACGATTCCGCCCTTGGCGCTGTAGTAGTTAGCTTGTCTCGGCCATGAAGCCGCAGTAAAATATTTATTTCCCTCAATTTCGCTTTAATTCAGTTTCCATAGTTATAAGCCCCACACTAAACGTGTGGTGGGTTATGGTAAGGCCCATTCTCCTTGTCCATCCATAAGGTGGCCAGGCCAGTGCCCCAGCAGTGAGAGTGACGACATTAAAATGACTGATGATGAGGATGAAGTTATTATACTTTTTACCAATTTGCAACTTTATCAAATTTCGTATATCTTGAAATCAACGCAACAAACGCCTACGTTAAACACTTATAAAAACGTGACTATATCAGTCCCACTTAGCACCTTCAATCGATATGTTAATTGAGGCCAATCTCGATAGATGGTGCGATTTTTAATTCATAACCTAATCATCCCTCACGCCTCCGTCCGCGCGGAATCATTATTCATCAGAAATCGTTAGAAAGCTCTTACATGAGAAAACTGAAGCTGTCTAGGAAAGAAAACTTGAAAGTGGCGCTATACATCATGCACGAGACAACTGACCGATCAACATGCACCTATCATAATATGATGGGAGTTATGGTGATTAAGTCTACCTATTAGCAAGATTGATTAGAAAATATCTCGTTAGACCCTTGCTGGTGTTTTCAGAAAACAACGCAAAGATAATAAGGGTATAGGGTATAGGGTTAGATTTATAAACAACTAATATTTTTGGTTTCTGGTATCGATAAACAAAAAAAATACTCGTTTATAATAAATCGAAATAGCAAATGAGACAAAAATGTACCTATATGAAAATTCTTCATTTTCTACTATCTAATTACATCTAACTCTCAAAAATACCATACTAATGCAAATAAATAATAATAACATGGTTCTCGTCACGATAGATCAGTGAACATTAACCCGCTGGATCAACTTAATAGGGCTGTAGGAATATGAAATTCTAATGATAACACTAATTCACAAAACGTGGAAAAGACAGACACGTTATTTTCGCATCAAAACACGAAGCCAAAGTGAAATAGACTGTAATACTTACGACAAAAAGATTTAGTCCTAAACATAAACAAAAGTCAAACAACAAGTGTAAAGTCTATCTGGTGTGTAGGCAATTTCGCTAATTTGTTAAACAGAACAGATCCAGACAACGAAAAGTCTTCGTGACTAGGCATTATGATTACTGCACAGCTAAGCTACACACGTATGTTTGCAATATAGAAACTAATTAAATAGGTACACGTAGGTATAAGTAATCTAAGTGTAAATCACGAATTGTTAATTAAAACTTAACGAATATCGTACTTAATAGTTAACCTAAAATTATTTCAGTGCTTTTAACACTGTACCTACTTTCTATCAAACATCGATACCTACATCATTAAAATAGAAGCACAATTTGCATGCTCTTCAATTAAACAAGATGGTATTTACATACGAATGCTATTGCTCCAGTTAGACTGCACTAGTTTTTCAAGTACCTACATCAACATTATTTCCGAATTTTGTTTTATTTGTTTTATCACATAACAATAATAACACTTCCATTCAAAATGAGTAATAATGATCATTCTTAAATTAATGTTTAAGTTATTTACAACAACTAATGTGAAATCGTTAATTTCAAATGAGAATAATAGTTCTACTTTAATAGGTGCATCAACATAAAACAAGTTTTTTGGTACCACCTTCGAGCATAAAGACAGTAATCTTTCCAGTAAAAAAATAAAGATTTTACGACCTAAAACGTAACAATGAGTTCATAAATAATTCAAAGCAAGAACGCAACAATAGCACCTGCGCGCACGTATCCCATGGGAACTTTCGCAGAGGGAACGTTCCGCACCGGGAGCCTCACTGCCGCGGCTCACACCACTCATTAACCGACCGACTGACCATGAAGGACTGCAGAATTAAACAGGAAATGAGCCTTCCACCAACATAAATCAAACGTATTGAAATTAGAGGATACCAAAGATAAGAGAGAGCAAGGTTCTAATGAAAGAGCCAGTACACCGTGACTCATATATCGACATCTGACTTTAATCTCTTGATGCTTCCAATATCCTACACAGTGTAGCAGCCACAGTGAGCACCGTTATATTCTCAATTTGATAAAGCAATTTTCTACTTATGTAAAAAAGCTAAGAATATTTATAGGGACTAATAGTTCCTAGTTTCATGCCCGAAGCTGGGCGACACGCGATCATACACTAATTGGTACAGTACAACTCTGCCGCAACGCGAATGCCGACCAAAAGTTGTCGTGACACCCGACCATTACAATGTACAGGCGACCCTAGCAACGAAATACAAACTTTCAATTTTGAGATCGAAAAATGAAATTCTCACCACATTATACAAAACACGTAAACCCGGAATTTAAACACTTCCACAAATTCCATGTTTAAAATTGTAACCGTAGTACGTACGTTTCCCAAAATATTGGGACAAACACTATTAATGAATTGCCAGTTTGGGTTTTAAAGGTGTTCCAAGGTACTCCAGTTTGTTTATCCAATTTATAAGTTAGCTCGAAAGCAGGGCAAGGCCCTTAATATTTAAAATAACAATAATTGAAGATTTACCTCCTTATTCCAAAACGTGGACTAAAGTTTAGATCTGGTTGAAAACTGATGCTAATTCTGTCTTTCATTTGAAAATGAAAGTGACAGCACCAGTTTTAAATCAGGGATAGTTTAGTTTACGTTTTGGAATAAGAGGGCTTGAGTCTAAATCTTCAACTATTATTAAGATTAGAAATAATGCTTCTGCTCATTGAATACCATAAGCCGACGCTCGTGAGGCACCATTAATCAAAGGACCATATAAGACTTAGCACGAAATATTGGTTTCTATCGAACTGAATTCCATCAGATCTGTGTCAAGTGTAAGAGAGCGTGAGAGTATTGGCGAGCGCATGAGCGCGGCGTGGGCGCCCGAACAAACGCGACGACTGGTCGCCGTTTGCGCAGCGACAAATATCATCATAATCTGTTTGACCTTTGCTTCTTTGGGGTAGACTGACCCGATAGAAAAGAAAATCGGCAAGCTTTCCCTTACCTTGCGCAAACATTGTATTCTATTTAAGTCAATTTGGGTTAAGTGGTATTTGTGTAGTATGATCCAAACGCTCTCAACTGTTGTGATTTTACAAGAGTCAAATTACCGTAACACAGAAAGCCAATTCGCGAAACATGTTTTGCTTAACCTTTGGCCGCGACGTCTCGTCGCATCCACTCCAAACAAACTTCAGTCTTCGTCGAACCAAGATGACGCTGATTAGCCGAAACCAGACTGTGTCACAGAACAGTTGTCGCCAACCGGGCAACCGGTACCCTAATCAGCGGCATTGACACTGAACCGCGCTGTTACGCCGGTGCCGTAATTCCGTAATTACAGCTGTTGACACGGATACTATCTAAAGAATTCGGAATTGGTTCTGATGCAGCCACTTTGTAACGCAACCTTGTTAGGTTATCAACGAAGAAATTACTTGTTGTAGGTGACCTAATTTGATAAGGACCAAATTATCTTGGTTTGGCATTTGAGATGCTAATCATTATGGTTTTTGTGAAGTTTCCATCAAAGGTCAAATTCTTTGCGAAATTCGCGGCACACATTCACGGGATTGCGAAGATATAATTTCCTCGGTGGTCCAGTTTGCCCAAACCGCTTGTTAGCAAGGGCCGATCCAAAGACGCATCTGTGAGACAAAGCAGCCGTACCGTTAGCCTCTCGCCGACTCTCGGCAGCCGGTGGAAAGTAACACGATTGGATTGAGAATTATCGCTGGCGTTAATTGAGGCTATCCGAAATCGAATAGTTATATCGAAAAAGACACGGAAACATCAATGCGACAAGCAGACATCATCGACAGCTTTGATCCACTTGAATATTGAAAGGGAGCTCTGTAATTAGATACATTTACATTTTAAATGGATTGGATCGAAACTAAAATGGCTAGTTATACAAAAACATTGGTCTACTTATTTTTATCACGCATTCTGCGATCATGTGGTTCTATTAGATACCCATCAGTATTTGCAAATACATACCTATTTAAAGTGTTATGAATTCAACAAATTTTGACATAAATGACAAATGTTGTTATTTCTTCAAAACGACACTTAGTTATTATTATTTTTATCATAGCACATATTTAGTATTATATCGAAAATCTATCGATACTGTCATACAACATTGTCTGTTGGAATTTTGAAGAGAGTATAGTGAGTTTCCGCGCCGGTGGAGTACATTCAAGTGCACCGCCAGTTTCACGGCTGGTTGGAGACAAAAACGAGGAGAAAAACGCGGCGCGCGACTGATGTGGTTGACAATGAAGGGCTACTGAAGGTTTGTTTACAGAGGTTGGGCATTTTATTTTTTACTAGCGGCCGCCCGCAGTTTCACCCCCGTGGTTTCCGTTCCCGTGGGAATATCGAGACAAAAAGTATCCTATGTGTTATTCCAGCATTTCTAGCCTATAATTTATCTTTGTTGCAAATTTTATCCACATCCGTTCAGTAGTTTTTGCATGAAAGAGTAACAAACATCATCCATACTCACAAAATTTCTCATTTATAATATAAGTAGAATATTTTCATTGGAAGCAGTATAAGTAACCAGCGGTTTTGACAAATGGAATTGCACTCAAAATTATCAATTTACTTTTGTAATGAGCTAGCACATGTATAAAATTTCCACTCAACATATTTAATGTGCAGAATGTCGTCGTTTATTCAATGAACTGGGACATTATAAGTATCGTAATCCTACCTCCTGACCCTAAGGGCCGTCACAGTCGAGGAGGCAACGCGGGCGACACGGGCGACGGACGGGCGGGCCGCCTTGCGTCAATGACGTAACGGTGGCCGGCCATCGGTGACCACCGCACAAAAAACAAACGACGATCCACCATGCCTGCGCTGACATTGATTCACAATTAACGCGGCCAATGACTCCAGCGATTGTTTACTTTTTTCAACAATCCTACTTTAGGGTGTCATCAATTTCTAGAAACATTCTCCAGAAACAATACGTATAAAGTGCTTATAAATACTAAAAGTATAAATATTAAAAGACCGCTTGCATAACAAACAACTAATTGACCCGAATCAACAGGTTATTTTAAGCCGTAGAAACTTATCGCATGGACAAACATTTAATTGTTCAATCTGGTCGTGACATTGAAGGATTAATTACTTAACGCAACTTAATGACTAATGGAACGTCGCAATCCAAAAACGGCGCATTCTCTTATCACAACCAGATAGAATTCAAATCGAAGTGATGAAATTACGATTGTGTATTCTCCCGACATAAGCCGCTACGAAAGCCGGCAGCAATCTTCGAACCACTGACATTGACACTCTAACCCGCGATAAGCTCACGAGAAAACATCATGTCATGCTCGCTTTATTTATAGACAGAAGTCATTCATCTACTTAAGGTTGCGCAACGAGTGATTATGTTAATGTTAAGCTTTAAAAATCTGATGACATTGAAAATGGCTGATAAAACTTGGCGACTAACGGTAAGTGATGAGATTGTGTGCATAAAACAGCGGTATTTGAAGTTCTACATGAAATGCATCAACAGTTAGGAGATTAGATAATCCCTTCCAACCGCGAGACGCGTGATCTTCCCGTGATCGTCCTTGCGGTTGCGCGCGCGCCGGATCGCGTTACTTTCCTCGCCGGTGGTTATGACTAGGCGTATCTCGATTTCAGCTCATGTCGACCACAAAGAATATTCTATGAAATCATTATGTCCTGTTGTGTTGATGTTTTTAGTATAAACTGTCTAAACAATGATTTTCAAAAAATATGAAATATTGAACAATGAGCCCACTGCTCATCGTCATTACGAGTCACCAGAGCTAAAACTCGACTAAAACATTATTAAGCACCTCGCTAAAATGTTGTGTTTAGGTATAAATACTTTTGGTTTTTGGTATTTAATCCAGCTAGATATAGGTAATATTATCGGACTGTGAACTGCCAACTTATAAATTCTTGATTACGTACAAATTACTTTTATCATCATTTACTTTTATCTCATGTTTCGTTGTTTAATTCATAAAACAAAACTTGAATAACAACATGAGAAAAGGTTTTAAGTAATACCGTTAACATTTAAATCACTTCGTTCTACTTTAAAGCAGATGAAAATAAGCACTTTGAGTTTAAATATATTAGAAGAAAAACATTTTTGTCAAGAAGAAAAAAAATGGTTTTCATAAACGAAATTGCTTGCAAAATTTCCAGAAAAAAGTGGAACTGCGTCTCAGAACTAAGCCAATATTACGTCTCAAGTCTTTGGCTAAGAAACTCCGAAAGCTTCGAAGTCCATTCTAAAAGTAACTTCCGATCTGTCTAAGTACCCGCTCATAAAACGCAAAGAACAATCTTGTACATCTTACATTTTATCATTAAATCTTGGAACAGCCTACCGCATCTTTGCTGCATGTTCTTATAACAACGCGAGAATCTGAGAATGCGTTTATCTACGAATTTTAATTAACGCTCTTACGCACGGGCATCTTCTGTTGAAAACAACTTATCAGATCTATGAGAAATTCTAAAATTATCTTAACCCTTTTGAAATTCTAGATACGTAAGTTAGTTAGATTAAAGATAGATAATACATTATAACTCTTCTCTCGTGTCTAGACTCCCAAATCTGTCTTTGTTATATTAAGTAACAAAGCAATTATCATAAACTTACTTAATAAGTAACATGCATAATAATAAATAAATTGATTACCTATGAAACCCGTTTTTAAAACATACAACAAAATTTCCTCATGATTGAAATTTTCAGATAAAAATGATGTTACTCTATAAACTGCGTAGAATTCAATTAGCTTGTTAGTAAATTCCGATTTCTTCTTGGGTGACTTGGGTGACGTGTCAATACACGTCAAGACAGTGCAACGTCTCATGGGCCTGATATATAACTGTGTACTCGTAGTAGGTGCTGGTTTGTGGCACTTAAGCCGCTCCGTGCAGCTTCCATAATATCGGGAGCATGAGAAAATTAAACTGTGTCGAATTAACATAGGGCCTTTAGATGAAACCCTGCGGGACTTACTTTGAATGCCAGAACTTTGTGGAAAACTCAACGGTAAGTAAGGTAATTCTGTTTTACGTTCTTAGCGGTTTTTGCTTGAAAGTTAGGTACCTACCCGGTGAAAATGAATATTCAAATATCAACGCTTCTTAAAGTACCTGCCTATATGTTGATCTCACAGATTTCTCTGATATTTCTTTATCAAAATCTGAACATAAAGACTAGACTATAATAAACATTATTAGTAAGGAATTTAAAAATAACGAAAGTAAATAGGAACATATGTATATTGATGATTACAAATGCGATAAATAAATTCTATCACTTTGAGGTGACTTACTTACAACTAACTAACTTACAGTGTAAACGCATTTTTCACATGATGTAACCATAAATGAAATATTACAGATCTCCGACAACCGTTGCGACATGGTTCCAGACGGGGCGATTAACACGTCTCGGGCAGTGCCTTAATTACAACCCGAGGGCCCAGGAAGTAACTCCACCTGGCTTGACTCGCCTGGTCAGTTGCCTAGCTGACGCGGCGGAAGTTTTTATGGTAATCTACGCGATTTACATGTTCAGCCTGCGTTTGCGATATCGGGATGACGTTTAGAGTGCGTATAACGGGATCAATGTTCGGTCGTACAGTTTTATTAGATGGAACAAGTGAGAGATTTGTGGTTTTTTCAACTGTTGATGTCGAATAAAGTATGTAGCGGTTTCGACTATCCAAAGTAAGTGTACCTACCTACAATGTACTCTAAAACTATGATTTTATCTACACCTAGATATAGATTTTCCCTAAATATATCTAATCTCAATATTTCCTGTTAATGATAACAAAAACTGATAGCTATCCAAACAATAGTCTCAAGGTTTCATAGCCATCACTTTATTGGAAATTGCCAGCTATCTTCGACTATTCATCCAAACTGCGCTATACGCACTAACATCACACTAGCGTCGAAGAGTAAGCCAAGGCTGAAGATGCAGTTTTTAAGGTACAGTCCTTAATCGCGATCGTCCTCGCAATGTCCAACAAAGCAGCTAGTAATCCGTGCAGGGCGACATATCGTATCCAATCAATTAGAGTTGTCACCGCTGAAGCCGCGTGCGCGGGCACATATCAAATGTCAGGCGCCGCCCACCGCTGGCCAAGGCCGCTCCTCCTACGCCGGAGAAAGGACTCATTGTAGTGCTTGAATCACGCCGATTGCGACTATTATTAGATTCCATTTGCATTGTGGCTCTTATCGTTAGGCGTAATGGGTATATTTTCCCTTTCAATTTGATTTATAGCATGTGGTACCCTAAATGACGTATTCTTTCGGTATTTAGGATATGTGTGCTGTGCATTTGCAGAAATACCATGCAACATTTATTCCTTAACTTGCCCTTGCGCATATCCTATTTAAGATCGGTTTGGGACTGCAGTGACTTTTGATCTTTAAACTATCTAATTTTCAAACTATTCCTGGAAGTCATTTTTTAAGCTACTTCTGCAGACCAGTTTGCGAATTATCTTTGATCCGTCAGCGCGCATCACCCGCTGACGTCCTGCCTGCGCAGACGCATGGCCTTGGGGCGGGCGTTGCGCATGATGCTTACGACATTTCTCCATTGAATTCTAATGTAACATGCACTCGGGGGTTAAACATGTAAACCACCTGTCAGCGACCTGAATGACTACTAATTGCAAAGAACTAAACACCTTTAATGCCAATCTTGAAATCCAAGTGTCAATGAAGAGAAAAATGTAACCAAACTGCTGTACTTTTAAGATTCAAATTTGATTAATCCTGAAGCTACAACCTTTTTTAGTCTTCCAATTCGATTAACCCTACGTCATGTAATAATAGCTTGTAAAACTAACCCGTTCACGGAGCCCAAGGACTTGCGAGATAAACGTCAAGATCTAAGCCAGTGTTGGTCCCGGACCACCCAGTCTCCGATGGGAACATTGTTTTTTTCCTTTGGCTTATCGATGTAGGTACTCACATGACGCGTCAATCTATTTGTGAATCCCAATCTCGACCGAGATGAGGTGTCTGCTCCGAATGACACGATGAATCAACGCTGATAACGATGTTTCCAACATACACGGGTCAAGTACAACCTCATATTTAAAACCAATTGAGGGAGACAAAAAAGCTAAATTTATTTATTTATCAAGGTAAAGAAGAATTCAGTTGCACTTGGAAACATACAACTAAACCCCATTTTATTTACAAACATTCCCTCCAAAATTTATACGTCCTACATAAAAAGATCAGCTCCATTATTTTTAATTTTACGAGCCCCAATAAAGTCACTTCGTGTGAACTCCAGCAACTGTAAATCTATGGCGTCACATTTCGAATAAGGACATAATAGAGACCATTAAAAACAATAATAAAAAAGGATACGGCCGAAACGGTCGCCTTTGTCGCCCACTCGCGCCGTTAACTTACACAACGGACTATTGTATTATGCAAAAGGAAACGCAGAGATCCAACTGATTCCTATCAAAAAAAGAAACACAAATGAGGTACATTTACGAGCCAGCACTTTCAATGTTTATCTGCGATCGGCTGATTCGTTCTGCCTCAAATTTGCACCTATCATCGCCTTTCCCACGATAAGAATGGGCTTGTTAGTCTATGCTTTCAAATTATGCACTGAAAAGAATACAACATGACGAATGATCGCGCAAAAAATTACGGTAAAATTGTATAACATTGTGTGATAATAAAAATACTAAATCTTACAAATACTATAGAATTTGATGTCAGTTTACTTTGAAATATCGACAATAACAAACTGTTACGGTCCGTTAATTGATATCAAATCAGCCTAGCTGCATTCCTATACCTATATAGATATACTAAGAATACTGAAGCATCATCTTGCCTAAAAGCACGTTACATAAACTCAAAATACAGTGTTTATCTCAACAACGCATTATTACGGCATAATGTCTTCAGTGTCCAATCGTTGCAATGTCCGACTTCTTCGTTCCCATAACGAGAGAGCACACTTAAACATTACGAAACTTACAATTTCTTTAAACTGTTTATGTATAGTTCAAATAGCTTTTCTTTCATAAATTATCGAATAGAATGCCCGGGGCGGTACTGCGTGGCTTTGATTAAGATACGAGAAATACAGCTGTCGAATCAATAACTCACAACACAGCACAACACCATCATTTGTGTAATTACTAGTAAGTCGGAAATGCGGCGCGCACGCAACTCAGCGCGCGCGCAGCGGGCCTTGTAAAAATGTCATTGTTCCGAACATCACTCATTTTAATTCAGATCCGTATTGAGTAAGACTGATCGTGGATCATCAATTTATATAAATATCTCATTACTCGGTAAACACAAAGGTGTTACGTAAACAAGAGGTCCGGTTCAACGCACTATATTTCACAACAAGTGTAGGGTGTAATTTTTTTAATATCGATGCGCATGCGCTGCCTCCGAATATTGCTCAATATATCGATGGTCACGTTCGATGATTAAAGCGAGTCGGTGCAGGTGAATCCGCGGTTATAGCCGTCGATAGATATGCCCAATTAATTTTATACTTTACGCCATTGAGACTCAATGGTTTACGCATCGTGGTCGCATTGGCAACCGCCTCATCATATTTTAATTGTAGAGGGTTGGAGCAACCAAACATTTTAGTACGTAAGAAAACAAATATAATCCAGAAATTATTTTAGGGTCGGGCCGGTTTTAACGAAATGTGTTTAAACATCCACTGAATTAGTTATTTACAAATCTCCTCTCCGGTCATATTATTCTTTCCATGCAGTTTAACAAAATGTATTCCTGATAACTTCTTATTTTTTTCATGAACTGGTATAAACAATGTTTGAAAATACAATAGGTACGACTATGAATCCATATCTTCTTCGCTTCCCTAAATATGTATAATATATGTAACACAATGGATTTCCCAAGGGAAGTTCTGTGAACAACGACAAAACTCTATCGTAAGTTTCACACACATTTATTTGTTACTTTACGACCAAAGTACAAGCGCTATGTTTTTCTAATGTTCATATCGCTAAATGTTGTGGGACGACGCATGGGACTTCCTGTTTCTATGTTCAAGTGTAGTAAAAAGCAATAACTGGAAAACCGACTTGAAAAGACAAAATGGCATAAGAAAGAACTCGTAAGTTAAATATCTAATCTACACTAGGTAATAACTATACATTTAATACAACAAAAGAATTTATAGTTATTACAAATTCTTTGAAAAAGATTTCGAATGGTACCTACCTAACGTATTGTGTAAACCTGTAACCCTTTACAATCTGTAACAAGACGTTTTTCGGACACAACGAAAATACATTGTTTTACTTTTAAAGTAACTTTTCAAGTAATCGTTACATTTCCAACTGTTACGCAACGCAAACTTTCAACTTCACCATGTAACACACCCAATCATAGCGTTTATTTAGTCTTTAGAACGCAAATACCAATTATTGTCGGACATTATCGAAAGTAAGTCAGTACTCACTGTAAGTACGGAAGAAATTATACTTAATGGTTAAGTACAATTGATATTCACATTTAAGTAACTTTAGCATAATATACTAAGGGCATTTACATTTCCCACATAAGGAAATGATTTTCATTGTAAAAGCTTTTGGTGAGACGTGTTATCTATACTTCTATACTAATATTATAAAAAGAAAAGATTTGTATTTTTGTATGTAACGAATAAACTCAAAAAGTACTGGACCGATTTAGAAAATTCTTTCACCGTTAGAAAGCTACAGTCTTCCCGAGTGACAAAGGCTATACTTTATCCCGATATTCCCACGGGAACGGGTTCCACGCGGGTGAAACCGCGGGCGGCCACTAGTAGATTATAGAGACGTTATTTTGTACTTCTATTTATAGAGGCTTACTATTTGCTCCCTTAAACAAAAAAATAGAAACCTTAATCGTATGATTCAAGCAAGTATATAAATTGGTAAGTATGATAATGAGGCACGTACCTATGCATATGGTCTACTTTCCACAATATATCTCGGCGTATCTGATCGATTTCCAAAGTAATATCAGATCAGCTGGATGGTCTAACGACATAAATAATGGGCCCGCTCAAAGCGCGGCGCTATGCTATTTAAATGCGTGCGCGCAGGAAACGCGCCGGGATGAAAGTGAAGAAGCATTGGCGCAAAAAACAATTGAACATCGCGGGATTCTAATAGCATTGATTTTCATTGGACTTTTGTCTTTTCGTTTCTGAACTTACGTCTCATGAAGAGTGTAATCTAAAATAAAATTTGGAATTTAGTAAAGTGTCTACACACCTATAGTTTCAGAGATCCACGGTTAGATTCCCAAAACAAACCTTAAGAAACGAATGCATACTTTAAATCCAAAGCACCAATCGTATCTGAGTATTATCTCGCGATAGTAACCCGGCGATATCGACAATCTTACACAAAAATACAATTAAGCAAGTTGTGTTCAGTAGAAAGTCGATAACGTTTCTGTGATAATAAACAACTCCGCTAACTTAAATCCTTAATTAAACATTGTATCTTAATTAAAACTGATTTAATCGCATCTTATTAGGCTTGCACTATCTTTCTTCTATATAAAACTGTTGCGTTGTATGCTCTTTGGGGACTGTAGGGGAGCTCTGAGAGGATTTTTCGGAAATTCCCCCTATAAGGGGGTAAAAGGGGGGGGTCCTTATTTGAATGAAACTTTTTGTTTCTTCAATGAATTCACTTAACAATAACAAGTAGAGATTAAGGATTTTTGGAATTTTAAATAATAAATAAAAAAAGCTTTATTGCACACAAAGAAAGAAACAATAACACAAAGAGACATAGTTATGAGAAAACAGACAACAGGCGGCCTTATTGCTAAATAGCAATCTCTTCCAGGCAACCTTGGGCGAAAGAAAAAATAAATCAAAAGAACAGTGGGGAGAGGGTGCATTAAAAGGGTAGAATAAGTCTAGAATGACAAATAGAGAAAAATAAAATAATACATAAACTTTAATGAGTGAGGAAGAGGAAACGACTTCTAACTTGATCTCCAAAGGATTTTAGAGTCTGAGCCTTTCTGATACCTTCAGGAAGCGCGTTCCACAAACGGACAGCATGGACAGAGAAAGAGTAGGAAAAAAAATCGGAAGAATGACGTGGCATTTCAAGGGATTTTAGTTATATTTATACATCTTATTCTTCATATTTTACCTACCTACCTATTTTAATGTTATATTTATAGGTATATCGTGCGTGTAACTTTCCTTGTAAACAACCTTGATTTAAAATTATTTCATGAATCATAATAGATTTTGATAATATTTACCTCTTATCGTCATCATACTCATAATCATTAACAATTTTTCAATCAGACGTATTGATTGCGTGGTGTCATTGAAAATTATTATTTCTATATCTCTAACTTTAGGTTTTCTACAGTGGCACGTGGCCAAGGCTTTTATTTCATTGCAAAATGGGAAATATTGAATTGCACCACAAAAAATACTAAGTTGTAGACCTAAAATACTGAATACCTAAGCATTTAGCATTTTTAGGTGTGCATTTCAGTATTTTTGTTGATTAGGTTAGCACAGGGTTAGCGGATAGGCGAGTCCCACATAACCACCGCCCGCGCACGCCGGCGTACGCGGGCGGGGTACCTATACACCAAGAACTATCCGATATTTTTGTAAAAAATTCAATAACAGGCCAAATTTTTGTAAACGGCCCTTAAATATAATTTTAAGAGACTTTATTTTGGAATCCAACAAAATATCGCATTGGAAGGTATAAAAAAAAGTTATACCCCAAAAGTGGTGCAATTCTCTCAGCAAATATGCTATCACCAATTTTATCGTTAACATGTGTTTATGTTCACCATATCTAAGCACCAAAATCGAAATCCATAAAGATATGAAACGGGAAACTAATACTTTAGGAAGAAGTCGGTTGTTTCTGATAGCATTTTTAACATAGGTGTAATGCCAATTTGAGTTTACGTAGAGAGTTTTTTTTTTAAGTTTATTTGTTTTTCATTTACAAATATAGGGGGATTATATACTTTTACGAAAGATAATAATAAATGTATTCAAATTTTAAGTGAATAACACTTATACCATTTTTGCCTATTTTTTATAGATTTTTTAAAGCTTTGTATTAGTTTTTTTTATGTCGCTATCATAAATATTGGTGGATTACTAATGAATTATTTATTAAACTAGATAATCTAATTTTCAATGTTAAGAAATTACTGATATAGAATTATTGTTGAGTCTCCATAGAGCGAATTAGTTTGGCTCTCGGGCATGCGTAAACGCATTCCCCTCACTATAAAAAAGGTTGGTTAGCAGTTAACTACTACCCTTTCAAAATTAGCATTCCTGCGAAACGATACAACTAACGTAAATATTGGAGGCACACCACATTCGCGCGTGCATGCAGCAACTGGCGAGGAAAAGGTCCCGGTTGGAGTCATAAAGGTGCTTAAAACGCGCATGCGCAGCTTGTAAGTTACATAATATAAAACAAATAAGGATCGCAATATATTTATTTTTAATTAAGGCGGAGATTTCCGACCGTAGAAGCATTGATGAAAATCATACCGATATATTATATCGACGACGGTATCGGTAGGACGAACGATTGTAGGTGTACTTACTAGGCACTGCCTACTAAACAGACACCTATCAGTGATTAAACGGACAGAAGACCCTATCTGTCCGCAATGCAAAGAAAGAGAAGAAACAAGCTACCACTTCATGGCAGAGTGCCCGATGTACGCATCACTGCGCCGAGAGCTCTTTGGAACGGACAAGCTTAAGGAAGAGGATCTAAAGAAGTTAACGATAAGTCAACTCAACAGGTACTGTAAGCGCACAGGTAGGTTCGAGGGTCCGACGCCGGTGCGGGGTAAATGATAACCCGCCTCCCCCCCCTGATTTTTCAGCATTTAGGGGACTTGGGGACCGACCTAGGTGACTGATCACCCGTCCAGCTTCGCTGGCGTCCCCCCTATAAATAATAATAATTATAATAATTGGTGGGACCCCCGCGCGTCTCAGTAGGTATACTTAGCAAAATCTTTAAAATAATAATAGTTTGAGGGTCTGTGAAAATGAAGAATGCCTTTTAATATATTTTAAACTTATGACGAGCAGAATCCCTCGCCTATTCAAAGACAATTGTTGTCGTATATTTTTCATTAACTAAAACCAAGTGTAATGCAATGCAATGCAAGTACTTAATGAATTTTGAATTACGATTAGACGGATGTTTGAAATTTTATTTGATGCAGTAAAGTATCACTAATAGAGTTTTGATTGGCCGGAATCACTAGATAAAAGACTGTCAAATAAAATGTATTTTTCCAAATTTTGAGTTTTTGTGGTTTGCGAGTAATCCATAATTTAAAATACTTACCCTATTTTCGGGTAATTTTTCCCGCATTCACGTTTCCAATTAGGTACGTATTTTTAAAGTCATTTCGTTATATTCCCTAGTTATAGACAGTGCTTAGTTATATCTACTTATTTAATGTATAGTCTGAACCGAACCATTTCCTTTAACTAGATTCATTAATTTGTACTAAGGTAGGTATGTAAACGGATATGAATGGCTCAAAAGTCCAATTCGATACTGCACATTTAAATACAGTGACCAATTCTGCTCAAAGTTCGTTTTTTATCTTTTGAGTAGGTAGGTTAGGTAATAAAGATACTTGGCTTGGCTTTATGGAAATGACTAAGGTATAAGGATATAGTAGTAAAACTTTTTTAACAAACAACTGTTGCCTCTCTGTGCAGTTGAATCGGTTAATTAAGAAAGGGAACATGTCAGCTCTGTTCTAATTTAGCAACATTTATGGATTTATTTTTATTTTTATTTTATTTATTTTTATTTTATTTATTAACACAAACACAATATCATAACAGGACATATCCCAATTCGATAAAGTGGTCCCTACTGCTTATAACATAAAATATACAGTGATACTTTGGCGAATTCACTCAAAGAACACGAAACAATATCAATTATCTGTGATATTTCGTTGAGTGTGTGCAGAGCGCGTGTGATCGGGGCTTTACAAAGCAAATTAGTCCTGCCTCGTGGTACCACCAGCAGCCGTGGCTGTCGCCTCCTCCCCACATAATTGTCAGGTACCTGTAACATCACCTCCTTTAGCAATTCCGGATTTGAAATTTTACCTCGCAATAATTTTAATAAATAAACTACGAGTGCCAAGTCCCTTCTTACCGCCAATTTGTTATACCCAACCATACCCAGAACAAATAGTGTTGGGTACATTAACGGATAGTAGGGATACACACCATAAAGTTTAAGGTACAAATAACGCACAAATTTGTTTTGTATTTTCTCCAACATGTTACTATATTTAGTTTCATGTGGAGACCATATGACTGCGTTGCATTCTAATTTACTCCTAATGAGTGCATTATATAATGCCGCAATGGCTTTTATGTTTGTGAAATTTTGTGCTCTTCTCAATATAAATCCTAAGAGTCTATAAGCTTTTTTACAAACAGTCACTATGTGATTACGGAATGTCAACTCGGAGTCCATGAGCACGCCTAAGTCACGAACTGCTTCAGTTCGCTCCATCACTTCTCCATCCAGTTGGTAGTTAAAGTGTTGTGGCTGTTTCATTTTTGTAAACGTTATGATTGAGCACTTTGAAGCATTGAAAAAAAGTTTGTTTTTTCTACTCCAATCTACTACACTGTTTATATCGCGTTGCAACCTCTCGCTGTCATCCTTATCTTTTATAGCGAGCAGCAGTTTCAAATCGTCCGCAAATAATAAACAGGTAGCACTCTCAATGACCTCCGGTAAGTCATTTATCATTAAAATAAAATTCAAAGGACCTAAATTACTTCCCTGACTTACGCCGGATCTTGTAAAATAAGCTTCAGATCTATGACCAGCAATTTAATTTTTTGATGGCAAGACAGACATAACAGTCAAGAAACGGAATATGTAAGTATAATAGTTTAAAAAGTATAAAGCACCAAATTTTAACATGATGGTAAGAAAAGGAACATTTACAATTTTTAGAAATTTTTTTGTTTTGTCTCCTGATAAATTTGCGAGCCATGACATGTTCCCCTTCCGATTCAGTTTGCAGAGTCTTGCCATAACAAAATGTATAGTCGAACCAATTGAATATTTGTTTAAAAGCGTCGAAACTATATAAAGGTCAGGTGTCAATGTCAAAAAGTTTGAATTACAACGTTACAACGTTATTTATTTATTATTTCAGTTAGAAAATAAACTTATACCGATTCACGATTCCATTAGTTTGAGTGTAGGTAGTACTATCAAAAAAATACAAAATGACATGTTTTTATCGTATGCAGTAAAAAATATCGTGGTGCCGCCATATTGTGGTGTATTTATTTATATCCATAGCAACAAAAGGGCGTTTTTACGAGTATATTAAACGAATAAAAATATCCTTTTCGTGTAGCGAAACCTCTAATGTACAAATAGAATCTTGTATGGGTGCGAATCAAGACCGCAATAGGCTTTGAAGGAGGCCGATACTCGAAAAAACTTGAAGCTACAATACAAACATTTTAGGCTAAACTAAAGCAGACGGTCCAAAATGTACTTATGGATATGTCTGTTTTAATAGGTACTAGTAGTTTAATTATAGTGCACAATATACCCCACTGTAAGGGCAATGCCGAAATTGATGGTGTTATGCTACATACAGTCAAAGTTTGTATGTAAAAAATCTTGACTAACGAGGCATTTTTTTAAAAAGCACTTATTTTTGTTATTTCTGATGCCAACAAGGTCTAATAATACTGCTGCAGCTGAGAAAAAAAACTGCTTTTCTATACATTTTGGTCGAGTTGTGTTGTAGGTACTTTTGCATGGAAAAGCTGATATGTTTTTTTCTCGATTTCGTGGATAAATGTTTCCATCCCCTGTAAGGTGCATTATGTGTTTTTTTAAGTTCTTGTTAGTCAAGATTTTTAATGCAATAAAACTATTGATAGGTACCCATTTGATCCCGAGAGATTCTGGGTTTTTAACCGACTTCAAATAATTTAAAAAAAAGGAGGAAGTTCTCAGTTCGTTTGTTTTTTTTGTGTTTGTTTCGGATCATCTCCAACGACAAAATTAAAATACTGCGACAGTTAATTTTTTTATGAATTTAAACTTAGGTATAGGCAATAAGGGGCTCCATCGCGCTATTTGAAACGATGTCATTTCAGTTATAGCTACATTTTAATTTAATACATTTGACAATTTTAATGTCTCCCAAGATCCAGTTTTAAAAATGCTTCTGAATTTGTAAGGTAAAGGTGAAACGTTTAGTTTTGTAGAACCACATCTTTACTTTGTCGATCAATACTCAGTATTGTGCAGTCGGCTCTGCTTTAATACGACTGTAATCTCATATACGACATACACGTGGCTCCTCACGATGCAGTCTCATATTGTATACTAGCGGCCGCCCGCGGTTTCACACGCGTGGTTGTGGTTGACAATGAAGGGCTACTAAAGGTTTGTTTACAGGGGTTGAGCATTTTATTTTTAATAGCGGCCGCCCGCAGTTTCACCCGCGTGGTTCCCGTTCCCGTGGGAATATCGAGATAAAAAGTATCCTATGTGTTATTCCAGCCTATAACCTATCTCTGTTGCAAATTTCATCCAGGTCCGTTGAGTATTTTTTGCGTGAGAGTGTAACGATGCCGTCTCGTTCCAGCCTCATGGATGGTTCGAATCTCCATGATGACTGGAAACTTCATACCTAGTTTAATTTACTGGCTATCGATAGTATTCTGGACCAGGGGCCTTAGCCAAAGTAACAATTCAAAAACGATAACGAAGTTAGACAAAGTAACATCGTTATGTGGCGAAACGACAATCGCTATCGCTATCGTCTTTATGCTCCAATCAACTTGCGGCAAGACCACGTGATTTAGCGCAGCTTATACCAATCCGCCAATCCTATACCTTGAATTTCTTTCGAACTTCGTTATCGCTTCGCTATCGTATTTCAAATGTTACTTTGTCTAATCCCCCTGTCCCTTTAAATTCAAAATTCTCGTTCCACGATCCTTGTTCAGCATTTTTGATTCAGTCCTACAAAAACCATCGTGATAAACAGTGCTTCCATTACTACCAGTTACTAGTTGAAATTATGTGGTGATTAAGTATAGTTACAATATAGAGGAACCCAATAGTGTATTCTTATAACTTTTGCAGTAATCAACTGTACATTTATTCATAACCGTGACCATATAAATAAATGATGATATTTTTCTGGATTTATCATATGGCCTTGATATCGATAACAACATTGTATTTAGCGGTACTTTAAACTTTGTCACTGGTAATGAGGTCGTTAAATAGCGGGTCCAAAACAATTATTACAATCATTTGATCACTTTTACTTAAGTAACACATTTTAATGAAACTGTCCATTAAATAGGTACTTAGACCAATTACCTAAGTACCTATCAAATTAAACATTGTTTTTATATTCATTTCGAGTGGAAATTATTCATCTAGTCATTTATAGAAATTAACCGTAGGGATACGAACCCAAACGTGTTATAAAATTTAGAAAAACAAACTTATAATAAGTTACTAAACATTTATTACCTTCAATTCCTATGTATAAGACAAATTTAACTTTATATTCATAAATCTGCTAATTAATTAAATGTTCTGAATGTTGCCAGGAGGGCGGGAAATCCGGGAATGTCCCGGAATTTTGCAGCTTGTCCCGTGTCCAGTAATAAGACTTTACTGTCCCGGATTCCGAACACCATTTCGTTCTTGATCAAGTTACTTACTAAAGTTGTCAATACGAATTTTTTTATACAACCCGTCTAAAGGCACAGTCCTGGTTCGTTGGTGCACTCGGGCTTTAAAATTTTCCCGGAAATGATAGGTCTGAATCTGGCAACCCTATCTGATTGAACAATCAGGCAGGCCATCATATCCATCAACAAAATAAAAATAATCAAAGCCTCCACAAGTTTCCTAAACCCGTCCACTATTAGTAATGGGCAGAAATAAGATATTTATATGCGACCGCCCTATCCAAAGAGCCGTACAAAAATAGCCCCGGTTGTTTCCGTTGTGTTACGTACGGGGGTGTGTGACGTCACGCGGGATCGATCCCGCGACCTTGGGCCAGCAAGGGCGTGACACCCTCCGTCGCCACTGGGCGTGACGTGGGAAACTAGCAGATTTCTTACGTTTTCTTTAGTTTCACTGCAAGTAACATTAATGTGGATAAATAAAGAAAGGTTAAACGAGTCAGATATTCATATTCTAAAATTCTCTTGTAACAATCCGACTTTCGAAAATGAAGCTTTAGAAAAAAAGGACCCGTCTCACAACTAGCTCCGATGGGACTCGAACCCACGACCTTTCACTGTCCGGGCACTGCTCTAACCACTGAGCTACGGAGTCGTTTTTTTCTAATAGGTACTTACTTCATTTTCAAAAATAAAAATTGCATTGTGAATGCATAAAAGTTAAAGTAATCCAACTTTTGTTAAGGGACGTGAAGGTTTTTTTACCCGACTACGGCAAAGCAAAAAAAAGGAGAGTTATGAGTTTGACCGGTATGTATGTATGTATGTATGTATGTTTGTATGTAAGTTCATCTGTTCCCGCATAACTTCTAAACTGCTGATCATATATTCACAATTGAGGTATCGTTGGAAGTGTCTTGATTGTCTGCTGGTTATAGGCTATGTCACATCACATGAAATTGAATATGGCGCCCTCTAGACGACATAAAGTTGTGAACTAAAAAACTTTTTTTGAGAAGAATATCGTGTTTGGTATCAAATGAAAGCTCTTGGTGAGCTCGTTTTTTAACCAAAGAATTAACTGCCTTGACGGCTTCTCACACAAAACTGCTAATTCGCATCGCATCGCAAGAATCTGCGATGCGCCATGCTAATAGAACTTCTTTTCATTAACAAATAAATAATAAAACTGTTAGGATAGCTACGGATAGTTTGACGAATCAGTCCAACCATCTTCTTTAAAGCTTTCCTGGTTACCTACTTACTAAGTTAAGTTCAATTCTCATCAAAATTTATAATCATTAAAAAAACCTTAAAACGTTTTTTTTATTAAGTTTGTCAACATTATTATCGTAAAGTTCCAAAATCGCCTACAATTTTAAATAATCGCAATAAAGCAGCAAACAGCACCTTCAAATTTATCATCAGTCGTATCTTTTTTCAGTTTTATATTAGTAGTGGCAATAAAAAGTGGACAAACAAGCTACATTTGGGTTCAACACCCGTATTTTCGGCAAACTAATAAATGAAAATATTTTACACAATGACAAACCTTTTTTTACCTTCAGTTTTTCGTACATTTTTTATTACAGATATTTATTTATCAATTTTGCTTTCGACACGATTCACGACGTTTCAAGTTGCCAGTTAAATTCGATGGCAAAGTAACAAGTAAGTACCTACGATTGAGGTAACTTGGAGTGTCGCCTATAAAGTACTTAAATTAAAACTTTTTATTGAAAAGTGTTTGACATATACATTCCTATTGGCTTTCTGACCGAATCAAGTCTTTATTAAGAACTGGGGAAGTGGGTAGCAAATCGAGCTCTAAATTATGAAAATTAGGTACCTTGTGACGTAAAGTAAGCTGCAATTTAATTCCATCTTCATAATAAAATTAAAATTACTTACAAGATTGAAATAAACATTTCACTTTTTATACGAAAAACCATCCTACACTCAACAACAACCTTATATAATAGTCTATCGCGCATTAAATCATTGCTCTTTTTCTAGTACACTTAGTGATGTTCCAATTCGTGTTTGTATGAAGCTATTTATATTCATACGTCGTTTATTGTCTGTGGAGCGAGCAGCCCTGATGCATTGGTGTGTCGTGCGCACGATTCCGTGACCCGACGCATCTCTCCATCACATCCAGGATTCATGTCTTCGCTTTACATTGTAAGCCTTTTACTCTATTTGTTTATTGAAAACAGTATTGTATTACACTGGTAAATGGCAACAAGCAGATTGAAACTTCGTATCGAAGTTCGTTGTAGAAATGCCAGCGATTTTTAACCCTTTAACCGCTGTTGGATTTATCCAACAAGCATTTTCGTTTACATTACTCAACTGGTACCTACTAAATCCTGACTTTTTTCTCTGGCAGATAAAACCAGTGTTTCTGTTATGTTTTTCAATTAAAGGACATTTAATAACATTTGAAGGAGAACGAAAATGATACTTGGTACTTACAGCCAAGAAAAGGCAGTTAAAGGGGAAATAAATTTCAAAGTTTCGATATTACGCTATAGGTAGGTAGGTACATATTTTCTACACTTTTCTTGTAAACAAAACAAATGTTGTGCGTTATCTGAAAGTTATCGGATTACAAAACACTGATATATTACTTCTTAAGTGCTTCAGAGCCTGATATAATATTGATCGACACGTTTCGCCACGCTGCGTGCGCACACTGTCGCATCTTATGAAAATATTTATTTTTCGATAGTTAACTATTTATTTTAACATATTTGAAGAGCGAATGCAAACAGCGAGGTGTCGCGCCCACGCTGCCTACCTGTTACGAGTCGTTCTGGGAACCGACTGGCGGTCACACAAGCAAAAACACTTCACCCTAACCCAAGGGAGTAAAGTCTATAATAAAAATAAAACTGATGTGCGGAGGTATTGAAAAAACACACGGTTGGTTTTCTATTGTGCCTAGAAGATTCAACGTGTTTAGGGTACCGTCAAGTATAACATTTCGTAATACGCAACACTATCATTATTTGAATCAGACATATTTTCATTCATTTTTACAGCATTCCGCCCGCGGCTTCGCCCGGGTGGACTACATCCCGCGATAATGTGATCTTTTTCAGGATAAAAAGTAGCACTTTCCAGCTCCCAAACTATCCCCATACCAAAAATTACGTCGATCCATTGCTCCATTTTGACGTGAAAGAAGAACAAACAAACAAACAAACTAGTATGGATTGAAGTATTATCACAGATAATATTAAAAAAAAAACTATAAACTACTCAATGCTAATATCAAAAAGTAAGTAATAAAGTTTGTTGGAGTACCTAGACAGGTTTTCAATACGGAACCCAGTTCCGTGTGACCAAATAATGCGACTCAAACTGGTCTGTGTTCTTTTTTTACGAGATCGGAAGCAATTCTTTGAAGCCGAATCTATTTTATAGGCCGCTGCAAAAAGGATTCTTATGTAAATCTCCGGAGTGGCCCACAAACGCGCCGACAAATGTTAGGCAAAGGCATCTCGATTCGCGCGGCATGCATGTAAATCTTAATCATAATAACAGATTTATGTAATAAAAAGAATTTTTACTACCCATTGTTAGACAAAAATAATCTTTTAAAACAATGTAGGTATATTGTATAGTAGTTCATTCTTTATTTTAATCCAATATTTATTGCCATTGGAGCAAAAAGAAAAATATAATTTCACTAGTCGTTCCACCATCATCGGTATATTAAAATTTTCTTTCCAGTTTCGTTATATAATTCGAAGTTTTAATATCGCCTGCTGTGTGTTATACCTACCTACAATAAATGATCATCATAAAGCAAAAAATGAACGAGTAAATTGCTTACTCGGACCAAAGTCGTAAAAAATGTTTCAAGAGGCATCGAGTTACATCGACCCGGTCGGTTCGGTACTCTCTCCGAGTTCATGGATATTCTATTTTAATGCGGTGGCCAAGATAAGATATACAATCTCTCTCCGCAAAAAACCCTTCCGGGAGCGAAGCCAGTTTCCCACGAGACGAGAAACCTCTCTGACAGAACAATAAGTGTAGCATATTGTAAACGGTATTAGCAAAAACTTCGATTCACGACCATATCTATACAATGCGATGATACACTTTATTACTCGCTAGATCGAGATTTAAAGACTGTAATTACTGCCATCGTCTTTATTACTTTTGAATTTGTTACTTTTTTTGTTACGGTTTTTTTTGTTCTTACAAAAGATTTCAACGCACGTCTTATCTCGCTAAAAGTAACTACAGTTGGTTTGTGGTTTTGTAATGTAAGACTTATTGTTATTTTTACTGTTGTATTGATAATAAACAAAAGTAAATCCATATGAATCAGTTAATTTAAACTAGGAAATAATTATGACTGAGAAATCATCTTAGCAAATAAGTGTTATTATTTTTTCGATTATTCTTTTAAGTCACCACCTCTTTATACAAAAATCATTAGAGATACCGCAACATTAACGCGAAGTCATTACCAAGCTTGTGACAATATAAGCGACAACTAAAAACAAAGGAAACTATTAAGATAGCAGTCAAGAAACTGAGGAAATGACATTGAACCGATAATACAATCATTAGTAGCATTTCAGATGTGACATAACTCGAAGAAGCTTCGCATTATGTTTCGCTAATCAACCTTGAATTACGTGTCTGCTGGAGCAGTTTTTTTTTGCTGAATACATTTTCTTTTTGCCACCCGTTGTCAAGCCGGCTTCGTCCATTCAAAAGAGCGTGGAGAATCGGAGCGCAATGCTGTGCAATGCGATATATTGAGCCCGAGATGATACAATACCTACAGCATTATAGTAGCTAAGATATGCAATAACAAACATACCTAAGCATTAGATACCTACTAAATTAATTCAATGAACAAATTACATCGAATTTGGGGAGAAAATTATGGGAAAAGCCACGGGGAAGGAAATGAACTTGCTTTTGTGTCCATAATAAGTCCACCGTTTGAACAAAGATCTGCCAATATAAATGGATAAAGTCTAACCAAGTTAGCTATTTATTTGTTCCTGGAAGTAGTAAACGACTAAATAAGTATAGTTTTATACTTAGTACTTATTGCAAATTGGTTATCGTCAGCTGAAACGAGATCTGGCGTCTACATACATAGGTTTGTGGAAATTGAGAATGCCGATAAAGCATTAATGTGAATCGAAAACCAAGAACTGCTCCAATAAGCGGAAATGCATCGATAGAATATAAGGACCTTGAACTAGATTTTCATGGTTTTACACCTCCAGATCACTAGTATCCAATACATGTAGGAATATTTGATTTTGGTCTGTTTCTTCTAGTGGTGTCGTCTGCGTGGAATTGAAATGTCTATTTAGAACAAATCTAAAGAATTTGTTTGTTTATTGCGTTTGGACACGCAAATCACTGAAACTGAATACTTCAATATTTGAGGATAGGCACATCTACTTACCTACATAGGTACATGCTATTTAACATAACGCTAATATTGTTGTGAATTTTGGTTCATAGTATAGATAGCCTATGTGATTTAGGGATTATGTAGCTTTCTAATTCTAGACGAACTTTTAAAATCGAATAAATAATTGAAATCTTTTCAATTGCGGAGATTAGGTAGGTACCTCCTAAAACAAAAAGGTGAGAACTTTGTATCTTTACATCATACTGCTCGGTAACTAGGATTTACTAGTATGGTAAGAGGCTGTGTAAGTTGGCATGTGCAACACAGTGTATTGTTTAGATAGAACGTTCCATTTTCAAATTACTTTGCAATTCAAGCAGGTGAATGCTTTAATTGTAAAGTAACTTTACCATTCAAGCTATGCAAAACTCCTTGGTCAAACAATATTTTTTTCATAAAATGATAAGAAAACTATTTACTGTAGAGAACAATGAAAATGGCGGTTAAAATAAGTACATTTACAAGTTTTGACAAATTTTGAATAAATATTTTCTCTCTTATAAAAGAATCATTTTGTCATAACAATATAAATGTTTTATTTACCTCGCATGAATGATGTAAAGTAGAATGCTTACCTCGGTTGCAAGTAGCTATTACACCCTCGAACTATATTCGCCCTCGCTCGTTTCGCTCGCTCGGGCGTCTAAATATCTCGGGTGCACTCGATCCTTTAGCGCCCTTTGCGAGCTGTGCTCGCACGGGCGCCAAATTGGATCTTGTTTTGTAATAGCTCACTTACGTTCCTTGTGTAACAAACTACTATTACAATATTGGTGTAGATGTTTTATTATAATAAGTTGATAACTTACATTCTTGCCTTTTTTCGTTATAAAGGCTAATAGACTAGATAGATAGGTAGGTACTCGTCATGCACATTGCATTGATCAAACAATGTGTGACTATATTGCCTCATGATGAAGTATCTACTCATACTCAAGATCTATAAATACTGTTTTAAATTAAATGACTCTGATAAACTTTATCGTAAGTATATCAATGTCATTAACCAATCATTAAGAGTCATCTAATAATTTATTTTATATCTATCCGTAATTTTTTTGTGTGGGTGATTACCGAGCAATGAACAGTCCTAAAGATAACAAAAAATACATTTTGTTGTGTAATTTGGAAGCAATTTGTTTTACGATCAAATAATAATAAAAACGTAGTCAAGTTACACTTCATCGGCATGTGATGTGATATGTTTACGTTTTCATGTTTTGCTACATCCCTTCATTTCGTTTATTTTGTAAATAAGGTAGGAGTTTGTTTACGTGCGAACCGATCAAATAACATAGCGCTGTACTGTATCAGAAGGATGCTATATTAGCAAAGTCAGAAATTTTTGCTTGTATTTTCTTCGCGTCTTTAAGACGCCAATTATTGAGTTAGGGTTGCAAATGTTCTACGGTTAACTGGGGTTACTTTGATTCGAGGGGGTGACTTTGTTGACAACGCTTATTTGACTGAATTATTATTGTTTTCCATTTTTTTTTCAACTGACCTTTGGTAGCCTAAATTTAACTATAGATAGTATGCCCATTTTTTACTTAATTACGAATATTAGACACTGGTTTTATACTACGTTATAAGTTATCTAAGTTTTTCCTAAAGTAACCCCGGTCTATCATGTTGTGATTGTCAATGACTGCCCTGGCATCCTTATGAGATACAGCTCTAAGGGCTAGAAGCGTGTGAAAACTGACCTCCTGGCCGGAGGAGTGTGTTGGGATGCACGCTGCCATCCCGGTGCAGCAGCACGTGGCGAGGCTGGGTGGGCAGCAGCAGCGGCGCGCCCTCCGCCAAGCACTTGTGGAAACACCGCGCCGCCTGGTGGAACAGAGCCCATGCGTGCTCCTCGCTGATGGTCGAGTTGAAGGCCTGCAGGATCTGCTGAAGGCTCATGCACTGCGCCCCGTCTAGCGCCAAATCCGCGCCCCCACCCTCCTTAACCTTACGCATCATCGCTACCCGGCCCCCGACACTACGACCATCGTTCACTACACTGCGACACGATCGATCGTTACACGGAAATTATCGAATTATCATCCACACGGCACTGAAAATTTTGCAATTATTTCTATCCCTTTTTTCTAAATAATTCACACGAACATTTTATTGTGGAGCGCGTTTATGTCACCGGCTCCTGTCTACCAGAAACGTCACTGTCACTGTTTGCGTCCACAAAGCGGGTGGAGCGATTTTTTTTTCTGTATTGTTTTGTTGGGTTCTCGTGGTCGAGTTCGAGCGCGCGTGCGCGGTGCGAGAGTCGCAGCAACAGCACGTGCGTCGGGATCGGCTGTCGGGGCCTCACTGGCGCGCGGCCGCTCGCTCGCAGAGATGCGCCTTGCGGAACCACTTCCTATCTTTCTTACCACAACACTTCCACCCTTTCTCCGCTTCCCAAACAAAGCATAATTTCCCTGCTTCCCAAAAAAAGCATAATGTCCCTGCATCCCCAAGGGCGTGGTCTATTTACTATCTTCATCCAATCATCATCGTTATAAATGTCCAGTTGACAAAAAGATAAAGCAATGTGTAATGTATTCTCATCATATTATCTATGGATGCAAAATATTATTTAAAACTAGAGGCAAGGCAAGGATGGTATTAAGTAGTGGACAAAAGATCATAGGTTCGATTCCTTTCTTTCTATACAGCTCTCACAAACTTCTAAATATAAAATTCCCACACCACATTTAAAAGCATCAGTTACATTTTTTTTATTCACGACGGGGTAGTTCGCCTTCATTACACCTGATGATGTTAAGTGGTGATAATCCTGAAGGTGGAAGCGAACTACTCCCGGAATCCTCAAATACTGAGGAACTGGCTATCTTATCTCTCACTGCTGGAACACAATAATGCTGAAAACAACATTGTCAGACTTAGATGAGATTGTGGTAGCTAGCCAGGCGGACTTAGAACAAGCCCTACCACCAACCACACCGAATACAATATGTACCCCCACTGGGAATCGAACCCGGGACCTCTGGGTCTGATACCAGTAGTGTGTACTACTAGACCAGCCGGCCTAGCATGAGCGGCTTATAACGCGCGATATGATATGGTACGGCAAGTTGTCTTGCTTACCCCACTAAGGTGTAAGCAAGACGGCATGCCGTATCATATCATATCGCGCGTTATAAGCCGCTCATGCTAGGCCGGCAGAGGCGGTTATAAAAGGAATATAAATTTCCTCATTTACTTTCGTCGCGTCCCCCTGCCGACCGTCAGCATATCCGTCAGGCCGCTCGATTAGATAAAGGTTACGATTATAGCACCGTGATCCGTGATTCGGTTATCAGCGACGTCAGCCGATAGCCAGTCAAACACCAGTCTCAGTCAAAATCTTTATTGAGTACCTTGTAAAACGCCGGTTAACTACATCAAAGATTTACTTTCTATAAGTATTTATTTTAATTGTCTATAATCATAAACAGTTTACAATGATACAAGTAATTGGATGTTATACCGTTAACTGTCTTGTAATCACTTCGATTTCTATATATCTTAGTTAATAACCCTCCTTCTGTCACAGTCGGGTAAAAGAGACCTGTTACCTTGGGTAAAAAAGGCTACATTCGTCTGCTTAGATATAGAAATGCAGATAAACTTTAACCTTATTCACTAAGAAGCGATGATCACGCGCAGTCAAAATCATTAAAATTATAACTTGTAACAACTTTTTAATAAGTATCAACAGTTACATTATTATATAATAAACAATTGATGAATATAGACGATTAAAAACCCATTTATTTATAGTGTTAAACAATAATGCAATATACAGATTTAGATATAAATAATTACAATAATATTGTGATTTTGAACTACACTAATATCAATAATACTATTTTTAAATGTCTATATTTAAATCATTGATATAATAACATTGATTTATATATACTAGATTAGTAGTTACCTACCGCGCCAGAGTTGCCACTTGACATAATGGCCACAGCCATATGGGCAGCTAACGTCAGTTCAGTGCTCTGTGAGACGTCAAACTAGTGACGCGCGGAAAAAAATCTCGAAAACAGGTAAATGCGTCGTAAACAGTGTGATTCAAGATCTCTAAAACATTATAAAGCAACCGAAATTATTTTTCACACGTAAATTTATTGTTTGTGTTCATAACAACGTGAATGTTGTACATTAGGTTCAGTGTTGCCACTAAAAACTTAGTTTTAGTTCCCCACATTTAAGGGATTAATTTAAGGGAATTTATGGAATGAGTGAATTTAAGTAGTTTTTAATAGTAAAATGTTGCAGGTTGCCTATAAATGCCGAGCGCCGTGATAGGTAGGTAGAAGTAATCCGAAACCCGAGATTGCTGCGAAAAGAAACTGACTGGCCTCCTCCTAAATCTGTTGTCATTTGTTCGAAGTACTTACTTTCCGTGATCAAGACAAAATTCATTAGCGAACCAATGGCGTAGCTTCTTAGACGTTCATAAGTATCATATAGTCACAATCTAATCTGAGTTAAAAAAAAATACATTTGAATTTTAATAATAAAAAAAATATATAATAAATGTCTTAATTATTTCAATAGATAAAGACTTCTTATACATCCAATAAGAAATAAAATAATTGAAATATTTTATAATTAAATTAATTTATATGTATAAAAAATTGGGTAAAATCACATGGTAGGCTAGGCAGCCCCATCCCGCCATTGCAATTATTGCATGTTTACATAGGCGATTTCTATCTAATCTAAGCGACGGTATTTGTTCTTGCGACTTGCGTAAGTGAGACAGATATATGTTAACTTTCAGATGTATAGTGGTTTCAAAGCTACGTTGTCGTCGCCTTTAAATAGTGGTTACTTTTTTTGACGCATTATAATGAGGTGTGCTTCTCTAGTATATTTAAATCAACGCATAACAATAAAGAACTTTAAATAATCATAGGAATGTAACTAATCTAAACTCATTGATCGATACAATAAAGTTATCAGGGACGAGACATTTTGCCACATTTCAGTTCCTCATTGCTTAAACGGTTGGCTTACAATATTTTAAATTGTCAAAAAAGCTAAGAAATGCGTTCTTTGCTTAGTATTAAAAAAGAAACTTGTTAAATTACAAAAAGTTTGCAAATTATACTTTATAGTTGGATAATTCCCTTTTAATGAAATTTTATTAACGTTTTATATATTATCAGAGTTATGTGAGATCGCACTACAGTTCAGGTATTCCGAATGAGTGGCAAAATGTCATGTCCACTATGTTTATGACTATACAAATACTTTTTTAATCAGTCACCATCATGCCTCAATTTTTTTCGTTTCTTTTTAACAATAGGTATTTAATATTCTATTAGCTAGGGCTAAGGGCCTCTATCCGGAATTTGTCATATTGTTGTTTTACAAGAAACAGATTTTGTTTGTTTCTCTTTTTTTTCAATTTTCGACTTGCCGTCCCTATTTATTACTGCATAACATGTACTAGTGAGTAATAAGTACTCTATACGGTGAGCGGGATATATGAAACAATTTATTCAGAACTCTAATAAGTATTATGGCTTCAACGGAGTTAACAAAGTTAAACGAGGATAAAAGTTCGAAAATATTCTCAATAGTCTAAAATGCATTATAATATCAATAAAGTAAAATTAAGCAGCAATTTTGCTTTCTAGATTTCCAACTGTTCTTATTTAACATTCATAAAACATATGTTTTATTTGAGATTGTTTTAAGTATTGTTTTATACGTTTTCAAAGCGGTTTTGTACGTCGACTTATTACGGAAAAATTCTCGCGGAAGTTATTGAGGTCATTGAAAAATGAACCATGTCACCATAACCTAAAATACAAAATTGTATGAACGGCATGCGCGCGAGGCTACGCTGACTTCTCTGTTGATATTCATACAATTTTGTATTTTAGGCTATGGTGACATGGTTCATTTTTCAATGACCTTAAAACTTCCGCGAGGATTTTTCCGTTGTCTCTGCGCCGAGTATTTCTCGAGCGACAAACAATCATTCCATTTAAAATCCCCTTTTTCATAACAGCTATTATAAATTTGTTAAAGATTAAGATGATATTTTACCCAAAATATTCGTAACCATTACCTTAACTTAATCTTAAGTTTTAAGGAAATGTGCCTTAACGACGATTCGATGTTTAGTTACTGGGTTGATTTAAAGAGCTTATTTGAAATCACTTAATTTTAATTATACAGCCGTATAAGTCACATAATATGCTAATTAAAAGAAAAATGCAATCATAAGTCGGAGTTGTGAAAAGTTACTCGTAATATTTTCTGGTAAATAATCTTTTATTTCAATTTTGTTGAAGCAATTTAATTTGTATTTCATATTAGCAGGTTATCAATTTATCAAACCATTGTTTACCTAATTTCATTCTCGAACTAATCCATCACAAGACTGTTTATCCAATATTTGATTATAAAACAAACTATTTAATACATAAACACTCATAATATGTTTATATTTTTTTATTTAGGTTCTACCCAACGACGCAAGTCGTTTATTGTTTTGTTTGTACACATTAATAATCAGCGAAAGCCTTTAAATATTTGAATTAAAGTTATTAAAAAAAAAATGTTACAGAATACTTCTAATCATATACTTTAATATAACATACTTTACAGCTAGCTGCATTCAGCCAAGCAACTTCGACCCTTGTCCTATAGTACAGTTACTTCTTTTTGAGACTCCACAGAGGGTCGAGGAAGTTGAGCGGGTCCTTCATGTCCCCGCTCTTTAGTCCGGGGGACTGCTTCATCTCCTCGAAGGACTCGCGGGAGAACTTATTCTTGTGGGCGTTGGCGGCGGGGGCAGCGGGGGCCGCGGGGGGCACGGGGGGCAATACTGATGCCCCCGATGGCACTGACACGGCCTCGCCGTTGAACATCGTGGTACCTGAGATTTTAAATTATTTTTATGCATTCAGAATGTAATTCTGTAAGTATAATATAACATACTAGCGGATCCTCGCGGTTTCACCCGCGTGGTACCCGTTCCCGTGGGAATACCGGGATAAAATATAGCCAATGTCACTCGGGAAGACTGTAGCTTTCTAATGGTCAAAGAATTTTCTTAATCGGTCCAGTAGTTTCGGAGCCTATCCGATGCAAACAAACAAACAAATTTTTCCTCTTTATAATATTAAGTATTGATAATATATCGTAGTTCCTGGTAGAAGAAGTACGAATGTAACTGTTAGGCGTACATTAGACGGTCATGCAACCATCAGTCAATTCCATCACTCATGACTATCTAACCAATCGGTATAGAGAAATATTTGGGCAGCGCTATGAATGGTTCATTTTGATTGGCTAAAATAATCTTGACTGATAGCAAACTGACAGCAAAACCTATCGTCTAATGGCTCGCTTATAGCAATATTGAAGTACTTAATCTATCTCCTATATCTAAAATCCTGACCTCCAAATTGCTGAGCAGACGTACAAAGATCCGCATATACAAAACCGTGATCAGGCCGATCTTAATGTTCGGTTGCGAAGCCTGGACTCTTACCCAGAAGGAAGAAACAAAACTTCTCGTTACTGAAAGAAAGGTACTCCGTAAGATTTTCGGACCGGTCCACACCGATGACGGCAGTTGGAGGATCCGAAAGAACGCAGAAGTGGAGGAGCTCTACGCCGAACCAAATATCCTTGGTGAGGTCAAAGCGCAGAGGCTTCGATGGTTAGGCCACGTCGTGCGAATGGAGGACGGTCGCGCAGTCAAACGGGCATACCTGGGCCGGCCAGTAGGGCGCAGGCCAGTCGGTCGACCTAGGTATCGCTGGGCTGACGAAGTGGCCAAAGACCTACGGGAGCTGCTGCTGCTAGACTGGGAGGAGGTCGCGCTATGCAGGGAGCAGTGGCGTCTTTTGGTGTCGGAGGCCAAGATCCACTTCGGGGTCATCGCGCCATCGGAGTAAGTAAGTAGTAAGTAATCTATCTATTTGACGACCGATTTGGCGCAGGGGTAAGGATACCTGTCTTCTGCGCTACAGGTCTCGGGTTCGATTCCCGAACAAGACAAATATTTGTGTGCATATAAACATGTATATTTGTCGGTCTGGGTCTGGGGGAGGGGGCACGGGGGGCAATACTGATGCCCCCGACGGCACTGACACGGCCTCCCCGTTGAACATCGTGGTACCTGGTTGAAGTACGAATGTAACTGTTATAGGAATAGTGAATTAATCTATATTTTAATAATCCAATCGGATACTTGTCTCCTGCGTTGGAGGTCTCGGGTTCGATTCCCGAATACAAATATTTGTGTACATAAATATGACTATTTCTGGGTCTAGTAGTAGTAGTAGTAGTAGTCTGGGTGTTTCCTATGTATAAGTATATATTTTCTGCGGGGGAGTTGCAAGAGATGTTGTCCGTTATGAAACTTATGAATGATAATTTTGTGAGAAAAGGGATAAAAGTAAACGTATGTAAGACGAAAGTGATGGTCTTTGAGCGAGATGAAGAAATGTCTGACTGTACGGTAATGATAGGTGGTGAGAAAGTGGAACAAGTGCGTGAGTTTGTATATTTGGGCAGTTTATTTACAAAGGATGGAAAGTATGAGGAAGACATAGAAAGACGAGTGAAGAAAGGGAATTCAGTGACCGGCGCTATACACTCGGTTATGAGTAGCCAAATCGTATCCGAAAAGGCGCAAATAGCTATTCATAACGGAGTGCTGGTGCCGACACTGAGGTTTGAAGTGAGTCTTGGGTATGGCAGAAGAAGAATGAAAGCGGAATAAATGCGGTAGAGATGCGATCGTCGAGGAAAATATGTGGAGTTAAATTGAGTGATAGAGTGAGCAATGATGTGATTCGTGAAAGGTGTGGGCTGAAAGATGACGTAGTGAAAAGAATTGAGAAAGGAATGCTCCGGTGGTTTGGTCACTTAGAGAGGATGAATGATAGGCGAATCACGAAAGCGATATATTGTGCGAATGTGGAAGGACCGGCTGCGCAAGTGCGTCCCAGAAAAACCTACACGGACCGAATAGGAGGTTTAAGTAAGGCATCGGCGGGATCTCTGGAGATCCCGCACGACTACCCTCATTATTTTATTTTGTAACTATTTCAATTTTTATGTGTTTTGAACGCGGTTTTCGGTGTATAAAAGAGAAATAAACTCTATTTACTATAAAAATACAATATAATATGTGATCCGGAACAAAAAAAATAATAAAAAATTCTTGCAAATTTGCAAACTTGCAAATCTAAAAAAAAAAAGATTTCAAAAATTTTAGAAAAATAAAATATTGTTAGTTTTCCATATATTATAATTTTATCCGATAGGTTTTTTTATGTACATTCTAAATATATATACTTTTTATATGTTATTTCATCGATAACTATGTAAAAAAAAATATTTCGAAGGGACCGCACTATTGTCTTTTGTTTACACAAAAGTTGAGTTTGAACGTCGATTATAAAAACAAAACATCTCGTAAAAGTGTCGGATAAGTTTTATGCGCTGCTATGACTCATATGCTGCTCATAAATGTAACTTCCGTCGTCGCGCGCACAAACAGATGTTTGGGAGACCAGAAACGCGCGCTTTAGTGCATTGTTTACGTAAAAAATGAGCCTGTAACTTGATACCCCTGAGTGATGAGAGGTTAATAAAAAGACTGGTGTAAGCAGTGACAAAAATTGCCGGGCATGTATGAAAAGATTGATGGATGTGAATGAAGCGAAAGAAGTGTGCAAGGATCGTAGCAGGTGGCGATCCATAGTCTCTGCCTACCCCCGTGGGAAATAGGCGTGATTATATGTATGTATATTTAGTAACAAAAAATATTTAAGTACCTGTATATTTATCCGTTATCAAGTTTCCATGACATAGTTTATTAAGGAAATTTACATGGGCTTATATTGGGCTTATATAGGGCTTGGGCATAAATTGGTGTGTTATTTATTTATATGTGAACTTCGATCGTGTTATTGCTGATCGAAGTATGTGAAAGCTAGATTTTTGCACGGCAGCCTATGTCGCCGATGGTATAAGATTAGAAATGTAGTTCTGGTAACAATTTAAAGAACTAGGGCCGTTTCCATTACTTAATCAGTTCTATTACACGCGGACGAAATCACGGACATCCACTAGTTTAATTTTAAAACAGAAAATGAGCGACATCTCGCTTACAATATTGCTATAACAGGTCATGGCACAGCCATCTCTATCGTCTTCTACAAGCCATGCGCATAAAGTTGGCAACGTAGTTTTAAGTGAACCGATTTGACACCGTTTGCACCGTTTGACAGGTAAACAGCGAGTAAACCTCGAGTACTGAATCCTATGGAGATGGCATATCTTCTATACATCTATTCAAATAAATAAAATTGGAGTGTCTGTTTGTAACATTAAATAACCGCTTTTTACTACGTGCATATGATTAAATATACGGTACATATACCAAAATGACGTTTTACAATTTTTGTCTGTCTGTCTGTTTGTTCCGGCTAATCTCTGAAACGGCTGGACCGATTAATACGACAATTAGAAGAAGTTTAAAATTGAATTCCAAGATTTTCTTACATTGTGACTTAGTTACATCTCACTTTTTCGTAGGTATGCCACCTCCATAGGATTTAGTACTCAGAGGAGTAAACCGGTTCACAGCAATGTTGCCGTTCCGTATCATAGCATGGCTTGTAGAAGACGATAGAGACGGCTGTGGTCATGGTAATTTCATCCTACTTTCAGATAAGAAGTCGTTATTTGAATGTTTGAAATATTATTAAAAATCATCATCATCATCATTTCAGCCATACGACGCCCACTGCTGGGCATAAGCCTCCCCCAAGGATCTCCACAATGATCGGTTCTTGACCCAGATCGACGGTCCACGGCCTGCCCACGGATAGAAATCAAAAAAATTAAAAATCTTACCAGAACAAAATACACCCTGTACATAGAACAAGGCGGTCTTGTAGGCGTCCACCAAATACTTTTTGTTTTCAAACACGTTGGTCCTGTGCATGTAGAGGTTTATGATGCTGGACTCTAACATTTCTGCGAACAACCAGTCAACGTTAGTAAGTTAAAGGCGCTACTCGGAAAAAGTATAGACTTTTCGCCCGCACCTGCCCCGCCCGGCTGGTTGCACGGGGCCACATAGTCCCACCGACTCACCGCATAGATCCAGCTGTCCCGCCCGCACTTGCCCCGCCCGGCTGGTTGCACGGGGCCACATAGTCCCACCGACTCACCGCATAGATCCAGCTGTCCCGCCCGCACTTGCCCCGCCCGGCTGGTTGCACGGGGCCACATAGTCCCACCGACTCACCGCATAGATCCAGCTGTCCCACCCGCAGCCCCGCCCGGCTGGTTGCACGGGGCCACATAGTCCCACCGACTCACCGCATAGATCCAGCTGTCCCGCCCGCACTTGCCCCGCCCGGCTGGTTGCACGGGGCCACATAGTCCCACCGACTCACCGCATAGATCCAGCTGTCCCGCCCGCACTTGCCCCGCCCGGCTGGTTGCACGGGGCCACATAGTCCCACCGACTCACCGCATAGATCCAGCTGTCCCACCCGCGGCCACGCCCGGCTGGTTGCACGGGGCCACATAGTCCCACCGACTCACCGCATAGATCCAGCTGTCCCACCCGCGGCCACGCCCGGCTGGTTGCACGGGGCCACATAGTCCCACCGACTCACCGCATAGATCCAGCTGTCCCGCCCGCAGCCACGCCCGGCTGGTTGCACGGGGCCACATAGTCCCACCGACTCACCGCATAGATCCAGCTGTCCCGCCCGCAGCCACGCCCGGCTGGTTGCACGGGGCCACATAGTCCCACCGACTCACCGCATAGATCCAGCTGTCCCGCCCGCACTTGCCCCGCCCGGCTGGTTGCACGGGGCCACATAGTCCCACCGACTCACCGCATAGATCCAGCTGTCCCGCCCGCACTTGCCCCGCCCGGCTGGTTGCACGGGGCCACATAGTCCCACCGACTCACCGCATAGATCCAGCTGTCCCGCCCGCACTTGCCCCGCCCGGCTGGTTGCACGGGGCCACATAGTCCCACCGACTCACCGCATAGATCCAGCTGTCCCACCCGCAGCCCCGCCCGGCTGGTTGCACGGGGCCACATAGTCCCACCGACTCACCGCATAGATCCAGCTGTCCCACCCGCGGCCACGCCCGGCTGGTTGCACGGGGCCACATAGTCCCACCGACTCACCGCATAGATCCAGCTGTCCCACCCGCGGCCACGCCCGGCTGGTTGCACGGGGCCACATAGTCCCACCGACTCACCGCATAGATCCAGCTGTCCCGCCCGCAGCCACGCCCGGCTGGTTGCACGGGGCCACATAGTCCCACCGACTCACCGCATAGATCCAGCTGTCCCGCCCGCAGCCACGCCCGGCTGGTTGCACGGGGCCACATAGTCCCACCGACTCACCGCATAGATCCAGCTGTCCCGCCCGCACTTGCCCCGCCCGGCTGGTTGCACGGGGCCACATAGTCCCACCGACTCACCGCATAGATCCAGCTGTCCCGCCCGCACTTGCCCCGCCCGGCTGGTTGCACGGGGCCACATAGTCCCACCGACTCAACATAGATCCAGCTGTCCCGCCCGCACCTGCCCCGCGAGCGCCAGCGTGAGAGCGAGAGGTGGCGCCCGCCTGCAGCCACGCCCCACCCAGCTAGTTATCACATAGAGTCCCACCGACTCACCGCATAGATCCAGCTGTCCCACCCGCGGCCACGCCCCGCTGGTTGCACGGGGCCACATAGTCCCACCGACTCACCGCATAGATCCAGCTGTCCCACCCGCGGCCACGCCCCGCTGGTTGCACGGGGCCACATAGTCCCACCGACTCACCGCATAGATCCAGCTGTCCCGCCCGCACTTGCCCCGCCCGGCTGGTTGCACGGGGCCACATAGTCCCACCGACTCACCGCATAGATCCAGCTGTCCCACCCGCGGCCACGCCCGGCTGGTTGCACGGGGCCACATAGTCCCACCGACTCACCGCATAGATCCAGCTGTCCCACCCGCGGCCACGCCCGGCTGGTTGCACGGGGCCACATAGTCCCACCGACTCACCGCATAGATCCAGCTGTCCCACCCGCGGCCACGCCCCGCTGGTTGCACGGGGCCACATAGTCCTACCGACTCACCGCATAGATCCAGTTGTCCCGCTCACACCTGCCCCGCGAGCGCCAGCGTGAGAGCGAGAGGTGGCGCCCGCCTGCAGCCACGCCCCACCCAGCTGGTTGTCACATAGCCCCACCGACTCACCGCATAGATCCAGTTGTCCCGCTCGCACCTGCCCCGCGAGCGCCAGCGTGAGAGCGAGCAGGGCGGCGCGGGCCGAGGACGCGCCCGCCTGCAGCCACGCCCCGCCCAGCTGGTTGTCACATAGCCCCACCGACTCACCGCATAGATCCAGCTGTCCCGCTCGCACCTGCCCCGCGAGCGCCAGCGTGAGAGCGAGAGGTGGCGCCCGCCTGCAGCCACGCCCCGCCCAGCTGGTTGTCACATAGCCCCACCGACTCACCGCATAGATCCAGCTGTCCCGCTCGCACCTGCCCCGCGAGAGCCAGCGTGAGAGCGAGAGGTGGCGCCCGCCTGAAGCTACGCCCTGCCTAGCTAGTTGTCACATAGAGTCCCACCGACTCACCGCATAGATCCAGCTGTCCCGCCCGCACCTGCCCCGCGAGCGCCAGCGTGAGAGCGAGCAGGGCGGCGCGGGCCGAGGACGCGCCCGCCTGCAGCCACGCCCCGCCCAGCTGGTTGCCACATAGCCCCACCGACTCACCGCATAGATCCAGCTGTCCCGCCCGCACCTGCCCCGCGAGCGCCAGCGTGAGAGCGAGCACGGCGGCGCGGGCCGAGGACGCGCCCGCCTGCAGCCACGCCCCACCCAGCTGGTTGCCACATAGCCCCACCGACTCACCGCATAGATCCAGCTGTCCCGCTCGCACCTGCCCCGCGAGCGCCAGCGTGAGAGCGAGCAGGGCGGCGCGGGCCGAGGACGCGCCCGCCTGCAGCCACGCCCCGCCCAGCTGGTTGTCACATAGCCCCACCGACTCACCGCATAGATCCAGCTGTCCCGCCCGCACCTGCCCCGCGAGCGCCAGCGTGAGAGCGAGCAGGGCGGCGCGGGCCGAGGACGCGCCCGCCTGCAGCCACGCCCCGCCCAGCTGGTTGTCACATAGCCCCACCGACTCACCGCATAGATCCAGCTGTCCCGCCCGCACCTGCCCCGCGAGCGCCAGCGTGAGAGCGAGCAGGGCGGCGCGGGCCGAGGACGCGCCCGCCTGCAGCCACGCCCCGCCCAGCTGGTTGTCACATAGCCCCACCGACTCACCGCATAGATCCAGCTGTCCCGCCCGCACCTGCCCCGCGAGCGCCAGCGTGAGAGCGAGCAGGGCGGCGCGGGCCGAGGACGCGCCCGCCTGCAGCCACGCCCCGCCCAGCTGGTTACTCAGCCGGCCCTCGTACGTGGCCGCCAGTACGCGGTCCGCTAGCAGCACCAGCGGGGGACATACGATCCTACCAACAAAATGCTTAATTTAGTCAACTGTAATAAAACGCGTTTTGACGTGATAACGTCTCATAAATCGAGGAATGATGCCTGCTGCACGCCCGAAAAAGTGTCACGTTCCGCGTGCAAGCGAGAACACGATCGGGCTAAGCGTTCGGCTTGTGACGCATCTATCTCTCTTCCACTCCATCGGCAGATGCATCCGACCGAGTAGAAGAGAGACAGCGGCATATTGTTATCACGTAAAATTATCGTTCGTAAACCGACTTATCAACCATTTTTATGTAAAAATTTCATTTAGTAACAAGCTTTTTTATTGACTGTACTTTAATATTGTATTGTCATCCAAACCTGTATAAAATATTAACAGGAAAGTGGGCCAAATTTAGCTTGCAAGATTTGACCCGAACGGATATACATACATACACTTCAATTTAAATAAAAACTAGTAAAAAAACAGTTTTTTTTTTATTTTCCAAAATCCTGAGTTGTTATGTGGGAAAAATATAAATTTTATCCCAGTCACTTACAGAATCAAAAATAATCAAAAACCAATCTCAATTTCGTTATTTAGTTGCCATCTCATCAATGTCTAAAGAGGAAAGATTTGATTGTATGTTTGTTTCATCATCATCATCATTTCAGCCGTACGACGCCCACTGCTGGGCATAGGCCTCCCCCAAGGATCTCCAAAACGATCGGTCCTGCGCTGCCCGCATCCAGCGGCATTATTTGTTTGTTTGCATCGAATAGGCTCCGAAACTACTGAACCGATATAGAAAATTCTTTGACCATTAGAAAGCTACATTCTTCCCGAGTGACATAGGCTAATTTTTATCCCGATATTCCCACGGGAACAGGTACCACGCGAGTGAAACCGCGAGGAACCGCTAGTTGATGGATAAAGAGAAAGAAACTAAAACTATCAAAAAACTTACTTATCCGGGAACACAGTGAGCTGGTAGTGCGTAACGTGCGCCATCGCGTTGTTGTAGGCGATCGTGAGCGCGCGCTCGGTCCAGTGCACGGTTTGCCGAACATCGTCCAGCGTCACGCGGACCTCGCCCAGCTCCAGTGACTGACCCTTGGCCGTCGGCCAGTACGAGCTGCCTTGCATCTGGGTATCAAAATCAATATCAAAATCAAAATCAAAATCAAAATCAAAATCAAAAATCATTTATTCATTTTAGGCTGATACAGCACTTGTGAACGTCAATGAAGCTACGCTATCGGTTCGCAAATCCTACGGCGGGAGGCCTTGTAACGAGAAGAACCGGCAAGAAACTCGCCAAGGGCTATTTTTTTCTCCCTGTCATATTTCATACAGTCGTCAAATTGAAAAGTGACTTTAACATAATATAATATGTATGTAATATGTATGTAATATGTAGTATGTAATATGTATAAAGTGGGATCATAAATAGGAGCGTTTTACCTACCATTAAAACGCATATTGTGTCCGGAGCCTTATTCGAAGCCTAGGTAAACATATTTTGAGAAAGCCCTTTCCGTTTCCGTTCGACATCAATTTTCCTATTGGTTAATCATACCAACGTGACGTCACTTCCGTAACGTCATCCTAAGTCACGTGATCCGAGTTCACCTTTTAGCAATGGCGGAAGATTTGTGTCATTGTAGTCTCAAAATCTGAAACACTTGACAACCATTAAGGATAAAATCTACACCAGGCAGGTCTTAAAGCTAGGCTTCGAATAAGGCTCCGGACACAATATGCGTTTTAATGGTAGGTAAAACGCTCCTATTGTGTCCTTTCGCCGTTATTCGAAGCCTAGGTAAACATATTTTGAGACCTTGTTTGTTATCGCCTGGTGAACGAGGACGCCAATGTGACATGTATCAGCAATTATGACATTAATCTTATACCTTTTGACAAATTCGACAGGTACTTGGGGTAGGTACTCGAATTAATTGTTTAACTTTATAACTCAACATCACAAATTAATACTGATATCAGAAACGTTATGCTATTACTATCAAACATTCAAGTATGTCATACAATAGTACGTAAGTACCTATATAATGAAAATATGAGCACGGATTGATTGAAAATTGAATATGATTGAAATAAAATGTATAAGTGCTTATGCTCAATCTATCAAACCTTATTCATAAATATGTAAACTATGTTACATAAATCATTTACATATTCTTGAAATATTCAAAATCTGAAAAGAAACAAACATTACAATAACACAACTTGTGCTATCCCTTATATATTTTTGAAGCAAAAACATCTGAAAATCTTTTGGCTAAGTCTCTTCTGACATACCATCGATACGATATGATCTGAAAACACATAATAAAGAAAAATATAAATACAATTTAATAATTGTAAAAACTTTCGGCACAAGAAACCATAAGCACAAGACTCCTATCTTCCCTAACTGTAAAATCATGTTGCTTTAAATTATTATTTTATACTAGTGACACGCTAAACTCCCGAGCACTAGCATTGTTATGAAGCTGACGACTGTTTCTCAGTATATCCTTTACCGCTATAGGGAAATTATTATTCATAGGAAATTTACTAAAATAAATAATTTGGGGAATTTTAATATACTACTGTGTAGCCCCAATCTAAGCAAAGCTTGTCCTATGGCCAAGATGCCCAAGTCGTAATTCTTATGGTTCTGTAGGGTGCGTAGCATTAAGTCCACCTATGTACTGTAATTTGTGCATGAAGAATTAAATAAATAAATAAACATGTATTTTGTAAATACATGGTTATGTTACATACAAAACACTTCGATCAACTAAACATAATATTATACTTAAAATATCGAAACCCCGACGATCAGTTCAACTGTTGAATCACTACACCAAATTCAAAGAGAAAACACATTATTTAAAGCTTTGTGCTAGAGAAGATGTCAACTATTGCTACGTTTGTGCAGTGCAAGATGTATTAAAGTTTGATTGCAAAAATTAACGTTAACATTATTCGAATAAATAGGATCGCAGATACATATAACATCCTAAACTACTTGTGCCGGCTTGTCTTACTGATCTGACAAAAAGCGCGATCATGTATAAAAATCAAGTAAATTTCTGAAAGTAATGTAAGCACATGCCTTATTTTACAAGATCAAAACAAAAGTAGTTCGTATATTAACTTCTTTAAAGCATCTGCTATTTTGTAACAAATCTTATTTGCATACAAATCGAATTAATGTAACTCATTAAACTCTTTTAATTAAAAGATAAATTGCAAAAGATTTGCAAAATTTTGTCATAACTTTTACTATATCTATCAATCAATCAAATATTGATTTATTCACATAGACATATTATTATAATAAGCATGTAGGTCCTTAAGGATAAAAATTTGAATCGTCAATATTTTCCTAGCACCCATTCAAGACTTTTTTAACTGTAACTATACATATTAATATAATAATAACAACGAAAATGACTGGTAATGACCGATAATGACAGTTTCACTTCATATATTTTACCGACACGGTCCCAAGTTGCATTGCAGGACACAATTTTTTATATAGACTGCCATTCTAAAGACGCGTTTCTCTTATTATTAGTTACTATCGACTCAATTAAAAAACTCCGTTAATTACTGCCAATTTAGCTACACGGAACACCTTAAATGTTATATCCACTCTAGCAAAGAAACATAAATATACAAAATAAAAAAAAAACGCATTGAGCCCACGGAGTGAGTTATGGCTCATTATAACCATCCATTTAGTAAAAATGGGTTAACCGGGCACATAAAATACCTTGGTAATAAATATAATAAATTCTAACATAATGAACTAAAAAAAAAATTATTAAAACTCACCAAAGACATTGTTTATCAGAAACATAAGAGACATCTTTTCCTCATCAGAAAAACGAGCAACTTCTTTGAGTTGCCCTAATGCTAGCATGCATGCAAGGGCATAATTTTACTATTGTACAAGACAGTGTTCTTGTGGAGCGACTGTCAATCTGAAAACTCGTAAATTATTATCAATGATCAGATCCACTAATTTTACATTTGTATGGGCCAGTTTCCTTGCGAAATCAATCTCAGAAACTCGTTTTTACTTATTCTTCCCAAAAAATTCATAAATTATCCAATTATTCATTTTATGAGAATGATTCATTAAAAGTTCATAAAAAGATGTCTTTGTAGACCCTGTCAATCTCCAAACTGCATTCATTCTAGCCTGGAAAGGCATAATTTTTCTATTGTTTAAGACAGTCAACAAGTACTTTTGATTGAATGTACATGAATAGGTAGTTTATATCATAATAACAAAAGGTTTTTCATTTTCAACATTACATACATTACATGAGTGCACGAGTTACATGAGCACAGGAAAAATAATATCAGTAACGGTGATTAGGTACTATTGCCCGTTGCAGGTTGATCTGTATTACAGGCAACAAAATATGGTATATACCTAGTTTTGCCATTTTAAAAGACCGTGATCGTCAGAATTCGTCTCACGATATAAATCTACGGTGCCAGGGAGCAGCCTGCCATATTTATACATGACGATGAGTAAGCATAAACAATGCCTGTATCAGATGACTTCACTCTTCTAGACGGCTAAAATAACTATTGCCTATATTAACGAACATAAATTTTCTAAAACGTAAATCTACTGTGGAATAATGTAAAGTAATACCTAATTTATTCGGTGTTCTCCATTAACATTTTCTTAATCTGAACTAAATTTAGGTATGAAACAGTCGAAAGGGCAGACCAGCTCAGCTCGTACTGTTGCTTACAGCTATGTCAGACTGTCAGGCTCTTTCAGATACGCAAAACGCCAGACACGCATTATCAGAAATCGCAGAATGTCAGATACACGAAAAGTGAGAATCGCAATCCCAACTGGCTTTATAGCATAATTACTTTGACTGCAAAGCTTCTAGTCAGTAGGTACCTATTATTAATCGTTAAAATACTTAATTATTGCTATCACTGCCTGGTGCCCATAGGGAGCCACCGCGATATTTCAATCAATATATAAACTATTAGTGCCAAGCACAGCTTCCAGCGTGCCTAATACTAGCGGGGCTTGTTCGCATAATATAAACATGAAAGGTGTGTGTAGTCGATATACCTATATCCCCCCCCCCCCTCCTTTTTACTTCCTCGACCGGAAGGAATTAAATATAAATATATAGCATATTTATTTGAATATACAGTTTTTACTTTCAATCATAATTATGGCATTGACGGCACTAATAATATCACGTAATCCAAAAACATAAAAAGATTCATATGCTTATTGTCAAAAACATTGCACCCTGATACTTGCGTAAGCAGGAAATGCTCCCCGTTACTTGCGTAAGCAGGTTATGTTTTTTTATTTATTTTTTTTTTATTTATTTTTTTTTTTTTTTTTTTTTTTTTTTTTACCAAAACTTAAAATCTGCGTTCAATATCATATTAAAAATCTCAAGGATAATGAAGCCAATTACGTATCCATTAATAAAACATTATCGAACCAATGGTAGGGGGGTTCGGGGGGGGCTGAGCACCCCGTCACAACAAAACTTCATAAAGTGACCACCAATGTGGTGGGTCACGTTGGATTAGAATTATGACAAAAACAAGTCATCACTACGTTAGGTACGGTAGTACTTGTTTACATATCAATTTTAGTGGATCCTTCTCATGATTCAGGGCTACCTCCAATTTTCAGCGATCCGAATATAATCAACTCTCATTTTCTGAACATAAAAAGTCATGGCATGGTGCCACGATCAAGCTTTTCCGTTTACGGCTCTCAACGCTTTAATAATTCTACTTTTCAGTTAAGGCCTGTTACTGAGAAAGAGGTTGCTGATTTTATTTTCTCAATTAAATCTAACGCATCGGGGTCGGATGGTCTTAGCAGAGATATGATCCTTTTAACCTTACCCTGTACACTCACAACTATCACTGCTATTATCAACGCGTCTATTCAATCAGGTGTCTTTCCAGTACAGTGGAAGTATGCGATAGTAACACCGCTGCCTAAAATCAATCGCCCTGTTGATCTTAAGGACTTACGGCCTATTAGCATATTGCCATTCATGTCAAAGATCTTGGAAAAAGCTGTTTATGTGCAACTTCTTCAATATATTGAAGAGAACGACATCTTACCAATGTATCAGTCCGGCTTTCGTCGAAACCGTGGCACTTCCACTGCTCTGCTTGACGTTGTTGACAATATTCTATCCGAGCGGGATGGTGGTTGCGGTACTATCCTTGCACTGCTTGACTTCTCTCGCGCGTTTGACAGCATTGACATAAATCTGCTACTTGCTAAGCTTGGGTATTATGGTTTGGATGACTCGTCACTTCGTTGGTTTGAAAGTTACCTGTCTGAGCGTTTCCAATCGGTGAAACTGACTTGTGCTAGAAGTGGGGATGCAAAATACTCAGATCCTGAGCCTGTGATGTGTGGTGTACCTCAGGGCTCAATCCTGGGTCCACTGCTATTTTTAATATATAGCGCAGATCTTCCTAGGGTTTTAAAACACTGCAGGTACCACTGCTACGCTGATGACGTCCAACTGTACATCTCCGGTAAGCCCGCAGATACTCCTGACACTGTACAAAAGATTAATAGTGACCTGCAAAGTATCGCGCAATGGTCAGCTGATAATGGTCTCCTCCTAAACCCTTCCAAATCAAAGTATTTAATTTTGGGAACTAGGGCGCAGATACAACAGATGGAAAACTTTGAACCCAGTCTCTGTTTGAACAACGAAAGCTTAGAGAGGGTATCAGAGGCTCGGAATTTGGGTGTCATCTTTGATGAACAGCTGCGTTTTGACAATCACGTGTTGGGTTTGGTTAAGAGTTGTATGTATCGCTTAAAGGTGTTATACAAGATACGTAAATATCTGAGTGAGAAGTCGCGCATAATGCTCTGTGAGTCTCTAATATTATCCAAACTCAATTATGGAGACATCGTGGTAGGACCTCGCTTATTGGCCAAAACACAGAGGCTTTTACAACGGGTTCAAAATGCATGTTGCAGGTTTTGTTACAATGTACCTCCTCGAACTCACATTACGCCATATCTGATTTCGGCGTCGACTTTGAGGATGGAGTCACGTAGGCACATGCATCTGTTGTGTCTCGTATTTGACGTTAAGAAGTACAAAAGGCCAGAATACTTGTACGAGAAACTGAAATTCACCAAACTGAGTGATAGATATGGTTCTAGGGCCACACGGGCGCCACTAATCAACTACCGTCACCATACAGCAGCCTTCCGTGGTAGTTTTCGATACCAAGCCACCAAGTGCTGGAATGACTTGCCCCCTCCCATTCGGAACCTAACCTCTAAGTACACTTTCAAACAAAAATTGTTATTACACTTACTCACACAACAGAAGTTAGGCAATCCGACTGGGTGGTGATCTGGATAGTTCTGGTGCCGTGAGGTTCTGAGTCAGTAAGTATCTATTTATTATGTGTTTATTTTGTTATATATATAATATATATTGATTTTATTAATCCCAATTTCTTCAATTTATTTTCCCATGAATTTTAATATGTATTGAATGTAAGTATATATATATATATATCTTTTTATTTTTTCATTTAAAAACACAGAATGCACACAACCCAATTTTACTACAATATTAATCGCAAACATTCGTACTAATACACATAACACTCCCTCACAAACATGTTTGTGAGTGAGTGTTATGTGTATTGCAGACTTGTTCTCAGCGCAGTCACTGTGCTTCCCGCGTTACACCTACGGGTGACGGCTGAAAATCGGTGTTTTGCCGTCTGGCAAATTAACACACCGAGCCTTGACCCTTTTTGCTGCTGCACACATATGCATACTTCTTTTTTCTCTCTCTGTGTCATGTGCTCATAGCTTAAGGTTAATTATTATTAATTGTATGCCTGTTCTTTCTTATTTTTTTTTATTTGGTATCTGTTGTAATGTAATGTCATGTGTGTGTTGTAGTAAATAAACTTTTTATCTATCTATCTATCTATCATATATAAAATTCAATAGGTACCGCAGTACGCACATAAAAAAAAAAAAAAATAAGTTTTCAATATCAAATCATCTGCTCCATGTTACATTACACGACCCACATAAACACTCCCTAAAAGGGGCAAGGGTCAACTGTAGAAAGTATTAAGAATAAACTTTTGCATACAATTCACTAATTTTGCAAATACACTATTCACTTTAAAATATTATTTGCCTTGCGCTAGTTGGTTAGCTAATAAATATATAGGGACGCTTGTTCCCATTTATAATGCAGGTAGCACTCACATACAGACATGGGAGTAATAAAAGTATAAAAGTAATCACCCACTATGTGCCGGTGTAGATACATGATCAAAAACAAAACGTTGAAACAAAAGCAACTAACCAAAATTAGCGCTTTACCACTCGACTATAGACTACTAGACATATTATTTTAGAACTGCAATGATACCATGATTACCATTAAAGAAAATGTCGGTACTTCAAAATGCTTTCGAAACAATAAATCACCACAAGAAGTCGGTACAAATTGTAAAATAGGATTTATAAACTAAACAAGAGAAAAGTGTGTCAAGGTCAAGCACGGGCGACGACGGGAGCCGAGACCCACTGTATACTTCCCGATCCTTTCAAAATCCCTAAATCACATTTTATCACTATTAAAAGGAAATCTATTTGAAATAAATGATTAAGATTATGATTTAATCTCTCTGCGCAGATCGCAAAAACTCTCTACTAACTATCACATGAACAGATTTTTCATGGTGAGAAAATATAAAATTTCTTACTTGCTTGTGGGTGAGAAAATAAAAAATCAAAACTTTCACTGACCTGGCGAGGTGTTAAATTACCTCAATTCCTGTGTGCCAATAAAGCTCATACTCCATCTCGTCGTCCTAAATGCTTTGGATTCCACGATACTTTGAAATTAACAGGTGGACATCGAGCCCGACCCGCCATGTTTTCGCGCGCTCACTCACAGGCACGCTCTTTTAAAATTCGAACATTTTTCATAAATAATAATATTACTTTATCCGAGAAAGTAAAATAAAAGAACCACTCGTACAAATTTTTAAATTTTAAATTTCGAACGCTAACAGCGTTTATGATTAGATGTGAACGGTTGCGAAAAATGGACGCCAATGACACAAATCTTCCGCCATTGCTAAAAGGTGAACTCGGATCACGTGACTTAGGATGACGTTACGGAAGTGACGTCACGTTGGTATGATTAACCAATAGGAAAATTGATGTCGAACGGAAACGGAAAGGGCTTTCTCAAAATATGTTTACCTAGGCTTCGAATAACGGCGAAAGGACACAATAGCAGCGAAAGTCCATCGTTTAAGTCTAAGCCCTGACTTTCCCAAAAAAAAAACTCAATTCTTATTAGGATTTTTTAAATATTAAAATATTTAAAAATACCGCAAGTTGCAATAAAAGATGTCCTTTCCCAACAGTTAGATGCTTTAAGCAGAAACGATAAGTTCGGCTAAACCATGTTTCTATATTAAATCACATTATCATGAGCTTGCATTAGCAGGCAAGGAAGAAAAAAGTGTCTCTATAAACACTTTTCTAAATGACTACGTTGTCTAATTTTGTTTTGCATTTACACTTTCAATACATAAACTTACCTCACTTTCACTAAGTAAACAAACAACGACACTTATTTTGTTTTCTAACACTGCTTTCCAGAAAATTCCGTATTTATTTTCGGAGGGATTATTGGATATCACTAACGGAATGCACCATGAAGCTAGTTGCTGCAAACAAACACATGAGTCATTAAAAACGTGTTACCAGTAAAACCATAACTGATGGAAATAACTGATTTAATCGAATATGAACCTTATAATAAGAGGCGTTGATATACGCATTAGGGCTAGATTTGAGTATTAGTCTTGTGTCGTCGTATGGCACCACGTCGGCCTGTTTGTGTCCCTCGCCGTGCCTCTGAGCGATCGACTTTGATTTGCACATATTGTTGTTTTCCTGGAAATAAATTATTATGTTACTTACATGATCTTTATTTGATAATGACATATCTAGTAGAATGGGTTTACTTTGACTTCATCTCTCAATACACCCCTTTGCAGAAAAACGGACACTTGCTTTATTTTCATATAAACATGCTCACTTCATAGTCAATTTAAAAAACTGTCAGTATATTTCTACTATGATTTCTGTTTTAGATGTTTTGAAAAAAAAAAATGTATTTTCTTATCGGAAATACAATAAATTTTCCAAAATAGCATTTGCAATAAGTTAAAAAATCTCTCCACATCCCCAAACTTCAAAAAATGAAAAGCAAATTTCCCTTTTTTTGCAAATGCGTGTATAATATAACATAATAACTCACTTGGATGGCCTGGTAAGCTTTCCACTTGGCATCTAAACTCTCAGTAGAAGTATCCAAATTCTCTACAATTTTACGCAGTTCTTTCATCTCCTGCGTGAATTTATTCATCAACATCGGATCTGAAAACAGATCCCTTTTTGCCGGTCGCTCTATGACTTCCTCTTTTACCGGCTTTTTCACCGGCTCCTGTTTCGGAGCAACTACCGGTTTTACAATTGCCTTCTCAGATATCTGCGGCACTTTTATCTCAGGCAGCATAGGCTTTTGTTCGACACTGAAATCTATGTCTGATAATAAATCAAAAACAGACGGTTCCGGTTTTTCTTCCTGTTTAATCTCAATCGGGGTTTCCACTTCTTTTTCAATATTTTCTACGGGAACCGTCACTGGTTGAATATTACTAACATTCGTCTGATTCGACGGTTGGTCGAAATTCGGTTGCTCCATCTCCTCCTTTGGAGACGAGACTGAAAAGGAATAAAAATGAAAAATAAATAAAACGCATAAATCGTATAAATGCATTTATTCACTGAAACCTTAACCTATTTTTTAAAATACACAGTCCGAAGTGTGGAAGCATAAAGTAACATAGAAAGGTGTCAGATCTTAAGATTAAAAATAAAGATAAATAATATAATATGCAAATTAGAATTAGAATATCGGATTATGATGATTAAAAACCTATTCAGTTTGCCAAGAATTTTGTTAGTAGATTTGTATTAGATAATGATACATAGATAAGAGACCCCCATCAGGTTAGCTAGAAAGCCTTACCTTGATTGCTGGTATACGTAACACTGGTGAGGTGACCCTGGCCCGAGTGCATGTACGTGGAATGATTCACGCTGGCCCCGTAGTTCGTAGTGTCAGGCTGAGAACTAGCCAGAGATTCGCTGGACTGATCCGCCGTCTGATACCCGTACGGCATATTATAATAAGTCTGGTTACTCTCCGCCTGTTGCGGTGCCGTGTTCTGAGGAGTCTCGGAAGGAGATTGCACTGTCTCGCAACTCCCGGCGTTCGTATACAATGAGTGTGCAGGCAAATTAGCGTCTTTGGCGACCGACTGATGATCCATACTTGGTTGTTCTACGCTACTATAATTTGTGTTATAAGAATTTTGAGATCCGTAAGCGTAGTCGTAGCTTCCAGTGGCAGGGTTGTATGTGTAACCCGGGTGGTTTTGGAAGGTCTGCACGTAGTTAACATTGCTCGACTGATTGGGGTAAGGGTAAGCTGAATTTGGAGGAGGCTGAAAGTTTTGTTCGGTCTGATTGTAAGCCTGTGGGGGGTTTTGATCTAGGCTTTGGTTGGGTTGGTAGTTCGGTTGGTAAGTAATGTTTGTGGATAGAGCTTCGCCAGTGACATGCGATTTGATTGGTTTGTCGTAGGCATCTAGCTGAGCTAGCGCTGCAGAAGAATAGTTGGGGTCAGGTTCGACTGGATATTGGTACTGTTGGGCAGGAGCTGTTGTTGGATTGGCCACACTGGTAGTTGATGTGACGTTGCTTTCCGCGTTTGTGTAGATAGTGTACCCTTGGGACATATTTGTGTACGGGTTGGTGGCGTAGCTGTATTCTGCGCTACTGTAAGAGGCGGGCGGGGTTTGAGCGACCGGCGGCATGGGTTGGATTGGCTGTACGGGTTGGACCGGCTGTACGGGTTGGACCGGCTGTACGGGTTGAATCTGTTGTTGGACCTGCTGTTGGTTGTACGCGTCGCTACTGTACGGGTAATTTAAAGACACGTAGTCTGTCGGCATTTGAGATGGCGTCATGTTCGTATTAGCACTTTGAATAGCATGGCTGTAAGTCGCACTGTTAGGCGTGGCGCTTTGCGGATACTGAACGGTGTAGTGAGTGTTCGAGTAGTCCGCCCCGTAGTTAGGGGTCGGTTGCGGGCTCTGTTCCTGTTTTGGGTAAGAAATCTGCATCTGTGCAAAGTTCACGTTCATATCGTTTTGGTTTTGGGCGTTGTACGTAGAAACTGAGGACGATTCGGAAACAGCGGTCAGCTGGGTAGCCCCGTACGGGTCGCTGTACGGGTTGTACTGACTGGTGCTAGGGTTCACATTCGCTTGCGCGTTGGTCATATACGGGTTTGATGTTTGGGAGTCCGTCATATTCGTGCCATTGTTATGTGTCGCACTGTAATACGGGTTTGAATATATCTGCGGGTCCGGGACTTGGGTAGAATATTGTGGGGGAGTGTACGGTGTGGTGTAGCCGTAACTGTCTTCTGGTTTCTCGTATCCAAGTTTGCCCGTCATGGGGTAATTGTAGTTACTTGGCACAATGTAAGGCTCATCGCTTGTCGCATAAGGATTTGCGTAGCGATTGTACGCGTTAGGATGTTGCATTCCTGCCGCCATTACTACGCCGTCGGGCACTTTCATTTGTGACAAATCTGTAGCTGAAAATAAAGGTAACTGTGTCATGGAATTTAAAGTTTTGGCAGAAATGTTGAAAAGTGTTTAGTGATAAAACATACCTTCAGACCCAACTGGAGTCGGCCTTACAGATGTCGGATATATTGATTCGGGATAGTAAGTATCCGGGGCAACGGGTTCTATATAACCTGAAAAGTAAGGAAATATATTAGCTCTTTACCTATGAAATTGCCGTTTTCTAAGGGGAAATTATAGGAAGCTGAAATTATCATACAAAAATATTTGGGGATTTCTTGGACATGTGAATTCCGAATTCAATGAAACTTTAGACATATGATCAGACAACATTAATTTAACTTTTGCCTATAGACTTATTTAAAAAACTGCCTTAGATTTAAAAATAATCTGTTTGAAGCAGTCATATTGACGACAACCAAAGAGGTAAATTGAAGCATTTATAAAAAAAAATTGATGCGTCATTTTTATTTCCCATTTTAAACATTTAATATAACGACATACTCTATTTTCGAAACTGATTATTAATTAAGATACTTATACTTATTGATACTAATAAAAAAATTAGAGATCAATGAACATATTATGAGAAAAAACGGCAATTTCATAATATGTATTATTTTTTCTTCTAATCTAGTGATGGTAAGTCTTTTATAGAAGTGTTATCATCATTGTTTGCATCATTGAAGTGGCAGTGGGCGGGACACTTAGCGCGGAGAACCGATGGTGTTGATAAACAACTCATAGACTGGATCGTGAATATGTTACGCAATAGAACGGTACAGGTGTCAGGAGACGTCACCCAAAGGGCTCTGGTGGCGAGGGGATGCCCCCAAGGAGGTGTGCTCTCTCCACTTCTGTGGAACCTGGTGGTAGACGACCTGATATCACAACTAAACTCTAACTACTTCTATACTATAGGATATGCGGACGACATTACCATATAAACCATAGGTAACCAGGCCGGCATAACCTGTAACACCATGCAAGCAGCCCTGAAAGAGGTTGAAGAATGGTGCCAACGACAAGACCTGACCGTCAACCCCACGAAGACGGAAATGGTAATGTTTACGAACAAGCGCCTGGTAGGCGATTTCCGTCTGCCGAAGCTGTTTGGAACTACACTACAACTATCTAACGAGGTAAAGTACCAAGGCATAATCCTAGACAGCAAACTAAACTGAAACAGCCACTTGGAGTATAAAACGCAGTCGGCCAGCGTCATACTATGGCAGTGCCGGAAGATGATTGGCAAACGCTGGGGTCTAGCACCCAAACTATTCCTCTGGCTATACAAAACGATCATAAAATCCCTGGTAAGCTATGGATCTGTAGTATGATGGCCAAAGGCCGCTCAAACCACTGGTGCAAAAAAACTACAGGGACTACAACGTCAGGCCTGCTGCGCCCTCACAGGTTGCATGAGCACAGCTCCCACAGCGGCTCTAGAGGTAATGCTGAACCTAACACCACTGCATCTCCACATTCAACAGGAGGCAGCCAAAACAGCTTTAAGACTGAAACAACGGGGATCTCTAAAATTCGAAAGGGTAAAACATCTCAGTGTATTACTGAAGGGCTGGCTAAACGACCCTCTTATCGAAGCAGTATGCGACAAGGTCAAGCCAACCTTCATTTTCGACAAAAAGTACAGAATACACCTGATAGACGACATCAGCTCAGAGAAAAAACACAAGGCTCTCCTCATTTACACTGACGGCTCCAAGACCTCATCGGGCACAGGGTCGGGTGTCTTCTCAGAGGACCTCAACATACAAATTGCATCCCCCTTAGGCTCATACAACACGGTCTTTCAGGCCGAGTGCATGGGCATAATAATGGCGGCTCGGGCAATCGAAACAAGAGAGGTAAAAGACCGCGACATCTTAATTCTCTCCGACAGTAAATCCGTCCTACAGGCTCTCCAGGGAAGTCGCATCACATCGAGCCTTTTACTTGAGTGTCACCACGCCTTAAATACAGTAGGTGCACTTAATACTATTACTATCCAATGGATCAAAGGTCACAGCGGATCACGTGGAAACGATGCAGCCGACGAACTGGCCAGACGCGCATCCGGCTCGACGCCTGTTGGCCCAGAGCCGATCGCGCCCATCCCGACGAGCTGGTATGCAAATAAGATCCGTGAACGCACTACAGAATTACACCAACAGAACTGGAGCTCGCTGGATTCGTGCAGACAGGCGAAGCTCGCACCGCCGCGCGTGGACGCGCGTTTATCCAGGGCCCTGATACAACTGTGCAGACCGCAACTTCGCCTGGTAACAGGTGCCATTACTGGTCATGGACAATTTAACAGACATCTTTTTAATTTAGGTGTCACCGACAGTCCATAGGGGACTATGGTCCAGAGGGTGCATGGAGGAAGAAGAAACAGCTGGCCACGTACTGCTGGAATGCAGGGGGGTGGCCCCCTACCGGGCGAGGTACCTCGGCTCGCCGGGCAGCGTCCAGGAAGCGATCACTAATGTGAAAGCTCTTGGAGCGTTCCTGGCTGAGCTGGGCTGGCTGGAGTGATCTGGCCGCGCACCCTCCTGACGCAAAAAAGGCGCAATAGACGTCGAGTTGCGGAAACCGCCCGTAATGTTAAGAAGTTAAGAACCGATGGCCGTTGGGGCGGAAAGGTTCTCGAATGGCGACCGCGTGCCGGACGACGTTCCGTGGGCAGGCCCCCTACAAGGTGGACCGACGATCTGGTGCGCGGTCGCGGTGCGCCGCTGGATGCGGGCCAAGCAGGACCGATCGTTGTGGAGATCCTTGGGGGAGGCCTATGCCCAGCAGTGGGCGTCGTACGGCTGACATGATAATAACATTATGTTTACCTTGTGGGGTGACACTCCTTGGCGCGTTTCTGTTCTTCATGTATGGCAAGTAGTCTTTAAGTTTCCGCGAGCCACCAGTAGAGGGCGGCGGCGGGGCAGAATCGACCGTTTTAGTCACCGTCGATGTGGTTGGTACCGCGGCTAAAATACAAGTAATTCATTTTTGTTCTGGATAAGAAACTTCGGCTTTTAGAGCCAACAACGCGCACTTGTGATTTTTAATCGGGCGATAGTTTGATCGTTGTCGGATTCAGTATAGAGTTAATTGGCAGTGCGCGCACTGACGATTACAAAACGACCGATCATACTATCGCCCGATAGTTGTTCGATCAAACTATCGCACAGCACAACTATCGGCCGGACGGTAATGTGCATGAAGGACTATGTGAGCGCGCGCGCTGCATTCAACTAAACCATCGACAGTTTGATCACGATCGTCACGGTTCCGACTAAACTATCGCCTGATTAAAAATCACAAGTGCGCGTTGGCTTTTAGTAGTCGTCTTTTGGATGGATGCTTACGTTGGACCAGACGATTCATCGAATAGTCTTTAAAACTGTGGGGCTACCGCCCAAGTGTCGTCGGCATCGCTATCGGCTTGATTTGACAGATGGACGTGATAAACTGCGATAATTTTCTGTGATAACTTTTTATTGGTGCAAAAAAGAAGTAGCAATGTGTCACATCCATCTGTCAAATAAATTCGATAGCGATGCCGCCGACACTTGGGCGGTAGGGCCTCTGATATATAGATCGAAAGAAACTTCAGTAACCGATGCTGTGGCAGATTATTATTCTAATTTATGTAGACTAAGGCGGTTCCCACACTGCATCGCACACCGCTCCGGTTTGTGGCAGTGCGCTTCTTAACCTATGGCTGTAGAATCTTGATGTGCACACAAAACCCGCAGTGTATGACAAATCACGCCGCATCTCCGTCCGGTAGTGCGGAAACCGGAGGCAGTGTGATGGAAGCCTAAGCCGCTGTGCACAGGGGCATTTTTTCTGTATGATTTGACGAGCAAAGTGCATGCTGAACCACATCGCTGTTTTTAGGGTTCCGTACCAAAACGGTTAAAAGAAACCCATATGGTGCGACTCAGTCTGTCTGTCACAGCTGGATATCTCAAGAACTACTAATAGACTAAGCTCCCGTTGTACTAAACCCTACCTCATAAGGTGGCAGCTCAAAAATGTAATGCAGTGATAGATACTACTTAGGAACACTGGATTTTAGTAGGTTGCCGTCGAATATCCTGGAAGAACTTCTATTTTTGTTCGTCTTCAAATCGCTATTTTGATCGAAAATTACATCATAAGGTGGCAGATTGAAACGTTTACGCATCGAAAGAGACACATTTTGACATAACAACCCGCATAGGTTGCCGCCCAAACCCTGGCAGGTTTCAAGGTCAGCCAAGTTTTATGAGCCCCAAAAATGGGATAAATTACCTCATCAGGTGGCACGCTGAAACTGATGCAGATCGATTGCTCTAGACATGCCATTTATTAATATATAGGGTTGCCTGCCTTCAGCTTGGCAGTTTTTCTGGTCAGCCACCTCGAACAAAGTATTACAAAATCTTGGAATAACGAGAAATTCTTGAATAGATGGTATGGTTCAGGGTATAATTTAGTAAAAATCGTGATATCAACTTAAACTCGACGTACTAACAGACTTGCGTCTTATGGTGTTGAAATAATAGGGTAAATGTACCAGTTTTGGTCATTTCTCATAGGTACCTATATCTTTAAATATTGAAAAAAGTGATGTTGCCTTTTACGTTCAACGTGATATAGGTAGTATAACGGGCAATTTTGTGCTGCATAACAATATTTATTATGTTCACTTCAAATCACAGGTGATGATTTTTATGAGTTGAGTTTTTTTTATGTTTTACTAGCTTTCTGCCCCGCGGCTTTTTCCGTGGTAAAATGTACCTACCATATGTGCTATTCTGGTATCTAAGCTATAACACAGTAACGTTTCATCCGGATCCATTCTCTAGTTTTTGCTTGAAGACGTAAGAAACTGATGCAGATCGATTGCCTTAGACATGCCATGCAGTTTTTCTGGTTAGCCACCTCGAACAATTTATTACAAAATCTTAGAATAACGAAATTCTTGTATAGATGCTATGGTTCAGGGTATAATTTAGTGAAAATCGTGATATCAAATTAAAATCGACGTACAGACTTGCGTCTTATGGTGTTGAAATAATAGGTACCTGTACCAGTTTTGGTCAGCATATCTTCAAATATTGAAAAAAGTGATGTTGCCTTTTAAGTTCAACGTGATATAGTTAGCAAGCAATTTTGGTTTGCAATATATTATGCAGAAATAATATGAAATAATTAATCTTTAATCAACTTTGTTTCAAAAATGGGAAACGTCCTGCAGCTATCTCAAAATTATCTATCAACACTAGGACAGTACGTTTAACTTTTTTTGATACTTATCTATATATATAAAACTCTTGCGTTACTGACTGACTGATAGACAACGCACAGCTGAAACTACTGGGCGCAAAAAGCTGAAATTCGGCATGTATGTTCCTTGGGGAGTGAAAGGTAAGGAGTGGAAGGTGAGGAAGGAAAGCACTAAAAGAGGATATTTAACAATTCCTCCTCTAAGGGGGTAAAAAGGGGGGTCCACACTGTTGTATGTTACTGGCTAATCAAAATTTGAATTTATATTTCTTTTACTTATATTGTATTCTGATTGACACTTCAATAAATAAAGTCAAATACAACACACACATACGAAGTCGCGAGTGGAGCGATAGTTATATAGGTATATACAAGAAAATGAATAGAATTGCATATTCACTTCATTTTTTAGGGTTCCATAGCCGAATGGCAAAAAACGGAACCCTTATAGATTCGTCATGTCTGTCTGTCTGTCTGTCTGTCTGTCTGTCTGTCTGTCTGTCTGTCTGTCTGTCTGTCTGTCTGTCTGTCTGTCTGTCTGTCTGTCTGTCTGTCTGTCTGTCTGTCTGTCTGTCTGTCTGTCTGTCTGTCTGTCTGTCTGTCTGTCTGTCCGTCCGTCCGTCCGTCCGTATGTCACAGCCACTTTATTCCAAAACTATAAAAACTACACAGTTGATACTTGGTAGGTAGATGTATTCCAAACAAATTAAAGGAGGCTCCCCATACATACAACTGAAACTGAAAAATATTTTTATAATCAAATATATTCGTGTGGGGTATCTATAGATAGGTATTTGAAAATAACAAGGAGGTTTCTCAAATCATTTTTTCTCAAACTTAATATTTTGAAAGATAGAGCCTTCCAAAGTGGTAAAATGTGTGTCCCCTCCCCCCCTCTAACTTTTGAAATAAAAGAGTGAAAAATCTAGAATAAATATATGCTGTAGATTTTATTAAAAACTTTCAACGAAAATTGGTTATATAGTAAGTACTTTTTGAGATATAACACATTTTCAAAAACCGCAAATGTAACTTTGTCATTCATACAAACACTATGAAGAACAAAGTTATATTTTGCTGACAAAAAATTATGGTGAAATTTTGGCAAGGTATAGGCAATCGGTACGTTAAGTGTGTACGGAACCCTTCATGGGCGAGTCCAACTCGCACTTGGCCGATTTTTCAAAGTACACGTACAAACATAAAAGAAATACAAAGTTACTTACACACTATTTTAGGGTTCCGTGCCCAAAGGGTGTAAACGGGACCTTATTACTAAGACTCCGCTGTCCGTCTGCTCCAACATCGTCTGAGGGACTCCTCATCACCAAGTGAAGCGAATTGGTCTCACCAGAACAAAACAAATGAGCCCAAACTTGAGGGGTTTCATAGTGGTCATTAGAAGTACCATTGGCTTCCTCCCTGCTCCAATATCAGACCCTCACCACCAAGTGCAGCGAATAGGTCTCATCAGAACGAAACAAATGAGCCCAAACTCGAGGGGTTTCCTAGTGGTCATTAGAAGTACCATTGGCTTCCTCCCTGCTCCAACATCAGACCCTCACCAAGTGCAGCGAAATAGGTCTCATCAGAACGAAACAAATGAGCTCAAACTCGAGGGGTTTCCTAGTAGTCATTAAGAAGTGCCACTGGCTTCCTCCCTGCCCCATCATCAGACCCTCACCAGCAAGTGTAGCGAATAGGTCTCATAAGCACGAAACAAATAAGCCCAAACTCGAGGGGCTTTCGAAGCAGCCATTGAAGAGTTCCATTGCCCACCTCTTGACTCCATCATCAGATCAGCTCGAAGGTATCAAATTATTAAATTGTCATTATATTTCTATACACTTGCAGAGTTTCAAATCAATTCGACAATTAGAATTTATTTTATTAAATTGAATTCCAAGATTTTCTTACATTGTGACTTAGTTAGTTCCTTACATTGTATTGCAATGTAGACCTACTGTGCCTTTGTAGACCTGGAGAAGGCCTACGATCGAGTCGAAAGGAATGAGCTATGGAAGGTGTTGTCTGAATACGGATTGGAGAGCAATGGAGCAATGGCTCTTCAATTTGTTTTTAGACAGTTGTATGAAAGGCCTGAAAGAACGTGACTACGGAATTATGATGAAGGGGACCTAATTCAAGTGCCTCCTCTATGCTGACGACCAGGTAATACTTGCGTCTTCTGTGGGGGAGTTGTAGGAGATGTTGTCCGTTATGAATGATGGTTTTGTGAGAAAAGGGATGAAAGTAAATGTATGTAAGACGAAAGTGATGGTTTTTGAGTGAGATGAAGAAATGTCTGACTGTACGGTAATGATAAGTGGTCAGAAAGTGGAACAGGTGAGTTTGTATATTTGAGCAGTTTATTTACAAGGGATGGAAAGTGTGAGGAAGACATAGAAAGGCGAGTGAAGAAAGGGAATTCAGTGAACGGAGCTAAACACTCAGTTATGAGTAGCCAAATCGTATCTGAAAAGGCGCGAATGGCTATTCATAACGCAGTGCTGGTGCCGACACTGATGTATGGAAGTGAGTATTGGGTATGGCAGAAGAAGAATGAAATCAGAATAAATGCAGTAGAGATGCGATCGTTGAGGAAAATATGTGGAGTTAAATTGAGTGATAGAGTGAGCATTGATGTGATTCGTGAAAGGTGTGAGCTGAAAGATGATATAGTGACAAGAATTGAGAAAGGAATGCTACGGTGGTTTGGTCACTTAGAGAGGATGAATGAAAGGCAAATTACGAAAGAGATATATTGTGCGAATGTAAAAGGACTGGTTGCGCAAGGGCGTCCATGAAAAACCTACATGGACCAAATAGGAGGTGTACTAAAAAAGACTGGTGTAAGCGGTGACAGAAATCGCCTGGCATGTATGAAAAGATTGATGGATGTGAATGAAGCGAAAGAAGTGTGCAAGGATCGTAGCAGGTGGCGATCTATAGTCTCTGCCTACCCCCGTGGGAAATAGGCGTGAGTATATGTATGTATGTATTGCAAATAACATTGTGTACATTTTATTGAAATTAATACACATTTTTCAAAATAGTGAAAACTGCTACAGTTTTATACGTGTATACATATGAAAGAAAAAATCAAAGTAATCATTGTTAAAATTGTAATGAAACTATATTGTTTACATTTTTGTGAAATCACATCGTTTACTAATTATTGTAATTCATAGTGGCTTCATATTTTTGCACATGAACGTGTAACCAAATGTCTGAAAACCTATTGTGATAATATTTTTGATTTTGAAAAATGTGTACTTTATTGCGAGAAACCGATGGTTATAAAGTATGTATTGATAAGATGACTATTTGTTATTGAAATTTTCAGTGTACATTTATTCGAAATTCTGTCCATGTATACATTTCATTGCACGTGACTGTACAAGTGGGTTGACACTTAGGAATGATTTTTTGTTGAATGTGTCTCATAAAATATAATTGCGAAACTGTGTTTGTTTGTCTGTTTCTTACGTCTTCAAGCAAAAACTAGAGAACGATCCGGATGAAACGTTACGGTGTTATAGCTTAGATACCAGAATAGTACATATGGTAGGTACATTTTACCACGGAAAAAGTCACGGGGCAGAAAGCTAGTAAAAACATAAAAATAAACTCAACTCATAAAAATCATCACCTGTGATTTGAAGTGAACATAATAAATATTGTTTTACAGCACAAAATTGCCCGTTATACTTCTGTAATGTATGTGGGTAATTAATAATTTAGTAATAAGTGGGTAGAAAAACAGTTCTTTTCTCTCTCTGCAATAGACGCGTATAACGAACGGTTGTGTTTTATTTGTGCTCCTATCTATCATCAGCTGCACCTTCGGGATCCTGTTTTCCAGAGATATTTCAGTGGCGACGAGGATTTTCTGAAGCTACGCGTAAAAGCACAAGAAAAAGAAAAGATAAAGAAGCTAGAAATAACAAGCATATTTTTCAATGATGGCGGGCGGCAAAATCGGCGAGTTCGACGTGGTCAACGACAACTGGGAATTATACGTTGACCGGTTAGATCAATATTTTATCATGAGTGATGTGAAACAGTCGGTGCAAGTGGCAACGTTAATTACAGTGATGGGAAGTGACGCATATGAACTTTTAGTAAATTTGTGTACGCCGGATAAACCATCGGACAAGAGTTATGCTGACTTGGTGAATATTATGAAATTACATCTACAACCACAGCCTAGTTTGCTGTCCGAACGCTACAAATTTAGACAGCGGGTTCAAGGAGAAGGAGAAAGTGTAGCAGAATATGTAACAGAATTGAAAAAGTTAACAAAATATTGTAAATTTACTTCGACAACTTTAAAGGAGAATTTAAGAGATCAGTTTGTTTGCGGCTTGAAAAATGAATATGTGAGACAACGATTATTTACAGAAGAAAACATAACGTTCGATTCGGCATTTAAGCTGGCCGTATCCATGGAGGCAGCGGAGGTGAACGCGGCGGCGGTAGATGGCGGTGCTCGCGGGAGGGGTACCAGCACTCAGGCGCAACCGGTCAATCAGCTGTGGGCGGACACTAGGAGGGAACGAGACGGGCTACGGCAAAGAGGGCGGCAGTCTACGACACAACCCGATGTTCGCCGAGTGCAGAGTGTAAACAACAGAGGAGGAAGTAGGAACTACAAAAACGAAAAGGGTAGTTTTAGACTTAATGAAACGTTTTTATGTTCAGTTTGTGGAGGCCAACACGATAGTGGCAGATGCAAATTTAAATTATATGTGTGTCGTATATGTAACCAAGAAGGACATTTAAAAAAAATGTGCCCGAAGATACGAAAAGATGTGATGTTTAACATGGAGGAAAATGAGGATTACCAGTCAGATTCGGAACATAGTAATAGTGACGAGGTAAATAATTTTTCTATTATGTCAGTGTTAAAAAGAAATGAACCTTTTACTATAGATGTTTACATCGAGAATACATGTTTGTCGATGGAAGTAGACACGGGAAGTACCATATCGTGCATTAATCATGACTGCTATTTAAAAAACTTTAATAATTGTGAGCTTACAAATAGTAAGTTAGTCTTAAGATATTATACAGGAGAAATAATGAAACCTCTAGGGAAAATTAAAGTCTCAGTGAAATATCGGGATCGATGCCGAGTTTTGGATTTGTATGTTGTAGATCGCGGAAGTACTAGTCTTATAGGCAGGCAATGGCTATGTGAGCTAGGTATACATGTGAAACTAACGAGTTGTAATAGTATTTCAAATACAAATGTTGCATTTGATGTTTCGACATTCAGTTCCAGATATGCTAACGTGTTCGCTGAGGGCTTGGGAAGATACACCGGTGGCACAGTGGGTTTTCGCTTACGAGAAGGCGCCAGACCCGTGTTCATGCGGGCGCGGCCGCTGGCGTACGCGCTGCGCGAGCCGGTGGAGCGCGCTTTGGATCAGCTGGTGCGCGACGGCGTCATTACGCCGGTCACTACCTCCGATTGGGCGACCCCCATTGTACCGGTGATGAAGAAAGATGGTTCCATACGGGTATGTGGAGATTTCAAACTAACGTTAAATAAATGCCTAGAGGTGGACCGTTTCCCAGTACCACGGGTTGAAGATTTATTAACCAAATTACACGGGGGTAAGAAATTTACAAAGTTGGACCTCTCACAAGCATATGCACAGTTTGAATTAGATTCATCCAAAAGGTATACGGTGATAAACACACATAAGGGCCTTTTTATGTATAATAGGTTAATATATGGATTAGCTTCCAGTCCAGGGATTTTTCAAAGGAAACTGGAACAATTATTTGCGGACATGCCTCGAGTGGGTGTATTTCTTGATGATTTGATTATTACGGGAGTAGATGATGAGTCTCACATGCGAACGCTGCACGAGGTTTTCGACAGATTATCAAAGTACGGTTTGAAAATAAGGAAGGATAAATGTAAATTTTTCGCAGAATCAGTTACTTATTTAGGGTATGTTATAAGTAGCATGGGAGTTCACACTTCACCAGATAAAATTAAGGCAATCCGAGAAGCACCAGAACCAAATAACGTCTCCGAATTGCGTTCTTTTATTGGAATGGTCATGTATTATGCCAAATTTGTCCCTAATATGAGTACAATAATGGAACCGTTGTATAATTTGTTAAAAAAAGATGTCAAATTTGAATGGAACATACATCATAGTAATTGTTTAAAAAAAATTAAAAATCTTTTAATATCTAGTGAGGTATTAGCACATTACTCTAATGATATACCATTAGTTTTGACCACAGACGCCAGCGCGGTAGGGGTAGGAGCGGTTATTTCGCACCTTATGCCAGAGGGCGAGCGGCCGGTGGCGTACGCGTCCAGATCACTCAATACGGCGGAAAAAGGCTATTCTCAAATTGAAAGGGAAGCTTTAGCAATTATATATGGTGTGAGGAAATTTCATCAATATCTGTATGGAAGAAAATTTATTTTAAGAACTGATCATAAGCCCTTAGTAACAATATTTGGTAATAAGGTAGGAATTCCAATAATGGCAGCCAGTAGAATGCAGCGGTGGGCAATCATTTTGGCGGGATATAATTATGACATTGAATATGTTCGCAGCGCAGATAATGCAGCGGATGCATTATCGCGATTACCAGTAACAGATCAGAGTAGGGGAAATGGGAACGAAATAACGTATACACATTTTGTTCAAAATTTTTTACCAATTACACGGAAAACGGTTCAAGAAAATATGAGTAAAGATGAGGTATTGACTCGCGTGTATAGATATGTTTCGACGGGTTGGCCTAATCACTGTAACGATGAAAAGATTAAACCATATTTTAACAAAAGACATGAACTTTATATAGATGCAGGTTGTGTCGTGTGGGGATATCGGTTAGTTATACCTAATACTTTAAGAGAATATTTATTGAAAGAATTGCATACGGGACATTTAGGTATGGTTAAGATGAAAAGCCTGGCTCGTAGTGCGATGTGGTGGCCCGGTGTGGACGCGGACGTCGAGCGCACGTGTCACGAGTGCGACGTGTGCGCGGCCGAGAGCCCCGCGCCGCCTCGCGCGCCGCCGCAGCCCTGGCCGTATCATACGGAGCCGTGGTCGCGACTCCACGTTGACTTTTTGGGCCCCTTTCATGGAAAAACGTTTTTAGTAATCATTGATTCCACTTCGAAATGGATTGAGTTATTTCAGATGTCACGCACTACAGCAACATGTGTAATTAAAGTTTTGCGCGAAATTTTTGCTCGTTTCGGTTTACCTAAAGAAGTAGTATCGGACAATGGGCCACCATTTTCAAGTAAGGAATATGCAGATTTTTTACGAAATAATGGAATTCGTTTAACCCTGACGGCGGCTTACCACCCGTCATCAAATGGAGCAGCGGAGGGTGCTGTCAAACTATGCAAACGCGCAATTAAAAAATCATTAAGAGATGGTTGTGATCTGGATGCCGCACTGCAAGCATATTTAATGGCGTATAGAAATGTAGAACACAGTACTACGGGTACTTCTCCGGCGTTGTTATTACAACGACGATCACTTAGGTCCAGGTTAGATTTACTAAAGAGCGATAGAATGTTAGAGGATAAAGTAAGAGAGGCCCAATGTAAGCAAAGTGATTATGCAGGAGGAAGGAATAGGTCAATAGAAGTAGGAGAGGAAGTAATAGCGAGAGATTTTGGGGAAAAAAATAAATGGGTTAGAGGCAAGATTGAAAGTAAATTAGGATCTAGACATTATTTAGTAGGTACAGGGATCGGTCCACCACTAAAAAGGCACATTGATCAAATAAAAAAGAAAGGTGTAAGTTCAATGGTTTTTCCATCATACTCTGGTACTATGGAGGAAACCCAGGAGAGCTCGGAATCGAGCTTACAAGAAGTGCCAACTGAGAGCACTAGTATTTCACCCAGTGTACAAACCCCAACCGACACTGAGCCACCGGTGGACCTACCCAAGCGAGTTAAGAAACCGGTACGACGATACGGTTTTGAAATAGATTAAGATTAGGTTAAGAACCATTTCATATTGTATGTTATTAGATAAGGGTGAGGGTGTAATGTATGTGGGTAATTAATAATTTAGTAATAAGTGGGTAGAAAAACAGTTCTTTTCTCTCTCTGCAATAGACGCGTATAACGAACGGTTGTGTTTTATTTGTGCTCCTATCTATCATCAGCTGCACCTTCGGGATCCTGTTTTCCAGAGATATTTCAACTTCCTATATCACGATGACCGTAAAAGGCAACATCACTTTTTTCAATATTTAAAGATATAGGTACCTATGAGAAATGACCAAAACTGGTACATTTACCCTATTATTTCAACGCCATAAGACGCAAGTCTGTTGGTACGTCGAGTTTAAGTTGATATCACGATTTTTACTAAAATATACCTTGAACCATAGCATCTATTCAAGAATTTCTCGTTATTCCAAGTTTTTGTAATACTTTGTTCGAGGTGGCTGACCAGAAAAACTGCCAAGCTGAAGGCAGGCAACCCTATATATTAATGAATGGCATGTCTAGGGCAATCGATCTGCATCAGTTTCAGCGTGCCACCTGATGAGGTAATTTATCCCATTTTTGGGGCTCATAAAACTTGGCTGACCTTGAAACCTGCCAGGGTTTGGGCCAGCAACCTATGCGGGTTGTTATGTCAAAATGTGTCTCTTTCGATGCGTAAACGTTTCGATCTGCCACCTTATGATGTAATTTTCGATCAAAATAGCGATTTGAAGATGAACAAAAATAGAAGTTCTTCCAGGATATTTGACGGCAACCTACTAAAATCCAGTGTTCCTAAGTAGTATCTATCACTGCATTACATTTTTGAGCTGCCACCTTATGAGGTAGGGTTTCGTACAACGGGAGCTTAGTCTATAATGCTATCAACTTGAAATTTGGAATAGTTTTAGATGACGTTTGCCCAACTATTTTGCAATAAGAGTTATTTAATTTTAATCCCTAGGAACTAAACTACAGTTGTTTTAAACTAGATACTCACCCTTGCTAGTATTGGTGGCCAACATCTGCTGCCTTTCCTCTTGCTGCACCTGGCAGGTGCTTCGCAGGCGAGTCAAGAGCTGGTTCACATTGTGCGACAGCTTCTTGTAAAACTCTTGGCCTTTCTGGGACTTGCCCAGGAGCTCTTCGTAGGTGTCGTACGATGTTATCAATGCTGGAAGAAGGATCTTGCTTTAAAATGATGTAAACACATAGTGATGGGTTCACCGATTATTATTAATTCTTACATATTATTATAGCTCTCAAAAAACATGTTGTGCCTCATAGACAGATTTACGATAATAGGGGACCGAATCGATTTTTTTCTATTTAAGTCTTCGATCATATAAACCCTAGATACAGAATTCCATACTAACTGCGCTTGAAAAAGTGATCCCGACACCGCTGTCATTAGTAGTTATACTTATAGATATTTTAATTCCGAATACGACCGTCACCACATTTGATATTCGACCCTAAGCAACAGTAATTGGATTTAAATTCGGTCGGCATGATAGTACTTACGATCTTATTACATGGAAAGCTCAGATGGTCGGCCGACGCTAGAACAGCGAATCGTATTTCGTCATGACTGCATCTCTGTCTTACTAACGCAAATAGAAGAAACGGTTGCGCGGCAAGGAATATTGCAATATTTTAGTATAAATAATGAAATTATGATAGTTTCAGTACATGTTTGACTTTAAATTAATTGTGCAATTATACTACGTTCAATACTGACTGAAAATATGATATTACATCTCTTTTTTTCCTTTTTTTTGAATTGTTTTTGCGCATATTCTCAGCACATTTAAGCGTCGTTTCGCCGGGCGGTCAAATAACTACTGAGAGCGATCTAATGCTCCCTTTCGAATGGAGCATTCGTTGGTGGCTTCACTTTCTGTGCGTTTACGCTGTGTCTAGGATTTATATGATCGAAGATTTAAGTATTTAAAATGTTTTTAGAAGTAGGTATCAGCAACACAACACAGGTATTTATTTTCAAATATTTTACACATTTTCAGAGATATAGAGCATCAAACTTTCTTATTAGACAAGGACAGCGCCACCTACGTGTGACGTCAGACGTAGGTAGTCTTTGTCTTTGTTTAGTGATATTTTAATTAATTAAAATATCAAGTAGTCGCGGACATATTTTAAGTTAAAATACATTATTTACAATATTTTCCGTATTAAATTATTATTATCAGCTATACCAGGCGTCCCTCACTCGCACAAGGACGCGAGATAAGTGCCTACCGCTTCGCGTATATCTCGGGATACAATTTACAGCGGGCCGCCCGCCGTACGCCCGCTCGAGCGCGATAGAATATATGCGATAGAAAGAGATGCAACGACTAGCCGTTCGTGATTAGAGCCATACACGCTGAATTTTACTTTATCGTGTTGGAGTTAGATTTGCTAGTTATTTAAATGGTTTCGCAGAGTTCAGCTTCTGTCCTATTTATTCCGTGGGTATACTAATATTATAAAGAAGAAAGATTTGTTTGTTTGAATTGAATAGGCTCCGAAACTACTGGACCGATTTAGGAAATTCTTTGAACATTAGAAAGCTACATTCCTCCCGAGTGACATAGGCTACATTTTATCCCAATATTCTCACGGGAACCGCTAGTTACGTTATGAATAGACTAACCATTGACAAGCCCTTCCCTCTTCCTCAGCACGTCGGACAGCAGCCGGCGCGAGTCTCCGTACGCAGCGTACAGAGAAGTCAGTTTGTTGATTATATTCTCTTGCGCTGCTAGATTCTGTTCTATTATTTTCACCTACAACAAGTTTTCGTTCGGATTAGAAGCATGCACGGACAAGCCCATAAACAGTGAAAGAACTTATACATAATCCCCCTTATTAATAAACCAAGAGAAGTTTACAACTTTTTTTTTACTACAACGGGGTAGCACTTAGCCTTCATCACATCTGATGATAAGTGGTGATAAGGCTGAAGGTGAAAGCGCACTACTCCCGGAATAATCAATCACTGAGGAGCTGGCTATCTTTTCTCTAACTGCCGAAACATAATAATGCTGAAAACATCATTGTTATAGCGTCAGAGTTAGATAAGATGGTGGTAGTTAGCCAGGCGGACTAAGAACAAGTCCTACCACCAACCAAACCGAATACAATATGTACCCGCACTGGGAATCGAACCCGGGACCTCTTGGTCTGAAATCGGTGGTGTGAACCACTAGACCACAGAGGCGGTTAGAACACCTAGTTTAACCAAAAAGTTTGCTTAAGAATATGACGCTTTGAAACGTCAAACGTAAGGAGTAATATTTGTGGTTAAACGGTATAAACTTACTCTTTGTTTATTAATAAAGCCACAGCCTTCTCTATCGTCTTCTACAAGCCATGCGCATAAAGTTGGCAACGTCGCATTTCTAGTTTTAAGTGAACCTATTTGACACCGTTTGACAGGTAAACAGCGAGTAAACCTCGAGTACTGAATCCTATGGAGATGGCATATCTATACAAATAAATAAAATTGGAGTGTCTGTTTGTAACATTAAAATAATCGCTTTTTACTACGTGCATATGATTATATATACGGTACATATACCAAAATGACATGTTTTACAATTTTTGTCTGTCTGTCTGTTTGTTCCGGCTAATCTCTGAAACGGCTGGACCGATTTTGACAGGACTTTCATTGGCAGGTAGTTGATGTAATAAGGAGTAACTTAAGCTACTTTTTATCCCGGAAAAATATCACATTCCCTCGGGATAACGTCATGTAGTCCACGTGGGCGAAGCCGCGGGCGGAAAGCTAGTTGTTATATATGAACTATCCGTTATCCAAATATGAGCTAAATCGATATTGTACTCATAAACCTGCAGCGATCTTGTTCTATCTTACCTCCAATACTCCATGTAAAAAGAGACAGCAATTTATTTATTCGACCTATTTTTGGCAACATTAAAACGTGACGTCATAGTAATGCATGATTGAGGCCGGTCACCATTTTTGTTTCTCGGTATGTGTAGGTATGCCTCACTTTTTCGTAGGTATGCCATCTCCATAGGATTCGTACTCAGAGGAGTAAACCAGTTCACAGCAATGTTGCCGTTCCGCTTCATAGCATGGCTTGTAGAAGACGATAGAGAAGGCTGTGATAAGGCCGAATATGTATACATAATATTATAAGTACCTATTTAAGGCGCTACTCGGAAAAAGAATGGACTTTTTGATTTATAAAACTATAGGACGGTTACAGTTGTTACAAATCTGGTAATAAGATATATATTTCTTCATACCTTTATCTAGAATCGTATAGTTTCAAAAACACGATTTTATGATTTTGCCTCGACACTTTTTCTTTTCGAAAAGACCTCTAAAAAATACGAAAAATCAAGATTATTCTTAAATAGGGTTACTTACACTATTAGAAATTGGTTTAATTAGTGGACACCAATCATATTTAGGATCGTATAGAAGGATTTTTTAAAAATCGCTGTACTTTTTTAATACGAAGTGATTTTGTGTTTTTTTTGCCTAATCTGCAAAATCGGTCTCGCTTCCGCGCGCGTCGTTTTCTCATTGCTATCTCGCTTCAGCATAATTTTTCCGAGTATCGCCTTAAATATGGAATTATATGCCCACATATAACCTAATAGGAGGAGCCCATGGCGCAATGGCTAGCGCGTTAAGCCTGCGATCGTTGAGGTTCAGAAACTCTCCTAATGGCTGGTCACGGGATGGGTGACCAAAAACTTTCATCTCGAACTCCTCCGTGCTTCGGAAGGCATGTTTAGCCGTTGGTCGTTGGTCCCGCCCGGCTGCATTTGCAGTCGTTAATACCCACCAATCAGCGCTGGGCCCAGGTGGTGGGTCATGGCCCATTCTCCTTACCCATCCATAAGGAAGGCACGTGCACCAGCAGTGGGGACATTAAATGGATGATGATGATATAACCCGATTAGGGTTGTCGCCGTGGATTTTGGGACATCTTTTTTTCTTCATAAAGAGAGATTTAAAATAATAAAAATTCAATAAATATAGGACACCATCACATACATTGTTCCAATACCAAAGTAAAGTAGCTTATGCACTAGTATCAGAGGGTAAAAAAACTAATACGTATTACTAGTATTATGGAAATCGGAAACAAAGACGGGTATGACCACATACACCCAGACCCGAGGAAAAATTAAAAAATTAGTTCTTCAATGTTTATTTTGGTTGTAACTTGTACTTTTATGTTGCATAATAAAGTACAAGATACAAATATACAAGTATCTAAGTACAAGCTAATAATATTAGTAAATTCAACCTATAACTTGTATATTTCTGTTGCATAATAAAGTAGCAGTAATAAACTACCAGTGGCAAAATATCTGTACTAATCTATATATATAAAATCGAGGGGACATAACTCACTCATCACGAAATCTCGAAAACTACTGGATCAACGAAGATGTAATTTGGCAGGAAGGTAGAATATGTCTAGGAGACGTCCGCTAAGAACGGATTTTAGGAAACTCCCCCCCTAAAGGGGTAATGTGGGGGGGTTAAGGTTATATGAAACTTCCTCATTTATGGATTTAGAAGCATGAAAATTGGTACGTTGAATATTGGTTACGACCGAAAATGATCTGAATAAGCAAAGTAAAAAAACTCCCCTTAAATAGGGTAAAATGGGGAGATAAAGTTTATATGGAACTTCTTCATTTCTGAACTTAGAAGTATGAAAATTGGTATGTTGAATACTGATCACGATTGAAAATTATCTGCGTAAGCGAAGTTAAAAAAATCTCCCCGATAATGGGGTAAAACGGACGGATTAAGCTTATATGGAACTTCCTCATTTCTAAACTTAGAAGTATGAAAATTGGTATGTTGGATACTGGTCACGATTGAAAATGATCTGCGTATGCGAAGTTATAAAAAAACCCTTAGTAGGGTAGAAAGGGGGGATTAAGGCTTATATGAAAACTTCCTCATTTCTGGACTTAGGAGTATGGAAATTGGTATGAAGGATACTAGATCATGATTAAAAATGATCTGCGTAGGCAAAATAAAAAAAAACCCAATAGGGTAGAAAGGGGGGCTAATGTTTATATAGGGTGGGTGGGGAGGTATTAAAGATACGGAGTTTGAATGTTTATGGCTCAACCACAACTAAACGGCTAAATCGATCGGAATAATTGAACTCTGGCCGGGAAAATTTCATACGGTTTTTAAATTCGGGAAAATTACAGTTCCCGTGGGATACAGTTTTTTTTTGTTCACTGTATATAATGAAGCATGGGTCCCATGACAGCTCATTTTCGTGCAAAGCAAAAAATTCTCTATGCATTGGAATAAAACTCAAGAAAATCAGTACCTATTACACATTTTTTTGCAAGGTATTGACTTGATTTTTTGCATTCAAGAGTAGGAGAATGTCCGAATATTATTCATACGATAGTAGCTCCTGTTTGTCTAGGTATCGTTACCTTCTTATGCCTAAACCACGGGTAGCGTGCTCGGCCTACGATTGATGAGGTTATGTGAGTTTTGCAATGGTCTATCATGGGATTGTTGTTAAAAAATATATCGTGCTTCGGAAGACACGATAAGCCGATGCTTATCAGCCAGGATTGGTTAGTTCACCATAACTTCAATGGGCCCGTGTGGAAGGTCATGGCCCATTCTCCTTATCCATCTATATGAAGGCCTGTGCCCCAGCAGCGGGGACATTAAAATAGATTGATGATGGTACTGATGAGATCTTAGAGAATGCCTATCTACATATATATTTTTTGACACAAAATTTTGCGATGTAGTACTCGCGGACGTAGTCGCGACCGGCCATTCATATTCCTATTTCTACTATCCCCACTATTATTATAAATGCGAAATTGTATATGCTCACGTCAAAACGGCTGAACCAATTTTGATGAAATTTGGAATGGAGATAGTTTGAGACAGTGCTTCCGGGTGCTCCTACTAATTACTCCTACTGATAGGAGCACTGGGACACCCATGTCCTGATGCTAGGAAGGATATAAGCAAATTGTAACCGCGGGAATAAGGCTCATTCCCATGGTAAAATAAGTTTTAGCTCGGGCAAAGCTGTAGAATGGAATTGGTATTTAAGGCGATAGTTTGAGTTCATGGGAAGGATGATATTTAGAATAGAGACAGTTTAAGGCCCTGGAAAGTATATATTTTACTTTTTACCGCGGGAAATCTCATTGTATGGAAAAATCACTTTAAGCGCAGGCTAATTTGGGGACAGAAATTGGTATTTAAGTAAATAATTTGAGACCCTGGCAAGGATTATAATAAGCTACATACTTTTTACCACAGGATAGTATCATATTCCTACGGGAAAATCTATAAGTAGGTATTATTTGTTTGTCCGTCTTTCACGTCCAAAACGGAGTAACGGATCAATGTGATTTTTGGTACGGGGGTAGATTGGGAGAGAATGACATAGTTTATCCCGGAAAATATTACATTCCATCAGGATAATGTCGTGTAGTACACGCGGGCGAAGCCGCGGGCGGAAAGCTAGTAACTAATATAATTAGTGAATTTTACTAGTTTCTGTTGCAATATGCAGCTTAAAATACAAATTATTTGAAGAAACTTGTAATTATTTCTACGCATCTAAGGGGCACCATATTATTAAACTATTTGTTGTAGTTTTCGTTTTTGTATAGGTACGTTGATCGAAAATGAACAGTTTATTGAATTCATCAGCGCCTTCTTCGTCTAAGAAGAAGAAACAAGGCGACATAGCTTAAATTTCTGTACGTTCTGCAAGTTTTCCAGTTATTGGTACAACAAACAAACAAAATATCAATACCTATTTAACCACCTTTGTGATCTAGTGGTTCACACCACCGATTTCAGACCAAGAGGTCCCAGGTTCGATTCCTAGTGGGGGTACATATTGTATTCGGTTTGGTTGGTGGTAAGACTTGTTCTTAGTCCGCCTGGCTAGCTACCCTACCACCATCTTATCTAAGTCTGACGCCATAACAATAATGTTTTCAGCATTATTGTGTTCCGGCAGTTAGACAAATAAGATAGCCAGTTCCTCAGTGATGAGGATTCCGGGAGTGGTGCGCTTCCATCTTCAGCCTTATCACCACTTAACATAAGGTGTGATAAAGGCTAAGTGCTACCCCGTTGTGAATAAAAAAATAAATATTTTGTTATAATAGTTTGCAATGCAATTGCCGCCAAAAATACCTACTTATGTCAATATTCAAATTTCCGTCAATTTTTTTTTATTAAAAAAGACATGAGTATGACCAAAGCTTCACCAATTCTGCTAAGGATTTTACTTGTGATTTGTATAATTTGCTGATAATATTAGCACCAATATTACTAGTTCGGATAAATACATTATGCAACAAAATATATTAGTACTAGTAAATCGAGATCATATTACTTGTAGTTTAAAAAAAATATTAGCAATTTATGCAACAGTAAAATTCTTGTATTATTAGCAAAAACGAAAATTGTTATGCAACACAAATTAGTACGACTTGTAAATCATTAGCTTGTAACTTGTATTATTTTCTAGTATTATTAGTAAACTTATGAAATAGGCCCCTGGATGAGCATTGCAGCAAACCGGCAGGAGTGGAAAAAGAGAGAGTAGGCCTATGTCATATGGAGCGCGCTATGCTCGGTATATCGCTACGAGACAGGGTCCGAAACGAAGTGATTCGGAAACGGACCAAAGTGGTAGGACACTGGGTACCGCGTCACAAAGCTAAAATGTGCTTGCACTGGACATGCGTGCCGCCGAAGCGATGACAGGTGGAGCAAGTGCGTTTTCGTCTGGAGACCTCGCGCTAAAAGAAACGTAGGCAGACCACCAGCCAGATGGTGTGACGACATATCAACAGTCGCAGAACTACTGTTTATTTTTTATAAAATCTGGTTAAGCATTTGACCGCCATCTTGCTAAACAGACAGGATGCAGTCTAAGGTGCAGCATGCTTACCCAGTTGGTGCCCATTCACTTTTGCCTTAAAGAGGCCAAGGTTGTAATGATCGGGGAACACATGCGCAGGCAGCGTATTCCAATCTTTAGCAGCTCGCATTAAGAACGAATTAGCAAAGCGCTTCGTACGGACGGGTGGAATGTCTACTATGTAGGGATGGTAAGCTAACCTGCGTCTTGTACTCCGATGGTGGAAAGGGGCAGGAGGAACAATATCATGGAGTTCCTGTGCGCACTCTCCAAAGTGTATCCTATAGAACACAGATATGCTAGCAACTCTACGGCGGCGGTGATTGAGACTTTGTAGTTTATCTTTATCTAAAGTTGTGTCTCCAATGAGCTGCTTTGCACGGTTTTCAATAGAGTCTAAAGCTGCTAGCAGGTACTTCGCGGACCCATCCCACAGGTGACAGCAGTACTCCATGCACGGACGAATTTGTGCTTTGTATAGCAGAAGCAATTGCTCTGAGGAGAAGTAACGTCTAGCCTTTGAGAGGACGCCCAGCTTTTTTGCAGCAGTTTTTGCAATCGAGTCGATGTACTCGCCGAAATTAAGCTCAGATGATAGAGTGAGGCCGAGAAGCTGTAGGTGTTCGGCTAGTGGTAAGGATACACTCTGGAAAGTCGGTTAAGTCGGAGTCAGTTGGAAGGAACTCCGTTTGGCCGAGAAAAGACATAGACAAACAGAGAACAGAGCTGCTTGAAGAAAAGTTGGAGAGGCGTATGCTCAAGGGTGGGCGGATTTGCGCTGAAGAAGAAAAAGCATATGTCGGAACGCGGGCGCTACAAAGGCTGATATAGATATAGAAACATCTTAGCAACGCTACAACATACCTTGGGCGAGTGCTGCTCCAGCTGTTGGCGGAACAGCTGGTCGGCGGGCTCGGCGGCGGCCAGCAACTTGGCGGTGATGTCATCCTCGGCGAGTGCAGTCCGCAGCTGTTGCACCAGGGCGTCTCGCTGGGATTGCATCTCGCGCGCCTTGCCCACCACGCGACGCAGTTCCGACATCGTCGACCGGTCTAGGCCTTCTGCACCAAGACATAACGATCATAATTTTACGAGATAATACATTCATACATACATACATACACTCACGCCTATTTCCCACGGGGGTAGGCAGAGACTGTGGATCGCCACCTGCTACGATCGTTGCACACTTTCGCTTCATTCACATCCATCAATCTTTTCATACATGCCCGGCGATTATGACATAAGAAAACATTGATTGCCATGCTTTTGATGAAAAATTATGTCGAAGTAGAAGGTTACCTTACCAGCGATATCTATCAAGAGAACAAGCTTTCTATCACACATCTAATTTACATTCTTGTTGAAGCATTGTGTCACTAGTGACACTTAATTTTGTTTCTCATGGTACAAAATTAAGTTACCGTACCGATAATCTTTATAGTTAATTTGATAATTGAAACAAGTATTATGTTATCAATAATGTTTAAAGCTAATTTGATTATCCTTACTTTCTTATCCTTATCCTTACTTTCCTTACTTATTACTTATTACTTATTACTTATCCTTACTTATATTATAAATGCGTCTCTGTCTGTCTGTGTGTTACACAATCACACCTAAACTACTGAACCAGTTTGAATGAATTTTGGTACAGAGATAGTCTAGAGCCTGAGAAAGGACATAGGCTACTTTTTATTCCTGAAAAATATCACCTTCCCGCAGGATAACGTCGTGTAGTACACGCGGACGAAGCCGCGGGCGGAAGGCTAGTTAAAAATATGTCGCTGTCTCTCTTCTACTCGGACGCATAGCGCGAGTCAGCTGCGCATAGTGCCATCTAGTGATGTAATTTGAGCTAAATAATTTGTGTGATTGTGAGAAATTTAGTTATTTCTATGCAAATTATCTTAGTTATGATAGTTTTCCCTTTATGTGGTCATCAAACCCAACCCCTGTAAGTACCAAATTTCAGGACTCTAGTTATAGTGGAAGTACTAGTTCTATTTCAGCTCAGGCGGAACGTGACATTGCGTCATCTTTTTTCGTGTGTGCAGCCGGCGTTCATCAATTTATAAGATTTTATCACGTCAAAAATCTACTAAGCTAATCACAACATCGTGAAATTAACATTGGACGTTAGTACAGTCACAGAGAGCACATAAACCTAAATGGTGACATTGAGTACGCCCTTAAAACGTAGGCAACAAGAACGGTTGTAACGATCGTAGTGTAACAATAATCCAATTCATAGTTATTTACGCCTTCTACCTAGATCAATAATAAAAAGGGTCATGGTACATAAAGACAGACACAAGCCAAAAAGTCAAAACACTCGCTTGTAAATCTGTACAAGGAAACCATACAATGCAAATAACTCACAAAAACTCTACAAAAGCGTTTTTCTTCCTGTTCAATTTGTTTCACTTCAGTATTTATTAAAAAAGGCAAACAAAACCGTTTTGTTAACTCACCGATATTATCGATGGTGGGTATTTTAGCCTGAAGCACATCCAGCGGTTGCGCCAACAGGCGTAGGTTGGCGATGTGCAACGTCATCGCCTTGTGCAAAACTTGGTTGCTCTCATTGGTGCGCGCGTGAGCTTCTTGGTACTTGTGGAACTCGCGGGACAGTTCCGTGTGAACTATGGACGGGGGGCGGGGGCCCATGAGCTTTTGGTATTCCTTCTCTTTTGCTGTCTCCTCCTAGTGTAAATAGATAATAATAAATAAATAAATAAATTTCTAACAATCACACCAATTATCTAGCTCATAAGTAGTTTTTATTAAGAAACTGTGTTACGGAAAGTAGATAACGGATAAATATATACTTTAATCCTTTTTTTTGTAAATACCTACATACTTAATATACATAGATAACACTCATACCAAGTACAAATAGACATGTTTATGCACACAAAAATTTGTCTTCTTCGGGAATCGAACCCGAGACCTCTAGCGCAGAAGGCAGGCATCCTACCCCTGCGCCAAATCGGTCGTCAAAAACAATTTACGGTTATTTTTCCTTCGATCAACAATAACACCTAGGTATAGATACATAGTTGGAGTGACAAACACGGCTGAGAAAATATGCACCTACTGAGCCACATGAGCGTATATTTATAGGTAGTTCCTGTCGATTATGACATAAGATCGTACATTATTAACCTTTTTTCTCAGCCATAAAAAGTTTTGATTTAATTTGTGAGCCCTCATCTAGTACTATTGTTGATTGAAGTATTTTTCTGCGAGACTGTGTTTTGTTATAGAATGTGCCTTCTTGTAATAAGGTGTAATTTTGCTTATGAACATTTGCAGTTTTTCTAATATCGTTATAAAATTTGTAATAATTAGTTTGAAAATATTGAAAACGAAGTATTGGAAAAAATCGACCCGTCTAATAACTAGCTCCAATGGGACACGACCCTACGACCTTTCATTGTCCGGGCGAATGCTCTAACCACTGAGCTACAGGGTCGCGTCGAATCGAGTCGAGCTAGTTGTGAGATGGGGCGATTTAAAACTTCATTTCAATATTTTCAATAATAAAAATTGCATTGTGAATGCATAAAAGTAAAAATAATAATTTTGTTTCTAGTTCTAACAAAATGTGAATAATTCACCTGACATAAAATAATGTAATTTTTTTTTTAAACTTTACCTGAATGAGTGTTTTAATTTCAGCCAAGGAGTGTTCAACGTCGCTTATAATTTCCGCCAAATTGTTCATGGAATCCACAAGGGTTTGTATAATTTCGGTTTTAGCATTCATTGCTGCGCATCTGTCCACAATTTCTTCAGGTATCCTTAAAAAAGGCATGGCAATACAATCAAATTACACTAACGGCCAGAATTAATAACCTAACCACAGATAGGGATAGGTGCGATCCAGATAAGTTGCTATGCAACGCTTGATATTAACATAGAATTAACGACAGTTGCCAGGGTGTTGCTAGGTGTTGCCTAGCAACTAATCTGGATCGCACCTATCCCTATCTGTGGATAGGTTATTAATTCTGGCCGTAAGTAGACCTAACATATTGATGAAAAAAAACATAGATGTTTCTTTGTTATGTAAACAATAATTTGTAGTGTTTGAATGATTCATCACTTGATAAGAGATGATTATTTTCACATGGTATCAGGGTTATAAAAAATATTTTTTTGTCATAAATACTTGTGAGTGAGACAAACAACCTGTAAATAACTACACAAAAAATATTCTTCTTTATACATAACTTTTGAGGAGGCCGTGGCGCAGTGGATAGCGCGCTTGGCCTGCGATCGTTGAGGTTAAGCAACGTTCGCAATGGTCGGTCACGGGATGGGTGACCAAAAAGTTTTCATCTCGAGCTCCTCCGTGCTTCGGAAGGCACGTTAAGCCGTTGGTCCCGGCTGCACTTGCAGTCGTTAATACCCACCAATCCGCACTGAGCCCGCGTGGTGGGTCATGGCTCATTCTCCTTATTCATCCATAAGGAAGGCCAGTGCCCCAGCAGTGGGGACAGTAAATGGCTGATGATAATGATACCTAACTAGCTGACCCGGCGCGTCTTCGTTCGCGTGGCCCTACCCCCTACTCCACGCTACCCCTACCCTATCACTACTGTATCCCTACCCTACCCCTACCCTACCCTACCCCTACGAACTTCGTACCGCCTTATTGACAGCACGCCACCTACCGGGTCCACATGTAAATCTAAACCATTCTCGAATCCACCTGAAGACGCATATTTTTTTTTTATTAAAATCGGTCCAGCCGTTTAGGAGGAGTTCAGTTACAACGAAAACTGGAATAGATATTTATATATATAGATAAGTAATAATAGTTCTACTTGTTTTTAGGTTGACTAAAACTCACTTTTGTTCTGAATCCAAAACATCTAACTGTTCAAGCTGTAGCGAAGACATAAACTCCATAAGCTCCGTGTTCTTGGTGTCCACTTGCGAGACAATATGCCTGAGCAACTTGGCCTTTTCCTCAGAGTACAAGGAAGAGGCTTCGTGGGCACCCATCGGAACTAGACGAGAAAATATGTCTGGTCCTGATACCTAGAATGTGGGCGAGAAATAATTATTTATAATTTGGTGTCCCAAATTTAATTTCTTTAAGACACCATGTGACACACAATGCCTATTGATTTATAGCTCATAAATAAAGTGACCTTTTCCCAATATTAAAAATAATAAATAAACAATAGCTTGGAGAATTAACATAAGGACGAGGCAGTCAGTCTGTCAACCATAAAGATCAAACCACACTTACACGGCGCTGCAGCGGAGCGGCCGGCACAAAATATTACATAGAAAAAAAGTGGTGTTGTCATATAGAGGAATAATATTTGCCGCGCAGCGTCAATCCACTGCAGTGCCACGCCGCGCCGCTCGAGCGCAGTTTGACCTTAACATTCACAGAAAAGCAGAAAATGAGACATGCAAAATAAAATCCAAACCTCTGGGTTACTAAAATCAATAGGAATTGCTTTGACAAGGCACACAGGCTTAAGGTCCATGAGGAGATCTTTCTCCGGGACCTCCTCGTGGTAAATAAACTCATTTTCATTCTTAGCCGCCTTCTTCTTCCCTTCCACAACATCATTGGTGAAGTTGAGTGCCTCCTGTGTTATTTGAGTTGGTTCAATGTATTTTGCCAATTTCCTGGCATCATTGAGTTTATCGGCAGCTTGCTGGTAGAAAGCCACTCTTTCTCCCATCTTCTGTTGCTCTTCTGCATTCATACCTGTATAAAAACGATAAGAATTGCTGAGTAGAATATATAATATAATACATTTGTTTGAAAGTAGGCATTGGAATTGTAAAATGTCATAATCTTAATGTTTTAAATTAAAACAATAAATAAGTAATAAGCTACAAAAGATGTATTGGTTATCTAGATAAAATATCTAATGAGATCTCAGTGACTAATACTTGTAAGTAATGTGTACAGAAAGAAGAGGCAAATAGAATGAGTCACACCAATACATTACCTTGGTACAAACAGACAATGCACCCAATGTAACCGACTTTGAAGGATAAATATCGGTGCCAGTAGTTGTACAACTTTGTTCCAATGATTTCGTGAATGTTGTCAGTTCCTGTTGAAGGTCCTAAAAGAGCTAAAGAATTCCTGTAGAAAAAAAGCACCTGAGTGGCTACTGCACCTGTAACAGAGATGTATAAGCATGAAATACAGAGGAAAAATGTTTGTAAGGTTCTTTGTAGAATAATTCATATTTTAAAATGTTGAAAATAATCAATCATGATTGCTTCCACTTGTCTCATTTCCCATATGAATAAAATATAAGTCAACTACCAACACTTTGTAATGTTAATAACCTTAATTGATTCTGAATAAAAATACAGTCGATTTCGGATATAACAACATTGAAGGGACCACGTAATATTGTCGTTATATCAGAAAGTCGTAACAGGCAAAGGTAAAGAGATAAAGACATATTAATAATAAGTGTCTAGAACACAAGCTTATTCAAAAGTTTACCAAACACAGTTGCTATGCAGAATCTCACTTTGTAACTGAATCATTTTGATGATGAAACATACGAAAACATGCTTAACTACCCCACAAAATAGATACATACCCCACAAAACAGATATCTACACAGCCAATATCTAATCTATAAACAAAAGATCACCACATTTGCTGATCTTGTGTGGATGTAAGCAAAAGATAAGAAATTACTTTGTGTCTTTGGCGGCTAATTATGATTATAATTTTGGCATGGGATTTTTAGGAATTTGTTAGAAATTAGTTATTTGTAGCTCATTAAAATAGGCGCTAAGCCCGAACTCGGTGTTACTTACGAAGTCGCTATTGACACATGACCTGTATTAAAGTATGCTTTAAATTAAAGGGACTTAGATTCAACATCGCCATTGAAAAATTGACACTATAGCAAGGGTAATAAATGAAATCCACTGTAGAAACTTTTGTAAAATACCAAAAACCAACATACCAACAACGCTAGGCTTCTTTGTGTCCTGTATGCTCTTGTCAAGTATACATTCCTGAGCTTGTGCAAAACAAATCTCCTGGAACAGCCTCATGATGTCTGTGGACACGTCCATACCTGGGGACTGGGGGTATTGCTCTCTTAGGTACTGAAAGGCCCAGGCTGCATTTTGGTATTTCGTGCATGCAGCTTTGAGACTGTCTGCTGATGTCCGAGGTTCAGATGCTGCCAGCTGAGTGAGCAATGCACCAATATTGTAAAGAATACTAGCCAATTCAAATCTTATGTCAGACGATGAGCAACTCATATTAGCGTATATATCTTTCCTGGAAACACAAAATGAGTTAGAACTCTACTTAGTACTTAGATATTAATAATGGAACAGTGTAAAAACAACCATATAAATTAGGTAATACAAAAACAATAATTTTACATTCAGCAAATTCTTAAACAAATAAACAAAAGTTGCTTTGATGTAAAGATTACATTAGATTAAGTCTCAACTCACTGTAACTACAAGGGATTTCTTAGAAATAGTTTCAAGTAAAAAAAACTGTAAAAATCAAAATAAATGATAGGTTATTAAAGTATACAAAATTATATCTTTACCAGACAAATGAACATGCTACGGGTTGACCTTTAGCCATCGGGAATCTACTTTGTATAGCTCGTAGTTGGGAGAAATATCTGAGAAGAGCACTGAGTCCACTTGCATCCAAACTGGGGCGCACTGCTGCTGAGCGCAGACCTTCCAATTGGTGAATCTCATTTCCATAGCTATCTGGGTCCTCCCTGTAGGCTTCAGCTATATACTACCAAAGAAAAACGGGAATTATAATGAAGACAAAGAAATGCTAACGAAGTTTATCTCAACAAGATTAGAAGACCTACTTACCTGTTTTAATTTGGGTCCAAAATGAGTGTTTTCAGGACTGGTTTTTAGCTCAAAACTTATCAATGGTAATTTCGGAACTGCTTCCATCTTTTTTCAGCGTTTTATCCAGCCGAAATATTACAAATCACGTAAAACAATTTCATCACAAATTAAAGTATTTGTCGACTGTCATTTTTGTTTTTTTTTTATTACTTCACCACAAATTACATAGACTAATACCACAGATCACTATATATGTAGCAAGCACTAAGACATAGACTTACAGTGCCACAAACTTTGCTGTGCCGGTGGACAAAATGTGAAACTAGCGTGTTTTTTTTAATGTCATTCTGCTGTCAAGTTGATGTGCAACAATAGCGCTGCTGGCGGCTGAAGTTCTTAGAAGTCAGGGCCGGTTAAATTGCTACAAAAAAAAGAAAAACGTACGTAGCGCCACTGTTGTGTATACATAGTAGGTATCATATGTGACCTTACATTCATTACTTAATTACATCTGTAATCTGTATGACAGCCTACACAAATCAAACTATCATACAGGTTGTTGCCAGAGTTCTTTCATAAAGTACCTATGTACTTATCAAAAGTTAATGGATTTTATTAGTTATAAATTATCTGCTTCGCTTTATCTTAATATATTATTATATAGAAATCTGATACAGGAGGCCAAGAGTATTCATGCAGTTAAGGTAGGTAATGATGCAAAGTAGGTCTGTCAGTTGTCTCACCTGGATGATGATGATTTGTCCCTCAGCCAGACTCTAGCCCCCTCGCCATCTTGGTCAGGTTGACACACCTGCGGTTAGACAATTCTTATGATCATACAGTCATGTACAATCATTAAGCACTCAGCACATATATTCTCATTAAAGTAACACGTAATCAACATGAAATTTAGCATATCAACTTGAGTTTGTTATGTCATTAGGAGTGCAATCTCACATACTTTGTGAAGGACCTCAGTCCTCTTTATAGCTTGTTTACCTTCCGAAAGCATCGGCAGGTCTTATCGTATCTCAATAGGTGTACTAGTGCAGACCCTACGGTCGGCACACGCCCTAGTCTCAACTACGGTCTCTGCAGACCAACTCTCTCAATAGGTGTACTAGTGCAGACCCTACGGTCGGCACACGCCCTAGTCTCAACTACGGTCTCTGCAGACCAACTCTCTCAATAGGTGTACTAGTGCAGACCCTACGGTCGGCACACGCCCTAGTCTCAACTACGGTCTCTTCAGACCAACCTTTATACCTCGTGATAAGATTGCGCAAACTTAACATGCAAGCCGCCATCCAGTGGCAGGCGGCCGTGCGGGCGAGCTCTTCAAGGGCTCATTCTTTTATGGATACTCATCCAATCTTAGTTCCCTGACAAGGGACAGGATTGCACACGCCTATGACATTAAACAACAGTGATTTGTAAGGACATTACCTCTGTACGATGAAACTGTACCACATCCCATCAGCTCAGCGAGTTTCGTGGGCGTACCATTCCATCGTCCTTTATCAACGCGATCCTTAACAGGAACATTATGCATTCAATTCTAAATAAGGTTTGTATAATGCTGAGTACTTAACTTCGGTGGTATTTGAGGCTGGCGGCGAGCAGCAGGCGAAGATCACACATGCCACGATTTACACTTTGAAAACTTGAAAGCGAGTCGACGTTGGAGCGAAAAATGTTGACACTTACCGATCGGAAATTAGCTCTATGGTTTGTATTGAGTGTTGCTATATACAATTATTGTTGGGTTAATTTTGATACTCGCGAACCCTTCGCGACACACCCGCCTCGCGAGTTTTACACTATAGTAGTCATCAAGTCGCGAGTCCATTTATGGATCTTCTCCATTGCTTGGACTGCAGCGGCTCGACGCGATCTCTCATCGCTTGTTTGGTTATTACATTCATGGTTATCTATTGTTTCGTTTTCTAGATCACGTTCATTATAGTCTTGTGCAAGCTCAGTGTCATTTAACGTACTAACGTTCTCTATTTCTTTTCTCGCGTCTTGTGTTGAGTCGTGTCTTACGTTTGTATTCGTGCTCTCATCATCGTTTGATTTATCACTTATCTCTGTGGTTGGATTAGTGTCGACACCTTCAATCTCGATAGACGGCGTTTGTATCGAGTCTCTATCATCAACGCTTATGTTCTCGAGATCCACTTGATTTAGTGCTTTGTCAATGGAAATTTGTGGTGTCTCTTCCTCTTCCACTTCAAGAGGATATAAATGAGCAATTGATCGTGTGAACACATTGTTATCGACTTTTATTCTAGCAACACGGCATAAACCGTCCTTTCCTTTTAATATTTCTACTATTTTTCCTATTTTCCAACTTTCGCGGTTTCTCGTTTCACCTTTAATTTGTACCACATCTCCGATTTGAGGAATTTCACGAGTCCTCACTCTTGCTTGTTTGGGAGAATTTCCGTACCTTTCTCTGAGGCTCAGAAGGTATCGGCTGATGAACATTTCTTTGTACTCATTCATTATCGTGTTTCCACGTTTCCATCCTTCGATGAGTTGTTGTTTAATGGTTGAACCAGAGAGTGGCAAACAATCCATGAGTAATTGAATGTTCAAACATTTTCCTGGTGTTAGGAAATCAGCTGGTTTCAGAATGTGGTCCATATCGGCTCCCACGTACGTAAGTGGTCTGGTATTGACTACGGCTTCAACTTCTTTGATGATCGTCGAGAGTTGATTTTCTCCGAGCATATGTTTTTGAAGAGTTCGTTTTAGGCAATGCTTTACCACTGCTACCAGTCTTTCGTACGCGCCCCCATGCCAGGGTGCTAGTTGAGGAATGAATTTCCATTTTATCTTTTCTGTCGATTCTCTTTCTGATATTACCTCAGCTAGCAGTCTGAACTGAGGTGCGTTATCAGTTAATATAAGTGAAGGAGTTCCTCTAGTAGCAATGAAGCGTCTGAATGCCATAAGACATTCGTCTGTGGTTAGATCTTTGACAACCTCTAAATGTATTGCTCGTATCACAAGGCATGTGAAAAGACAAATCCATCTCTTTTTTATACCATTTTCTGACCTTATGACCATCGGCCCAAAGTAGTCTACACCGACGTATGTAAATGGTGTATTAAACGTTACTCTTTCAGCCGGTAACGCTGGAGTTTTAGGTAGTTCATATGGACCTCCTCCATGCTTTACGCACCTTGTACATTTGCTTAGCGTTTTTTGAATTTTTGCTCTTCCTTGAGGTATCCAAAATTTTTGTCTTATAAGGCTTAATGTATGTGGTACTCCAACATGAAGGTTTTTCTCATGAGTTTCCTTAATTATTCTTTCGGTAAGTTCACTGTTCTTTGGTAGTAGTATGGGATGTTTTGCATCGTAGGATAAATCTGAATGTGTGAGTCTTCCATCACATCTTAGAATTCCATTAGTATCAATAAATAATCCTAAGTTCTTAGATAGGTTTGTTTTCTTTCCTCCATACTCTTCTGGAAATGTACTTTTCTGTAGTTCTTTTATCTCTTGCAGTTGTGAATCTAAAATTTCGTTTGATATTGCTTCTCTCTCTGACGGTGTTATTTTTGGTTGTTTTTCTGTGTTCAACAGACCCTCCCCCATCAGAAGAGAAGTATCCCTTATCGGACCACTAGGCCAGTGTCTAGGGTTTTGTTTTAAAAATTCGGGTCCAGATAACCACTTGTTCCTTTCCTCTTCTGAGGCGGTTGGACGTGTCGCTACGTCTGCCGGGTTAAGTCCAGACGGTACGTATCTTACTATCAGATTTTTGTTGCGCTTTATTTCTTCTAGTCTTTTAGATACAAAAGGTTCAAGTAACTTTTCAGAGTGATACCAATCAATCACTATTTGACTATCTGTCCACAGTGTTAACTGGGTTATGTTCAATGGTAAGAATTTGAGTACGAATTTTATAAGTCTACTTCCAATTAGAACGCCTAATAACTCTAAGCGTGGAATCTTTAAGTTCTCTTGGTCTTTAATAGGAACTAAGCGTGATTTACCTATTATGAAGTTGACTATGCCTTTCTGTACTATGTATATTACTGCTGCGTAAGCTACTGTAGATGAGTCAGTAAAACAGTGTATTTGTGCCTCTCTTTCGTTGGGTACAGTAATATTTCTCTGTAGGCATATGTTTTCTACTTGTTTCATTTCTTTCAAGATGTTCGTCCACTTGTGAAGTAGATCCTTTGGTAATGGTGTGTCCCATTTAATCTGTTTCTTCCATAATTGTTGAAGTAGTAACTTAGCTGGTAACATGACTGGTACAGAGAATCCACAGGGGTCATAAATAGCTGCAATAGTTCTTAAGACTCCTCTTTTTGTGGTTTCATTGTTCTCGTTGACTCTAGCTCTAAGATAAAGTACGTCCTCTTTCAAGTCCCAGTTTAGACCCAGTAATTTTACAGTTGTTTGTGTGGCAGCATCAGGTATTTGTTCGATAAAATCTTTGGAGTTGGAGCTCCATTCGCGAAGATTCATTGAGATTTCTAAAAACATGTTCTTGCTTTCTTTATAAAGGTTTAAAGCATCTGTTGCTGTTTCTACCCCAGTGACTATGTTGTCAACATATATGTCTTTAGCTAACTGTTTTGCGTAGTCTCCATTCGACCTTTGAAGATGGTGTCTAACCGTACCGTTTAAAAGGAATGGACTGGATATGATCCCAAAGGGAACACGGGTAAATCTGTAGTGTAGTAGATTGTCTTCAGTAGCGGGTTTATTGATGTCTTTCAACCATAAGAACCTAGTGACGTCTCTGTCCTCTTCTTTTAGACCAATCTGTAAAAATGCTTTTTCTACGTCTGCCGTCATGCCTACGGCGTGACTTCGGAATTTCAACAGTAGTCCAGTCAAATCCTCCAACATCATCGGACCGCAGTATAGACATTCATTCAGACTCTTTGTATCCTTTGTTTTTGCTGAAGCATCATAGACTATTCTCAGAGCCTTACCTGGTGCTAATATTCCATGGTGAGGAAGGTAGTGGATGGGATGATCACTTGTATCTTCTCTAGGTACTAGTTCAATGATACCCATTTGCAGTTGATCACTTAGTGTTTGGTCGTAGGCTGACAAAGTTTCTGTGTCTAGGCGTTTCATTAGTCCTATCAGGCGTCCGTATGCCAGACCGTAGTTAGTTGGTAATTCAGGTGGGTATTCCTTCCAAGGCCAGCTAACGTGATATCTTCCTTCTATGAATTCGGTGTTTTCATTGAAATGCTTAATAGCTTCTTCTTCACGGTTAGCATTTGGAGAATCAGTAATTCCAAGAGATTCTAAGTCCCACAAAGTTTTCATTGATGTGTTATCTAATGGCAGATCAGGCTCGTTTAATCTAGTTTCATAGGGTGCTTGGAAGTATGTGAGCATTGATAACTCATCCTCATGTTTATGCGTTATTTTGCCTGACAATATCCATCCTAAGTCGGAATTCACCAAGTACAAGTTCTCTTGTAATTTCACCTTTTCGGTTGACATAAGTGAATGATAATAATCATTTCCAATCAGAATATCTACCTTATCTGACAGAGATCCATCATCCGCCAATAAGTAATCCTTTTGATGGTTCCATTTGGTCAATTCTTTGCCATAAGATGAGATACTGCGTGTAATAGATGGTACGACATTCGCATATACTGTCCTTCGCATATGAGTTCTTGATTGAATATGAAGTTTTACCAACGGGCTATCTAGTTCTTGAGGTTTGTTCGAACCAAAGGTGAATACTGTGAGGTGGTTGTCTTCTTCGGTTTCTAAATTAAGGTCCTGCGCGACATCTTGCGTAACATAGCTTCTCATACTGCCTGAATCTAACAGTACACGACACTTCTTTGAGGTATTCTCAGGTCCTTTGACATTAACAATAGCAGTTTGTAGTATTGTGGCTCCCTTTTCATAGATGTGCATTGTACTGGTAGATTCCTTCCTTGGTACCTCATTCTTTGTTGTCACCTTCCTTGGGAACTCTCTGTTCGGACAAAGTGCTCTATTATGGAGGCCTTTCTTACCGCAGTGTCTGCAGGTTATGTGCTTAGACTTACAGGAGCCTGTTTGATGGCCTTCACGGAAACAAATAAAGCAACGGTTTCTTAATTTTAATCTTCTTTGTTGTAGAGTTTTACTTTCTGTACACTCATCATTAAAATGATCTCCTTTACAAAATATGCAGTAGAGCTTCCTTCTTTTCTGATTAGATCCATGCCCATACTTCTCTTCATTGAATTGAAATTTCCTCTTAGTGTTAAAGGTTTTGTTGAAAGCAGTTACACTACGTTTAATTCCTTTATCTGTCTTCCTTATATTATTTGGTTTTCGGAATTTTGATCCCTTCTCATTTCTAGGTTCTAGTATATGAAGCGTTTCTGTTGTATAACTGGTATCTTCTAAATTGAATTTTTCAGATGTTCTTTTAGCATCCTCTCTCGCTGAGAGTACAATATGGAGTTGTTTTCTCATTTCTTCGATAGTGTCGTTACTTAGTTTCAATTTCAACTCGTATACTATATCCTCAGGAAACTTTTCCAGGATTAAGAATCTCAGATGGTTGTGTTCTGTATTTTCGCCCAGTGAGCTCAATACACGAAGGTGTCTTTCAATCTCATCTAATATTCTTCTACAGTCTTCTTGTTTGTCTGCTCTCTTAAGTTTGTAAAGTGTTGAATAATGAGCATCGATTATTTGGGTTTTCTTTCCATATCTGTCTGTTAAAGTTGCTACAGCAATTTTATAGTTTTCGTTTGTAGTCTCAAGACCATCCAAAATTGTCTTAGCCTCACCCTTCACAGAAGCCTTTAGGTACAATAACTTATCGACGTCTCTTAATGCTCTTTGATCAATATTGGAAGAGAATTGATCCCAAAATTGTGTCCATTGTAGAACATCTCCGGAGAATGTGGGCAAGTTCAATTCAGGTAGCTTTCCTCTGCTGATGGACTGACTAGAACTGGAAGAAGAATCAGCCTTGTCCTTTTTGACTTGTATTTTTACATTTAGTTCAGCTAATGCTTCCTCTCCTCTTAATTGTTCTGTCGTCATACTGGATATCTCATCCGCATCCGGATTTGTTGAAGTGTTAAAATATTGATACAATTCGCTATTAAATCGGTGAATTACTGCTTGTAATTTTGATGACACGATCCTTGCTTGTTCTAAATCATCGTCTGACCACGACTTCAAAGCACAAAGAGCGCGAGAATTACTCGTTAGATTTTTTATACTTGACACAAATGTAGTTAGTCTATCCAAATATATTTCCTCCATGGTATTAAATTATATTGACTGGTATGAATCTGAAATCATCATAAATACTGTATACCATTTATAACTCATTCATGCATGACACCGTATTAATTGATTTTAGTCAGACTCATTATAGTTAGCCTTGTTTAATTTTAACTTTGTTATGCGTTTACTGTGTGTGAAAAGTGTGTTTGTAGATTAGCACTCTTATTACCTTACAGTAACAATCATAATATTCATCTATAATAGTGCTTTCATAACTTGTTTTGAAATAATTAATCAAGTATTAAGTTTTAATTATTTAGTGACTTCTTGATCCCATAGTCAATTTTGTGAAACATCTCTAGTAAGTTATACTACTCAACCTAGTCTATAATCATAGCACTAGTTGAGCTAGTTGTTGTTACCTTTAAAACATTTGATCTTATCTAGACTTGGCTCTGGCACTACAGTGCCCCCTTGACCTAGTTACTTGACCATGACACTACAGTGCCCCTTTGACTTAGTTACTTGGCTATGACACTACAGTGCCCCTTTGACTTAGTTACTTGGCTATGGCACTACAGTGACCGTTTGCCTTAGTTACTTGGCTATGACACTACAGTGCCTCTTTGACTCAGTTATATGGGAACACAAGAAAGTTCACTAGGCCACACTTCTTATTGGTCACACAGTGTTTAGATTGTATTTTAGCACTAGCTTTATCAAACGCATGAAATCACAATCATTTTATTGCTTTTTGTACACTCAATATACCATATTGACCACCAATAATTTTTAACTTTTGACCATAGGTTATCAAACTATAGCACAGTGTGTAAACACTGAACATGAACACTGATTGTCACTTCACTATGTATCCATAAGCACAGATACTACATTCTCACAGTGTATGTAACATCTGAACATCAAATATGTATGCATGTAGTTTGTAATAGATAGGTAAGTAGGTCATTATTTATGTATTTGTTTGTGTATCATTTTTTCACAGCATTAACCAACTATTTACCGTTAGGCTATTGAGTTTGATCAGAATTTGTCTAGTTTGATGCTACTCTGTTCTTATAATTTTAAGAATCTTAGTGAGCTAACTTAAGTAGTATTTTGTTGTGATAATTATAACACCTGTCAGTACTCAAATAATAAAAGTTAGTGTGAGACGCTCATATTATCTTTGTTGTCAATGTTTTGAGTTGTATTTAATTGAAGCAATGACAATATTCAACTTGGTAGGTATGTGACACTATGTGAAAACTTAAGTGCGCTTGGTGAAAATGTCATGTAAACCATAAGTATGTAAACATTGGGTTATGATTAGTTTTGATTTGGTATAAGAATTACAACGACAATGTTCTATGATAATTTGACATGCTATCTGAAACAATCTTTGCTAGTCAGCTTCTACTTTAATGTTGGAAGTTTTATCAAGTGACTAGTCCTGTATGTGCTTGAAATAATATGGTGTGTGATCACAGTTTTACATACCTGAACCTTGACTTCAATTTATTACTCAATGTCTTCTTGTAATAGTACACTTTTATATGTATTGTTTGTAGGTACTGAGTATCGGTGTCCCTATGAGAATGATAAAAAGGTTAGGTTTAAATAAAGATTCACACAGCTAGAGTCCTCATTGAAACACCCTTTACTGATATTTTATTTCATCATTAAGCACATTTTCTTTGTCTATAAAAACTTTGAAGATTGTTTTCAACATAATTATATGACTTATAGGTTGCCGCAAAATTTTTCCTGACAATTGGTTGTTCTGACTTAAAGATATGGTTTAAACTTGAAATTATAGTTTCAAACAATGCTTGTGATGCTTTGTTGTCTTACCTGTTGAAATCTAATTCGTACTTTCTTTGTTTCACTTTAAACTATTGAAAATGTTTCGAATGACATTCAATTTGTTTGTTGACAATTACAATGACCCTTTCGTGTAAGTATAGTAGCGACCTGCGGAGAAAAAATTGCAACATCTTAACACACTAGCGCTGCGTGTATTCACTGACACTTCCGTGGCGCTGATCCTAAACTTAACACTTGGCGGGAATTTTGATTGCTTTGATGTTAAGTTGCTAACACTGACTCAACAGTAGTAACTTGTTAGATCAATGTTCACAACCTTAGTAAAACTGAATTTCACTCATACCATCAGAAATAATAACTTATAGTAAGTAAGTGTGTAGGTGTGACCGCATGACTTTTACTAATAAAGTAAATTGTTGCACTTTGTTCATTGTTTTTCATGAGTATTTATCTGTTTATCTTTTTATAGGTATTGTTATCATTCGATGAGACAGCTGACAAATGCATCCTATTGCATCAAATGAATTCTCATTAAACTCTCCTCGGCCATATATCAGATAAGCTTTGTTTGAGATCTGTACTAAACATTGTTTTGTTTGAATTTATACTACTTAAATTATTTTTCAGTAAGTAGGTATAACTATATCCAATTCTTTATCCCCTTATTTTCCCCAGATAAATTCCAACTTATCTATATCAAATTTCAATCCCAGCACATCTGCACCAAATTTGTGTATACATAGTAGGTATCATATGTGACCTTACATTCATTACTTAATTACATCTGTAATCTGTATGACAGCCTACACAAATCAAACTATCATACAGGTTGTTGCCAGAGTTCTTTCATAAAGTACCTATGTACTTATCAAAAGTTAATGGATTTTATTAGTTATAAATTATCTGCTTCGCTTTATCTTAATATATTATTATATAGAAATCTGATACAGGAGGCCAAGAGTATTCATGCAGTTAAGGTAGGTAATGATGCAAAGTAGGTCTGTCAGTTGTCTCACCTGGATGATGATGATTTGTCCCTCAGCCAGACTCTAGCCCCCTCGCCATCTTGGTCAGGTTGACACACCTGCGGTTAGACAATTCTTATGATCATACAGTCATGTACAATCATTAAGCACTCAGCACATATATTCTCATTAAAGTAACACGTAATCAACATGAAATTTAGCATATCAACTTGAGTTTGTTATGTCATTAGGAGTGCAATCTCACATACTTTGTGAAGGACCTCAGTCCTCTTTATAGCTTGTTTACCTTCCGAAAGCATCGGCAGGTCTTATCGTATCTCAATAGGTGTACTAGTGCAGACCCTACGGTCGGCACACGCCCTAGTCTCAACTACGGTCTCTGCAGACCAACTCTCTCAATAGGTGTACTAGTGCAGACCCTACGGTCGGCACACGCCCTAGTCTCAACTACGGTCTCTGCAGACCAACTCTCTCAATAGGTGTACTAGTGCAGACCCTACGGTCGGCACACGCCCTAGTCTCAACTACGGTCTCTTCAGACCAACCTTTATACCTCGTGATAAGATTGCGCAAACTTAACATGCAAGCCGCCATCCAGTGGCAGGCGGCCGTGCGGGCGAGCTCTTCAAGGGCTCATTCTTTTATGGATACTCATCCAATCTTAGTTCCCTGACAAGGGACAGGATTGCACACGCCTATGACATTAAACAACAGTGATTTGTAAGGACATTACCTCTGTACGATGAAACTGTACCACATCCCATCAGCTCAGCGAGTTTCGTGGGCGTACCATTCCATCGTCCTTTATCAACGCGATCCTTAACAGGAACATTATGCATTCAATTCTAAATAAGGTTTGTATAATGCTGAGTACTTAACTTCGGTGGTATTTGAGGCTGGCGGCGAGCAGCAGGCGAAGATCACACATGCCACGATTTACACTTTGAAAACTTGAAAGCGAGTCGACGTTGGAGCGAAAAATGTTGACACTTACCGATCGGAAATTAGCTCTATGGTTTGTATTGAGTGTTGCTATATACAATTATTGTTGGGTTAATTTTGATACTCGCGAACCCTTCGCGACAACTGTCACCGGAACAGCAAAGGTTGTGGCACTGTACTCCACTCCACAGACCACTGACCTCTATCCACAGACAGAACAATATGTATGGGCCATGTATGGGCATTGGATTGGGCACTCTCCGCGGGGGCTACCGCGTAACTTTATGGATATGAACTTCATACATGGAGCTAGACTACATACTGAGGTAACTGGAGAGTGCAGTACTAACACTTTTTGTGACCACATGGCTGTCTTCCGTCTCACCTACACTTAAAAAAAATCGTATGGTCATACATATTATATGATGAGACAACTGACAGCCACTACATACTAAATGTCAAATTTGCTGGGCACACTTTTTTATTCAGGGTGAAAACTCCAGTTACCTCAGTATTAAGTCTAGCTCCATGACTTCATACGTTTTGTCACAGCCATCTCTATCGTCTTCTACAAGCCATGCGCATAAAGTTGGCAACGTAGTTTTAAGTGAACCGATTTGACACCGCTTGCACCGTTTGACAGGTAAACAGCGAGTAAACCTCGAGTACTGAATCCTATGGAGATGGCATATCTTCTATACATCTATACAAATAAATAAAATTGGAGTGTCTGTTTGTAACATTAAATAACCGCTTTTTACGACGTGCATATGATTAAATATACGATACATATACCAAAATGACATTTTTTACAATTTTTGTCTGTCTGTCTGTTTGTTGCGGCTAATCTCTGAAACGGCTGGACCAATTTTGACGGACCGATTAATACGACAATTAGAAGTAGTTTAAAATTGAATTCCAACATTTTCTTACATTGTGACTTACTTACACCTCACTTTTTCGTAGGTATGCCACCTCCATAGGATTTAGTACTCAGAGGAGTAAACAGGTTCACAGCAATGTTGCCGTTCCGTATCCATAGCATGGCTTGTAGAAGACGATAGAGACGGCTGTGGTTTTGTGGAACTCATTTTATTAAAAAAAAAATTGCCATTATCAGGGAGGCTACCGGCTAAGAAATATGGATATGGGTATGATATTAGTTATTGTTCTGAGCGTTTTTTGGAACTCATTTTATATAAAAAAAATAGCCACTATCAGGGGGGCTACCGGCTAAGAAATCTGGATATGGGTATGGGCTTCAACTGTCATTTGAATTTCTTATTCTGATAGATTTTTGCTGCTTTGTTCTGTTGAAAGTTGCGAGCTAGTTATCGTTATACCCGACGTCACAAAACAAGGAACTGATAGCGGCTATTTTCTTTATAAAATTGTCTTAAAGTTCCCAAAAACGTATGAAGTTCATATCCATAAAGTTACGCGGTAGCCCCCCAGGGGGGCTACCGGCTAAGAAATATGGATATGGGTATGGGTTTCAACTGTCATTTGAATTCCTTATTTTGATAGATTTTTGCTGCTTTGTTCTGTTGAACGTTGCTAGCTAGTTATCGTTATACCCGACCTCACAAAACAAGGAACTGATAGCGGCTACTTTCTTTATAAAATTGACTTAAAGTTCCCAAAAACGTATGAAGTTCATACCTATAAAGTTACGCGGTAGCCCCCCAGTTCCTTGTTTTGTGACGTTCGGGTATAACGATAGCTAGCTAGCAACGTTCAACAGTACAAAGCAGCAAAAATCTATCAAAATAAGGAATTCAAATGAAAGTTGAAGCCCATACTCATATCCATATTTTTTAGCCAGTAGTAAATATATGTATATATGTATTTAAAAAAAATACGGTGTTTCACTTATAATAAGTTTATGGTTTCACTTCCCTATCGCCTGTCAAAATCAAAGTTTATGTAATCTGTAATCACTGATTTTCTGTCATGGCGACGTGACGCTATTCTTGTGTTGGGTTCGGCGTTTCTTTCTAAAAAATATTACTCTGGGCCTGCATGAAGTAAAACTATTTGTTTAGTAATACTGAGTGGCGACAAGTGGGCATTTTTTGCCAGAAACTTAATTTTACTGATGAATTGATTACAAAATGAAACTAAAGAAGTTAAAGTCCGATACTGAGGTTAGAATTCAGCGGTGAAAATAATTTGTTATATACATATTTTGTTACTTGTACATTGTTTTACCGACCTGTCGTTTTAGGAGGTGGTTCCTCCTCAAGCTGAAATCATCGAGGCTGACTTATACAAGCGGTCATACTTTGGCCCTGATGTGCCAACTTTGGATCTAGAATGTTGGGAAGAGGAGCTGTCTGAGCCGCAACTGCAAGCCTATAAAAACGCTGACGATGAATACAAGAGTATTCAAAACAAACTTGATGAAATGGTAAAGGATACAGGTGGTCAAATTGTATACAACGGAGATCAATTTACTGCTTATCAATTGCTAGGAAAGTAAGTATATTTATTTTATTATTAGACAGATAATTTCTCAATCGTTTTTCAAAAAACACATTAGAATTTAAGTTATCCTGTGATTTAGTTTGTTTTGCACATAGATCCTATTAATAATATAAATGCAAAAGTTTGTGAGTATGCATGTATGGATGTTTGTTACTCTTTCACTCAAAAACTACTGAATGGATCTGGATGAAATTTGCAACAGAGATAGATTATAGGCTAGAATAACACATAGGATACTTTTATTCCAATATTCCCACAGGAACGGGAAACATGCTGGTGAAACCATGGGCGGCCACTAGTTCTTGTGTAAAGCGCCCCACAGATAGTCTGTTTGCGTGTCGGCAACGGCCTGTCAATACCCCCTAATATCAGTTGATTTATACTGTCAACGTTTACGAAAACTCAGATGAACTGCTCATGTCGGTAAAGCAGTCAAAGGACATGAAAGAGATAGAGCGATAGTTTTCGATTACAAATGCAGATTGCCAAACTCATACCTAGGAGCCCACAGACGGCTGATCCGATCAAGGCCGACTGGCGACCTGACCATTTGTGGGCTCCTTAAGTTTATACAAAGAAATTTTGAAGGACAATTTGTTTTTTAGCTAGTAGTCTATAGGTTTGTTAATTTTTTCAGACAACCTGTACTAAAAGACCTTGAAAGACAAAGTGCTGAGATCATAAGGTCAAGATCCCGGTCACTTTCAGTTTCTAAAGAAAAACCGTTGTCCAAAAGAGGTAAATTCTACATAATATAAATATATTTCTAAATGAATTTTGGTAAGAAATAAACATCCCATAAATCCTTCCAGGTCGACCAAAGAAACACCAAAAAGAAGAAGATAGGGATTATTCTCCATCTCCAGACAGAGCAAAGTCCCCCCCTGAGTTACGGCAATACGGCAAGAAGAAGAAGAAGGACAAAGAAAAGCTCAAAGAGAAAGAAAAAGACAAAGAGAAGGAAAAAGAAAAAGAAAAGGACACTAAAACAAAAGATAAAACATTGGCTCCATCTAGTAAGTGTATCTAATAGCCTTAACTTTAAAATTAAATTAATAAATTCACAATACTTTTCTTATCAGAAAAGTAATACTTACTAGAAAAAAATAACAAGTCCCTAAATACCCCCAGTGGTGTTTAAAAGTGGTTGGGTGGGGTTAGGATGGGGATTGTACTTAAGAATTTACTACTAAGGTCGCGTTTCCACCTGCAAGTAAACTTGCGGAAGTCTTGCGTGAGTTCTTGCAAAATCATTGACATATATCATACTGGCAAGCTGTCGCGAGTGTAATTAAGATAAGATAAGATAAGATAAATTTATTTGCAGCAAATATGGTACATTTGATGTTCTGTTGTCATATAAAGTTTCACATATTTGACCTATACAGAGGCTTCGTACTAATTGCTACGTAGTTTACACTAGCAAGTTGCTGTCGGACAGACCTGTCGACAGACATTTATCGCAGAAGTTTACTTGCAAGGTGGAAATGCTGCGTTATTCTAATAATTTACATTATTATTATTTTTCCCTTTATTACATTTTAAATACTTACAAAATTATATTTCTAAACATTAAATTTTTACAATGTATAACACTAAAAAATATAACATTTAAAAATACAAAAATGCAGTTCCCCAACGGTAGCAAGATTAGGGTCCCGGCTACCAATGGTTAAGGATCCAGAGACAGGAACCTTCTCACTATACGTGCCGTATCCAGAAGTACTGCCTTCTGCATCTGACTCCCGATCCATCCACCTAACGCAAGCCTCTTAAGGTGTTTATCGAGGCTCTTGGCTATCAGACCCATGGGCAGATATGACTATCGGAACAATAATTGCTGAATCAATGTCCCACATGTCAACAATCTCGTGAGCTAAATCAAGATATTTGTTTTCTTTATCGTTAGGATGGGGATTGGATTGGAATTACTTAAGAATTTACTACTAAGGCCGCGTTTCCACCTGCAAGTAAACTTGCGGAAGTCTTGCGTGAGTTCTTGCAAAATCGTTGACATATCATACTGGCAAGCTGTCGCGAGTGTAATTGCTACGTAGTTTACACTAGCAAGTTGCTGTCGGACAGACCTGTCGGACATTTATCGCAGAAGTTTACTTGCAAGGTGGAAATGCGGCGTTATTCTAATAATTTACATTATTATTATTTTTATTATTATTAGCCTTTATTCAGACAATATTCAGACAGAAAATTTCCTATTAATGATATATAGGAAATAATATTTTTTATGCATCAGCATTGGTTCCCAAGCCCATAAGAAAAAGAAAATCTTCCTTCAAAGGCAATCAGTCAGAAGCTCAAAACATCTTCTCCCTTATTCCAAAACGTGGACTAAAGTTAGACCTGGCTTAAAACTGATGCTAATTCTGTCTTTCATTTGGAAAATGGAAGTGACAGTACCAGTTTTGAACCAGGACTATTTTAGTCCACGTTTTGGAATAAGAGACTGATAAAAACTAAGGTTTATTTTTTTTCCATTACAGATGTGCACAGTGTGGTCACAAACGTCCGCCCATCGGAGGCAACAGCTATTGGCGGATTGCTCACTGGCAGTGCCACAAAGGCTACGACTATTGTTGACCTCACTAAAGAAGAGGGCAACAAAAATGTTGCAGACTCCAGAGAGGTCTCATTCAACAAGCTGCAAGGTAAGATGTTAAATCATCATCAAGTAATCTATACCATAATCTATACAAATAAATAAAATTGGAGTGTCTGTTTGTAATATTAAAATATTTTTTTACTACATGCATATGATTATATATACGTTACATATACCAAAGTAACAATTTTTGTCTTTCTGTCTGTCTGTCTGTTTGTTCCGGCTAATCTCTGAAACGGCTGGACCGATTTTGACGGGACTTTCACAGGCAGGTAGCTCATGTAATAAGGAATAACTTAGGCTACTTTTTATCCCGGAAAAATATCACATTCCCGCGGGATAACGTCGTGTAGTCCACGCGAGCGAAGCCGCGGGCGGAAAGCTAGTTAATTATAATATTTATTATTTTACTATTATTATTTGATATTTTGAGTTTTTAATCTCTCATTTCTGAGGCTAAAATTATTATTATTATAATGGATAAACTCAATAACTACTGAACCTGTTTAAAAAATTCCTACATGAATAGAAAGCTGCGTTCTTGCTGAGTGACATAAGATGCTGTATTTTATGCCGATATTCCCCCAGGAAAATGTACCACATGGGTAAAACGTGGAAGGTATACAAGAAAGGAAGAACACCAGTATGGACATGTATCATTATTTAGAATATTTTTTGTAATATTGTCTCCCAGGCAAAACATTCCCGTCTTTGGTCGTGGTGGCGAGACCCTACCTCCGGTCCAAGGAGGCGCCGCCGCCATCTGACCGCTCCGCTCTCGACAGCAAGGTACTGTCACTTACTACCATGAAGCTCGACTTAATACTGAGGTAACTGGAGAGTGCAGCACGAACAATTTTTTGTGACCACAAATTACACAGTGGCTGTCTTCCATCTCTCCTACACTTTAAAAAAATACGTATGGTCATATGAGACAACTGACAGCCACTACATACATAAATGTCAAATTAGCTGGGGACACTTTTTTAGGGTTCCGTTGTCAACAAGGACCTTATAGTTTCGCCATGTCCGTCTGTCCGTCCGTCCGTCTGACCCCAGTCTAGCTCATAGACTCTTAGTACTAGAAAGCTGTAATTTGGCATGAATATACATATTTATCACGCCAACAAAGTGGTGAAGTAAAATTTAGAAAAATATTCTTTTTTAGGTTACCTCCCCTACATGTGAAGTGGGTATGTAATTTTTTTTTCTTGTCTACCCCATAGTGTGGGATGTCGTTAGATAGCAATTTCAAAATCGTGGTGGGTTTGTAAAGACAGTTTTTTGATTGAGGCATCTCTTTGTGAATTATTAAGCTTTAAAGTGCAAAATTTTGTTAAAGTCAAGTGTTGCCCCCCCGTACCAGCCAAATGATAGTTTCTGGATACGTGAAAAATTTCACGATAGTAGTACATATGACGAAGTTAAAAGGAAAACTATCACAGTTAAGTAGGCTTTACAAGTAAACACATCTTAGATTTCTGCGCGAACTGTCCATATAAATAAAACACTTTCACGGATTTTTTTTTCACGCAATTAATTCAACAACTTGGTTAAATTTTAGTTGTTTTTTGAGATTTATTGGTTTATCCGACGTTTCGGCACCTTTCCAGGGGCCGTGGTCACGGAAAAACTAGAAAGGTGCCGAAACGTCGGATAAACCAATAAATCTCAAAAAACAACTAAAATCTAACCAAGTTGTTGAATAAATTGCGTGAAAAAAAATCTGTGAAAGTGTTTTATTTATTAGGCTTTACAAGTTTTTGAGATTAACACATTTTCAAAAACCGCAATTATAACTTTGTCATTCATACGAGTACTATGAAAAACAAAGTTATTTTATTCTGGCAAAAAATGACAGTGGTATTTTTGCTAGGTGTACGTAATCGGTACGTTAAGTGGGTACGGAACCCTTCATGTGGGAGTCCGATTCGCACTTGGCCGATTTTTATTCATGGTGAGAACTCCAGTTACCTCAGTATTAAGTCGAGCTTCATGCTTACTACATTATACCTTTCAGTGTAACGTGTAACTTTATTGGAATGAAACTAAGCCACGCGTCTGTCACTCGATGTACTTGCGCGCTAATCTCGCCCGCACCGCCGGCGGTTCTAATCCATAGAAATTAGATCCGCAAAAGAGCTAGAGTATATGAGATAGAAAGAGATGCAACGTGTGGCCGTTCGTAATTAGCGCCGTACAAGCTGAATTCCACTTTATTGCGTTCTAATTAGAGTTGCTATTTATTTCAATGGTTTAGCGGAGTGAAGTTTCTGTACCAGTGTACTATTATTTATTCCGTGGCTAAGCTAAGAAGAAGTCTTATCTCATTCTATCATGGCTTTAAAACAAATTGTACCTTTATTTTTCTTTGGGATTTTGGCGTCAGCTTCGGACTTTGAATCTAGAGCACACACATTCACTACTGTCAACACTTTGTATCCAGCTTACGCACATATAGAATAATTATAATAATTTAGTTTAAAAGGAGATACAATTAATAAAGAGTTCTTATCTTCTACACCGTTACGCTAGTTTCTAGCTTCAGCTTCTAGCTGTTTGATTTTATCTCCCGGCTAAAAGCCAAAGGATTAATGTTGTAACTAATTTCTAAAAAGTAACTGCAGCCATTTTGTTTTGTATGAAACCTTGTCAATCAATCCATTTTTGGTTGTAGATGGCTATGAAACCTTATAGGAAATTTTTGTTACTTCCACTTAGTAGGTATTTAGATAATTGGGTATTTGACTGAATTTTTTTATTGACTTAAAATGTTCATTTAATTAGTAGCAACACAACATAGGTATTTATTTTCAAATATCTGGTATATTTTCAGCGATATAGAGCATCAAACTTTCTAATTAGACAAGGAGAGCGCTATAGAAACGTGACGTCACATTTCTATAGCGCCATACTCTCGCCATAGAAAATTTCGTTTTAGAAAGAGATAGCTAGAGTCACAATTAAGTAGCTCATAATTCGCTTGTCATAATCAGTGATCGGATAATCGGATGCATATTTACCTAAAGTTAATTTTTGGCTAACTAACTATGGAAGCGGCTTCTTAAAATATGTTTTTTAAATATAAATCCCGGGATTCCAGAAAATTCGGGAATGCAAAACTAGTCGGTAACATGGTGTAAAAACGAAGCCTTTAGCGTGTGGTATTTATTTAAAAAAAATCCGGGATTCCGGGTTTACTTACACAACTATTCATACGTATTCACTTGAAGTTTACTTAAGTTCCCAATGCGATTTATGAGTATGTTGAGTGTTAGAGGAAGAGTAGTGAGGGTTAGTTTAAATAAAACAATAAGTACCTACCTACTTACAATAATACTTTATTGGACATAATTACAAGAAACCAAACATATATATACTTTTAATAAATTAAGTACTTTAAATATCCTTCATTGAAATGTACAGTCGGGGACAAATTCGATGAACCACCTCTTACTTCTTTTCGTGTGGCCAGTAAAATTTAATAACCGTGAGCTCAAAGATGGAATAAAAAATATCGATCATTTTATAAAATTATAGCACATTTAATTCACTCCATTGCATTATTCATAAATAGAAAAATTTATTTCACTTTAGTCATTCTGTTTAATTTATGTTCTTTGTACAGTCGCCAGCACGTCAGGTTACTACAAACTGTCAAATTTCTTTAAATAAAATTCAACCTTATGTCCAACAGTTAGAGTTCAGTTTCAATTGATACATTTTGACATTTTGTAGTAACCCGACGTGCTGGCGACCGTACAACCTTGCTTGACGATTTCGCTCGATGACGTACTCTCGCGAAGTACGCGGGAATCTCGATTCTTGGAGCGCGTCCGTAAAATACGTTTCTTCTTGCAGCGGTTCTGCAGTGGTTTTTGTAGGCTAATATAGCGTATGTATTTTAGCTTTTATATAGATAGAGGGATTTATCTGTTACGTTACGCCGGGTACACCTGTATTCGTCTACTGCGCAGCATTCCGCGCGAACTTCAGAGCCGCCAAGTTATTTTGCGCGTTCTGTACAGGCCGACCTATGGAGATCTAGCAAGCAACGTTCCGTGTGAATTGTCCATTTCTATTGACAATTCCAATGACAATACGACAAATTTAAAACAAGATAAAGCCTACAATACTTACCAATACCTGTCAGCCACTTAAAAGATTCCAACTTTTTTATATGGAGCCTGGCATACCTAAAGTTCCAAGTACCTACCTAAAAATGCCAAGTTTTAATATACTAAGTTTTATTATACATATTCAAAGTAAAATATTTCAAAAAGTACATCTATTACGACTTTTTGTCAAAGATTATTTGTTGTTTAAAAATGTTTTCTCTGTCGATTGGTGTATGTTTCATAGTTGTACACCAAAATATGACGTTTAGGTACGTACGTACTTGCAACTTTAAGTATGCCAATGAGTTGCGTTTGTGGTAGGAGGCAGTGAAGTTACATAGATACTGTGTATCCTAAACATTCAACTAACTTAGTCCTTTAATACGATAGGTAGGTACAGGTACTACTGTTAGTTGAGCGCGGGATTTTGTTGGTGATGTTGTTTTACTTTAATAATCAAGAATTTGAATGGTTTTTTTTATAATTTCTTATTTATTATTCGTTTGAGATATGTTTCGAAACTTTTAAAAGTATGTGAACAAATGTAAAATTATAAAGGAGTTATTATTTTTAGATATATTTTTGATACAAAAGTAAATTCCATTTTAGCCAACGTCTAAATATAAGTAAATAGGTACCTACCAGATTTGATTCTATATAACCAAAACACTATATTTTGTCCATTCCGAAATCCCGGGATTTTTCGATACAAAAGTGCATTCCATAACAGCCAACACCTCAACTTTAGGTAAATATGCATCCGATTATCCGATCTCTAGTCATAATACAGATTGAATTTCTTTTTTCACATTTGTTATCCAATAATGTTATATTTCTGAATGTCATAATTAAATATCTACATTTCAACAACAGTCAAATGCCCAATTGCAATATATTGATGTGGTATGCAGGTGAAATCAGTGCTGATGCACACGCCGATGAAGTTCACGGAGTGGCTGATCCAGCAGGGGCTGGTCCGCTCCGAGCAGTGGTGCGCCGTGCACGCAGGCAACAAGCTCAAACTTGGTGAGATTCACATATTCAACATTCGAAAGGAGATTTTTCAGTTTTGTATGGAGCCTCGGCTAGGACCTTGTACACTATACCATAGGCAAGCAAAAGATCAATATAATAACTGAAAACTAATTATATCGCAATAAGCTAACGCGTTTGATGGTACAAAAGCATTATCTAGTCTTAATAATTATGCAACCCCGATTCAATATGGCGGTAAAATGTCACACTAACATTTAAAAAAAGGTTCACATTGACAGATTATCATCAGTCGTCAATGTTATCGTTTTTTCGTACAGAAACATCAAAGTTTACGAACATGATTTAAATATGGTTGCCAGTGTGACCATCGATGGCAAAGAATTTTTATTTCAAAGTTTATTTTTGTACCATTTATCCAGAAAGACAATGAGAATTTTAATATTTTATTTGACTTTACTTTATTTTTTACTATTAGTACGAATAGTGTACAATGTCCTAGCCGAAAATGAAAAATGTCCTTTCTTTCTTTAATTCAGTCTTTAAGGTCAATGGCTGGGTCGCTTTACGTGACGATTCTGCCAACGTCCGATATAAAAGAAACTGTGTTGATTTGTTCAGTCGTTCGGTTTTAGTTAGAACTGTGCGGTAATTTTAATTTAACTTTCCATGAGATCTGAAACAAAGCAAGACAAGGGACGATACACATTTACAAAGGACATCACAACATTGAATTTTATACATTGAGGGATAAATATGGGCGATGATATTTCTTTCTTCATTTTAGGTTGATAACAAAATTTGTGAACGTCAAAAAAGCTACGCCATCGGTTAGCAAATCCTACGGCGGGAGACCTTGCGAGAAGAACCGGCAAGGAACTCGTCAACAGCAATCTTTTTCTCCATGTTATATTTCATACAGAGTTGTCAAATTGAAAATTGTACTGGCATTCTCTGTATAAAATCTAACTTCCTTTTTAATTAAAGTGCTCCAAAACGTGGCATATTACATTTGATTTTATTTTTCCATGTGGCTGCTTCCGTTTTCACAGAAATTCCGCCAACGTCCCGTAATGAAAGAAACACGGTTTTGACGAGATATGCCCGATGAAAAGAACACGTTTTCAGTTTATTTCAACATGAATGAAGTCGAATAACATTTAACAATAAAAAATTATCTGCATTGTGCTGTCAGCTGTGCGCCGATCTTTATTCCTTAAGTGCCCCGGTAACGTCATTCGTATTGACGAATGACGATTGATCGTTACCGGTACCACATTTTAACAATTGTGTTACGTGATTGACCGTTTCAATTGAAGGTGCGAATGATGGAGCTTCAATCGATGCGTCAATTGCTCGCGCCATGTTTCTCATCGAAAAACCTGTCAATCGCACAACGAGACGATCAATTGGTAGCGTCATTCGCGATTGTCAATGGGCTTTCCATCATTCGCATCAATCACGTAGTTTCTAATGACAATCGCTTCAATTACCTCTGTAGACGATCATTTGGTCCGTTAATGACGTAAACATTGTCAATTGCGGTTGATCGTTACCGGGGCACTGACGGCCTCATTTCCATAAACTGTAGTTTACACTTGCAAGTTGCTATCGGACAGATTGTCGGACATTTTCTAAATTTTTTAAAATTTTTAAGAATCACGTTTGCCTCTGGTGAATTGATATTAAGTTTAAGGGTGAGCCTAGCACCTTTGACACGAGTTGTACTATCAACTCAGTTAGGGTGTTAGTAACCCGAACTCTTACGCTTTATTTAAGACTGTAATTATAAGTACCACAATGTCAACTAAAGTGTAAACATGTTTGTTCATGCAAATAAATTATTATTTATTTATTTATTTATTATTTATCGCAGAAGACTTACTTGCAGGTGGAAATGAGGCCTTATGCACACTTACTTACACATTTCACCTGTACTCGCCCCGGCTCTGACGTGAAATTGACATAAGATTGAACGCTACTATTTTCTTCAATAATCTGTTACACAAAATTTTATTCCAGGCATGTACTCGGACGTGTCTAAGTTCCCCTACTCGGGCGGCTACGTGTGGATCTCCGAGTGCTGCCCCACTCGCTTCGTCTCCGTGTTCTCTTCCTCCATATTCGAGGGGGCCACCTTCCCGCCAAGTGTCATCTTGAAACTGATCTACCACTGGGCCTGTCAGACCAACGTACAGAACGTAGTGCAGTGGGTTAAGGTACGAATAGAACATTTTTTTTGCATGCCACAGCTGAGAAAATAATTTGTAATTATAAGAATTTGTAAAGGGGTACTTAAGCAAGCATAATATATCCAAGAGATTCCCCAAGGGTAGGGCACTTATTCTAAAATTATTATATTACTTAAATTTTAAAAAAAGTTGTTCGGCTGATATGATGTTAATGATGGATGATTAAAAATAACCATTACAGTAATAATTAAATTTTCGAAAAAAACATATGTATTTGATCCAGACTAATATTATAAAGAGAAAAGATTTGTATTTTTGATTGTAACGAATAAACTCAAAAACTACTAGACCGATTTTGAAAACTCTTTTACCAGTAGAAAGCTACATTCTTCCCGAGTGACATAGGCATATATTTTATCCCGATATTTAAACGGGAACTGGTACCAAAAACCGCGAGAAGTTACTAGTTTTCCCTATATTTGTTACAGGTGGACAATTTGTACGTGAAAGGATTATTCACATGGTTACGGGCTGTGTGCACTTCGGCCATTCACCAACACATGGGCTTGCTGGGCGGCGCGGGCAAGAAGGTGGAAGTGGGAGTGATCTCACTGGGCACCACCAGCCACGACGGCACGCAGCGACAGGTCAAGGTGGAGGTGCTGGGCGTGCTGGACCCCACAGACAAACTGGTGAGTCATGGTGGAGGGGCTGGGCGTGCTGGACCCCACAGACAAACTGGTGAGTCATGGTGGAGGGGCTGGGCGTGCTGGACCCCACAGACAAACTGGTGAGTCATGGTGGAGGGGCTGGGCGTGCTGGACCCCACAGACAAACTGGTGAGTCATGGTGGAGGGGCTGGGCGTGCTGGACCCCACAGACAAACTGGTGAGTCATGGTGGAGGGGCTGGGCGTGCTGGACCCCACAGACAAACTGGTGAGTCATGGTGGAGGGGCTGGGCGTGCTGGACCCCACAGACAAACTGGTGAGTCATGGTGGAGGGGCTGGGCGTGCTGGACCCCACAGACAAACTGGTGAGTCATGGTGGAGGGGCTGGGCGTGCTGGACCCCACAGACAAACTGGTGAGTCATGGTGGAGGGGCTGGGCGTGCTGGACCCCACAGACAAACTGGTGAGTCATGGTGGAGGGGCTGGGCGTGCTGGACCCCACAGACAAACTGGTGAGTCATGGTGGAGGGGCTGGGCGTGCTGGACCCCACAGACAAACTGGTGAGTCATGGTGGAGGGGCTGGGCGTGCTGGACCCCACAGACAAACTGGTGAGTCATGGTGGAGGGGCTGGGCGTGCTGGACCCCACAGACAAACTGGTGAGTCATGGTGGAGGGGCTGGGCGTGCTGGACCCCACAGACAAACTGGTGAGTCATGGTGGAGGGGCTGGGCGTGCTGGACCCCACAGACAAACTGGTGAGTCATGGTGGAGGGGCTGGGCGTGCTGGACCCCACAGACAAACTGGTGAGTCATGGTGGAGGGGCTGGGCGTGCTGGACCCCACAGACAAACTGGTGAGTCATGGTGGAGGGGCTGGGCGTGCTGGACCCCACAGACAAACTGGTGAGTCATGGTGGAGGGGCTGGGCGTGCTGGACCCCACAGACAAACTGGTGAGTCATGGTGGAGGGGCTGGGCGTGCTGGACCCCACAGACAAACTGGTGAGTCATGGTGGAGGGGCTGGGCGTGCTGGACCCCACAGACAAACTGGTGAGTCATGGTGGAGGGGCTGGGCGTGCTGGACCCCACAGACAAACTGGTGAGATTTGATAATCCGAAATGGAAAATTTCCTCCGACATTTTTAAACAAATTTTTTCTGAGTATTTTAATTGACATGACGTGTCACATAATAACAATTTTGAATAAATCTGACAATACTCGCCGCCAGAGACGCTGTTAAGGGGCTGTCCATAAATCACGTGATGTTTTTAGCAACTTTTTAGTTAAAATCAGTTTTGGGCAACTGCTGCGTAAAATCTAAAATATAGAATAACGAGCTGACCCGGCAAACGTTGTTTTGCCATATTAATTATAGTGGACCCGGTAAACTTCGTATCACCAACATCTATTATAGATAGACAGATGAAAATAAATAATCGCGAAGAAGTCTGTTTTTTCATACAGTAGGTAATCCAAAGCGGCTAAAACGAAACGTCAGTGATTACAATACTCTTTGACATACCTCTTTGGAAGCGGCTATGGAAGAATGACAGTTTTGTATAGTACGACAGTTTATCAATTTTCTATACAAAATAATAATTTTTATTTTATAATTTTCCAGAATAAAAAGTAGCCTATGTTACTCTCCAGCTCCCAAACTATCCCCATACCAAAAATCGAGTTGATCCGTTGCTCCGTTTTGACGTGAAAGACGGACAAACAAACAAACAAACAAACAAACAAACACACTTTCACATTTATAATATTAGTATGGATTACGAATAAACTTAAAGACGACATATTTTTCTTTATTCATACAGATACGACTAAGAGCCGTTGAGCCTCTAGCGGAACACGAAAAGAACTACAAGAAGCGTTTCCAAAAGATCCTCGAGCCTCTCACGGGCTGGGTGAACCCCCAGTCGCTGATCCTGACAGACTTGACCGTGGACAAGGGCACGCTGGTGTCCATGGGCTTCAAGCACGTGCACCAGTCGTCCTCGCACTCCGACCAACCTTCGAGGAACAGCAACGCCAACATTATGGAGTACCTGAGGCGGATCGTGCCCAGGATGTTCCAAAACACGCTGTCGCTGCTCTCCAGGCAGATCATACAGCAGTTCTTGGACGAGCTGGTGTGGAGGGAGAAGTAAGTTTTATTTTCAAGTACCTGAGGCGGATCGTGCCTAGGATGTTCCAAAACACGCTGTCGCTGCTCTCCAGGCAAATCATACAACAGTTCTTGGATGAGCTGGTGTCGAGGGAGAAGTAAGTTTTATCTTCAAAAGTTTACTCTTTAACACTAAACCTCACCGTGGACAAGGGCACGCTGGTGTCCATGGGCTTCAAGCACGTGCACCAGTCCTCCTCGCACTCCGACCAACCTTCGAGGAACAGCAACGCCAACATTATAGAGTACCTGAGGCGGATCGTGCCTAGGATGTTCCAAAACACGCTGTCGCTGCTCTCCAGGCAGATCATACAACAGTTCTTGGATGAGCTGGTGTGGAGGGAGAAGTAAGTTTTATTTTCAAGTACCTGAGGCGGATCGTGTCTAGGATATTCCAAAACACGCTGTCGCTGCTCTCCAGTCAGATTATACAGCAGTTCTTGGATGAGCTGGTTTGGGTTTTATTTTTAAAAGTTTACTGTTTAACGCTTTTGAATACACTTAAATGTTTTTAAAGAATTGTAAAGAAGTGGGAAATAAACCAATAGTAATTCAAAAGAAAAAAGGCAAATGCAACAAAAAAGCTGATTAACCAAATCTATACTAATATTATAAAGAAGAAAGATTCGATTGTTTGTTTGCATCGAATAGGCTCCGAAACTACTGGACCGATTTAGAAAATTCTTTGACCATAAGAAAGCTACATTCTTCCCGAGTGACATAGGCTATATTTTATCCCGATATTCCCACGAGAACGGGAACCACGTGGGTAAAACCGCGAGGATGTATCGAAAATGAAACGAAATGTATCCGCGCTATGTATGGGCTAGCACCAGATGATACTTGTAGGTTTTTATTTAAAAAGCTTCATATCCTGACTCTCGAATGGCGACCGGTTCTCGAATGGTTCTCGAATGGCGACCGCGAACCGGACGACGTTCCGTGGGCAGGCCCCCTACAAGGTGGACCGACGATCTGGTGCGCGGTCGCGGTGCGCCGCTGGATGCGGGCAGCGCAGGACCGATCGTTGTGGAGATCCTTGGGGGAGGCCTATGCCCAGCAGTGGGCGTCGTACGGCTGAAATGATGATATCCTGACTCTGCTCTGCCATGTATGTACATGTTGAACTTTCTTATTTATTAATTTAATAGTCCCCTATTTACAAAACAAAGAGACATTACGCAAAGATCCATAAGGCATCCAGATAATCTGACTTACAGTGTAAGACCTAAAACAAAACTCTATTTAAAAAGTTGTGCGGCTATGTGTATCAAAGTGTTTAATAAATTGCCTAATGATTTTAAAACTCTGCCTAGAACACGATTTCGTAGAACCGTAAAGTTATGGCTTCAGGAACAATCATTTTATTATCTTGAAGAGTATTTAAAATAATTGGCCATTTTAGATAAGTTTTAGTTATTAGGTTGTTTTTTTAACCGACTTCTAAATCAAAAAGGAGGAGGTTCTCTATTCGTCTGTATGTATGTTTTTTCTCTTTTTTTTTTTTTTTTTGTGTATGTCCACCGATTACTCGAAGACGGCTGAACCGATTGAAATGGTTCAAACGTTATTACATCAGGTTGTTCTCCAAGTTGGTCCCATTTTTTGAAATTTTGAAATCGGTTCAGTAGTTTTCACGAAATCTTGAAAATACTGTCGTTTTCGTTACCACTTTATTTGAATTTAATACGTATCTTTACGCATAACTCCTTTGTTTATAAACCGATTTAGATGATTCTTGTTTTGGTAAAAAGGGGATACCTCAAGGTATTTTAACCGACTTCGAAAAAGGAGGTTTTCAGTTTGATCACATACCTATTTACCAGAAAACACGTAAATTGCCTGCACGATGCACTAAAAAGAGTGAAATAAAAACTATTTTTATAAAAAAATAAAACCGCCTTCAAAAATACCATATCAAAAAAGTAAGAAATAATTCCTCACCAAATAAATAACGTAAGTACTTTGAAGTCGGGCGGGTTTTAACAAAAACAACAAAAAAATTGTACATGTTTCACGCCCGACTTCAAAGTACTTACGTTATTTATTTGGTGAGGAATTATTTCTTACTTTTTTGATATGGTATTTTTTGCCATTTTTTTTTATTTTATTTTATTCTATGTAATAATTTTAATGTCATTTTAACCTTTTGACCGCCATGTCTTCTATAGAAGACAAACGTTTTTGTGTCCTCCACGCTAAGACTTTAATATGAAGATGATAACTAATAATTTATTTTTTTCTTTTATTTTGTCTTCTATAGGAGATATTGGCGGTCTTAGTGAAGCATGTTTAAACTTATTATTATTACTTTAACATCAATGTATAGCATGTTTTCATGTGAATAAATGAATATGAATAAAACAAATAACTCAAAAGAAAAAAGGCAAATGCATCATAAAAGCTGATAGCCAGGTCGTAAGAAAACTCAACTTCTTATCCTTTACGAGTATGAACTTAATGCTATCAACTCAGACTAGAGATTACGGCTACGTTTGTTTGCTTAATAAGTCATGCCCTTTTGCATAGCTATTCATTGAGGTCTATCGAGTATTCAAGTTATTTTTATTTTTTTGCAGTCACAATGCAAATATTAAAATTGAACTATTAGAAAAAATTTACCCGTCATAACTAGCTCCTATAGACATGGTTAAACATATTATATGCCCCAGGTACGGCATCTCTTCGGGGCAGGCGTTCGACAACATCGTGCTGCACATCTCGGAGCAAACCAAGCTGGAGGCCAAGGAGCCCATCACCGTGCGCCTCAACAAGATCGCCGCCAACCCCTTCAAGGCCTGGAAGTATCCCAAGGTGGGGCACTTATTTCTCAATTTCTTCTTTATTACAAGCATTTATTTAACTTGCAGTGTATGTGTATCCGTTCGGGTCAAATATTGCAAGCTAAATTTGATCCACTTCCCAGTGAACGATTGCGTTGAATCTTTACCAAAAAAAAAGCTTGTCAAAAAAACGAAGTTTTAACAAAAAACTTATGTTTATGCGCCACCGTTTCAAAGATATTTCAAAATTTTTAGATTCGACTTTAGTTTGGGACATCATATCGAATTGTACCATAACATTTTAAATCGTGGTTTTAACGAATTTCAACTTTATTGCGTGGCATTAAGAAAGTCAAAGTCAATCGATTCACATCAATTAAATAAAATTAATGCTTTTGAAAGAGCGTTGAAAAGGCTAGTTTTGAGGTTTCTTCACCAAAAGAGCATGGATTTACGGCTTGAATGCAGTGTTCTTATGCTGTAGGATGAGTTGTGCCGCCGGTCCCGGCTACAATGTGTAGGGCCTTTTAGAATTTTACAAATCCCGGCCCCATACAAAATCAGTTGAATTTTTTTTAAAGTACTGCACACCGTTTGTACTTTCCAACCAATGCTTCTTTAATTATGTTCTTAATTCAAATCTGATTATTACCCTCTTGTCATAACAGGTTAACAATTGGGTGTTTGACTGTTGTTGAAATGTAGATATTTAATTATGACATGCGAAAATATAATATTATTGAATAACAAATTTGAAAAAAGTAATTCAATATGTATTATTACAAGCGAATTATGAGCTACTTAATTGTGACTCTAGCTATCTCTTTCTAAAACGAAATTTTCTATGGCGAGAGTATGGCACTATAGAAACGTGACGTCACGTTTCTATAGCGCTCTCCTTGTCTGATTAGTAAGTTTGATGCTCTATATAGCTGAAAATATGCAAGATATTTGAAAATAAATACCTATGTTGTGTTTATCGATGAGCTCAGTGGCGCCGCCAATGGAAATAAATCAATTGCATTTAATTAAAGGCTTGGATTAAAAGTTCCGGTTATTTCGCGCTGGTGAAAGAGTGGAATGCATTTTATAAATAGGAGCGTTTTACCTACCATTAAAACGCATATTGTGTCCGGAGCCTTATTCGAAGCCTAGGTAAACATATTTTGAGAAAGCCCTTTCCGTTTCCGTTCGACATCAATTTTCCTATTGGTCAATTTTACCCACGTGACGTCACTTCCGTAACGTCATCATAAGTCACCTGATACGAGTTCACCTTTTAGCAACGGCGGAGGATTTGTGTCATTGTAGTCTCAAAATCTGAAACACTTGACAACCATTAAGGATAAAATCTACACCAGGCAGGTCTTAAAGCTAGGCTTCGAATAAGGCTCCGGACACAATATGCGTTTTAATGGTAGGTAAAACGCTCCTATTGTGTCCTTTCGCCGTTATTCGAAGCCTAGGTAAACATATTTTGAGACCTTGTTTGTTATCGCCTGGCGAACGAGGACGCCAATGTGACATGTATCAGCAATTATGACATTAATCTTATACCTTTTGACAAATTCGACAGGTACAAGGGGTACAAGAATTAATTGTTTAACTTTATAACTCAACATCACAAATTAATACTGATATCAGAAACATTATGCTATTACTATCAAACATTCAAGTATGTCATACAATAGTACGTAAGTACCTATATAATGAAAATATGAGCACGGACTGAACATGATTGAAAAGACAATAAAATGTATACTTATGCTCAATCTATCAAACCTTATTCATAAATATGTAAACTATGTTACATAAATCATTTACATATTCTTGAAATATTCAAAAACTGAAAAGAAACAAACATTACATTAACACAACTTGTGCTATCCCTTATATATTTTTGAAGCAAAAACATCTGAAAATCTTTTGGCTAAGTCTCTTCTGATATAACATCGATACAATATGATCTGAAAACACATAATAAAGCAAAATATAAGTACAATATAATAATTGTAAAAACTTTCGGCACAAGAAACCATAAGCACAAGACTCTTATCTTCCCTAACTGTAAAATCATGTTGCTTTAAATTATTATGTTACACCTGCTAGTGACACGCTAAACTCCCGAGCACTAGCATTGTTACGAAGCTGACGACTGTTTCTCAGTATATCCTTTACCGCTATAGGGAAATTATTATTCATAGGAAATATACTAAAATAAATAATTTGGGGAATTTTAATATACCACTGTGTAGCCTCAATCTAAGCAAAGCTTGTCCTATGGCCAAGATGCCCAAGTCGTAATTCTTATGGTTCTGTAGGGTGCGAAGCATTAAGTCCACCTATGTACTGTAATTAGTGCATCAAGAATTAAATAAATAAATAAACATGTATTTTGTAAATACATGGTTGTGTTATATACAAAACACTTCGATCAATTAAACATAATATTATACTTAAAATATCGAACCCACGAAGTTATTTTTGGCAGTTATACTGTTGACTCACTACCTACACCAAATTCAAGAGAAAAGACATTATTTAAAGCTCTGTGCTAGAGAAGAAGTCAACTATTGCTATGTTTGTGCAGTGCAAGATGCATTAAAGTTTGATTGCAAAAATTAACGTTAACATTATTCGAATAAATAGGATCGCAGATCGCAGGATGTTATATGTATAACATCCTAAACTACTTGTGCCGGCTTGTCTTACTGGTCTGGCAAAAAGAGCGATCATGTATAAAGGTCAAGTAAATTTCTGAAAATAATGTAAGCACATGCCTTATTTCACAAGATCAAAACAAAAGTAGTTCGTATATTAACTTCTTTAAAGCATCTGCTATTTTGTAACAAATCTCATTTGCATACAAATCGGATTAATGTAACTCTAAAAGATAAATTGCAAAAGATTTGCAATATTTTGTCATAACTTTATCTACTACTTATATCTATCAATCAATCAAATATTGATTTATTCACATAGACATATAATAAGCATGTAGGTACTTATGAATCGTCAATACTTTCCTACCACCCATTCAAGACTTTTTAACTGTAACTATACATATAAATATAATAATGACAACGAAAATGACTGGTAATGGTCGATAATGACAGTTTCACTTCATATATTTTACCGACACGGTCCCAAGTTGCATTGCAGGACACAATTTTTTATATAGACTGCCATTCTAAAGACGCGTTTCTCTTATTATTAATTACTATCGAACCAATGAAAAACTCCCGTTAATTACTGTCAATTTAGCTACACGGAACATCTTAAATAGTTATATCCAATCTAGCAAAGAAACATGAATATACAAAATTAAAAAATTTCATTGAGTTATGGCTCATTATACCCATCCATTTAGTAAAAATGGGTTAACCGGGCACATTATATAACTTCGTAATGAATACAAACAATTCTAACATAATGAACTAAAAATATATATATATATTAAAACTCACCAAAGACATTGTTTATCAGAAACATAAGAGACTTCTTTTCCTCATCAACGAAAAACCGAGCAACTTCTTTTAGTTGCCCTAATGCTTGCCCTAAGGGCATAATTTTGCTATTGTACAAGACAGTGTTCTTGTAGAGCGACTGTCAATCTGAAAACTCGTAAATTATTATCAATGATCTGATCTATTAATTTTACATTTGTATGGGTCCGTGTCCTTGCGAAATCAATCTCAGAAACCCATTTTTACTTATTCTTTCCAAAAAATTCATAATTTATCCAATTTTTATGATAATGATTCATTAAAGGTTCATAAAAAGATGTCTTTGTAGAAAATATCATTGTTGTAGACCCTGTCAATCTCCAAACTGCATTCATTCTAGCCTGGAAAGGCGTAATTTTTCTATTTTTTAAGACAGTCAAAATCATTTACGTACAAGTACTTTTGACTGAATACATGAATAGTTTATATCATGATAACAAAAGGTTTACATTTTCAACATCATTACATACACAATTACATGAGTTACATGAGCACAGGAAAAATAATATCGGTAACGTTGACTGCTATTGCCCGTTGTAGGTTGATCTGTATTACAGGCAACAAAATATGGTATATATACCTACCTAGTTTTGCCATTTTAAAAGACCGTGATCGTCAGAATTCGTCTCACAATATAAATCTACGGTGCCATGGAGCAGCCTGCCATGTTTATACATGACGATGAGTAAGCATAAACAATTCCTGTATCAGATGACTTCAATCTTCTAGACAGCTAAAATAACTATTGCCTATAAATTTTCTAAAACATTCTACTGATGAAATAAAGTAAAGTAATAATTTATTCGGTGTTCTGCATTAACAATAGGTACACATTTACCTAATCTAAACTAAATTTAGGTATGAAACAGTCGAAAGGGCAGACCCGATCGGCTCGTGCTGTTCCTTACAGCTATGTCAGACTGTCAGGCTCTTTCAGATACGCAAAACGCCAGACACGCATTATCAGAAATCGCAGAATGTCAGATTACACTAAAAGTCAGAATCGCAATATCCCAACTGGCTTTATAGCATAATTACTATGACTGCATAGCTTCTAGTCAGTAGGTACCTATTATTCGTTAAAATACTAATTATTGCTATCACTGGTGCCCATAGGGAGCCACCGCAGTATTTCAATCAATATATGAAGTATTAGTGCCAAGCACAGCTTCCAGCGTGCCTAATACTAGCGGGGCTTGTTCGCATATAAACATGAAAGGTATGTGTAGTCGATATACCTATACCCCCCCCCCCCCTTTTTTTTACTTATATTTATTTGAATATACAGTTTCTACTTTCAATCATAATTATGGCATTGACGGCACTAATAATATCTCGTAATAAAAAAAAAAATAAAAAGATTATAATGCTTGTTGTCAAAAACATTGCACCCTGATACTTGCGTAAGCAGGAAATGCCACCCGTTACTTGCGTAAGCAGGCTAATTTAATTAATTTTAAAAATAAAAAGATTCATAATGCTTATTGTCAAAAACATTGCACCCTGATACTTGCGTAAGCAGGAAATGCCGCCCGTTACTTGCGTAAGCAGGCTATGTTTTTTTTTTTTTTTTTTAATATATAACACTTTTTTTTTTTTTTTTTTTTAAATGTAACCACAGCTTAAAATCTGCATTGAATATCATATTAAAAATGTCAGGGATAATGAATCCAATTACGTATCCATTAATAAAACATTATCGAACCAATGGTAGGGGTGTTCGGGGGGGCTGAGCACCCCATTTTTCAATATCAAATCATTTGCTCCATGCTACATTACACGACCCACATAAACACTCCCTAAAAGGGGCAAGGGTCAACTGTAGAAAGTATTTAGAATAAACTTTTGCAACAACAGTATGTACTTTTAAAATCATTAAATTAAATACACTATTCCCTTTAAAATATTATTTGCCTTGCACTTGTTGGTTAGTTAATACATACATAGCGACGCATGTTCCCATTTTTAATGCAGGTAGCACTCACATACAGACATGGGAGTAATAAAAGTATAACAGTAATCACACACTATGTGCCGGTATAGATACATGATCAAAAACAAAACGTTGAAACAAAAGCAGCTTAACAAAATTAGTGCTATACCACTCGACTATACTGACATTATTTTCGAACTGCAATGATACTTTTCCAATGGACATGATAACCATTAAAGAAAATGTAGGTACTTAAAAATGCTTTCGTAACAATAAATCGCCACAAGAAGTCGGTACAAATTGTAAAATAGGATTTATAAACTAAACAAGAGAAAAGTGTGTCAAGGTCAAGCACGGGCGACGACGGGAGCCGAGACCCACTGTATACTTCCCGATCCTTTCAAAATACCTAAATCACATTGTATCATTATTAAAAGGAAATCTATTTGACATAAATGATTATGATTATGATATAATCTCTCAGCGCAGATCGCAAAATCTCGCTACTAGCTATCACATGAACAGATTTTTCATGGTGAGAAAATCTAAAATTTCTTACTTGCTTGTGGGTAAGAAAATAAAAATCAAAACTTTCACTGACCTGGCGAGGTGTTAAATTACCTCAATTCCTATGTGCCAATAAACCTGATACTCCATCTCGTCGTCTTAAATGCGTTGGATTTCCACGATAGGTACTTTGAAATTAACAGGTGGACCTCGAGCCCGACCCGCCATGTTTTCGCGCGCTCACTCACAGGCACGCTCTTTTAAAATTCGAACAATATTCATAAATAATAATATTACTTTATCCGAGAAAGTACAATAAAAGAACCACTCGTACAAATTTTTAAATTTCGAACGCTAACAGCGTTTATTACTAGATGTGAACGGTTGCGAAAAATGGACGCCAATGACACAAATCCTCCGCCGTTGCTAAAAGGTGAACTCGTATCACGTGACTTATGATGACGTTACGGAAGTGACGTCACGTGGGTAAAATTGACCAATAGGAAAATTGATGTCGAACGGAAACGGAAAGGGCTTTCTCAAAATATGTTTACCTAGGCTTCGAATAACGGCGAAAGGACACAATATACTTTTGAGAACTCAAACTTACGCAATAAGTCGTGAATCTCAATAGTGCCAAAAGTGGCCACATTTGGCAATATCGAGATCCATAACTTGGTGCTCATATTTGAGGCCATGAAAAAACAATTAAAAATTGCATTTTGCTCTTCTATTTGCGCGAAATAACCGAAACTTTTAATCCAAGCCTTTAATAAAATGCAATTGATTTATTTCCATTGGCGGCGCCACTGAGCTCATCGATACACCTTAAATGAACATTTTAAGTCAATAAAAAAATTTCAGTCAAATACCCAATTAATCGGTTTGGACCCTGTTATTAGATAAACAATCATCGCTTTTCGAATCGATGGGATGAAAAAGGGTTTTATTTCAAACGTTCAGATATTTTTGGAGATTTTGGACGCTCAGATAATTTTGAAGCTGACTGTACCACGGCCCCTGGGAATGGTTGATAAAGTTCAATATAAACCATTCTCAGCGTTAAAATAATAACTTGAATTCTTCTATATTCATCATTCACTTATCCAACTATATCATGGTCTATATCTGTTGTACAGAAGAACAGCAAGTCCGAGGAGGCGGAGCCGGAGCCCGAGCTGCCCCGCAAGCGCGGGCGCAAGCGGCGCGAGCCCACGCCGCCGCCGCCGCCCAAGAAGAAGAAGAAGGAGAAAGAGAAGACCACCTACGTGGCGGACGACGACGATGATGAGGAGGTAGGGTAGGAGGGGGAGTATTGTGCCATTTGTACGGCCAACCGCACAAATGATTGGTTGGTTGCTGCTGCTGCAAATGTTGAATTCATAGCTGTTCAGGTGGAGACACACGTGAGACGCTAGAACATCGTTTCACAGCGAGGAGTACTTCTAATAAACCAGGGCGTAGCGTACAGATTTTACCCCGTTTTTCCTCAGGATTTGTCCATTATTATTATGGCATATTGAAATTAATCTTAAAAATTTCTTGAAACTTAATATTTCTCTCAATACGTTAACAGCTCATCTTAATTGACATCTAGCTAGATCATCACACAGAAAAAGCAAAGGCCTCAATTTTATAATATATTGTTTTCACAGATTCCGCTGGCCTTACGTCGCACCAAAATCAAGCAAGAGCAGGACAAGCCTAAAGACAAGGACAAAGACAAACCCAAGGAAAAGGCATGTATAATAAGCTCGAAAACTATTTAAATCATTGTTTATATTATAAGATCACGTGACAATTTAATAGCACTGAACACATAAGAAGGTTAGAAAATGTATTTCAAGCATTTAGTAACTAAATACAAAAAAAAACTAGTTGTCATTGAAAAATTGAAGAAATCCACAATCTTACAAAGGTAAAATGTGTTGAGGGTTTGCTGTTTTCAGCAAAGGGTACTACCACTACTTCTAGCGTTTTTGTTGTGTTGTGGTTACTTACTAGTATTATACCAACATTATCAAGTGCGTAAGCTACAGATGTTTTATCTCACGAGCGCGGGTGAGTCACGAATGTGTGTGTTAATGTACTTGCACACGATAGAGTAACTTTTTATATATAGGTTATAAAGACCAACTTGGGCCCCTTTATTAAAAGTGCATAACCAGCGCTATCTGTTGTCTGGTGCAAGCAGCTTTTGGTGTATAAACACACACAAACACATTACAAAGTGATAAAAAAGTGACACTTCGGGCCTGATTATAACAACTTTCGAATTTTTTGGCTTAGTAGTTCCCATTTGAATGTATGGAGATTGCGCCTCCTGGTTTTGTCCGAGTCGCCGGCCGACGCACACGGGAGCGTGTCTATACGTATTACAACTACAGTGTGACTCGCCCACGTGTGAGATAAAACAACTGTACTTTTTGTTTATTTGAGAGAGTAAGGGCGACTTTCATCACTGATATTTAAACGTGATTAACGCTATACGTGTTTAATACATAGTTCTGTCTCTGTCATCTGTTTGAATGTGACAGGGCCAGAAATACGTTTTAAACACGTTTAGCGTTAATCGCGTTTAAATATCATTGGTGAAATCGGGCCTAAGAGTGAGTTGATGGCATTCAAAGCTAACTGCAAAAATTAAAACACAGTGCGTATTTAAAAAAATACCCACTTTGTTGTGGTGCTGCACTAAAAAGAGTCGGTAAAGTTAAGTACTTAGGCCACTGGATAACTGAAGATCTGACAGATGACATTGATATCGCGAGGGAACGCAGGGCGATAAGTGTGCGTTGCAATATGCTAACTCGCAGGTTTACACTGTTTAGTAAAACGGTTAAGCGAACGCTATTCAAGGCTTATTGTGAAACCTTCTTCACGTGTGGTCTGTGGGTTAACTTTACGCGGCGCACGGGCGTCCAGTATAATAATGCGTCCAGGATATTGTTTGGGCTGGCGCGATACTGTAGTGCATCCACAATTTTTGCCGAAGCGCATACAGATTGTTTTTACGCAATAATGAGCAAGCGAAGCTGGTCGCTTCTATCGCGCGTGCGCGCGTTTACCGAACGCTGGAAGTCGCCGTTGCTTATGCGTTGGATGCATTTACACACGGTAGCGGTGACTTCCTAGGTGTTACTTTTGTGTAATTTTGAATATTTCCCATATACTAACACTAGAATTAAGTACTTATGTTACTAACAACTATGGATGATTCCGAAATAATAATTATAATTTTGGAATCAGATCAATGTGTGTGTTGTGAGATATTTATTTATAATTTTCTTTGTAGGAGGAGTCGACTCCCATCCGCGGGCGTCGCAAAGCGGCTCGGACATACGTAGACGATGACACGGACGATGTCCCGCTGAAGGCCATCAAGAAGGAGGCCAAGCCCGAGGAGACAGTCGCCATGGAGCGCTACTACTTCGGACAGATCGGCGGGAATACACCGACGCCACGGGTCGCCATCAATGTGCAGGTAAAGGGACGATGTCCCGTTGAAGGCCATCAAGAAGGAGGCCAAGCCCGAGGAGACAGTCGCCATGGATCGCTACTACTTCGGCCAGATCGGCGGGAGTACACCGACGCCACGGGTCGCCATCAATGTGCAGGTAAAGGGACGATGTCCCGTTGAAGGCCATCAAGAAGGAGGCCAAGCCCGAGGAGACAGTCGCCATGGATCGCTACTACTTCGGCCAGATCGGCGGGAGTACACCGACGCCACGGGTCGCCATCAATGTGCAGGTAAAGGGACGATGTCCCGTTGAAGGCCATCAAGAAGGAGGCCAAGCCCGAGGAGACAGTCGCCATGGAGCGCTACTACTTCGGACAGATCGGCGGGAATACACCGACGCCACGGGTCGCCATCAATGTGCAGGTAAAGGGACGATGTCCCGTTGAAGGCCATCAAGAAGGAGGCCAAGCCCGAGGAGACAGTCGCCATGGATCGCTACTACTTCGGCCAGATCGGCGGGAGTACACCGACGCACGGGTCGCCATCAATGTGCAGGTAAAGGGACGATGTCCCGTTGAAGGCCATCAAGAAGGAGGCCAAGCCCGAGGAGACAGTCGCCATGGATCGCTACTACTTCGGCCAGATCGGCGGGAGTACACCGACGCCACGGGTCGCCATCAATGTGCAGGTAAAGGGACGATGTCCCGTTGAAGGCCATCAAGAAGGAGGCCAAGCCCGAGGAGACAGTCGCCATGGATCGCTACTACTTCGGCCAGATCGGCGGGAGTACACCGACGCACGGGTCGCCATCAATGTGCAGGTAAAGGGACGATGTCCCGTTGAAGGCCATCAAGAAGGAGGCCAAGCCCGAGGAGACAGTCGCCATGGATCGCTACTACTTCGGCCAGATCGGCGGGAGTACACCGACGCCACGGGTCGCCATCAATGTGCAGGTAAAGGGACGATGTCCCGTTGAAGGCCATCAAGAAGGAGGCCAAGCCCGAGGAGACAGTCGCCATGGATCGCTACTACTTCGGCCAGATCGGCGGGAGTACACCGACGCACGGGTCGCCATCAATGTGCAGGTAAAGGGACGATGTCCCGTTGAAGGCCATCAAGAAGGAGGCCAAGCCCGAGGAGACAGTCGCCATGGATCGCTACTACTTCGGCCAGATCGGCGGGAGTACACCGACGCCACGGGTCGCCATCAATGTGCAGGTAAAGGGACGATGTCCCGTTGAAGGCCATCAAGAAGGAGGCCAAGCCCGAGGAGACAGTCGCCATGGATCGCTACTACTTCGGCCAGATCGGCGGGAGTACACCGACGCCACGGGTCGCCATCAATGTGCAGGTAAAGGGACGATGTCCCGTTGAAGGCCATCAAGAAGGAGGCCAAGCCCGAGGAGACAGTCGCCATGGATCGCTACTACTTCGGCCAGATCGGCGGGAGTACACCGACGCACGGGTCGCCATCAATGTGCAGGTAAAGGGACGATGTCCCGTTGAAGGCCATCAAGAAGGAGGCCAAGCCCGAGGAGACAGTCGCCATGGATCGCTACTACTTCGGCCAGATCGGCGGGAGTACACCGACGCCACGGGTCGCCATCAATGTGCAGGTAAAGGGACGATGTCCCGTTGAAGGCCATCAAGAAGGAGGCCAAGCCCGAGGAGACAGTCGCCATGGAGCGCTACTACTTCGGTCAGATCGGCGGGAATACACCGACGCCGAGGGTCGCCATCAATGTGCAGGTAAAGAGACGATGTCCTACTGAACTCCTGTTGTTTGGGATAAGTTTACTCCGTAAAACAGTTGAAAATCAACCCTTTTGTGTTTATGCCGCGTTTTCACGATACGAGTCCACTCGTATGAGCTAAATAGTATGAGAGTTAACTCGGATTTTGGTTTACACACGATAGGAGTGCACTCGGAGTGTAGTCATTTGTCTCCTTCACTCCACTTTTTCTTACTTGTCGCAATTTTGTTTTCATAAAAATCATCCGATTGAGTTTGAAAAATAGAGCAGAGTCCGAGTCTACTCGGATTAGATACCACTAGTGCTCAAGCTAGTTAGATACTAGTGCTCAAGCTACTTAAGGGGCTGTCCATTAATCACATGGTGTTTTTAGCAACTGTTTAGACCCCCACTCCCCCCTCCCTCCTGGTGATACATTTTGAGGCTTTGTACTATGCGATTTTTTCTGGAGTTTCTCTCCCCTTTCGGCCTCATGTGATTAATGGGTAGCCCCTAACTTTGGTATTGGAACAATGTATATGATGGATGGTTTAACTGTCAACGTTTACGAAAACTCGGATGAACTCATGTCGGTAAAGCAGTCAAAGGACATGAAAGAGATAGAGTGACAGTTTTCGATTACGAATACAGTTTGTCTAACTCGTACTAAGGGTACTGTACTGACAGACCATTGCCAACAGGCAGACTTCCGACTGATCATCTGTGGGCTCTTTTACAGCTATAACCCGTAACTTAGTGTGATTCTGAAAGTGTTGTATTTCTTTGTCCATAGTAAATTTCATTAAGTTAATTGTGAAAAACGAAATATATGTAGCTTACTTCCTCAAAAACATAAATTGCAAGATGCATCGTCTGCTCGCCCGCAAAAAATTGCACATGCACACCACGAAAATACCAGTGCACAATACCTGCATTTAGCTAGACTACTCTACACGTGTTTCGCCCCAACCCGACTGGTATTTTGCATGTTGCATGTTGTGTTTTTGCGGAAGTAAGCTACATATATTTCGTTTTTCATAATGGTTAGGGACTTTCGCCAAGTGAAGCCTGATTCAATCAAATCATTAAGGGCACGTACTTCCAAATTATCGAAATCAACCTATTTTTGATTCAAAAGTAAACAATCAAATATTCTTTATTATGAACAGATAAAAATATAATGTTGAAGTTTCATAAACGATCTTGATCTTGATTATTTTGTGGCTAGAAACACGATATTCGTATCGTAACTCGACAATAAAAATGTTCAAAAACATAGAAAATTTTCATTTTTTTTTATTTTTTTGGTTTTATACTTCGATTATTAATCTTTAATTCACGAATAATATATAGAAAAATAGGTAATGACATATTGTAAACTATTCTCAGGCTACTTTTTCAAAAAGTGAATTTATGCTCAAAAGAACAACAAAAACATTGAAAAATATGAAAAAGTGAGGTTATTTTCATTACTCTTCACACGTAAGGAAATAGACAAAGACCGAGTTTTTGGAAGATCCTGCCCTTAAGATACGAATATCGTTTTTCTATCCACAAAATAATCAAGATCGTTTATTAAGTTTCAACATATATTTTTATCTGCTCAAAATAAAGAATATTTGATTGTTTTCTTTTGAATCCAAAATTGGTTGTTTTCGATAATTTGGAAGATCGTGCCTTTAAGAAACATATCAAGATTGTTTATCGTTTGTTTCGCTGAATGGACATTAAATAAATTAACAATTGTTTATTTGTGCAGTGTCCCGTATGCGAGGAGTCGTTCACGGACAACATCTCGCTACTGGAGCACGCGTTAACCCACGACAGCGGGTCTGGTGGCTCGTCGCAGTGCGGCTACTGCGCGGCGCGGTTCGCCGACGCCGACGCTCTGCGCGCGCACTCGCTCACCGCGCACCCCAACACCACGCAGTCACCCGAGATGTTCACATACGCCTGTCTCATCTGCGAGGTAACACTGTTACACCGCGCACCCCAACACCACGCAGTCACCCGAGATGTTCACATACGCCTGTCTCATCTGCGAGGTAACACTGTTACACCGCGCACCCCAACACCACGCAGTCACCCGAGATGTTCACATACGCCTGTCTCATCTGCGAGGTAACACTGTTACACCGCGCACCCCAACACCACGCAGTCACCCGAGATGTTCACATACGCCTGTCTCATCTGCGAGGTAACACTGTTACACCGCGCACCCCAACACCACGCAGTCACCCGAGATGTTCACATACGCCTGTCTCATCTGCGAGGTAACACTGTTACACCGCGCACCCCAACACCACGCAGTCACCCGAGATGTTCACATACGCCTGTCTCATCTGCGAGGTAACACTGTTACACCGCGCACCCCAACACCACGCAGTCACCCGAGATGTTCACATACGCCTGTCTCATCTGCGAGGTAACACTGTTACACCGCGCACCCCAACACCACGCAGTCACCCGAGATGTTCACATACGCCTGTCTCATCTGCGAGGTAACACTGTTACACCGCGCACCCCAACACCACGCAGTCACCCGAGATGTTCACATACGCCTGTCTCATCTGTGAGGTAACACTGTTACACCGCGCACCCCAACACCACGCAGTCACCCGAGATGTTCACATACGCCTGTCTCATCTGCGAGGTAACACTGTTACACCGCGCACCCCAACACCACGCAGTCACCCGAGATGTTCACATACGCCTGTCTCATCTGTGAGGTAACACTGTTACACCGCGCACCCCAACACCACGCAGTCACCCGAGATGTTCACATACGCCTGTCTCATCTGTGAGGTAACACTGTTACACCGCGCACCCCAACACCACGCAGTCACCCGAGATGTTCACATACGCCTGTCTCATCTGTGAGGTAACACTGTTACACCGCGCACCCCAACACCACGCAGTCACCCGAGATGTTCACATACGCCTGTCTCATCTGTGAGGTAACACTGTTACACCGCGCAGCCCAACACCACGCAGTCACCCGAGATTTTCACATACGCCTGTCTCATATGCGAGGTAAGGTAACACTCTTACGGCCAGCCGGCCTAGCATGAGCGGCTTTTCAAGCGCGATATGATATGGTATGGCATGCCGTCTTGCTTACACCTTAGTGGGGTAAGCAAGACAACTTGCCGTACCATATCATATCGCGCGTTATAAGCCGCTCATGCTAGGCCGGCTGAATTAATAACCTATCCACAGATAGGGATAGGTGCAATCCAAATTAGTTGCTAGGCAACACCTAGCAACACCCTGGCAACTGTGGTTAATTCTATATCAATCGTTGCATAGCAACTAATCTGGATTGCACCTATCCTTATCTGTGGATAGGTTATTAATTCTGGCCGTTAGGCAGTTGTCCTCCCACCGCCGGCGTTGAACGAGAAGCGAGTAAAGCTAGAACTCGCTAGAGCTAGAAGAAAGAGTGCCACGGGCAATTACTCGCGCCAGTACTCGTGAGTACTGAACGCCAAGCGAGCATCGCTGAGCGAGTATTATCTTTGATAGCTCTTGTCGCTCAGAGACAAAACTAGTGGAGTGTGTCCTCGCTGGCAGTGTGAATAATATGTGACTTTCTTTTGTTTACACGGAATGTATATCTATTGTACGTTTCTTGAGCGAGAAAATAGCTAATAGTTAGTAAAGGTGTGCAATTATGTTATATTCGTATATTATAGCATATCGTTATGCTACATTAAAATATTATGTTATTTTTAATCCTATAATATATTAGTATTAAGTACCTAATATAATAAATAACCTATTATAACCTATGTTAAACTAAAAGTAGTTATTAATGTTTTTTACACTACTTAATGATCAATTACTATTAATAAACCAATTCTTTATTCCTTTTTCCACTATTTTACGAATAAATTCATATTACGCTATTAAAACAGAATTCTTAAGTACTTTTTAAGCCCCGAGCGAGCGTGAGTTCGCGATCAAGAATTCCACAGGACAGCATTAGTTAAATATTCTAATAACAGTAATAAATATTTGTTCGGAAAAGATCGACGTTTCTGAACGCAACTCTAATGTCACGTCAAATTGACATTAGCTGTCACTTGAAGTTGACAGTGACACTTGATTGGAATTCTTCTTGGAAAAATGTCGGAATAATTTTGCTGAATTTGTTAAAAATCGCTCGCGTTGAATGTGCCTGGCATATCGAGTTTGAATACATCTTAAATTATCTATGTGATCCCGTTTTGTACGACCAAGGTTTTGATGCCATCTCTGGAGTGGCCGGTCGCGGATGCTTTGAAAGATAACCTTTTCTACCACACGCGCTTGTTGTCGAGACACTATATCGTAATAAAAAAAGCTCCCACGTGTGTGTCTTTGTGTATCTATTGTTGAAACGCCCGGTGTCTTGTGAACGCTGTTATTTGTGTTATGAGTGAGGTGACTAATTGGTAAGGTCTGCAGAAGAAGACGGAGCCACAGGGGGGGCCCCCCTTACACCACTTCTGCCTTGGAGACGGTCGACCCACAGACCCGTATGTAACCTTACCTTACTTAAAAGTCTCTCCGCTGTGTATCGCAGTCCTATTGTTCAGTTACATCCCGGCTGAAACCAAGATTTGTCCGGAGTCTATACTCATGATAGCCTTCCACTGCGCCAATGCTGACTCCGCGGTCTAGGCAGGGGTGTACTGAACATTTCTTGGTAGCCAAGAGCGTAGCTTGAAGGCCTGAGAGGCCCACGCCAAAACTTTGTATTAATCAGTGCCGTTTGATGACCCAGTCTGGTCCGGACTAGATTAATTTGTACTTGTAAATGGTAATTAACTTGCATTTGAAAAGTAAAGGGCATTCCTTTGTTATTGGTTCCATGTCTTGTAATTAATTGTCATGTATTGAAGTTCCAAAATGTAAACAGATACCTTTCTTTGTTCATAATAATTATTATTTAGTTTTGTCAGCAAACTTGAGTTGTGAATATTGACAAGTTTGTTGCTAAAATAATAGCTAATAAAAGGTCAGCTAATAAGTTTGCACTCAATACTTAGTGAAACTTAAATGATTTGGGACATTGTTTACACATTGAAACTCATTGAAACTTGTGCTTTGAAATAATTGAAATTAACTTGTTGTTGTGTAACAGTATGTTGTGTTGATATCCAAGTGAATTTCAATAGTCAGTGAGTTTTGTTGTTTTCTGATAACCTCCAGATATTTAAGAGTTTGTGTCATTATAAATACTTTGTTGTTGTAATATTGGAATTTTGTGGTTAGTAATAACCTCCAAATATTGGAGATTTTGTGTTATAGTGAATATTTTGAATTTGTTGTTTTTGTTGATAAATTTGTGACGTTACAATGACGGCCTCCTCTGCTAAAGCCAAAATACGTTCTGAGTTACGGTGGTTGGCTTCTGCGGTCGCGTTGTTGGATCGACCGGATAGAACGGAGGCCTTGTTGAACAGATACGTAGATCTGCCCATACGTTTGGCTGTTGTTGATGAGCAGTATGCCTTATTTTTGGAAAGGACTGTTGAGGCCGAGGTGGAAATGCGACAAGAAGTCGGTTTGGATGTGGACCAGTGTTATGATTTTGCGGACAGAATTACCCAGGTAGCTCGACCTTTGCAAGTGGCAAGAGAGAATGAACCGAGCCCGTCCCCGGTCACATCTAAAAGTATGCCCCCTCTCTTTGCTAGATTGGCCCCCTTAGACTTAAGGCGCTTTGCTGGTCGTCTAGAGGACTGGGAGGGCTTTATTAATATTTTTGATAGTCTTGTACATGCCCGGGACGATTTGACCCAGGGCCAGAAGTTAGCTTATTTGTTATCCGTGTTGGAAGGGGAGGCCCTTGAATCGGTTCAACATTTGGCCCCCTCGGATGAAAACTACCCTATTGCTAGGGATTTGATTGCCCGTCGGTACCAGAACGTACGACGTCTGGCGGACAACCATGTTGCCGCCATTTTGAATTTACCCCGCGTTGCCAGCGTGATGCACTTGAGAGTGGCTTTGTTAAATCCGCTGTTGGTGGCATACAACGCATTAAAAAACTTAAAACTCCCAGTGGAGCAGTGGTCGTTTTTGTTACTGCACATTGTCCTGGGAAAGTTGCCGGACTCTGTTAAGGTCCGTTTTGAGCAGCAGTATGGTGGGGATAGTGCGACTTATCTGCCACCCTTCTCGGACCTCTTGACGTTCCTGGAAGGAGAAAGTAGACTGGCAGATAATTCCTCTCTGGCCGGTCCTATGGGACCCGAACGACCTGTGCCACAGAGTAGATCCCCCACCGGACCCCCCCGTAGGGGGCGTATGGCCCCTCGCGCGCCCGGCCGCTATGCCGCCGTCCAGGAGACCGCCCGCTGCTTGTACTGTCGGGAACCGGGTCACAGCACGACCCGTTGTGATAAGTTCCTCGACCAGCGCGTCCAAGGCCGTCGAGCGATCGCGCGACAACGGACATGGTGCTACTCGTGCTTGGGCCTGCACATGCAGCGCGAATGTACCCAAGCGCACCCATGCCGCTTTTGTAAGGGCAACCACCATCCCCTCCTCTGCATGAACAGCCCAGAGGGCGGCGGAGCGCCGCAGCGCGTCGCTGCAGGATCACCTCGTATGGGTGGGGGGCTCGGACCCCCCGCGGTGTTTGAATCCCGCAGCAGTTCTAGTGGCCACCAGAGTGGCCCCAGACGCTCTCCGCCACGTTTGGAGCCTCAAACGGGCGGGGGTCCCAGGGACCCCCCAATGGGAAACCGATCCCCAAGGATGGGGATGAGTTATGCGAGCGTTGCCGGAGGTCGTAGAGGCCCCCCGCGACGTTTTGAGCCTCGCACGGGCGGGGGTCCCAGGGACCCCCCAATGGGAAACCGATCCCCAAGGATGGGGATGAGTTATGCGGGCGTTGCCGGAGGTCGTAGAGGCCCCCCGCGACGTTTTGAGCCTCGCACGGGCGGGGGTCCCACGGACCCCCCCATGGGAAATCGGTCCCCAACTAGGGGGTTCGATTTTGCGAGCGTTGCGGGAGGTCGTAGAAGCCCCCCGCAACGTGTTGAGCCTCGCACAGCCGGGGGTCCCCGGGACCCCCCCTCTGAAAATCGGTCACCGTGCCCCCGCGACTATGGGGCGACGTACACGGTGGATGATAGGCACCGATTCTCGCCGCCGCTCGCCGAATACCCGCGTTTGGAGCGGCGCCCGCCCCGTCTTCAAGGGGCCGGGAGATATAACCCGCCTGATACCGGGCGAATTGGACGTAGGCAGTATGTGGGAGATTGGGACCCACTGGATCGCTATGAGCGACCCCCTTACCATGGGGGGACGTCTGGGGACCCCACATACTAGCAATCAACGTGTTTACGGTCGATTGTAGCCACCCCTCCAGAGACCGTTTTGTTGCCCACGGCCTCTGTGCTTGTCAGGGGATTGAATGGCGACCTTGTGGAAGTTCGCGCCTTGTTGGATTCCGGTGCTCAGGGGTGTGTTGTGTCATCTTGGTTAGTTAGGCGGTTGGGCCTCAAGGTGCACCCCCACACGGAAGGCGTGAGAGGTGTTGGCGATGTGAAAGTCCCCGGGTTGTTAGGGCATGTTGACTTCACATTTACATCACGTAATAAGTCCACGCCAGGCATTAAGACCTCGGCGATTGTGTTGGACACAGTTGTTGGCCGTCAACCTTCAGTTGACTTGGGACCGAGTATGTTGTCTTTGGTGTCTTGAAGTATGATTGCAACATATTACACAAACAAGATGTTTGCATTATCGCGCATTTACAGAAAATTGGAACACACGCGTAGCATTCTCAGCAATCTAGAATAAGATCGCTTACTAAGATAATGTATCTTTAATTGTACTCAATATTATTATCTCAATATACATCTTGACACCGAACAAGTCACATCTCTTTTATTACCTTAGCCTCGGTAAAGCGTCATACCTCTTCATGGCGACCCTTTGCCAACCGAACTTATAAATTTTTGCGGGAAAATCATTACTACATGGAGCAGCAAAGCAAAATTTTCAACACCATACTAGCAGCAGTCTTCGTTGCGGTGCTATTTGGCTCTACACTTCTGTTCATCGCATTACTTGGGAAGACAAAACAATAATATGGGAGCACCACAAAGTAAAGAAGAAGTTATCATCGCACAAACCGCCAGCGGCGACGCCCAAGCAACGCAGAAAACTTCAAGCCAGCTCACTACAACAGAAATTTTACTATCCGTCATACTGCTTCTCATCGTTATACTCATCATTTACGCCTGCATCCGGAAAATTTGGGACCGAATTGTCAACCGACTCCGTAGAGAATTCAACAGCGCAGTTCTAAGAAACACAATATCTTCCGTGGAACTGGCAACGACGTCGACTCAACCATCAACGTAGACCAGGAGGTGTCCAGGGTAGAAACCCGGCCCATTGTACGAGGGGCAAGGGAAATCCCAGCCCGATCTTCAGTTAGCTGTTTCAAGCGGTCCAGGAACCCATCTTAGAAGTCTGAAGATCCTACACACTCAAGGAGCATGAGAAAACCCCCAGCCCGCAGCCCCAGCCCCCACACGCCACGCCGGTCACCACATACCTACTCATCGTGCAGAGACGTAATTATTTTATTCGCGCGCTATAATGCCACCGTAAGTCGTAAGTTATTTTATACCTAAACGTTTTAAATAATATGTAGGATGACATTTTTTTTTCTTATTAGATAATGTCATTTATTATTTCCGATTTAAATGAATTGCATAAGAAACTATTGTATATTAAAGATAATTTAGTAAAACTAGGACCAGATAGACGTCAAAAAGAGTTAGGTTTTACGAAATTTAATGAAGCGAAACTTGAATACGCGAAATTAGAGTATATTTTAGCTCAAGTACATAATTTAGTTGAAAAATCGGAGGTATCAACTAAAGATATAACTTTAATTAATAAAATAGCAAATGACATTCAGATCATTTATGACAAAATTATTTCTTTAGAGACTTTAAGTGTTAGTAGTATTTCAAAAATGGCAGAAAAAGATAAATTTGACTTGAAGACAGCCATTGCACTTTTACCAACGATGACAGGTCAAGAACACGTCACTAAATCTCTAATTGATGGTATACAATTATATAGTTCAATGATCAGCGATGCTACTCATGGGTTACTTATTGATTTTGTGATTAAAACTAGGCTCTCTCCTAGCGCAAAATTACGTTTAAAAAGTAGTTATCCAACTATTAAAGATTTAATTAGAGATATGAATACGCATTTGATTCAGAAAAAATCTGCTGTTGCTATCCAACACAAATTACAAAACTGTCGTCAAGGTCATAGGTCGATCGAGTCATTCGGCTCGGAACTAGAACAACTTTTTGTGAATTTAACCATAGCACAAGCGGATGACGACGCTACTAAGTTTGAAGTATTGCGTCCCATTAATGAAAAGGTTGCAATCAAGCGCTTTTCAGATGGATTAGTGAATCAAAAGCTTAGTACTATCATAGCATCACGTCACTTTGATTCTTTACCAGAGGCTATAAGAACTGCCCTAGACGAGCAGTCAATGTCTACCAGACACGAGGAAGTTATGAACATTAAAAAGTTTCATACTCGTAATTTCTCACGCACACCTACTAATTATCCGCGTCAGCCAAGTAATTATTCTAATAAATATAGTTACTATAATAGATTTAGCGCAAACAATAGGTACGCTGCCGGAAACACGAGACCACAACAAGGTAAGTACATGTCGCGAGACTCCCGCGCCGCGCAAGGAACACAATCACGTTCACGTGACCGCGGTCGGCCGAGCCCGCGCCCGCCGCGCTCAGCTGTGCCTTTTCAACGTGTGCAGTACGCTAGCCACGAGCAATCGACCAATAGTGAGTCACAAGCGCGTTCTGAGCCCCAGAACGATAATAATTTAGATTTTTTTCGTTCCTACTGAAAATTATGTTTTAAACTACAATAATAGTAGTACCGTAACTTTTAACGTAAGTAATAGCAATATCGATCTTTTAGTCGATAGCGGAGCAAGCCTTTGTGTTTTAAAATACGAATGGTTATGCGATTATCCGAAGTTATTGAATTTAATTACATTTGAGAAGTTAGTTATAAAAGGTGTTAGCGGTAAACTAGTATCTGAAGGATATATTTACTTAGATTTGTCTTATAATGGGTTAGTTTTTAGAGAAAAAATGTATGTGTTTAAAAATATGTCTTGTTCTGCAAATGGTATTTTAGGTGATAATTTTTTGAAACGCTATCAAGCTATAATTAACTATAAAGAAAATACTTTGCTTTTAACTAAAGATAGTAATTATGTGTCTATACCTATATTGAGTCACTATAGACATTTGATACCGCCACGATGTGAGGTAATAAAATATATACCTACATCGTTAGGCGACGATTGTGTTTGTTTATCTAAAGAGATACAGAAAGGAGTTTTTATAGGAAGTATAATAGCGAAACCTTGTAATGGTCACATGCCAGTAAGGATATTAAACACCACTGAGAAAGAAGTTGATCTAGATCTTACCGATTTAGAGACTTTTTCATTGAATGATTTTGAAGTCTGTAATTTTGAAAAAGAGGAGGTTTCTGTCGATCGTGTAAAAACATTATTAGGATTATTAAATTTACCTGAACTGAATTTAGAAGAAAAACGAAGTATTGAGAGTATTTGCGCTAAGTACGCAGATGTTTTTCATCTGCCAGGCGACAAACTCTCTTGTACAAACCTAATGACCCATAATATAACTTTAAAACCTAATGTCTCGCCAGTTTATGTCAAGCCACATAGATTACCGTTCGCACTAAGGAAGGAAGTTCAGAAACAGATAGATATTATGCTCGAAAATGATATTATAGAAGAGGCTACGTCAGAGTGGTCTAGTCCCGTCTTGCTTGTACCGAAAAAAACAGATAGGTCAAACGAGAAACAATGGCGATTAGTTATAGATTACAGGCAGTTAAATAATCGTATTGAGGACGACAAATTCCCTTTGCCTAATATAACTGATATCTTAGATTCGCTTGCAAATAACATTTATTTTTCAAAATTAGACCTTTCGCAAAGCTATTATCAGTTATCTTTAAGCGAGGATTCACGAAAGTACACAGCTTTCACTGCTGGTGATAAAATTTTTCAGATGAAACGCTGTCCCATGGGTCTCCGGACATCTGCGAGTGTATTTTCACGTCTTATGACTATTGCAATGTCAGGCTTAAATTATAAAAAGGCTTTTATTTATTTAGATGATTGCGTAATTTTCGGGAAATCTATAGAAAACCACAATAAAAACTTAATTAGTATACTAGAGAGATTTAGAAAAGTTAACTTAAAATTAAATCCTATGAAGTGTGAATTTTTGCGAAACGAAATAATATATCTAGGACACAAAATAACTTCTGATGGAATTTTACCAGATGAAAGTAAAATTGCAACCATGCAAAACTATCCAGTGCCGATGAACTGCGACGATGTCAATCGTTTTGTCGCGTTTGCAAATTACTACAGACGATTCATACCGAACTTTGCAAACATTGTTTATCCTTTAAATCAATTAAGAAAAAAGAATGTACAGTTTCTATGGTCATCAGAGTGTCAAACGGCATTTGAAAAATTAAAATCAGCATTAATTCAACCCCCTATTTTATCTTATCCAGATTTTTCAGAAAGTAACATCTTTCGGCTACAAACAGATGCTTGTAAGACAGGTTTAGGATCTGTTTTATCTAACATGAACGGTCAAGTAGTCGCGTATGCGAGTAGAAACCTGAAACCCGCCGAGACGAGATATCCCATCATAGAATTAGAACTTTTAGCAATTGTTTGGTCTGTGAGACATTTTCGCCCTTATTTATATGGACGTAAATTTAAAATTATAACAGACCACAAACCGTTAATTTATTTATTTAACTTGAAAGACCCAACAAGCAGACTTACTAAATTCCGATTATTCCTAGAGGAGTATGATTTTGAAATAGAGTATGTTCCAGGACGAAACAATGCAGCTGCAGACGCATTGAGTCGCATACCTATTACATCTTCTACTTTAAAATCATTACATCAAAACACAGTATCAGTTTTAACTAGAGCACAAAGTAAAAAATTAAAAACCCCCACTGATTCTTCTTCAGAGAGCTCCACCAGCACTAGGCCTGATCAACCTATTGCGGTAGAACTTCTCAAGAAACCCGTTGACGTAACTGAATTAAGTTTTAATCAATTAAAGTTTGACAATTATTCAAAGTCTAAAGATAGCATTATTTCTAATGCAAGTTGTTACGTTTACGTACCTTCGCAATCAGCGATATATCTGAGTACCCGATCGTCATCTACCCCAGAGGTGTTAGCGAGGGACTTAGAGTCATTATGTCAAAAAATAGGCATACATGAGGTACTTATTATTAAAGAAAAATGTAACGAGAGTAAAATCAAAAGTCTTGTACAAGCAACAAAAAGAATTAACTCTGTTACCCCGCGCTTTCTCATAACAAAAAATATATTAAGAATATATGATAGTGAACAAAAAAGAGTAATACTAAATGATTTCCATCTATTACCTACCAGCGGACACGCAGGAGTTAATAGAATGATGAACAACATTAAGCAATATTATTTTTGGCCAGGTTTGAGTAATGATGTAAAACTTTTTGTTAAAAATTGCCATCAATGTCAATATCATAAGCATAGTAATAAACATATTAAGCAGCCCTTAACCATAACATCAACAGCCCACTCATCATTCGAAAGAATTAGTTTGGATATAATGGGTCCACTCGATGTTGATGACTATAATAATAAATATGTATTGACATTACAATGCGATTTAACCAAATTCGTTGAAGCGTATCCATTACCTAGTAAAGACTCGGTCACAGTTGCTCAATCTTTTACCAATAATTTCATTTTACGTTATGGTATTCCTAGAGAAATATTGACTGACCAGGGAACCGAATTCATGTCATCAGTGATGTCCGAAACATGTTCTCTATTACATATTAAAAAATTAAATTCTACGGCGTACCATCACGAAACTGTAGGCGCTTTAGAAAATACTCATAAAACCCTAGGAGCTTTTCTGAGAATCCAGTGTAATAATTATAAACATAACTGGAGCACCTGGATTCCATATTGGTGTTTTTCTTTTAATACCACAGTGCATAGTGAAACTAAATATACGCCTTTCGAATTAGTTTTTGGAAAAATTTGTAACCTTCCAAATAATTTACAATCAGAAATCGACCCCTTATATAACTATGACAGTTATCCCCGAGAACTTAAGTATCGTTTACAACAAGCGCAATCCGACGCACGACGTAACTTGATACAATCTAAAGAGAAAAGAAAATTATTGTATGATAAAACTAGCAATAATGTTACCTATCAGTTAGGCGATTTGTTATTATTAAAGAACCAAGTAGGAAATAAATTAGATAGTATTTACAATGGCCCTTATAAAGTTTTAAGAGATATGACGTCTAATGTAGAAATTTTAAAAGAAAATAAAGCTATAATTGTGCATAAGAATAATACCAAACCATTCAATAAATAACTATTTTATTTGATACGTAATTATAAGTATAGGTACTTAATTACATACCATGTTACTTAACACTTTGTTATTGTTATGATTAAGTGTAAAATGTGAAGCTTCCGTTTTAATTCAATACCATTTCAATTCGATACCATTTTAATTAGATACAATTTTAATTAGGTATATTGTTTATATTGTAAAACGTTTTTGTATTAGTACGATTTAATAAATGAAATAGTTTTAACTTTGCTATGTTGATAATGTTTAAATTTTGTTTACTTATTTTACTTAAGTAATTAAATTTTGGTTAAGTTCGTTAAAGTCAATGTTACGAGTCTGTTCCTTTTTGCAGGGAGGGGATGATCCTTCCACTTTTTCAGGGGAGATGAAGTATGATTGCAACATATTACACAAACAAGATGTTTGCATTATCGCGCATTTACAGAAAATTGGAACACACGCGTAGCATTCTCAGCAATCTAGAATAAGATCGCTTACTAAGATAATGTATCTTTAATTGTACTCAATATTATTATCTCAATATACATCTTGACACCGAACAAGTCACATCTCTTTTATTACCTTAGCCTCGGTAAAGCGTCATACCTCTTCAGTCTGATTCCCCACTCGCCGATCCAAATTTCTTCCGCCCAGGCCCGATTGATGCTCTCCTTGGAGCCGATGTCCTGGGGCGAGTTTTGTTGACGGGGAAGCGAGTTTTGCAGCCAGATGGCTTGGTAGCTCTGCAGACGACACTCGGCACAGTTGTGATGGGCCCTGCTCGCCGCGTTTTGGATTCCCTTGATGAGGATCGCGGTCTTGTTTTTAATGTGTCTCTCTCCGAAGTGGTGCAGAAGTTTTGGGAGGTTGAGGAACCTCCACCAGCCCCGCGGGTTGACCCAGTAGCGGATGAATGCGAGTTGTATTACCAGAATAACACTGGTCGCCTCCGCTCTGGTCGTTTGATCACCCGTCTCCCCTTTCGTGCCGGCCGACCTCCTCTGGGCGAATCCCGACCGCTAGCGGAACGTAGGCTAGTGGCGATGGAGCGTCGCATGAGCAAGGATCCGGTCTTCCGCCAGAAGTATGTTGAATTCATGCGGGAGTATGAGGAGTTAGGGCACATGTCCGTGAGCGATTTGGATTGGCGCTCCGTTGAGCACTTCTTTTTGCCGCACCACGCCGTTTTGAAATCCGGAAAGATTCGGGTGGTCTTTGACGGTTCGGCTCCCACCTCTACTGGAGCGTCCTTGAACCAGTGTCTGCATGTAGGTCCCAAGCTGCACACGGAGATCTCAGACATTTTGACCAACTTCCGGCGGCACCAAATTGTATTTATGACTGACATCCGGATGATGTTCAGACAAACGGTCATCCATCCCGAGGATAGGAGGTACCAATTGATTTTGTGGAGAGAGAGTCCTAGGGACCCCTTGTTGATCTATGAATTGAATACGAATACGTACGGTTTGGCTTCGAGCCCGTTTGTTGCGATTCGTTCTTTGTTGGAGTTGGCCGAGAAGGAGCGCTTGAGATACCCTCGCGCCTCCGCCATTTTGGCCAGTGACGTCTATGTGGATGACATTTGCACGGGCGCCTCATCTGTCTCAGAGGCGATTGTCCTGAGAGACGAACTCACCGCCCTTTTGAAGTCGGGAGGTTACGAGTTGAGGAAATGGATATCCAACTCGCCTGATGTACTGGTAGGTTTGCCCGAAGAGCACCAGCAGGACCCCCACCTGTTCGAAAATGTCGATAATCCCCATGTGGTGACCGTCCTTGGCGTACAGTACAAACCGGTCTCTGACACTTTCACTTATTGTGTGGATTTACGACCACCGAAAGTCTGGACCAAGCGTTTAGTATTGTCTACTGTCGCACGTACCTTTGACCCCAATGGGTGGATTTGCCCCGTGCTGTTTATGGCCAAGTGTTTCTTGCAACGGTTATGGGCTTCGGGTGTGTCGTGGGATGAACCCCTCTCGGACGAGTTACTCCGAGATTGGTCGAGCTTCGTTTCATCCCTCCCCGAGATTAATGAAGTGCATTTGCCGAGGCTATTCCTCCCTTCTGAAAATTGTAAAGTTACTCTTCACGGCTTTTCCGATGCCTCCGAACGTGGATTTGCTGCGGCCGTGTACCTCCGCACCGTTACTGTTGACGGAGTTGTTGCTGTGCATCTGGTGATAGCGAAAAGCAAAGTCGCTCCCCTTCGGACTCGTCATACGATCCCGAGGTTGGAATTGTGTGGAGCTGCCCTCCTAATGCGTTTGTTGAACCACGTATGGCTCACATTAGGTCGATCTATTAAGATACAAGAGGTTTATGCTTGGACGGACAGTCAGGTCGTCCTTTGTTGGTTGAAGGCTCCGGCGCACACCTTGGACGTGTTTGTGGCCAATCGAGTGTCGCAGATTTGTAATTCCGACATCGAGTTGATTTGGAGACACGTGCCGGGAACCATGAATCCCGCGGATTGTGCGTCTCGGGGTTGTGTAGCCCCAACCCTAATTAACCACCCCCTCTGGTGGGGCCCACAGTGGTTGATGCGGCCTGAGTCGGAGTGGCCGCCCTCTCCAGCGTTGTCGAACGTAGCCGTTCCTGATATGCGGGCATGCGTCCTGGAGACTAACCCCGCCGGGGAAAAGGATTTGTTGTTGGATCGGTACAGCTCCTTACAGAAGCTGCTTGGTGTTACCGCTTGGATCAGACGTTTTGCGTACAATTGCAGGAACCCACGCGCGAGGCGTGATTCGTCGGTTCTCACTCCGGACGAGCGTAGGGACGCGCTCTTGTTTTGGGTCCGGAGAGTACAAGCTGATAGTTTTGAGTCCGAGATTGAAATTTTGCGTTTAGGCCGTCGCAAGTTGAAGGGCGCGGTATCGCGATTAAATCCCTTCCTGGACGAGAGTGGGCTTTTGCGAGTCGGCGGAAGACTTCGAAATGCGAACCTGCCGTATGGAGCTCGTCACCCCCTTTTGTTACCTAAAGCCGGACATTTGACTCAACTGATAATAACAGATCGCCATGTGAATGCACAACATGCTGGCTGTAATGCTTTGTTGGCCATTTTGCAGCGTGAATTTTGGATTTTGTCTGCTCGTCGAGCCATTCGCACTGTGGTTTTCCGTTGCCTGCCTTGTTATCGATTGAAGGCCGCGACCATGCAGCCCCAGATGGGTGATTTGCCTGCTGATCGCGTCACGGAATGTAGAGCTTTTGCCGGAGTCGCCACCGACTTCGCCGGTCCCTTTACTGTAAAGGCTTCGAGACTGCGTAATGCTAAAACCTATAAGGCGTACTTGTGCGTGTTTGTGTGTTTGTCCACCAAGGCTGTCCATTTGGAAATTGTCTCGGAATTGTCTACCGAAGCCTTTGTCGCCGCCTTGAGCAGATTTGTTTCCCGTAGAGGACTGCCGTCATTGATACGTTCCGATTGTGGTACTAATTATAAGGGAACGTGTAATTATCTTAAGGAAGTAGTTAAGTTTTTTGTTGATAATAAAATAGACATTGGAACCACCCTCTCCCGGCGTGGGATAATCTGGAAGTTTAGCCCTCCGGCTTGTCCGACCTGGGGAGGAATTTTTGAAGCTTGTGTAAAGGCTGCCAAGACACACTTGCGTCGCGTGATTGGAGAAACTATTCTCACGTTTGAGGAACTTGATACGGTATTTTGTAAAATTGAGGCCGTCCTCAACTCGCGACCCTTGTGCCCGTTGTCTTCGGACCCGAATGACCTGGAAGCGTTGACCCCAGGTCATTTCTTGATCGGACAGCCCCTTTTGGCGTTGCCTGAATATCCGATTCAGGATGTAGGATCCCATCGTTTGTCGCGATACCAACTTTTGAAACAGATGTCCCAAAACTTCTGGGCACGTTGGTCGATGGAGTATTTGCATATCCTGCAACAGCGCGTGAAGTGGACAGATAAAACCACCCCACCCCAGACTGGCGACCTCGTGTTGATTAAGGATGCTAACCTGCCGCCCCTATGTTGGCGAAGGGGGCGCATTGTTAAACTCTACCCCGGAACTGACGGAGTTCCTCGTTTTGCTGAGGTTTTGGTTCGAGATTCGGTTTTGAAGAGAGCAGTTAGTGGGCTCTCCCGATTACCCGTAGATTGACGTACCGTTCTTAACGGTCCGGGGCGGGGGGATGTTCGGAAAAGATCGACGTTTCTGAACGCAACTCTAATGTCACGTCAAATTGACATTAGCTGTCACTTGAAGTTGACAGTGACACTTGATTGGAATTCTTCTTGGAAAAATGTCGGAATAATTTTGCTGAATTTGTTAAAAATCGCTCGCGTTGAATGTGCCTGGCATATCGAGTTTGAATACATCTTAAATTATCTATGTGATCCCGTTTTGTACGACCAAGGTTTTGATGCCATCTCTGGAGTGGCCGGTCGCGGATGCTTTGAAAGATAACCTTTTCTACCACACGCGCTTGTTGTCGAGACACTATATCGTAATAAAAAAAGCTCCCACGTGTGTGTCTTTGTGTATCTATTGTTGAAACGCCCGGTGTCTTGTGAACGCTGTTATTTGTGTTATGAGTGAGGTGACTAATTGGTAAGGTCTGCAGAAGAAGACGGAGCCACAGGGGGGGCCCCCCTTACACCACTTCTGCCTTGGAGACGGTCGACCCACAGACCCGTATGTAACCTTACCTTACTTAAAAGTCTCTCCGCTGTGTATCGCAGTCCTATTGTTCAGTTACATCCCGGCTGAAACCAAGATTTGTCCGGAGTCTATACTCATGATAGCCTTCCACTGCGCCAATGCTGACTCCGCGGTCTAGGCAGGGGTGTACTGAACAATATTATAGCAGAAAAATAACATGTTCGTTCAAATCGCATGTCGTACGTGATTTATGATATTAGTCCTTATTGATAAGACATTAGAGTATGTCTCAACTGTTTCAAATATAACGCGTTATTTGGTTTTCCAACTTTCAAAATTCAACTCTATTTCTATTTGATAGAGTTGAATTTTGATAGATTTGATTACCAAGAAAAGAGAGAGCAATACTTGCATCGCGTGCGGCTGGATAGAGAAGGAGAACACAGTTCATTCGTTCAGTTCTGTCATTTCATTTGTTCATTTCGAATACACTAGATGGCGTGCAGCGCCCTGCTTGATATAATTGAATATAGCAATAGCAGAATAAGTTATATTTTTATATTAGGTGCGATAGTTATATTTTTATAACGTTATGCTATATGCGTTATCGAATATAACGCACACCTTTAATAGTTAGTCGCTTCTTCGCCGGCGGCGGCGGTGGGACAACTGCCTTACACCACGCAGTCGCCCGAGATGTTCACATACGCCTGCCTCGGTAATATACCACGATAGCGGCTCTTACGGCCTTAACCCACTTACACGACTCTGCATCAACACCGCCCTAAAATAAGGCGACAGCGAGCAGACACCCAGCAGTCCACGCGCCGACAGCTTTTCCCTATTATAGGTGCGCGGCGTCAGCGAGGCATCAACTACCGAGCAGTTTAATGGCAGTAAGCTCGCGGACCGCGCGCTGTCCGCTATTTTATATTGTGACTGTAAAATACATCTACAGTGCACGATATTAAGGTCATATTTGGCTGCTTATACTTTGGTTGGGTGGCAGCGGTGCGGTATAAGTGGGCTAAGAACTTCACACCGCGCACCCGGATACCACGCAGTCACCCAAGATGTTCACCTACGCCTGTCTCATCTGCGAGGTAATACCAGGGGGGGGGGGGGTCACTCCGCAGCTTAGGTACGTTCGGCCGCAGGCGTATGGCAGAAGGATGTCGCTCGGCTCGTACGCTCCATGTTGCGCGTAAAACGATCGATCATTTCTGCGATTTTTGTGCACCGAACGATGACTACTAAACGTTCTTATAATCCGTATAAAAGATACTGTTGTGTTTACGGGTGTGTCTCAATAAAAGAAACAACAAAACCGAACTCGCAAATCGCTCGCAACCCTAACCGGCGACCGAGCTGTTTGAGACTTTCATAGAAATAGAAACTCGCGCGTAGCCGTTGGATACAGTTTTGCTTGCATGCGCGAACTTTAGATTATTATAACAGGAGGCAAGCGATGACAAAGCGACCGGAATTGGACTTTATTTTCATGCAGAAAGATTTATTTTTATCGAATGAGTTAGTAACACTTAGGGCTTGCAATCGAATATTCGAATATTCGAATTATTCGAATATTCGCCACATTTTAATATTCGAATAATATTTACGAATATTCGAATATTCGTTTTTTTAAACACGTCAAATTTAATCAAACTTATCTTGCGTGAACGTATCAAAAGAAGGCTCGTTAGTGTACGCTGTCATTCGAGAACTCTCAGATCTACTCTCGGAAGCGATCGCTCGCGCTCACTTCGGTCAACCCACTCGTGCCACTCGATCGACGCCATTGTTTGTTTACATCAACCGGCCGGCAGACTTTTAAGTCCGATTGCAGTGCAGTGTATTAAAAAACTGTTATTTATATGAGAATTTTATCGAATTCTGTGTTTTAGAGCGAACGCGCACTTGTGATTTTTAATCGGGCGATAGTTTGAGCGTTCTCGGATTCAGTATAGAGTTATATGGCAGTCCGCGCACTGACGATTAAACTAACTATCGGTAGACTGCGCATTCAGTATTGAACTATCGAAAATGACTGGCCAATAGTTGTACAACTATCGGACAACTATCGCACAACTATCGGACAACTATCGCACAACCAACGAACAACCAACTATCGGTCGACTAAAAATCACAAGAGCGCGCAGGCTCTCAAAACCAAACTATCGGCCGATAGTTTGATCACGAACGTCTTACGATTCCTACTAAACTATCGCCCGATTAAAAATGACAAGTGCGCGTTGGCTCTTATTCATGTAAGTAAGTATATTTTTATAATTACTTGTTGGTTTTGTGTTATTTTACATAGCATCAAAATCAAACCTCAAATATTTTTTATTTAAGAATATGCAAATCATAGTATGCGTACATTTATAAGTTAAAATGGATAAGTGTTGTGTTTCCTTCTCCTTCGTCTACGTCTACTGCAAATTATTCTGATAACGTAGAACTTGAAGTAGGTATCAGTTTGTATGCAAATGGCCTTATATCATAGAGGGGGTCCAAGTGCAAGTTCACTTAGAACAAAGTCATAATTTCTTGCTTTGTATACCACCTACAAGTGTAGAATGTAAGAGAGTATTTTCCTCATGCAAATATTTATGTAATCACCCAAGATGCTCCCTAAAAGATGATTCGCTGGACGCATTAAGTTTCTTGAGATCTCATTACCAAAGAAAACCAAACAAGAAATAGTTGCATTTATTTCATAGCATACAGATAGTAAAAAAAAACAGTACAGAGATTTTAGAGGATGATAGTGTTCATCAACACGATAAATTTTTACTATGGGGCCGACCACGAAATCACGAAAAAAATGTCAGCTGTTCCATACAAAAGTACAACATCGACTCGATTGAAATGTATGGAACAGCTGATTTTTTTTTCGCGATTCCGTGGTCAGCCCTCATAGTAAAAATAGTTCGTATTGATGGACACTATCATCCCCTAAAATCTCTGTACTGTTTTTTGTTTTACTACCTGTATATCGTCACTGTCCTGTACTATAGGAAAAATGTGATAGTAAAAACCACGAGCCCTATAAGTAGCTTTCAGGTGGGATTCGAACCCACGTCTCCGGGAATGCCTGTGGGGCGTGTCCTGTACTAGTAATTTCATTAAGTTAATTGTTTTCATTGATTTTTTTTTAAATATTTTAACTCTAACTATGAAACTGATCTCAAAGAGAGATGTTTTTTTACATTAGCTAGTGCCAAGTTAATAGATAACAAATGACGTGACGAATTAACGATCTCATTGATGTGGTTTATTCAGAAAGTTAAAACTAACTAATCATTTTAATAGTTTCTTTTTATTGCTTATAGCCCTGATTCAAAATATTGGAGAAATGTGTATTACGCTAACAATTTACTTAGCGTAACATTTTCATTTGTATACTTTTCCATTAAGGACTATTTTTCGTCATCATCATCATGTCAGCCGAATGACGCCCACTGCTGGGCATAGGCCTCCCCAAAGGATTATAGGACTATTTTTATGCAAATGCATCTCAGAGAGATTTTTTATATATTTTAGTTACTGCCCAGTTAACAGAAATTGTTAAGTTTTATATACGTAACTTAATTAGATAAATGATGAATGATGATCTCAATGATGGCAGGGTTCATTAGAAGTTGTTTGATTTTATGATTTTATAACATTTTGTCGCAATAAATATTCTCAAAAACTTACTGAGCATTTTTCATTTCATTGCAAAAGAGTGTTCTTACCACTTAAAACCCTGTTTTATTTGACTTTATAATATTTCGAATAATATTCGAATATTCGAATGTCTGAGACAAAATATTCGAATATTCGAATACCTAAATTTGTCGAATATTTGCAAGCCCTAGTAACACTGTTACACCGCGCACCCCAACACCACGCAGTCACCGGAGATGTTCACATACGCCTGCCTCATCTGTGAGGTAACACTTTGACGCACGACGGCGGCATGGCACAATATAAACTAAGAGTAATAAGGCGCACAGTTCTGAGAAGCTAATGAATGGCTCTAAACACTTTAAAAGTTTGAAATGTATGCGATAACCGTGTAATTTATTTGGGTCGTTTTAAGCAGGTAGACCGTCTTACTCCTGATGTATGTCATTACCTATTGACAGTTTGTAGTTTGAACAATATTTTTCTTTAATTTTTTCTTTGTGGCAATGGTCATATCTAGCTTCAAAGATTGGGCTGATATTTCCTTAAATCAGGAAAAAAATACAGACCCGTGTGAATCGTATTTATTATACAAAGGGGAAATAACTGCATGTCATTAAGATTCAATGGGGCAATCAAATGGCATGCAGGAATGCCATCTGGAATTTCAAAGAAGAACAAAGTCAAGGTTCAAGATTTTCCCTTGTATTACTTCCTTTCCATCGCACACAAACCATCCGTCTTATTATTGGAGGTTCTAATACATAATAGGGTATTTTACTGTTGTTGAAATGTAGATATTTAATGATGACGTTAAAAAATATTGCAATTAAGAATACCAAATGTGAAAAATAATTTGAATCTGTTTTATAAGAAAAGAATTATAGTCTGTTTGATTTTGACTATTGCTGTCTCTTTCTAAAACGAAATCTTCTATGGCGTGACTATGACGCTACTAACCCACTGAAGCCACTAAGATAGCGTCCTGTCCTTGTCTAATTATAAAGTTTGAAGTCCTATATCTTTGAAAACATTCAAGATAATTCAAAATGAAAACTTGTTTTGTGTAGCTAATATTTCGAAAAACATTTTAAAGAAATAAAAAAAATTCAGTATAATACCGTATTCTGTTGCCAGGTCCGCTTCGCCGCGGTGCTGACGCTGGCATCGCACATGCAGAAGAGCCACGTGCCCTTAGAGCTGCCGTACGCGTGCGGCGCCTGCGACTACCGTGCGTCCGCGCACCGCACCGCGCTCGAACACTACCGCCACGCGCACGCGCGACACAGCTCACTGCAGTGCCCGCACTGCCTGAAGGTATCATGTATATATATGTATGTACATAGCCACGTGCCCTAGAGCTGCCTGCGACTACCGTGCGTCCGCGCACCGCACCGCGCTCGAACACTACCGCCACGCGCACGCGCGACACAGCTCACTGCAGTGCCCGCACTGCCTGAAGGTATCATGTATATATATGTATGTACATAGCCACGTGCCCTAGAGCTGCCTGCGACTACCGTGCGTCCGCGCACCGCACCGCGCTCGAACACTACCGCCACGCGCACGCGCGACACAGCTCACTGCAGTGCCCGCACTGCCTGAAGGTATCATGTATATATATGTATGTACATAGCCACGTGCCCTAGAGCTGCCTGCGACTACCGTGCGTCCGCGCACCGCACCGCGCTCGAACACTACCGCCACGCGCACGCGCGACACAGCTCACTGCAGTGCCCGCACTGCCTGAAGGTATCATGTATATATATGTATGTACATAGCCACGTGCCCTAGAGCTGCCTGCGACTACCGCCATCATAGCTCACTGCAGTGCCCGCACTGCCTGAAGGTATCATGTATATATATGTATGTACATAGCCACGTGCCCTAGAGCTGCCTGCGACTACCGTGCGTCCGCGCACCGCACCGCGCTCGAACACTACCGCCACGCGCACGCGCGACACAGCTCACTGCAGTGCCCGCACTGCCTGAAGGTATCATGTATATATATGTATGTACATAGCCACGTGCCCTAGAGCTGCCTGCGACTACCGTGCGTCCGCGCACCGCACCGCGCTCGAACACTACCGCCACGCGCACGCGCGACACAGCTCACTGCAGTGCCCGCACTGCCTGAAGGTATCATGTATATATATGTATGTACATAGCCACGTGCCCTAGAGCTGCCTGCGACTACCGTGCGTCCGCGCACCGCACCGCGCTCGAACACTACCGCCACGCGCACGCGCGACACAGCTCACTGCAGTGCCCGCACTGCCTGAAGGTATCATGTATATATATGTATGTACATAGCCACGTGCCCTAGAGCTGCCTGCGACTACCGTGCGTCCGCGCACCGCACCGCGCTCGAACACTACCGCCACGCGCACGCGCGACACAGCTCACTGCAGTGCCCGCACTGCCTGAAGGTATCATGTATATATATGTATGTACATAGCCACGTGCCCTAGAGCTGCCTGCGACTACCGCCATCATAGCTCACTGCAGTGCCCGCACTGCCTGAAGGTATCATGTATATATATGTATGTACATAGCCACGTGCCCTAGAGCTGCCTGCGACTACCGCCATCATAGCTCACTGCAGTGCCCGCACTGCCTGAAGGTATCATGTATATATATGTATGTACATAGCCACGTGCCCTAGAGCTGCCTGCGACTACCGCCATCATAGCTCACTGCAGTGCCCGCACTGCCTGAAGGTATCATGTATATATATGTATGTACATAGCCACGTGCCCTAGAGCTGCCTGCGACTACCGCCATCATAGCTCACTGCAGTGCCCGCACTGCCTGAAGGTATCATGTATATATGTATGTACATAGCCACGTGCCCTAGAGCTGCCTGCGACTACCGCCATCATAGCTCACTGCAGTGCCCGCACTGCCTGAAGGTATCATGTATATATGTATGTACATAGCCACGTGCCCTAGAGCTGCCTGCGACTACCGCCATCATAGCTCACTGCAGTGCCCGCACTGCCTGAAGGTATCATGTATATATATGTATGTACATAGCCACGTGCCCTAGAGCTGCCTGCGACTACCGCCATCATAGCTCACTGCAGTGCCCGCACTGCCTGAAGGTATCATGTATATATGTATGTACATAGCCACGTGCCCTAGAGCTGCCTGCGACTACCGCCATCATAGCTCACTGCAGTGCCCGCACTGCCTGAAGGTATCATGTATATATATGTATGTACATAGCCACGTGCCCTAGAGCTGCCTGCGACTACCGCCATCATAGCTCACTGCAGTGCCCGCACTGCCTGAAGGTATCATGTATATATGTATCTACATAGCCACGTGCCCTAGAGCTGCCTGCGACTACCGCCATCATAGCTCACTGCAGTGCCCGCACTGCCTGAAGGTATCATGTATATATGTATCTACATAGCCACGTGCCCTAGAGCTGCCTGCGACTACCGCCATCATAGCTCACTGCAGTGCCCGCACTGCCTGAAGGTATCATGTATATATATGTATGTACATAGCCACGTGCCCTAGAGCTGCCTGCGACTACCGCCATCATAGCTCACTGCAGTGCCCGCACTGCCTGAAGGTATCATGTATATATATGTATGTACATAGCCACGTGCCCTAGAGCTGCCTGCGACTACCGCCATCATAGCTCACTGCAGTGCCCGCACTGCCTGAAGGTATCCTACTAATATTATAAATGTGAAAGTTTGGATGTTTGGATGTTTAGATGTTTGGATGTTTGGATGTTTGTTACTCAATCACGCCAAAATGGCTGAACGGATTTGGCTGAAATTTGGGACATAGATACTTTATAGTCTGGAGAGGAACATAGGCTACTTTTTATCCCGGAAAAATATCACACTCCCGTGGCATAACGTCGTGTAGTTCACGCGGGCGAAGCCGCGAGCGGAAAGCTAGTCATGTATATATGTATGTACATAGCCACGTGCCCTAGAGCTGCCTGCGACTACCGCCATCATAGCTCACTGCAGTGCCCGCACTGCCTGAAGGTATCATGTATATATATGTATCTACATAGCCACGTGCCCTAGAGCTGCCTGCGACTACCGCCATCATAGCTCACTGCAGTGCCCGCACTGCCTGAAGGTATCATGTATATATGTATCTACATAGCCACGTGCCCTAGAGCTGCCTGCGACTACCGCCATCATAGCTCACTGCAGTGCCCGCACTGCCTGAAGGTATCATGTATATACAGTGGCGGTCAGATAATTAAAGACACCAGTAGATTTTCATACAAACGAGGTTACTTTGAAGCCTTGGTTCTCCGCCAGGGATTGACCTAGCTGTGATCAGATGATGGCCATCTAGGGAGTGCATGGAGGAGATTCAGATCGCTATACACAAACAACTGATCTGATCAGCGTTTTAAGAGATATAAGAATCAGATTTTTCAGTTTCTGGATTTCTATACAATTTTATGCAAATTTTGCGGATTTTTTTATCATATCCTTATATCTTTTAGAATGCTGATCAGAACAGTTGGGTGTGTATAGCGATCTGAATCTCCTCCAATCACTCCCTAGAGTGCAATCATCTGATCACAGCTAGGTCCACATCTGGCGGAGAACCAAGGCTTCAAAGTTACCTCGTTTGTATGAAAATCGACTGGTGTCTTTAATTATGTGACCGCCATTGTATGTGTCTACATAGCCACTTATAATTTCATCATCTACCCATCGTTTCTTCGGTATGCCTTCATCATCATCATTTCAGCCGTACGGTATGCCTTATTCCTCGCGAAACCCGACAGTTGGGTTGTTTTTAATGTCCACTTTTCGTAAGCAATTTTTATTCCATCTTAGATTTCTGCGCGAACTGTCCATATAAATATAACACTTTCACGGATTTTTTTTACGCAATTTATTTAACAACTTGGTTAAATTTAAGTTGTTTTTTGAGATTTTTTGGTTTATCCGACGTTTTGGCACCTTTCCAGACCTTTCCAGACCACGGCCCCTAGAAAGGTGCCGAAACGTCGGATAAACCAAAAAATCTCAAAAAACAACTTAAATTTAACTAAGTTGTTAAATAAATTGCGTGTAAAATCCGTGAAAGTGTTTTATTTATAATTTTGATTCCTTTTAACCGATGTATAATAATTATCCAGGTGGTCACGGTATACGCGGACGGCCACGAGCTGTCGTCCAACCTGCTGCTGTTCATCGACCATCTGAAGCAGCACCAGCAGCAGCTCGACATCCGCTGCAACCGCTGCGTGCTGCGCTTTCTGCATCTCGGTGAGTGCCCACTGGCATCCGGCTCGAAGGACCAGTTTTTTTATATATTTACAGCTATTTAAAACACACACAGTAAGTTACAATCTAACACCTTAAAGCCAATTACAAACCCTCACATATTAATACTAAATAACAAACAACTAACTACAATAAACAGTCTTACCGCCGGTTTCTGAAACGCCAATCAAAATTAAAATTAGCTAACAGACTGTCACAATTAATTCCCAATTAAAAGCACCTTGGGTTTCTGAAACGAAAATTATCTCACAATGAGTCACACCAACACATCAAAATATGACTATAAAAATTACTGCATTTAATGCGCGTACTCATGCAAGTAATAACAGTTTTTGTTTCATCGAAATCTGGCCAGGATTTCCAAAGTTACAGCGCTGTAAAGTTTCACCAGCTTTTGTAATTTGCTTTCCTTGCGCGCTATTGCGATGACGTCATGTCGCAATGACATCTCCGATTGCGGCTGCTACGGGTGATTTCTGTCCAACTGTACCTACATAGAGTCCGTGCATGCGCAATCTGCGCGCAACTGGTGCATTTTTGCCGCTAGTTACAGTACATTTTCTTTGTTCTAAGGATATGGTAAAAGATTAGTATTCGATTTCGACCGCGCGCAGACGCGCTCTTAAACTGTCACCTACTGTCAATACCGAAAGACATTTCTCTCCCACAAACTTATATGACCCAGTGGTGGAGGCGCCACTAACTGTACAAAATTATCGAAATGGCTGTCAGTTTTGGTTCCATATTTTGACCACCAAGTCAGTTAAGGTTGTAAGTACAATTTGTTTTGGCAGTTGCTATATTGACAGAATACCGCCCGCCATTACGAGTTGATTTAATTTATTATTTCATAACACGAAAGTAACACATGTATTTGAAGGTGTTTTTTCACTGGAGTTGGTACACATGGGCTCAATACTAAATTTCTTAACCATTTCATTGATCGACTATAAGAAAAATAAATTTTATTACGCGAGAGCGCAACTATATAGCCAAAGGATTCTATGTAGGTCGGAAGTGCGACGTGACGTCACACGTTAATGCCATTGGTTCACCCGAATTTTCCACGGAGGCCGTACTTTAACGTTTAATATCTCAGTCATTTTTGAAGATAGGAAAAAAATAAAAGCAGGTTCTTTTTCTCGAGTTACATATTTTTTAGATATGCTGATAACAAAAATCGTTGGTGTGACTCATTAGGTTTAGATTTGTATGGACACTGACAGACTGTTAACAGACTGTTGACAGTCTGTCACATTTATCTTTCAGAAACCCAAACTACAATTAATTGGAGAATTAGGAAATTTAATTTTAATTGGCGTTTCGGAAACCGGCCGTTAATCTTAAAGATATCCCATAAACCCATGGTATATGCAATCCACCTCATAGTTACTTTGTATTTGAGGAGGAAAATCAGCTCCTTTGTTTCACCATGTATGCAGAAATCATTGTTGCGTATATATTTCGCAACTGTGGTGTTTTCACCATTATAACGGGGTGGTGTTGGGCCTTATGGTCGGTTGTAGGACTCGACGCAGGTCGTGTGCTGAAATTATCACTAGCGAAGCTGAGAAACGATGATGAGACACACCACCACCAACGTATTGGTTTATTTTTTATTACGCACCATAATTATGTACCATGCATGTAGATTTGTTTTGCCGTTCATCTTGTTATGGTATTTCTCGGGTTTTGCGCATGCTTTATTTATTAATTTCATTGTTTTCAATACATAATTTGTTCTAACCTGAAAATATTCCTCTATTGTACAATAAGAAAACCAAAAAAAAATCTTTTAATTATCAACTATTTCTTCATACAATATTATTATTTATAGGTCAAATGAAAGAACATCAAGTGCGTGACCACAACACGGTTGAAAATGCTACACCGCTCTGCTCTGAAGAACATTTGATAAACCAACCCAAGGTAAGGTCCCACCCAAACTGACTTGCGCTTAGGGTGCGTGCCGGTTTTTCGCCGGACACAGAGCCGGTTCAATACAACTGTACCTATTATCGAGGTGTTGACTGACAAAGACAAACATACAAAACCGGCTCTGTGGCCGGCGAAAACCGTCTCGCATGAACACTAGGCTAAAACCACTAGAAACATAACAAAACAAAACATTTAGTGCCTATTCGAGTAACTGATGTCAGTTCCGTACACATTTATCGAAAAATGCACCTATTTGCAAAAACTAATCTTTACTATTCCACTAGATTCTAGAACATCTTTTAGAGCCTGCGCGCATTTGTGATTTTTAGTCGGCCGATAGATTAGTCGGAATCGTAACACGATCGTGATCAAACTGTCGGCCGATAGTTTGGTATTGAGAGCCTGCGCGCACTTATGATTTTTAGTCGATCGATAGTTTGGCGATAGTTTAGTTGAATGCAGTGCGTGCACATTACCGACCGACCGATAGTTGTGCAATAGTTTGATCGTACAACTGTCGATCAGTCACTTTCGATAGTTCGATCGGACGATACTTAATTCGTCAGTGCGCACACTGCCTCATAAGTCGATACTGAATCCGAGAACGATTAAACTTCGTGATAGCTCCAACAGTATTCTAAAGGTGATTGCTGCCAGACACGATTGCCCCATTCAAAGACACTGGGTCGCAATTACATTGGGGCCTAGAAAGTACCTAATATAAAAGCTTAATACTAACATAGGATTAAGGAAAAATTGTTACTAACATAAAACACCTATTAAGATATGGATGTAATGAATAGTATCTAATTACAATCTGAAATAAATGAGTTAATAATAATAATAATAATAAACTATCGCCCGATTAAAAATCACAAAAGCCAGCTCTTAAACTCATACAAGTTTTTTTCCACGATGGTCGTAGCTCAGTGGTATAATAAAGGTTGCGTATCGTGTCCATAGAACAAAGCGCGTCCGCCGGTGAAAGACACTGCGAGCCACAACATCATGGAGTCCTACGAAGATGTGACGTTGGTGCTGCCCGACGGCTGGCTCTGCCGCGAGTGCGACACGCCGCTCGACAGCGACAAGCACTTCCTGTGAGTCATCTACTGGTGTCACACCCTTACAGTGTCGTCCATACAACATGGAGTCCTATAACACGTGACGTTGGAGCCCGACGGCTGGCTCTGCCGCGAGTGCGACACGCCGCTCGACAGCGACAAGCACTTCCTGTGAGTCATCTACTGGTGTCACACCCTTACAGTGTCGTCCATACAACATGGAGTCCTATAACACGTGACGTTGGAGCCCGACGGCTGGCTCTGCCGCGAGTGCGACACGCCGCTCGACAGCGACAAGCACTTCCTGTGAGTCATCTACTGGTGTCACACCCTTACAGTGTCGTCCATACAACATGGAGTCCTATAACACGTGACGTTGGAGCCCGACGGCTGGCTCTGCCGCGAGTGCGACACGTTTTTTTTACTCACACCAATGAGTCACACCAACACATCAAAATATGACTATAAAAATGATTGCATTTAATGCGCGTACTCGTGCAAGTAATAACAGTTTTTGTTTTATCGAAATCTGTCCAGGATTTCCAAAGTTACAGCGTTGTAAAGTTTCACCAGCTTTTGTAAATTGACTTTCCTTGCGCGCTATTGCGATGACGTCATGTCGCAGTGACATCTCCGATTGTGGCTGCTGCGGGTGATTTCCGCGCAACTGGTGCGTTTTTGGCGCTAGTTACAGTACATTTTCTTTGTTCTAAGGTTATGGTAAATGATTAGTATTCGATTTCGACCGCGCGCAGCCGCACTCTAAAACTGTCACCTACTGTCCATTTGACGGCTTCGTGTTATTGTTGATCGAAGTTTGACAGTTGCTATTTATATTGACAGAATACCGCCCGCCATTACGAAAGTTGATTTAATTTATTAATCACGAAAATACAACTTTATGTATTTGAAGGTGTTTTTTATGGGCTCAATACAAAATTGATCATTGATCGACTATAAGAAAAATAAATAAATTTATTGCGAAACCGTGAGAGCGCAACTCTAATAGCCAAAGGAGAAAATATACGGAAGCGCCAAATCTCAATCGCGATGTGACGTCACACGTTAATTCCATTGGCTCACCCGAATTTTTTGCGGAGGCCGTACTTTAACGTTCAATATCTCAGTCATTTTTTAATATAGGAAAAAAATAAAAATATATTCTTTTTTCTCGAGTAACATTTTTTTTAGATATGCTGATAACAAAAATCATTGGTGTGACTCATTATCCGGTACATCCCACTATCCCTATTGTCTTGATCCATGGAGATAGTGAGAATACTGTTTCAATCGATTATGGTCGAATGCGATCTTTAGGCATACCAAACGGCATGTTGGACTCGGTCACACCTAGGGCGTCATCGCGTCAAGGCTGGGCGGTTCTTACCCCTAGCGAGCTCGTAAGCTCGAGAAGGGGCCGGACAGAGGGAGGGAGCTTACTCCCCAGCTCCCCAAAAGGCTACCCACTCGTGGTGGGCAAGCCAGGGCCCTATTTCACAACATCGACAATTGTCAGAGACATATGTCGAGTGACAATTGTCAAGCGACAGGTGACATGTGACAATTTTGAAAATTATTTTCTATAGAAATGCTTATAAAACGTGACAGGTATTTTGTTACAATTGTTAATGACAATGAGGGATTTCTGACAGATGATTAAAAAAGAAAAAAGTTAGTTCCAAAAAACTCAACAGATGGCGTTCATCAGACATGAGTTTGCTTTTTTTTAAATTTGCTGGCAAGGGCCCTGTTTAACCATTTTTACAAGTCTACAATTATGTAAGAAAGCTAGTGAAGTACTTGTATTTTTACTATAGTAGAACATCAGAATCACAAGTTGGCGGCCATTTTAGAAGAAATCATTCACTATAATTACGAGTGTAATGTCAGTGACATTGACATTAAGATAATAGTAGATTGTATTACAAGGGAGCAAAATAGCATATTTACGACGAGGGCGCTATTTTTAATCCAGAGCGCAGTGAAGGATTCTATAGTAGAATCCTGAGCGTAGTGAGGGATTCTAAAGTAGAATCCTGAACGCAGCGAGGGATTGAATATACGTCGCCCGAGGTGAAAATAATTTTGCGGCCGAGTAATACACTCTACTTTCATTTCGAATTTATGGAAAGTAAATACACTTTGCTTTTCATCCCCCTATATAAGAAAAGCAACAAAAACAACTAAAACTACCTGGAAAAATAAAAGAATGGTGGCGGGGGGCATCGCCTTCTCTATTTTTTCTATTATATTAAAAAAATTTGAAGTTCAATTTAACAAAACATAAAAAAATATATGTCCATCGGATGCCTCCTATGTATCTCCGGGATACCATAGGGGGTTGAAAATTTTGTTACATTTTAGCTTCGACGCACCGTTTTTGAGATATTCTCATTTTTATAAAATTCATTTTTGAAACAGTTCCGGCCCCCCCACCCCATACAACATCAGTAGAAAACTTTTTCATTGCCGATGAGATAACTCTATGGTTGACTGTAACCAAATTCAGTTCTATTTTTAAAAATACTTTTACACCCTAGGGTGCAACGCAGAGTTTTGAACCCGCTGCTCAATTTAAAGGCCTGATCAGACGAGGGACTGTCCGCCGAGTACTTTTTTGTCCATCGATATAGATCTCTTATAAATTGTATCGAAAAACGCACACAAGGAACTAAAAGTACCGCGGACAAAAAGTCCCCGAAAGTACGGCGGACACCGAGTGACTGGACCGGACAAAAGTTCGCGGTAGTCCCCGAAAAAAATAGAACAAACGTAAATAGGCGTAACAACGCACACAACGAACTTTAGTCTGCATTGAGCGCCCGATAGTGAAGTACGTCTTCGGGCAACAAATGACCGCACACTATATGCGTTGAGTCCGCGACAAGTACCCGGAGGAAATATTTTGGACGTACAGGGACTTTTTGTCCCACGGGGACAACAGTCCTTCGTCTGATTAGGCCTTAAATATACATCACTTTTCGAATATGTGAAATGAAAAATATTTATCAGCCAATGCATTTATATGTCATTAGGTATTCCAATGACACTCTTTTTTGTTACCGTAAAAAACACTTCTTATTTACTTCGTGAAACAGAATTTACAAGTCCATGTTACATTTCGAAGCTTGTGAACTTGTAAACTTGTATCTTTCGAGAAGTAGGCCCATCTCTTTGTGGTAATAAACAATAGAGGTGAGTGGATTCATGTCTGGTCAGCGACATCTATCGAGCTAATAAATAAACTTTTTTTTTTTAATTTGCTGGTAGAAAATCTCTCATTATATTGTGAAACAAGAATTATTTTTCATAGTCGACATATTTGTAGATTTGTCAGTAAACCTTGACATGAGATAAAAGCTGTGTCATGCTTGCGTTACAATTGTAATGTTTCGTGGTTAACTTACGCGTATTTTCAAAATGGCTCTCCGTGAAAGTAGTGTTGACGATAGTGATTTCCTCGACATATGTCGCTGACAATTGTCGACGTGGTGAAATAGGGGCCAGATGGGGCGTACGGGAGAAGGCACCGCTACCAACTGAACTCCTTTCGAAGACCTGCGCCTTCCCCGAGCCTGTGAGTATGTGTCAGCGTTGTCAGATGTCCGGACTTTGGCGGGATGTACAGTGGCACAAACTTTTCTGTTCCGGTGACAGCAGCGCTATGTACTCTTTTCTTTTTTTTTGTAGCAATTTAACCGGCCCTGACTTAGAAAAATGGAAAATAAAGTATTTAGAAAAAATCGACCCGTCTCACAACCAGCTCCGATGGGACTCGAACCCACGACCTTTCGCTATCCGGGCGACTGCTCTAACCACTGAGCTACGGAGTCGTTGAACGACTAAATACTTTATTTTCCATTTTTCTATGATAAAAATTGCATTGTGAATGCAAAAAAAGTAAAAATTTAAATAACGGCCCTGACTTCTAAGACCTTCAGCCGCCAGCAGCGTTATGGTTGGACATCAACTTGACAGCAAAATAACATTAAAAAAAACATATTAGTTTCACATTTTGACCACCGGAACAGAAAAGATTGTGGCACTGTACATATTGAAAGTCCCGCGCGGAACAGGCTTAGTACCTCTTTTCGGGGCTTTTTTAAGTATATTATTATATTTAAAAAAAGAATAAAAAAATTATTTTCTATAGCTAACATCAACATATTTTTCTTATTATGTCCCGCTTTCGACAAAAGACTCACGCTTTTTTACTCGAAAGGTTTCTTAATCCCGCTTTGCCCGAAAATAAATCTGGCAACGCTGGAATGTGTTCGTAGAGATCGGTGGGAGCCACGTGGCTCCGACCGATGCTCAAGTGGCACTTTATTTTGTAATTATTTCAATTTTTATGTGTTTTGAACGCGGTTTTCGGTGTTTATAAGAAAAATAATTCTATTTACTATATAATATATGATCCGTAACAAAAATAATAATAAAAAATTCTTGAAAATTTGCAACGAAAAAAAAATTTTTTTTTTCGAAAAATATAATATTATTGGTTTTCCATATATTATAATTTTATGCGATAGGTTTTTTCATGTACATTCTAAATATATATACTTTTCATATGTTATTTCATCGATAACTATGTGAAAAAAAATTATTTCGATATTGTATTTTGTTTACACAAAAGTTGAGTTTCAACGTCGATTATAAAAACAAAACATCTCGTTAAAGTGTCGGATAAGTTTTATCCGCCGCTATGACTCATATGCTGCTCATAAATGTAACTTCCGTCGTCGTGCGCACAAACACATGTTTGGGAGAGCCCAAACGCGCGCTAAGATGCATTGTTTACGTAAAAAATGAGCCTGTAATTTGATACCCCTGATCGTCGAGAGGTTAACATGCTCCACACGACCCGGGGAGAGTGGACCGTTCGGGCTCCACCCTACAGGGAAAACAGGGTCTTACTACGCCCCCTCTTGCGACTAGGGGAGATCGAGACGCGCACGTTGGCGTCTCATTCTACCCGTTCGCGCACGTCTGTTGGGTCGCTGCGAAACGTCCGCCTCGCGAACTCTCTCCGCGGCATCCTTCTGCGAGATAAATAATAAATATAAAAATAAAAATACTTATTTTTATTTTTATTTTTTTGCATTCACAATGCAATTTTTATTACTGAAAAATGAAAAATGAAGTATTTAGAAAAAAAATCGACCCGTCTCACAACTATCCATCCCATCGGAGCTAGTTGTGAGACGGGTCGATTTTTTCTAAATATTTACTTCATTTTCCATTTTTCAAAATAAAAATAGTTTATTTCATTTACATTGAATACAAAATCAATTCGGTGGTCAGAACCATCCCAGGAAGCATCTGAACAGGCCTGTGTTGGGTAGTTCTGCTCTTCCTTAGACCAGAATACAGTAAGTTTTAAGTGTGTAAGTATGTACTACTATAAACTATTTCTAAGCTAATTAGATTAAATTATTTGTGTGTGTCTGATTGAGAGTGAAAGTGGTATTATGAGTATTGTGTGTGTGTGTGTGCGTGTGTAAGATGCTAGGTCATTTCAAAAAACAATAATAAGGACACAGAACAAAATCACAAAGCATTCTTAAATAATATATCTTCTGTCTCACAATATCCTATGGTCACGAGTAGGGCTTGAGAACCGGAACTCCGGTTTAGGCTAGATGGTTTCAGCATCGTTTTGTAAAACCGGAGTTGCACAGCCAAAATCGGAGTTTCTATTTTGAAAATAATATAAAAAGTTTCCACACTCACGGGCACGACTCATGCATTAAATAGTTGCACTGTAATTTTTGAAAGCTAATAACCTTTATAAAACAGTTGTCATTAACAAATTGCCTATAATAAATGCGTTATCTGATTTTAGAAGCAACTAGATAGCTCAAGTCACCGTAATGCCCGAGCTTCACCTGCGTCTAATGCCATTAAATTAGCGCGCTATTTGATATAATACACAGGTGTAGCTGGGTCTTAGCGCACTAATTTGATACAAGTAGCGCTCTAAGACGCGCATGCCGTTATTAACGCCGCCGTTAGGCGTCACGCAGGTGAAGCCCCAGCATTATGATGAAACAAGTCTGATTTGAGGCTTCGGTTCTTTCTTACTAGCTAATCTAGCTATAGATCAATAGTATCTGATGAAAAAACTTCGATAGTCTCAGACCCACTAGGGAGTTAAGCAGCTGAGCCTCTTGCATAATTTCTCCCAAACGCCTTTTTGTGGGCCAACCAGTCTTTTTTATAACACTCAATCAGCTCCCCCATCCTTTTGTTGTCGCGTTTAAAGCGAATGTTTTCCTCCGACTCGGTCAACCCGACCGCCTCCTGAAACATCTCAAGCCGCCGTACTAGCCTCTGTCACGTCCTTTTTAAATTCCCTCTTCATGTTGCCAGATTTAGCCACTATATCCAACAACTTATCGGTGTGCCGTTTTACCTCTTTCTGTAGTTCAACAGTGGACTTCTTGGGAGGGGAGTCTCAGGTGAATACATATTCACTCGGAGAGACATCCGCTATGGTGGAAAAATTTTGGGCTATCAGGGTGATTTTCCGGTTCTGGACCCTTTTCCCTACCTTTTCCTTTCTTCTTTCCCGCATTTTCTCCTCTATTCTTCTCTCCCTCAATTCTAGCTTTCTGTCTAGAATGCAGTCTTTCCATATACTCTAATAAGTCGTCCTGTTCCCTTTCCTCCTGCGTAAGATGATCACGCATATATTTCAGCGTGTACCGTTTAAATGATCCATACTTAGAGTTAGCAGAACTCTGCTTATCTTCGTCCGAACTCAGCAAATCCAAGATTGGTTCAATAATGTCATATTCAAGTTGTTGAGTTTAAAGAGGCATGAATTGTGTGAACACTTCTGTGGTCATCTATAAAATGACATTGAGGTTTAAATTTCCGCTAATGTAGGGTCTGAAGTTAATTATAACAAACGATTTTGAATCCATTTAACTTGAGTAAAAACTTCAAAGGCAAAGGAGGGGTAGTGCGGCGCTGTGAGGATGCGTGAGCCTTTAGCGACAAGTCAAAAGAGGCTTGCCGTGTACTTTCCGCCGCTGTGCGCGCTGCTCATTCAGTGATAATTACCCTTTAGTTGATGGCTTGACCAAGAAGGATATTAACGAATGATACTTGTGTGTGTAGGGGAAGCGCGCGTTGTAGCAAGTGCCCGTTCGTGAGCTCGTGCTACCGCGCGCTGCTGCACCACGGCGGCTACTGCGCCGGCCCGTCCAGCCTGGAGGACGCCCCGCGCGCCGCGCCCTACCGCTCGCACTGCGTGTGCGGCTACAGCACCGACATAGGTATAGTAATAGTAATTATCTTTATTTCCAAGAATATGGTAGTAGATTCAGATGACAATAGTATATTATGATACAAGTGAGCTTAGGTTGCTCATTATACACGAGGCTGTGGGTTGCAGCCCGAGCCGCAGGCGAGGGCGTAAATCAGCCGAGTGTCTAGTGAGTAAGTTGCTCACGAGTTTCATACGCACTTTTTCAACACACTTGCGAGGAAAAACAAACATTTATTGCATACATATTGTATTAACCTAATATTAACTAAGGGAAAAAGCGCGCAAGTTTTTTTTTTTTGCACGAGCCAAATGTGAGGTGATTGATTACATACAGCCATACAGCCTACGTCAAAATAATTAAGTATAATAATAGTGATAAAATGCAAATGTTTTATAACAAATTATTGTGAATTATAAATAATTTGATAATAATATACTTAATTATGTTTTTTTGTCTTAATTAGGGACACATTTATTTATTCTAAAAACGTAAATGGATTTTCAGCCGTATAAAACCTCTTTGTTGTTACAAATAAGAGAGGGCGCCACGCGCTACGTAAACAACTGCTCCGTATAATTTACATCTTTAAAAATACAAAGTCCATTTAATTTAGTGAAAATATAAGTGCAAAGTGTTATAATAACAAAAAACCATGTGCATAAGCATAAGTGTTATCTTTCAACTCTGAACACTAATTAAAACTAAAAATAAAGAAATCTTAAACCAATGAATAGAACGATAAATTTCCAAAATACCGCCCGTGCTGAACAAAAATAAGTGATTTTAAAAGCAAAACTATTAGTGCATTGCATAATGATATTAGAAAATATCGTTACAACATTCCAAAAGTGAAAAAACTATATGTGAAATAAATCGCTTTCTATTCGAATCTTTCCGCTGAAATAAATATAATTGCAATATTTAAATACACCTAGCGACATCTATGAGCGAGTCTACAAATCAACATTGTCTGTGGAAAAGCATGAACCCTTTCAACATTGAGAATGCGTTTTGATTAGAAGCCACAAGAGGGCGATAAATCATAAATATTTAGTTGATGTTATTGAAACTGAATCGATAAATCATAAATATTTATTTAAATAATTGAAGAATTTTGATAATTTTGTGTTAAAATAAGAAATAAATAACAATGTCTGATTTATGCGCAGGATGTCACGAAAAACTACCAAAAAGGGAATTTCTAACCTGCTTTTATTGCAGTTGTAAGTATGACATAGACTGTGCCAATGTATCTAGTCAGCGTTTTTACAACACAATGACTGCTGAACATAAACAGCGGTGGAAGTGTCCGGCATGCTACTGCAAGACACCAAAAACTGGAAATTTGGATACACCTGTAAGATCAACGAATAGCAATACTGTTGAGCAGCAATGTAAATCACCTGAAATAAGCAACGTAACCCATAGAAAAAACACAGGTTCTCGATATAACGACACTTTGGGCTCTGAAGACGCATCATTATTAGGCGACACTATCTGCCCAGAAATCGAGCAAACTAATAAACAAACTGAGTTAACTCTGCAAAGTGTAAGCGACGTGATAACACGAAGCCTTCAAGAAAATAATAAAAATATTATAGCACAATTACAGAACACAATACAAATTGAGGTACAGCGAGCAATGGACTTATTAAGAGAAGAATTTAAACAAGATGTTTGTAATTTAAATGAACAAAATAAGAACAGAATAATTGAAATACAAGAGCTTAATGAAAAAAATTGTAATCTACAAAAAGAAAACGAATTACTGAAAAAAGATATAATAAACAGTTTCAAAACAAAAAAATCCACAACTTTCAGTGATAGCAGGAATGAAAATGATAGTAAAAAATTCGTTTTATTTGGCCTAGAAGAGTATTATAAAGAAGCAGAATATGACTTGTTTGATCGAATACAAAGGTGTTTTCAGGATTTGATGCAGGTGAACCTGAGTGGATACATTGAAGATACATATCGAATCGGTCGATACAATGGAAATGGAAACCGGCCTTTGGTCGTGGAACTGATCAGCAAGAGAATGGTCAAGTACTTAATTGACAATAGTAGCTACTTATATAAAACTGGCCTATCAATATCAGAATTTTTGGATAAGCCTACACGACTGAAAAGGAAAGTTATGCGAGAAAAAATGGTTTTGGCTCGAAAAAGCGGACTTCATGCAGTACTACGGAACAACCAATTATACATAGAGGGGAAAATTATTAATATCAACGAATCACCAGACACTAATGGAACACAAAACTTGTTGGATAGTACGGAAGAACAGGAGTTAACTCCTAGAAAAAATCAAGACAGTGCAAATAGCTATAAGAACCATTCCTTTCGAGAAAACGCATCAAACATTTAATATACTTTACCATAACATGCAGAGCATATACAATAAGCAACATACAATTGAAGCATTTTTACACGATGACCCTATATACCAAGCTATATGCATATCTGAAACATGGTTGACGGAAGAAAAGTTAAATTTAATACATTTTAACGGCTACAAAATAGCAGCCTCATTTTGCAGAAAAAATCGGATTGGAGGAGGTGTATGCATTCTCTTACAAGAGCATATAGAATACATAGAGAAGAAAGATATTACAAGCATGTCCTTAGAATACATTTTAGAAATAACTGCAGTAGAATTATGTAAAGAAAATATGTTAATTGTAGTAATTTATTGGAATAGAAGAGAGGAGAGCATATTTTTAAACCAATTACAAGAAATTTTAAAATATATTAATAAAAAATATACTAAATATAACATTGTCATTGGCGGAGATTTCAACATAGATTTATTAAAACCTAATAATAAAACTTCTGGATTCCTCAATTTAATGTTAGAATATAAAGGAGATGTCCTAAAATGGATTTTTAAAAATCATATTAACTAACCACAGTAATATAAATTTATATAGATACTTAGTCCAAAAACAAAGCTATTGAAGTAATTTGTAAATTTTTAAAGCCCTCCGATTCCGAGAAAATTAATTTTAGGTTTTCATGAAAAAGCTTCTTAAATGCCCGCCATTTGGCTTAAAAAGAAATGTATCCAGAGCCGTAAATGATATTGGAAGAAAAAGAAAAGGACTTTAGGTGGTTATCACACTGCCTCCGGTTTCCGCACCACACCGGACGGAGATGCGGTGTATGTGTGTTATACACTGCGGGTTTTGTATGCAAATCAAGATTCTACAGCCAAAGTTAAGAAGCGCACTACCGCAAACTGGAGCGGTGTGCAGTGCAGTGTGGGAATCACAGAACAGAAGAAAGCATTTTGCTGTCAAAATGAAGAAAAGTACCGAATTGATTGACTCTAGTGGACGCAGCTTCATAGAAATTATATTTCAGGCGAATTTCTGCGATTCGATTCGACTCTGGGGGTCTACCGGCTAAAAAATATGGCCATGGACATGGGCTTCATTTGACATTTGAATCCCATATGTCCATATAAGGGCAAAATATAGGCTCAATGAAGACCTGTCCATATCCATATTTTTGAGCCCCGGTAACCCCCCTGCAAGAGTAGCATGACAAACTCGAGAAGTGTTTTGACTTCCTCGAAAGTCTATAATTGACAGCCGAACAATAGATTTGTCTACAATAAAATGTCATTTTTAAGGTTCCATTAGGGACAAAACCTTTCTCGAGTTCTTCATGCTACCCGTGCTGCTTGGTGCGCCTATTGGACGCAAGCCTTAAGCCCTTAGTACAGGATGGCTGATGATGTTGGCCGACCATGATGGGCCATCGTGTACATGGCCAGGGGGTTTGCCCTTATATGGGCATAATAAGGGCTGTAAATGTAAAATGAAGCCCATATTCATATCCATTTTTTTTAGCCGGTACAGGGACTGGGCCCAGGGGGGCTACCGCGTAACTTTATGGATATGAACTTCATACGTTTTTGGAAACTTTAAGTTAATTTCATAAAGAAAATAGCCGCTATCAGTTCCTTGTTTTGTGACGTCGGTTATAACAATAACTAGCTAGCATCGTTCAACAGAACAAAGCAGCAAAAATCTATCAGAATAAGGAATTCAAATGACAGTTGAAGCCCATACCCATATCCAGATTTCTTAGCCGGTAGCCCCCCTGTACACGATGGCCCACTACCCACTATGGTCAGCCAACAACTTTTGAATTTGACATGACATTGACAAAGACAATGTCATATTTGTTTGACAGTTAAGGTTGTTCAGTGTTGCCAAGCATATGTAAATATTTCTACAATAAAAAAAAACAAATTATTTAATTAAAAAAAAACGGAGGGCTTTATAATTTTTATTTTAGCGATTTTGGGTTCTTAATTTTTGTTACTATTACATAAGTCTGATTTTACGGTGGTTAGTTAACCTTCAGAATAAAAATCCAACCTCCATACAAAAAACGGACATCTCCTTTAGTCAACATATAAAAAAACCAACTCATATAACAGGAACATCATCTACGTGCCTAGACCTCATCTTTACGAACTTTAATAATAGATATTTAAGTACTACTGTAAAGGAACTAGGATTTTCTTTTCATTCGGCAACAATTTTACATCTGAAATTTTCTCAACAAACTAAACAACAACAAGATTGGCATACAGAAAAACGAACTTATAACAAAAGTGCAATCGCTAAGTTTAAATTAGAGTTACAGTTAATAGATTGGAACGAAGTAATAGACGAACAAAATAATATTGATGAAAACTACGATAAATTCCATTATAAGTTATTATCAATACTAAACCAGACTATACCAAAACGACGAATTAAAATAAAACCGAAGCCAAAGAAATATTGGTTAACAGTAGGAATAAGAAAATCGTGTAAGAGTAAAAGATTATTAAAAATACTTACAACCAAAACAAGTAACGAAATACTAAAACTTCATTATAAAAAATACGCTAAAACACTAAAAAAAGCTATAAACAGTGCTAAAAAAATTCAATACATTAATAAATTAAAACATTCAAATAATAAAATAAAAACGATGTGGCAAATCATAAATGAGAGAACAAATAAAACAAACGTAAAAGAAAAAAGTAATATAAAGTTAAAAATAGGCAATATGCTAAATTCAGATCCAAAACTGGTCGCAAACTCATTCAATAACTTCTTCGCGTCGATTGGTGAGCTAGAGGCGACACCGGCGGCGGACGGCGGCACTAGTGTGCGCGGCGCGCGCGGACGCCCTGTTCTCAAACCGACACAAAATACCATGTATCTGAGCCCAGTCGACTGTCCTGAGGTGTAAATTATAAAAAGCTTAAAAAATAAAAAAAGTTACGGCATAGATGAACTTCCACCTAATTTATTAAGACAGTGCGCAGAAGAACTAGCCTTACCGTTTACTAAATTAATAAATCAATCATTTAACGAAGGCGCCTTCCCATTACAATTAAAAAAGGCAATAATAAAACCTGTTTATAAAAAAGATAAAAAAACCGACCCAAGCAACTATCGCCCAATCGCCCTTTTGCCAACTGCATCAAAAATTTTCGAAAGAGCCATTTATAATCGCGTAGTGAAATTTTGTGAAAAATACCAAATATTTGATGATTGCCAAAATGGCTTCAGAAAAAACCGCTCCACAGCTTTAGCAGTGTACAAATATATAAACGAAGTAGTCAAAATATTAGATAAAAAACAATATGGTGTCGGCATACTATTAGATATGACGAAGGCGTATGATAGAGTGCAGCATAACATACTACTAAATAAACTGTACGGGATAGGTATTCGCGGCTCCGCCCATAAATGGTTTGCTTCGTACTTGAAAGATAGACAGCAATTCGTTGAGATTGAACACTTCGATACCACTACCAGGAACATCTCATACGTGCGCTCTGATTGCAAGGTAATAAATGCATCGATTCCTCAAGGAAGCGTGGTCGCAAGCCTTTTATTTTTGATTTACATCAATGACCTTCCCAAAGCAACAGAGGAAACGTGTGTTTTATTCGCCGACGACATATCCTTGTTAACTGCATGTCAAAACGATAGGGATATTTATGAAAAACTAAATTTACTTCTTACCAAAACTTCTGACTGGTTACTCGATCATAATTTAAAAATAAATTTTACTAAATCTAAAATATTACCTTTTCATCCACATCAAAAAAGTGAATTAAAATTAAAATTTGATTACAATGGTACAGTCGTAGAATCAGTGAAAGAATTTAGATTACTAGGTATAGATATAGACACCCACTTAAACTGGAAAGCACATGTCCATAGAATGATGTCCAAATTGTCGGGATTCTCATATGCATTGCGCGAAATCAAAAAGACTACGAACATAGAAACAGCAATAACAACCTACTATGCATACGCACACGCCTGGCTGAGCTACGGTATCATTCTGTGGGGCAACAGCACAGATGCAGCATCATTATTCATTCTCCAAAAAAAGCTAATCCGCATAATTGCAAATATAGAACAGACTGATAGCTGCAGGCCATACTTTTTAAAATATAAAATATTAACTCTACCTAGCTTATATATTTTGGAGATGTGTAAATTTGTCAGAAATCAAAAACAGTTTTATACAAAACGAGAAGATTTACCATGCAAGTACACGCTACGTCATAAAAATAAATTAGTATTGCCAAATTCCCGATTAAAACTAACATCTTCAAGTACCTATAGTTCTTCAATAAAAATATACAATAAATTACCTGACATAATAAAAAATGAAAACAATGATAACATATTTAACAAAAAATTAAAACAGCTACTAACTAGTAAATGTTACTATAACATTAATGAATACTTTATGGACAACTCATATATAGAGGCTACGAAATATTAATAATAATGATAATTAATAATAATAACAATGAATGATAATAATTAATAATAAGTAATAATAATCAATAATAATAATTAATAATAATTATTGTAATAATAATTAATAGTAATGATAAAAATAATAAACCAGCATATAAGTACACACCGGCTTATGTGAGTTAAACGCCCCCTCTCTTCTAGCCCAAATTTGCGTGCCCAACAGGGTCCATAACAATGGTCTTTTATTATGTACGTAACATCTCTGTTAACATTATGGTTTAGCAATAAATTATTTGATTTGATTTGATTTGATTTGAAAAAAAGAACTGTATCTATTACCCGCTGAAATTGAAAATGCTCTGTTGACTCGCATATAACTTGCAGTTAGGTACTAACTTACTTTGTAGGGATACTGTATTACCCGGTTAAATTGAAAAGTCTCTGTTTACTCGCATATAATTTGCAGTTAGGTACTTACTTAACTTTGTAGGGATAATTCTATTACGCAACTAGTACTGTAATATTATTATGCACGCGTGGGTTATAGTTCGGTTTATGGCCCTAAGATCGATGTAATAAGGCTCACTTTATGAGCAAGTGTGTTGAAAATAATATAGGATCGACATATTCTGCCTTCGTTCAGCGTGGAAATTATTAAATTATAAACATTAAAATAAAGTTAGTTTTTACACATTAGTTAACATAACCATTCCTTCTTTGTACGATGTATAGTATGATGTCACTACATTGTTGAGTTTTGTGTCGCAAGTGTGCTAGACAAACATCTGTGGCCCTTGTAACTGAACAGCTTGCATTGAATGTTTTTGAGCATCTCGCCACTCTACTGGCACCGCGCCGGATCGCACGATGTAGCGAAAACGCTATAATCTCACATTCACTGTTCCGGTAACGGGAAAGCCATTTGCAATACAAAATTAGCTGTCAGAATGGACTTTATGAAAAATGTTCCAAAGATTATCGCCGGAATAGGTATGCTTGTTACAGTATATTATGTTCTTTTTTCTCACGCATTCGAATTTTTTCAGTGTGGTAATTGGTATGCGAACATTTTGTTTGTGGTTTCTATTGAAAAGTTAGAACGTTTCAAACAAACTAAACTGCCCCACATCACATGTTAACAAATTCATTTTTACAGCCAAGTTCGTATACGAACATCGATTGGTCCGTCCGCTGCGTTCGACTGGTTTTCAATGAAACTTTTTCGATTGACAATACACAAACTGTGTAATATTTGAATTTCGAGCTTATAAATGAGAAGTTTTCTCGATTGCGTGAGAATCGGCCCTCTAAACCCGTGTAACTTTGGTCATTGTAAAACGTATCATGTGTGTAACCAGGTACGGACATGCTGACTCACCTGTTGATGTGCGAGCACAAATCCGCGTACGCGTCGGAGGAGGAATCGCGCGCGAACACCGTCGGCGCCGGCGCCGGCGCCGTCCAGCCGGACGAGCACCGCACGGACGCGCCCGCCGATGCGGTAACTATTTATATATTTATTTTTTCTTGGAAAAAACATCATTCATTTTTAAGGCAAATAGAACAATAGTTGTAGTACAGTCAGCGTCAAAATGATCTAAAGTTCAAACCTACCAAAAGTACCTAAAGATTTGATAAAAATCCAACTTATCAAAAGCCGTAGATGCATTTTCATTTGTTGTTTGAGAACAAATGACAACAAATTAATGATAGTACACCTTAAGGTGTATCGATGAGCTCAGTGGCGCCGCCAATGGAAATAAATCAATTGCATTGCATGTTATTAAAGGCTTGGAATAAAAGTTTCGGTTATTTCGCGCAGGTGAAAGAGTGGAATGCATTTTATAAATATACTTTTGAAAACTCAAACTTACGCAATAAGTCGTGAATCTCAATAGTGCCAAAAGTGGCCACATTTGGCAATATCGAGATCCATAACTTAATGCTCATATTTGAGGCCATGAAAAAACAATAAAAAATTGCATTTTGCTCTTTTATTAGCGCGAAATAACCGAAACTTTTAATCCAAGCCTTTAATAAAATGCAATTGATTTATTTCCATTGGCGGCGCCACTGAGCTCATCGATACACCTTAAAGTATTATAATATGTGCTAAGAGTGATTTTTGTCAAACCTTCAGATACTTTTGGTATAGAAAAATGGAAAATGAAGTATTTAGAAAAAATCGACCCGTCTCACAACCAGCTCCGATGGGACTCGAACCCACGACCTTTCTCTTTCCGGGCGACTGCTCTAACCACTGAGCTACGGAGTCGTTTCTTCTAAATTCTCGATTTTTTTCTAAATACTTCATTTTCCATTTTTCTTTAATAAAAATTGCATTGTGAATGCAAAAATCAAAAAAATTCTAATAACTTACTTTTGGTATGTTTGAACGATTAGTTAGATCATTTTGTCGCCGACTGTACAAACATGCCTTTATCAGTTTTCGTATAAATAGCATCGAAAATATTCATAATACAAGTTAATATTACCAATCGATTTGAATTTTACAATAAAACTTAATTTGCATGATAGCAACAAAAAAACAGTTAATTAAAAAAATATGTAGGTTGGGTAATACGGTATTTTACTGATTTCTTTTTATTTATTTAAAACGTTTTTCGAAATATTAGCTACACAAAACAGTTTTTATTTTGAATTATCTTGAATATTTTCAAAGATATAGGGCTTCAAACTTTATAATTAGACAAGGACAGGACGCTATCTTTGTGACGTCGTGCGTTAATAGCGTCATAGTCACGCCATAGAAGATTTCGTTTTAGAAAGAGACAGCTATAGTCAAAATCAAACAGACTATAATTCTTTTATTATAAAACAGATTCAAATTATATTTTCACATTTGGTATTCTTAATTGCAATATTTTTTAACGTCATCATTAAATATCTACATTTCAACAACAGTAAAATACCCTATTATAGTGGTAAGCCATCTTATGTAAAATATATCAAGTTATGTAGGTACTTTTCAAAGAATATATTTAGCTGTTTTAGTTCATGGCTCTCACACAATTCATCAAAAGTAGTTCATCATCATCATCAGCCATTTTAAAATCCCCACTGCTGGGGCACAGGCCCTTATGGATGGATAAGCTTTCCGCTCACTACTTCTAACTTCGTTTTTGTGTTCTGTGGCACTCGCTCTCTAATATTTAAGATCACAGGGAAGTGCCGCTGAATTATACAGAGTGTTAGTTTAAACAAGGGACATACTCCAGGGGGTGAAGGTACCCATCAATACAACCAATTTTTACTATGGGACAAAGTACGATATCGTAAAAAAAAATCAGCTGTTCCATACATTTTGACCCATTCGGTATTGCACTTTTGTATGAAACAGCCGATTTTCTTTTTCGCGATATCGCACTTGGTCCCATAGTAAAAGTTGTTTGTATTGATGGTGAGTTTCACCCCCTGAAGTATGTCCCTTGTTTAACCCTTAACCACCTAGCATCAGTTATTGTCACACTATCACCTAGTCTGTGAGACTTCGGAGTTAAATGATTCTCGTTTGTAAAACTGTGTGAGATAAGTTTAAGTTTTTAATAAAAAAATCTGTTAGGAACATATTAAACTATTTGTTAAAATAAGAAAAGCACATGAAAAGCCACATTTAAAAGAAAATCTCAATAAAGTAATCAACACTATACTTATAAACTGACATAGTAGGAAAATGAGGTCCATTATAATAACCACATAAGTAGGTACTTCTTTGTACTTTTTTTTATTACTTAGTAATCAGAAAACAAAAAAAATATAAAACATCTCCAAAACAGTAAAAGTTAAACGAAATACCAGGACTTAAACTCACAGATTTTCCGTTTTTTTTTCACCCGGCGACAGTTTTTTACTTACCAGATACAAACGCACAAACATCCGACTGCAAGAAGCGGTTGTGCGGCACTGGGGGGCGCGAGGAAAAGGTACATGGAAGAACAAGTTTATACGAAGCTCGGGCTCAACAATATTCACGATTATAAATTCGTCGGGGTCTGTCAGACCTATGCTAGGTGGTTAAGGGTTAAACTAACACCCTGTATAATTATAATCTTTTAATTTGTAATAATTTTCCTCAATCAGCCCGTGGATAGCGTCCCGGCGATATCGGACTACGCGCCGCCTTCGGTACTCAACACGCAGCTGTCGCTGGATGACCTGGCGCCGCCCTCGGTCTTGCAGTCCGATCAGGTAAATTTTTATTAGTACAAAGATTTTAGGGAATGATAGTGTCCATTAATACGAAAAAAAATTACTACCAGTTTTTTGCATACAATAGTTATTTGTTATACAAGAGAGCAAAATCATTTTTCGCTGCGAGTGCTGAATTTAAATCATGAAATAGCGAAGTAGTCTAAAATATAGACTACTGAGCACAGTGAGTGATTTAAAGGCACGAGACATCAGAAAATTTTGCTCTCGTGTTAAACATACAACTTTTCATCTCTACCAGCGAGAAAAGTGTTACAGGTCAGAAAAACAACATTGAAGGCAACATTTAACAATAAAAAATCATCAAAATTACATAATTAATGATTAAGAGTAAAATTAGTGCAATTATGCAAGTTGAAGGTAACTGTTTGCATTGGGTTCAAAAACTGCACTGCATGTAATTTTTATGAAAACCAAACATGATATTAGTAAGCGATTAATTTTCACTTCATATTATTTACTTATTTTAAATATTGCGTGTTTATTAAAAAGCAATAGTATTACATTCGTATTTATATAATTTGATATTAGAATTCATTAATTTTTCTTATTTTATATTTATATCATGCATGCGACCTCATTTCGTCCATACTCTTTATTTCGAACCTTTGGTATCCATGTATTTATTTTTTAAGCTTTATATTTCATGTCCATCGACATAAAGCTATCTATCTATCCTTTTTGCTCATATTAATTTTAAAAGTCTCATCCTTGTCACTCTATTTCTTATTTCAAAAGTTGGTGTAAGAAATTAAAAAAGCACTTTGCCTCACGCTCGCAGCAAAAATCGATTTTGCTGCGAGTTTTTAGGCGCCAAAAGCGCCCTTTTCGAGCTGGGGAGGTGAAAAAGTACAACAAGTGAAATGTATAGAACAGCTGATTTTTTTTCGCGATTCTGTGGTTGGCCTTATAGTCAAATTTGTTCGTATTGAAGGACACTGTAATCTCTTAAAATCTATGTACAATGAACAAAACCACCAGATATATACACTTGTAAAACTTTTTCGCTTGCATGGACAAGAAGGGCTGCCCATTCTTAGCCCCGCCCCATTTGTTTTTTCTACCAACGAAGATTCAATAACATGCGTTGTCTGGGATTTTACAAAAGGTGGCATTGTTTTTTGTTTAAAATGTTATTGCTATGGGCACTCACTACCGTTACCCATCTGATGTTGTTTTATCCCATTTAACGCCCATTCTAAAGAGACGACAATGCTCCTATCGTACTTTTGAAAGTTTTAGATCCCAGGTAGCTGCTGGTCAACCCAATGACCTTTTGTCTTAAAAACATTATAAAAATATTATTTGTGTTTCATTTGGTTGAGCTGCCCATCTGTGACACTATTGGTGGATTTACCAGAGTGCAGTCCGTTGCAAAAGGTCTTTAGTGCAGTATACTAAAACTGACGTAGAGCCTTACGGTGTATACCTGGTGGTATTGTTGAATGTACAAGTAGCGGCACGTATCTCTAGCGCTGACCGTTATTGCGCAGAAGTAAAAATAAGGTATTTTGGGCCTTGCGCCATACCATAAACATGCGCCATACCGCCATACCACGTCACGGTCAGCGCTAGGCTTAGCAGCACTACTCCCGGAATCCTCAATCACTGAGGAACTGGCTATCTTATCTCTACTGCCGGAACACAATAATGCTGAAAACATCATTGTTATGGCGTCAGATTTAGATAAGATGGTGGTAGCTAGCCAGGTGGACTAAGAACAAGTCCTACCACCAACCAAACCGAATAAGATATTTACCCCCACTGGGAATCGAACCCGGGACCTCTTGGTCTGAAATCGGTGGTGTGAACCACTAGACCACAGAGGCGGTCAAACAGGCTAGTTCAAACAGTTTGATCAAATAAAAATACGAAAATTAGTATTTTTCAAGCCATTTGATTACCCACACCATGAAGCTCGACTTAATACTGAGGTAACTGGAGAGTGCAGTACGAACAATTTTTTGTGACCACAAATTACACAGTAGCTGTCTTCCGTATACGTATGGTCATATGAGACAACTGACAGCCACTACATACTAAATGTCAAATTTGCTGGTGTTCACTTTTTTATTCAGGGTGAGAACTCCAGTTACCTCAGTATTAAGTCGAGCTTCATGACCCACACTCATTAAATTTGATCAAATTTTACCATAGACATACATGCCAATTTGATCAAACCGTTTGAATGTTTATGGCGACCATAACATTTATGCTAAATGACACAGTTCCTGTACCCCAACTTTGTTTACAGAACGATCAGGAGCTACTGAAAGACACGTACGACCGTCCTCTGGCGACGCCGCGCCACGAGGAGCCCCACTACACGTTGGGCGACTTCGAGCCGCTGCCGCAGGAGCCCCCGCCGCAGCCCGACTTTGAACAACTCTAATACTGCCGCCACACGTCTCACTACACACGCCGTGTTCGCCTCACGCTAGCATCGCGGCGACGACATATTTTGCAAGGAGCTTGACGAATGTGGCGGTCACACTACATCCCTCGCATCGCAACTATGCTTGCTATTCTCCTTGTCATATGACAAGTATGTGGCTGCACCATAATACTTTCTAACTACTGTACTTCAACAAGTATTCCAATACTGCTGCAATAAGGAAATACAAGATTGTTTTAATAAAATAACATATTATGACAAAATTATATTATGTATTTCTCAATGTTTAAGTAATACGCTCGTTATTCTCCTTGCCATTTGACGAGTGGCCACACCATAATACTTGTACTTACTTGTACTTCAACAAGTATTCCAATACTTATGCAATAAGGAAAAATAAGATTGTTTTAATAAAATAACATATTATGGCTTGATTGTATTATGTATTTCTGTTTAAGTGATGGGATAGTTAAGCAAATAAAGTTTTAACATACAAATCAGCTATCTTTTCTTCTTCCGTTTTTTCTTAAAGTGCAGTGTAACTTTATTACAAACTCCATAATCTTCAATAGGGCTACAGTTGTTGTCTAATATTAAACCATCATAGTGCAAATTGTAAGTCTTCCATATGTATCTCCAAGATATTTTAACTTTGTTCCCTGTTCTCTTTTGATATATTTCAAAATGTCTTGCTATTGCCTTCTTCAGATCTATAATTTTAGCGCTCTGTGGAACCTACAAAGATAAATTAGGTAGGTATGTAAATATCATACATTTGTGTGAGTGGGGCCCTACTATTGGTAATTTGCTGAAAGCAAAAACATGCTGATAACTTCTATACTAAAATCATAAAAATCCCAATATTGTGCAATTTGGTAATTATAATGATTGAGGGAATTACTCCCTTTGTCTACTTACAATAACTTTTAGGGGAGGCTCATCTTCCCTAGATATAATGATAGTAATAGCTTGACCATGCTCAACAGCAATCTGTAAAAAGTAATGGAACATAAACGGCTGAATTGATTTGGATGAAATTCGACATACCTACAGTTAAAATACTTTTTGATGTGATATTTTCACAGCAATGCTAGTGTTCATAAATTAGAATAAGTTGTCAGTTCTAGCAAAGGAAAAAGTTAGGCAAATTAAAGTCAGATATTGTCACTTCATTTAGAGGTAAAGTTCGTAATATATAATGTTTACATACTTTCAGAGCGAGTGTCGTTTGCAGTTCTTTGTATTGTACTAAACAACCTTTTTCTTCCTAAAAGCTTTGATCAACAATAGTATGTGTTAGGGCCTAAACTGAGTAAAGCGGGCGTCCGCGACGAGCACACGTCGCGGGTCTCCGTCCGGAGACACGCGCGCTGGCTCCGTGGAACCGCATCACATAGCGCTATTGACTGAACAAGCCCGTGCGTGCTACCGCTGGGCCGCCTCCCCGCGACGGGTGCCCGCAACGGAGCACTTTTGTATGAAACCGCGCGGGCGTCCGCGTGACGCAGTTTAGGCCCTTATTGTTGATCAAAGCCTAAAAGTCATAATAACTAACCTGAGAGTTAATTTCTTCTAAAATTATATCACCAGGAAGATCCGATAGTAAAGGATCAGAATTAATCAAAGCGCTCATAGCGGAGTTACTGATCTCAATAAGATCATCATGCGACAGCGTATCGGCGATCTGATCCATGATTTTAAGCCGGTTACTTCATTTTATACTTTTTATAATGGAAATGGAATTAACATTTACCTATTTGTAAACAAACGCAACAATAATAACATACAACAAACTGCAACAGATGATAACCACAAATATGATAATGATAATTGATAACGCAGATCTGCAACTGTATTTATCTTTTTATGGCCAATTTTAATAATTTGGCCGATTGAACTCAGGGTTGCCAACTCAATACCACAAATTGGTACTAAACGACATCTAAAATAGTGCTAGATTAGTATGGATTTCCAAAAATAGTGCTAGATAATTTGAAAAAAGATTTTTGATTGTGAATGAGGCTTATTTCGATTTTATGCGTTTTTTTCGTATTTTGAATGACGCTTATTTTTGCATTCATTTCTGTTTTGCAAAATATACACATTGCTTTCAAGCTATTACCGAGTGGTCTATCTAAGCCATTTCTTGTATTTCGGATCGAACGATCCGATCCCACTCTTTCCCGAAACTTTGAGCATACCTGACTTTTTTTTTGCTTAAATGAATATCCATTTTCGTAACTCACCACGCACTAAGCTTTTTCGTCCGTTTTCAAGAAGCAAATCATTAATCAACAAACAAGACAAAGTAAGTAAGACTTACATAACTATCTTAAAGAAGATCTAGTCAAGTCAGGCCACGCAGGTCAAATTATATTAGCTATGGGATTGCGTAAAGTCAATCGTATTCATTTGACAGTTCATATTGTATCATAATAAATGTCATTCCATACAAATTGCAGCCGATTGAATACGATATGAACTGTCAAATTAATACGATTACCTTACGCAATTGCACCCCTGATTTCCTTTGCATAAAGCGTTTTGTTACTGACCGCGTGACTGCCTTTTGTTCTGCGGCAACCAGAAAATAATCAGCATGAATAGGTGCGATTTAGTGCTAGATTTGGTGCTAGGTGCTATATGCCGTTGTTTCGTGCTGGACTTATGAAAATAGTGCTAAATCTAGCACCGAAAGTGCTAAGTTGGCAACACTGATTGAACTATCCAAACTATTCCAAACCAAAGTGAAGTGTCAGTGTCAAAGTGTCAATGTCAAAACAATATAAAAAAAACAAAGTGCCACAGATGGAGCACTCTGAAAACTTTTAGTGTGTGAGGTATTCGTTCAGGGACCGGTAAAAACCGGTACAACTTATGTGAGTGGCTATGGACTTTGAAATAAATTAAAAACGTTTAAATGCGTCGTGGCTTGGAGAGCGCCACGATAAATTTAAACAATGAGATAAAAAATCATTGCAATAAGTTTTTTTGTTACTATCCTAAAGTCGCATGTACACATTGGACCAATCATTGGCTAATACATCGTACATTGACACCTTTGAACGAATAAGTTTAAGAAGTTTATTGGCCAACGTGTACAGCCGACATAAAAATGTGTGGCTGTGATCTCTTATTATCTAATCTGTCAGTTGACTTGACTTGTCTATGCCTCACTCACCTCCTGAACTTTATGGTGTAATGAATGAAAATGAAGTAAAATTATATTTTGAGGTTAATTTCGTCAATCGTAAACCGTTTTTATTTTATTGCACAATAAAAAAACTAAATAACAACACAACATGGATAGTTTATCAACCGGGTCACTAAGTGGAGTTCAGAAGGAGGAGTTAATGGACCAAGTAAAACAGCAAATAGCAATAGCAAATGCACAAGAACTCCTCACGAAAATGTCAGAGAAATGCTTCAAAAAGTGCATCAATAAACCAGGCACTGCTCTAGACAACTCCGAGCAGAAATGCATAGCTATGTGCATGGACAGATATATGGATGCCTGGAACCTCGTCTCACGAACGTACAGCAGTCGTATTCAGCGCGAAAGGCACAACATGTGAAAACCCATTCAGTGTTGCAGAAATGTTCAAGAGCCAATATTGCATTATTGTAAATATAAACTACTTAGTAGATGCAGAGTATGTTTCAAATTGTGGGTTGCTGCTAGCAAATGTTATGTTAATGTGTTCAGTAAAAATGTTTTAGGTTGTTTTCAGTGGTTTTTATGTAACTCAAGATCATCTCCAAAAATTCTCTCCTTCACAAAACTACAGAATTACTTATCTAGTTAAGAAAATTCATGGAAACAAATCTATGTATAATGATAAATTAAGACTCATCTAGAGCTATTGTATAGGTAGAGCCAACATGCACTTGTGATTTTTAGTCGACTAATAGTTTAGTCGGAATCATAAGACAATTGTGATGAAACTGTTGGCCGATAGTTTAGTTGAATGCAGTGCCCGCGCTCACATAGTTCTTCATGCACATTACCGACCGGGAGATAGTTGTGTTGTGCAATAGTTTGATCATACAACTATCGGCCAATAGTTTGATCGGTCGATTTTTAATTGTCAGTGCACGCACTGCCATTTAACTTTAATCCGAGAACAATCAAACTATCGCCCAATTAACAAGTGCTCGCTTACTCTTAATGAAAACAAATTTAAGCACAAGTCAATTTATTTTTATAATTCACCCTTCAACATCTTTTTTCTGTATTGATACAACTTCTTGATCCACATTTCTTTTAATTCTTCCTCACTAGGTATTGCCTGTAATCAATCAACAAATTAGATGGTAGGAATAAAACCAGAATGAGGTTGTAGGTACAATCTACATTACATTACCTTACATTTATAATACTGACTAGCTGACCCAGCGCGACTTCGTTCCTGTGGCCCTACCCCCTACTCCACCCTACCCTACCCGTACTCTACCCTACCCTACCCCTACCCTACCCTACCCTACCCTACCCCTACCCTACCCTACCCCTACCCTACCCCTACCCCTACCCCTACCCTACCCTACCCTACCCTACCCCTACCCTACCCCTATATCCTTCCTTGGACTTCCACGAACATTTCAAGACCAAAATTAGCCAAATTGGTCCAGCCATTCACGCGTGATGCCGTGACCAAGGGAAATAGGGATTCATTTTTATATATATAGATTACTGGGCAAGGTTACCTCAAAGTATATCTGTAGATATCCTTTGAGGTAACCTATGCCATAACTTATACACATTCAGGTATGAATCATAACGAAATTACAATGGACTATCCTTGCACTAATGTCAAATATTAAGTCTGTACACCTCAACACCTTCCAATACATAGTGTCCTTCATCATCATCATCATGTCAGCCGAACGACGCCCACTGCTGGGCATAGGCCTCCCCCAAGGATCTCCACAACAATCGGTCCTGCGCTGCCCGCATCCATACATAGTGTCCTTACTTTTGATAAATTTCATTCAAGAGAAACCCACCAGTTCTGTGCAAACATACAGTAACATCCTCGTGCTTAGCTTTCTTATAAAAAGGTATTAATTTTTGAGAATTAACTTACATCAAAGTTTATGATGGAATCATCTTTTTTAACTTTTATGTCATTTTCTGGAACAGTCACAGTTTGTGCATTTAAGTCAATCACAATATTCTGTGACTGTTTCTTATTCCTAGATGATGTAAATGCTTTTTGAACAAATGAATCACTATTGAGCTCAGCAAGCAGGTTCCGATCATGTATTGTAGGCATATCTTCTTTTATTTCCACTTCCTTGTATTCATAAGTTGGAATCTTGGTCATGGTCAGACCAGCAGCTTCTGCTGCTTTTATAGCCTTTTCCAATTTTGTTTCAGTGTCGTCCAAATTAATTAGTTTTAATGGGAGCGATCTTTCTGTAATATTAAAGAGAGAAAAAAAGCATTGAAATGGTTTGTTAAAAATGTGGCCATTTAATTGAATAAAGCTTCGTTCAAATTGAGGTGAATCCCGCGCGGGACACGGGACGAGATTCGCTCGCGCCGAATGCTTCAGCTAACTTGCATGGACGTGTTCACATTGGCGCGAATAGTTGCACGTGCTGCAGCGAAATATACGCGGGATATTTAGTGCCTGATGATAAGTGTGAAACTCTCCAAATTCTTTGAGTTGAGTACTCAGCTCATGAACCTATTTTCTTCTTTTCTTCCTCACATCTTGAGATTCTTTCAGTTAATGCTAGTAACAACAAAACCTCAGTTTTGATATCAAAGGACATGTTTTGCTATTGAAAAATCAAAAATAATAACGCGCGAGATTCGCCTCAATTTGGAAGGCTAAGCGAGCGAGAGAATCGCGCAGATTCCCATCCCACATCCCTCAATTTGAATGGAGCTTTAAAGTGGAAACATTAAATTGAGACATACCTGCATCATAGGAACTAGACCTGCTACTAGAAGAACGTGACCGTTTGGCAGATTTCTTGCTCTTATGCTTCGCTCTGCTTCTGGAGCTTGACCTCGAGTGCGAGGGATCTCTAGACACTGATCTCCGCGAACGCTTACCACGCGACCGAGACCGTCTTCTCGCCTTGGTTTCATAGCGGTCCCGAGATGCACTTCGAGAGTAGCTCCTCCTTTTATATCTCGAGCGTGAACTAGAGCGTTTCCGCCTGTGGCTGCTGGATTCTGACCGGTCCCTTGATCGAGAACGACGCTTATGTTTCGTTTTTGATTTCTTTCTTTCGTAAGAAGAGTCGGAACCCAGAGATGAACTTCTTCTATCGCGATACCTACTTTTATCACGAGGCATTATGATATTAACAATCACGTACCTATTAAATTAATATATTGCGCCGTACAACAACAAAATATCCAATGCATCCAAATAAAAGTAGTGATTACATGCTCTTTGCATCCAAACCACAAATTATATGATCCAAACAAATCACCCAAATTGTCGATCGATCTTTGCTTTTTTTGATCTACTGTCACTGTCAGTGTCAGTGCCATACTGCCCACAAATACCATAGATATACATCTATGACAAATACTGCCAGTGTCAGTAAGTCAACTGTCATCAGGGCTGCCATGTGCGAAATATCGCAAATCTTGGGAAAAACGATTTTGTATGTTATGATTATGATATGAGCATGAAGCTCGACTTAATACTGAGGTAACTGGAGAGTGCAGTACGAACAATTTTTTGAATACCACAAATAACACAGTGGCTGTCTTCCGTCTCACCTACACTTTAAAAAAATACGTATGGTCATATGAGACAACTGACAGCCACTACCTGCCACTACATACATAAACATGAAGTTTGACTTAATACTCTGAGGTAACTGGAGCTCTCACCCTGAATAAAAAAGTGAACACCAGGAAATTTGACATTTAGTATGTAGTGGCAGGTAGTGGCTGTCAGTTGTCTCATATGACCATACGTATTTTTTCAAAGTGTAGGTGAGACGGAAGACAGCCACTGTGAAATTTGTGGTCACAAAAAATTGTTCGTACTGCACTCTCCAGTTACCTCAGTATTAAGTCGAGCTTCATGTACATAAATGTCAAATTTGCTGGCGACACTTTTTTATTCAGGGTGAGAGCTCCAGTTACCTCAGAGTATTAAGTCAAACTTCATGGATATGAGGCTATATACGTTGGCCCAACCATTGGCCAATATATCGTATATTGACACTTTTGATCGAACAAGTTTAACACGTTCTCTGTGCATGCCCAACATATGGTGCATTTTGAGGTTTAAATGCTACGTGCGTGCACCACATATGGGTCACGCCCTCTTACAAAGTAATAGGCCTGTGAAACTTTGCACGTATGAGTTACAGCTTTCCAAATGGCTTACACGTATAGGCTATGAAATTGTTCATAAAAATGTCGGATTACCGGACGGACATTTTGATCGGTGTTGCCAGGTCCTCATTTTCAAAATTAAACAAAAGAATGCAGTAGGTATGTTTTTATTTTGAACCAATTAAGTGTTTTTAATTACAAATAATAAAGATAAGTGCAAAATTATAAACTATATTGAAAATCACAACTTTTTTGAGGATAAAAACAGGAAACAATCACAACTTTCACTCGCTCGGGTATTCTTCTCAGCGATCTACTGCGGTGCGGGCTCGAACTTTGCGCTCATTGCCCGGGCGGGATCTCCGGGAGCGACTACTCCCGGGTGGCCGAGTGCCGTCCGTGCGCGGCCGTCCTTCTGCGGACGATTGGCCGGTTCAGTACTGTTTTGACTGGAGGGACAACAGATACAAGAGCCCATTAATGAGGGCTGCAAGGGGGTCTGTGTATACATAGTAGGTATCATATGTGACCTTACATTCATTACTTAATTACATCTGTAATCTGTATGACAGCCTACACAAATCAAACTATCATACAGGTTGTTGCCAGAGTTCTTTCATAAAGTACCTATGTACTTATCAAAAGTTAATGGATTTTATTAGTTATAAATTATCTGCTTCGCTTTATCTTAATATATTATTATATAGAAATCTGATACAGGAGGCCAAGAGTATTCATGCAGTTAAGGTAGGTAATGATGCAAAGTAGGTCTGTCAGTTGTCTCACCTGGATGATGATGATTTGTCCCTCAGCCAGACTCTAGCCCCCTCGCCATCTTGGTCAGGTTGACACACCTGCGGTTAGACAATTCTTATGATCATACAGTCATGTACAATCATTAAGCACTCAGCACATATATTCTCATTAAAGTAACACATGTAATCAACATGAAATTTAGCATATCAACTTGAGTTTGTTATGTCATTAGGAGTGCAATCTCACATACTTTGTGAAGGACCTCAGTCCTCTTTATAGCTTGTTTACCTTCCGAAAGCATCGGCAGGTCTTATCGTGTCTCAATAGGTGTACTAGTGCAGACCCTACGGTCGGCACACGCCCTAGTCTCAACTACGGTCTTTTCAGACCAACCTTTATACCTCGTGATAAGATTGCGCAAACTTAACATGCAGGCCGCCATCCAGTGGCAGGCGGCCGTGCGGGCGAGCTCTTCAAGGGCTCATTCTTTTATGGATACTCATCCAATCTTAGTTCCCTGACAAGGGACAGAATTGCACACGCCTTATGACATAAAACAACAGTGATTTGTAAGGACATTACCTCTCTGTACGATGAAACTGTACCACATCCCATCAGCTCAGCGAGTTTCGTGGGCGTACCATTCCATCGTCCTTTATCAACGCGATCCTTAACAGGAACATTATGCATTCAATTCTAAATAAGGTTTGTATAATGCTGAGTACTTAACTTCGGTGGTATTTGAGGCTGGCGGCGAGCAGCAGGCGAAGATCACACATGCCACGATTTACACTTTGAAAACTTGAAAGCGAGTCGACGTTGGAGCGAAAAATGTTGACACTTACCGATCGGAAATTAGCTCTATGGTTTGTATTGAGTGTTGCTATATACAATTATTGTTGGGTTAATTTTGATACTCGCGAACCCTTCGCGACACACCCGCCTCGCGAGTTTTACACTATAGTAGTCATCAAGTCGCGAGTCCATTTATGGATCTTCTCCATTGCTTGGACTGCAGCGGCTCGACGCGATCTCTCATCGCTTGTTTGGTTATTACATTCATGGTTATCTATTGTTTCGTTTTCTAGATCACGTTCATTATAGTCTTGTGCAAGCTCAGTGTCATTTAACGTACTAACGTTCTCTATTTCTTTTCTCGCGTCTTGTGTTGAGTCGTGTCTTACGTTTGTATTCGTGCTCTCATCATCGTTTGATTTATCACTTATCTCTGTGGTTGGATTAGTGTCGACACCTTCAATCTCGATAGACGGCGTTTGTATCGAGTCTCTATCATCGACGCTTATGTTCTCGAGATCCACTTGATTTAGTGCTTTGTCAATGGAAATTTGTGGTGTCTCTTCCTCTTCCACTTCAAGAGGATATAAATGAGCAATTGATCGTGTGAACACATTGTTATCGACTTTTATTCTAGCAACACGGCATAAACCGTCCTTTCCTTTTAATATTTCTACTATTTTTCCTATTTTCCAACTTTCGCGGTTTCTCGTTTCACCTTTAATTTGTACCACATCTCCGATTTGAGGAATTTCACGAGTCCTCACTCTTGCTTGTTTGGGAGAATTTCCGTACCTTTCTCTGAGGCTCAGAAGGTATCGGCTGATGAACATTTCTTTGTACTCATTCATTATCGTGTTTCCACGTTTCCATCCTTCGATGAGTTGTTGTTTAATGGTTGAACCAGAGAGTGGCAAACAATCCATGAGTAATTGAATGTTCAAACATTTTCCTGGTGTTAGGAAATCAGCTGGTTTCAGAATGTGGTCCATATCGGCTCCCACGTACGTAAGTGGTCTGGTATTGACTACGGCTTCAACTTCTTTGATGATCGTCGAGAGTTGATTTTCTCCGAGCATATGTTTTTGAAGAGTTCGTTTTAGGCAATGCTTTACCACTGCTACCAGTCTTTCGTACGCGCCCCCATGCCAGGGTGCTAGTTGAGGAATGAATTTCCATTTTATCTTTTCTGTCGATTCTCTTTCTGATATTACCTCAGCTAGCAGTCTGAACTGAGGTGCGTTATCAGTTAATATAAGTGAAGGAGTTCCTCTAGTAGCAATGAAGCGTCTGAATGCCATAAGACATTCGTCTGTGGTTAGATCTTTGACAACCTCTAAATGTATTGCTCGTATCACAAGGCATGTGAAAAGACAAATCCATCTCTTTTTTATACCATTTTCTGACCTTATGACCATCGGCCCAAAGTAGTCTACACCGACGTATGTAAATGGTGTATTAAACGTTACTCTTTCAGCCGGTAACGCTGGAGTTTTAGGTAGTTCATATGGACCTCTTCCATGCTTTACGCACCTTGTACATTTGCTTAGCGTTTTTTGAATTTTTGCTCTTCCTTGAGGTATCCAAAATTTTTGTCTTATAAGGCTTAATGTATGTGGTACTCCAACATGAAGGTTTTTCTCATGAGTTTCCTTAATTATTCTTTCGGTAAGTTCACTGTTCTTTGGTAGTAGTATGGGATGTTTTGCATCGTAGGATAAATCTGAATGTGTGAGTCTTCCATCACATCTTAGAATTCCATTAGTATCAATAAATAATCCTAAGTTCTTAGATAGGTTTGTTTTCTTTCCTCCATACTCTTCTGGAAATGTACTTTTCTGTAGTTCTTTTATCTCTTGCAGTTGTGAATCTAAAATTTCGTTTGATATTGCTTCTCTCTCTGACGGTGTTATTTTTGGTTGTTTTTCTGTGTTCAACAGACCCTCCCCCATCAGAAGAGAAGTATCCCTTATCGGACCACTAGGCCAGTGTCTAGGGTTTTGTTTTAAAAATTCGGGTCCAGATAACCACTTGTTCCTTTCCTCTTCTGAGGCGGTTGGACGTGTCGCTACGTCTGCCGGGTTAAGTCCAGACGGTACGTATCTTACTATCAGATTTTTGTTGCGCTTTATTTCTTCTAGTCTTTTAGATACAAAAGGTTCAAGTAACTTTTCAGAGTGATACCAATCAATCACTATTTGACTATCTGTCCACAGTGTTAACTGGGTTATGTTCAATGGTAAGAATTTGAGTACGAATTTTATAAGTCTACTTCCAATTAGAACGCCTAATAACTCTAAGCGTGGAATCTTTAAGTTCTCTTGGTCTTTAATAGGAACTAAGCGTGATTTACCTATTATGAAGTTGACTGTGCCTTTCTGTACTATGTATATTACTGCTGCGTAAGCTACTGTAGATGAGTCAGTAAAACAGTGTATTTGTGCCTCTCTTTCGTTGGGTACAGTAATATTTCTCTGTAGGCATATGTTTTCTACTTGTTTCATTTCTTTCAAGATGTTCGTCCACTTGTGAAGTAGATCATTTGGTAATGGTGTGTCCCATTTAATCTGTTTCTTCCATAATTGTTGAAGTAGTAACTTAGCTGGTAACATGACTGGTACAGAGAATCCACAGGGGTCATAAATAGCTGCAATAGTTCTTAAGACTCCTCTTTTTGTGGTTTCATTGTTCTCGTTGACTCTAGCTCTAAGATAAAGTACGTCCTCTTTCAAGTCCCAGTTTAGACCCAGTAATTTTACAGTTGTTTGTGTGGCAGCATCAGGTATTTGTTCGATAAAATCTTTGGAGTTGGAGCTCCATTCGCGAAGATTCATTGAGATTTCTAAAAACATGTTCTTGCTTTCTTTATAAAGGTTTAAAGCATCTGTTGCTGTTTCTACCCCAGTGACTATGTTGTCAACATATATGTCTTTAGCTAACTGTTTTGCGTAGTCTCCATTCGACCTTTGAAGATGGTGTCTAACCGTACCGTTTAAAAGGAATGGACTGGATATGATCCCAAAGGGAACACGGGTAAATCTGTAGTGTAGTAGATTGTCTTCAGTAGCGGGTTTATTGATGTCTTTCAACCATAAGAACCTAGTGACGTCTCTGTCCTCTTCTTTTAGACCAATCTGTAAAAATGCCTTTTCTACGTCTGCCGTCATGCCTACGGCGTGACTTCGGAATTTCAACAGTAGTCCAGTCAAATCCTCCAACATCATCGGACCGCAGTATAGACATTCATTCAGACTCTTTGTATCCTTTGTTTTAGCTGAAGCATCATAGACTATTCTCAGAGCCTTACCTGGTGCTAATATTCCATGGTGAGGAAGGTAGTGGATGGGATGATCACTTGTATCTTTTCTAGGTACTAGTTCAATGATACCCATTTGCAGTTGATCACTTAGTGTTTGGTCGTAGGCTGACAAAGTTTCTGTGTCTAGGCGTTTCATTAGTCCTATCAGGCGTCCGTATGCCAGACCGTAGTTAGTTGGTAATTCAGGTGGGTATTCCTTCCAAGGCCAGCTAACGTGATATCTTCCTTCTATGAATTCGGTGTTTTCATTGAAATGCTTAATAGCTTCTTCTTCACGGTTAGCATTTGGAGAATCAGTAATTCCAAGAGATTCTAAGTCCCACAAAGTTTTCATTGATGTGTTATCTAATGGCAGATCAGGCTCGTTTAATCTAGTTTCATAGGGTGCTTGGAAGTATGTGAGCATTGATAACTCATCCTCATGTTTATGCGTTATTTTGCCTGACAATATCCATCCTAAGTCGGAATTCACTAAGTACAAGTTCTCTTGTAATTTCACCTTTTCGGTTGACATAAGTGAATGATAATAATCATTTCCAATCAGAATATCTACCTTATCTGACAGAGATCCATCATCCGCCAATAAGTAATCCTTTTGATGGTTCCATTTGGTCAATTCTTTGCCATAAGATGAGATACTGCGTGTAATAGATGGTACGACATTCGCATATACTGTCCTTCGCATATGAGTTCTTGATTGAATAAGAAGTTTTACCAACGGGCTATCTAGTTCTTGAGGTTTGTTCGAACCAAAGGTGAATACTGTGAGGTGGTTGTCTTCTTCGGTTTCTAAATTAAGGTCCTGCGCGACATCTTGCGTAACATAGCTTCTCATACTGCCTGAATCTAACAGTACACGACACTTCTTTGAGGTATTCTCAGGTCCTTTGACATTAACAATAGCAGTTTGTAGTATTGTGGCTCCCTTTTCATAGATGTGCATTGTACTGGTAGATTCCTTCCTTGGTACCTCATTCTTTGTTGTCACCTTCCTTGGGAACTCTCTGTTCGGACAAAGTGCTCTATTATGGAGGCCTTTCTTACCGCAGTGTCTGCAGGTTATGTGCTTAGACTTACAGGAGCCTGTTTGATGGCCTTCACGGAAACAAATAAAGCAACGGTTTCTTAATTTTAATCTTCTTTGTTGTAGAGTTTTACTTTCTGTACACTCATCATTAAAATGATCTCCTTTACAAAATATGCAGTAGAGCTTCCTTCTTTTCTGATTAGATCCATGCCCATACTTCTCTTCATTGAATTGAAATTTCCTCTTAGTGTTAAAGGTTTTGTTGAAAGCAGTTACACTACGTTTAATTCCTTTATCGGTCTTCCTTATATTATTTGGTTTTCGGACTTTTGATCCCTTCTCATTTCTAGGTTCTAGTATATGAAGCGTTTCTGTTGTATAACTGGTATCTTCTAAATTGAATTTTTCAGATGTTCTTTTAGCATCCTCTCTCGCTGAGAGTACAATATGGAGTTGTTTTCTCATTTCTTCGATAGTGTCGTTACTTAGTTTCAATTTCAACTCGTATACTATATCCTCAGGAAACTTTTCCAGGATTAAGAATCTCAGATGGTTGTGTTCTGTATTTTCGCCCAGTGAGCTCAATACACGAAGGTGTCTTTCAATCTCATCTAATATTCTTCTACAGTCTTCTTGTTTGTCTGCTCTCTTAAGTTTGTAAAGTGTTGAATAATGAGCATCGACTATTTGGGTTTTCTTTCCATATCTGTCTGTTAAAGTTGCTACAGCAATTTTATAATTTTCGTTTGTAGTCTCAAGACCATCCAAAATTGTCTTAGCCTCACCCTTCACAGAAGCCTTTAGGTACAATAACTTATCGACGTCTCTTAATGCTCTTTGATCAATATTGGAAGAGAATTGATCCCAAAATTGTGTCCATTGTAGAACATCTCCGGAGAATGTGGGCAAGTTCAATTCAGGTAGCTTTCCTCTGCTGATGGACTGACTAGAACTGGAAGAAGAATCAGCCTTGTCCTTTTTGACTTGTATTTTTACATTTAGTTCAGCTAATGCTTCCTCTCCTCTTAATTGTTCTGTCGTCATACTGGATATCTCATCCGCATCCGGATTTGTTGAAGTGTTAAAATATTGATACAATTCGCTATTAAATCGGTGAATTACTGCTTGTAATTTTGATGACACGATCCTTGCTTGTTCTAAATCATCGTAAATACTGTATACCATTTATAACTCATTCATGCATGACACCGTATTAATTGATTTTAGTCAGACTCATTATAGTTAGCCTTGTTTAATTTTAACTTTGTTATGCGTTTACTGTGTGTGAAAAGTGTGTTTGTAGATTAGCACTCTTATTACCTTACAGTAAAAATCATAATATTCATCTATAATAGTGCTTTCATAACTTGTTTTGAAATAATTAATCAAGTATTAAGTTTTAATTATTTAGTGACTTCTTGATCCCATAGTCAATTTTGTGAAACATCTCTAGTAAGTTATACTACTCAACCTAGTCTATAATCATAGCACTAGTTGAGCTAGTTGTTGTTACCTTTAAAACATTTGATCTTATCTAGACTTGGCTCTGGCACTACAGTGCCCCCTTGACCTAGTTACTTGACCATGACACTACAGTGCCCCTTTGACTTAGTTACTTGGCTATGACACTACAGTGCCCCTTTGACTTAGTTACTTGGCTATGACACTACAGTGACCGTTTGCCTTAGTTACTTGGCTATGACACTACAGTGCCTCTTTGACTCAGTTATATGGGAACACAAGAAAGTTCACTAGGCCACACTTCTTATTGGTCACACAGTGTTTAGATTGTATTTTAGCACTAACTTTATCAAACGCATGAAATCACAATCATTTTATTGCTTTTTGTACACTCAATATACCATATTGACCACCAATAATTTTTCACTTTTGACCATAGGTTATCAAACTATAGCACAGTGTGTAAACACTGAACATGAACACTGATTGTCACTTCACTATGTATCCATAAGCACAGATACTACATTCTCACAGTGTATGTAACATCTGAACATCAAATATGTATGCATGTAGTTTGTAATAGATAGGTAAGTAGGTCATTATTTATGTATTTGTTTGTGTATCATTTTTTCACAGCATTAACCAACTATTCACCGTTAGGCTATTGAGTTTGATCAGAATTTGTCTAGTTTGATGCTACTCTGTTCTTATAATTTTAAGAATCTTAGTGAGCTAACTTAAGTAGTATTTTGTTGTGATAATTATAACACCTGTCAGCACTCAAATAATAAAAGTTAGTATGAGACGCTCATATTATCTTTGTTGTCAATGTTTTGAGTTGTATTTAATTGAAGCAATGACAATATTCAACTTGGTAGGTATGTGACACTATGTGAAAACTTAAGTGCGCTTGGTGAAAATGTCATGTAAACCATAAGTATGTAAACATTGGGTTATGATTAGTTTTGATTTGGTATAAGAATTACAACGACAATGTTCTATGATAATTTGACATGCTATCTGAAACAATCTTTGCTAGTCAGCTTCTACTTTAATGTTGGAAGTTTTATCAAGTGACTAGTCCTGTATGTGCTTGAAATAATATGGTGTGTGATCACAGTTTTACATACCTGAACCTTGACTTCAATTTATTACTCAATGTCTTCTTGTAATAGTACACTTTTATATGTATTGTTTGTAGGTACTGAGTATCGGTGTCCCTATTAGAATGATAAAAAGTTAGGTTTAAATAAAGATTCACACAGCTAGAGTCCTCATTGAAACACCTTTTACTGATATTTTATTTCATCATTAAGCACATTTTCTTTGTCTAAAAAAACTTTGAAGATTGTTTTCAACATAATTATGTGACTTATAGGTTGCCGCAAAATTTTTCCTGACAATTGGTTGTTCTGACTTAAAGATATGGTTTAAACTTGAAATTATAGTTTCAAACAATGCTTGTGATGCTTTGTTGTCTTACCTGTTGAAATCTAATTCGTACTTTCTTTGTTTCACTTTAAACTATTGAAAATGTTTCGAATGACATTCAATTTGTTTGTTGACAATTACAATGACCCTTTCGTATAAGTATAGTAGCGACCTGCGGAGAAAAATTGCAACATCTTAACACACTAGCGCTGCGTGTATTCACTGACACTTCCGTGGCGCTGATCCTAAACTTGACATTTGGCGGGAATTTCGATTGCTTTGATGTTAAGTTGTTAACAGTAGTAACTTGTTAGATCAATGTTCACAACCTTAGTAAAACTGCATTTCACTCATACCATCAAAAATAATAACTTATAGTAAGTAAGTGTGTGGGTGTGACCGCATGACTTTTACTAATAAAGTAAATTGTTGCACTTTGTTCATTGTTTTTCATGAGTATTTATCTGTTTATCTTTTTATAGGTATTGTTATCATTCGATGAGACAGCTGACAAATGCATCCTATTGCATCAAATGAATTCTCATTAAACTCTCTTCGGCCATATATCAGATAAGCTTTGTTTGAGATCTGTACTAAACATTGTTTGTTTGAATTTATACTACTTAAATTATTTTTCAGTAAGTAGGTATAACTATATGCAATTCTTTATCCCCTTATTTTCCCCAGATAAATTCCAACTTATCTATATCAAATTTCAATCCCAGCACATCTGCACCAAATTTGTGTATACATAGTAGGTATCATATGTGACCTTACATTCATTACTTAATTACATCTGTAATCTGTATGACAGCCTACACAAATCAAACTATCATACAGGTTGTTGCCAGAGTTCTTTCATAAAGTACCTATGTACTTATCAAAAGTTAATGGATTTTATTAGTTATAAATTATCTGCTTCGCTTTATCTTAATATATTATTATATAGAAATCTGATACAGGAGGCCAAGAGTATTCATGCAGTTAAGGTAGGTAATGATGCAAAGTAGGTCTGTCAGTTGTCTCACCTGGATGATGATGATTTGTCCCTCAGCCAGACTCTAGCCCCCTCGCCATCTTGGTCAGGTTGACACACCTGCGGTTAGACAATTCTTATGATCATACAGTCATGTACAATCATTAAGCACTCAGCACATATATTCTCATTAAAGTAACACATGTAATCAACATGAAATTTAGCATATCAACTTGAGTTTGTTATGTCATTAGGAGTGCAATCTCACATACTTTGTGAAGGACCTCAGTCCTCTTTATAGCTTGTTTACCTTCCGAAAGCATCGGCAGGTCTTATCGTGTCTCAATAGGTGTACTAGTGCAGACCCTACGGTCGGCACACGCCCTAGTCTCAACTACGGTCTTTTCAGACCAACCTTTATACCTCGTGATAAGATTGCGCAAACTTAACATGCAGGCCGCCATCCAGTGGCAGGCGGCCGTGCGGGCGAGCTCTTCAAGGGCTCATTCTTTTATGGATACTCATCCAATCTTAGTTCCCTGACAAGGGACAGAATTGCACACGCCTTATGACATAAAACAACAGTGATTTGTAAGGACATTACCTCTCTGTACGATGAAACTGTACCACATCCCATCAGCTCAGCGAGTTTCGTGGGCGTACCATTCCATCGTCCTTTATCAACGCGATCCTTAACAGGAACATTATGCATTCAATTCTAAATAAGGTTTGTATAATGCTGAGTACTTAACTTCGGTGGTATTTGAGGCTGGCGGCGAGCAGCAGGCGAAGATCACACATGCCACGATTTACACTTTGAAAACTTGAAAGCGAGTCGACGTTGGAGCGAAAAATGTTGACACTTACCGATCGGAAATTAGCTCTATGGTTTGTATTGAGTGTTGCTATATACAATTATTGTTGGGTTAATTTTGATACTCGCGAACCCTTCGCGACAGGGTCTCCCCTGGCTTGGGCTTGAGACATTGCGACCAGTATGATTATTTGAAAACTTGCGGGAGCTCCGGGCCATCTTGGCTTTCTCTCCGTTGCCTCCTTCTTCTCTTCGGAATATGGGCTCCTCTATGCGTTGGGGGGTTGGCAGGGGGGGCCAGTGTGGCTCCGGTTTGAGCGTCTGCAGTGTCGACGCTGGGTGGAGTGACGTCATGGGTCGGGTGTGGCTGCGGCTGGTTGTGTTGGACTTTACTGGCTACGGCGGGTCTGGGGGCTGGGACTCTCGCATTCATGCGTCTGGCCTCCCTCAGGTAGATCTTGGAGGTCCGATCGCTGGCGGCGTGGTTAAGGGCGCAGTTAGGGCAGGTTGGTTTAGTGCGCTCTCGTGTGCATTGCGCCACCGGGTGTTCACCCGCGCAGCGGACACATTTTTGTGGGCGGTGACAGTTTGCCGAGGAGTGGCCGAATGCCTGGCAGCGGTGGCACTGGGCTGGTAATTCGGGGGTTCCACGCCTCGATGAAGATCCCCGGCATGCTCAGGAGCATGTTCGTGGCGTAGAGGCGGGCAAGTGTTGGGCGGTCGAGGTGCTCAAACTGGGCGAAAAATATGCACCCGAATCGGCTTCGTGCTGCGGCAATGGGCTTGATGTAGGTAATGGGAAATCCGAGGCTCTTCATGGCCTCGAGGATTTCTGATGGGGTCGTATCTGGGAGAAGGCCCTTGATGGCGGCCTTGGTCGGTCTGTCCTGCGGCGGGGTGAATGTGTGCCAGATGATACTGGGGTCTGTTTTTTTCGCCTGAATGAGGTGGGCCTGAATGATACGATACTCCTCGTGGGTAGGAAGCGGATTCCATCTCTGACGGGCCGTCCGTTTGGTGGGCGTCCTAGGCGTGTAGTTAGCTGTCGGAAATGCTGGGTCCAATTCGGTAGTTTCTCGACGATGATGGGAGGGTAGTTGGAGATAATTTTCTTCTCGGCGGGCAGGGGGGGTGTGCGTGACGGCGATGAAGTGGGCGGCGATGCGGTCGCTTGTGCGTAGGACATCGGTGTTGGATCCACGGCAGGCTCGATGGTCGCATAGGCAGTGGATCTGGAGTGGTCTTGCGTAATCGGTGAATATTGAGGGGGAAGAGGGCTCGATTGCCCTACCATCCCTCCCTCGATATCTGCGTCCGGGTCTGAGTCGGTGAATGGAGGCGGTTTGGGGGGCGATGGTCCCGTTCTAGGGCGCTTCTCAGCCCTTTGGGCGTCCATGGTGAGGGTAGATAATGCAGGGGATGGAGGTTGTGCGAGTGACGGAGTGACGGTGAAGAGGGGGGAATGGGAAATTGTGAAGGCGAAGCGAGGGTACACCGAGAATTTTTGCTCAGAAAAATTACGGTGCACCTCGGGAAAAATGGGTTCGGAAAACAAGAAAAGTGAGGCACAGCACAGTTTAAAGCGTCTCTGTCGCGGTTGGATCACTATTATACGGTTCCGAACACTTGTATGCGGCGGGGTTATTTGCTGCGGAGCCGAGCTCGACGCAGCAAATAATGCGGCAAGTGGGCACGTGTGACACGAACGGTGGTTACAACAGGAATAACTTTCACTCGCGTCAATGAGAGATTTTTCAGAGACAGAAAAAAAAATTGTTCTAATAATGAAACGAAGTCGGTGTGACAAGAAATAAACTAAAATGACGAGTTGATAACATTTTGATTTGTTTTCAAATTCGTTGGTAGCACTGTCTAATATTAAAACAGTCAAATAACAACGAAGTAACAAAAATATCAGTAAGAATGCAACGTAAATCTACTAGTTGAAGCATAAGCAATCAAAAAGTGTGTAAAAATCTCGGCGCTCGACTGACATGACATGACAAGAATAGCCTGGCAACGTCGTGCGTGCGTGTTTTTGACCTAACTTCTAGTCTTTTAGATTACTTTTGATCATTTCGTTATTTGCGAGCGCCACCTGTCGCCACTTTAAGTCAACTTTTATTTTCTTTATAGCTGAAAAATCCCCCATTGTTTTGGCCGGATTAATTGCTTAGGTTTTTTTAGGTTAGGAAGTTATTTGTTATTTTTTGGCAAAACGCGGCTTGCATAATATGCAACTGATAGAAGGTAGGTAGGTAAACCCTTTGAAAACAAACTCAGAAAGAACTCATACGTGCGTGCACCCTAAATGGGGCACTAAAAGAAAATGGAAAATTCGGAAAATCAGTTTTCAGAAAATGGTTTCCTTGCCATAATATATCTATTTACTACTTTTATACCGTAGTGCCGACAAAAACATAGTAGCACGTGAGGGGTCATATTCTGAATTCGGGCTGCATTAGGAACGTGTTAATAAGGTTCTTTCAAAAATGTCAATGTACATATCGACAATCTTTTCTGTTCCGGTGTCAGCGGCGCTATAATACAACAGGAAGGTGCACTGCTGCTATAAAACGGTCTTATTGAGATAGTAAGAACGAGGTCAGTTTATCTCACTCCATTCCATTACGGCGGCCACGAACATGCGCGACGAGCGGCGGGCGGCGACGAGCGAATTGCGAACTTGACACAACGAAGACGGAAAACGTCATTCGGCTTGTAATGTTGCCACTTTAACATTCTGAAATCTATCATTCAAATTCTTTTCAGGATAAGCCATAAAAAACATAAACGACCTGATACATTTTTATTACATTACGGTAATACCTAAATTAATATGCGATGTTTTCTATTGACTAAAAGTAATACGAAGCGGAAATTTTACGAAATTTAATTTTTATAACGAAAGTTGTAACCATAAAATCTGCTAAACCTGTTATTTAAAGCCCCCAGTACAGGATGGCCGACCATGGTCGGCGACCATGACCAATACATCGTACATTGACACTTTTGAACGAACAAGTTTAAAAAGGTTCTTTCAAAAGTGTCAATGTACGATGTTTGGTCATGGTCGCCGACAATGGTCGGCCATCGTGTACTGGGGGCTTAAGAGTGCTGGCAATTTTAGAGAAAGGGACACCCTCACCTCGTTCTTGCGGTCTCAGCTGGACCGTTGACATTTTCTATTGAAATATAAACCTAATCTCTTAAATTTAATGTGTATTTTTAAATACACAAAAATACGGAGTGCACCTTCCTGTTGTACGTAGTACCTACTTATAAATTCCTTGGGTTGGACCATGAAGCTCGACTTAATACTGAGGTAACTGGAGAGTGCAGTACTAACACTTTTTTGTCACCAAAAACTACACAGTGGCTGTCTTCCGTCTCACCTACACTTTAAAAAAATACGTATGGTCATATGTACGACATGAAGTATTACATAAACACTTCCATGGTCATATGAGACAACTGACAGCCACTACATACATAAATGTCGCTGGGTACACTTTTTTACAGTGGGACAAACTTTTCTGTTCCGGTGACAGCGGCGCTATGTACGTTTTTCTTTTTTTTGTAGCAATTTAACCGGCCCCGACTTCTAGACCTTCAGCCGCCAGCAGCGCTATGGTTGGACATCAACTTGACAGCATGTGACATTAGCCCCCAGTACAGGATGGCCGATCATGGTCGGCGACCATGACCAATACATAGTACATTGACACTTTTGAAAGAACCTTTTTAAACTTGTTCGTTCAAAAGTGTCAATGTACGATGTATTGATCATGGTCGCCGACCATGGTCGGCCAACCTGTACTGGGGGCTTAAAAAAACACGTTAAGCCCCCAGTACACGATGGCCGATCATGGTCGGCGACCATGACCAATACATCGTACATTGACACTTTTGAAAGAACCTTTTTAAACTTGTTCGTACTGGGGGCATCAGTTACACATTTTAGCCACCGGAACAGAAAAGATTGTGGCACTGTATTCAGGGTGAGAACTCCAGTAACCTACCTCAGAGTATTAAGTCGAGCTTCATGGGTTGGACTAAATTGACAGCAAAATTACATTAAAAAGTACCAGACAAAATAGTACCAGAAACCGAGTTTCATCAGAATCACCCCACTAACAAAAAAGTTGGCCGCCATCTTGGATTTTTCAAAAATTTTATCATTGCTTTGCAGTTTTCTTGTCAAAATAGTACCAAAAACTGAGTTTCATCGAAAACGGCCAAGAAACAAAAAAGTTGGCCGCCATCTTGGATTTTTAATTATTTTAACATTGTGTTGCTGTTTTCTTGTCAAAATAGTACCACAAACTGAGTTTCATCAAAATTGGCCGATAAACAAAAAAGTTGGCCGCCATCTTGGATTTATCAAAAATTTTATCATTGCGTTGCAGTTTTCTTGTCAAAATAGTACTAAAAACCAAGTTTCATCAAAATCGGCCCACAAACAAAATAGTTGGCCGCCATCATATTAAAGGATAACGTCTCGTTCTCGTGGAGTCCACGCGGTTGAAACCGCGGGCGGAAGGCTAGTCACAATATAAACCTGTGAACTTCGCCATATCTATATACCTTTTTAGTAAGTTAGTCAAGCAAAATGTATAAAATGTAACTCCTTTTTTTCGGCGAAGTTTTACAACTATACGCGTGACAACCCTTACAGTATTACAACTGTCTGGACATCGGCGGCATTTTCGCCAATGTCAAACGCGATGACTGACTGTATGTAGTAAGTAGACTGGTAGTAGTGTAATCATTTCGCACCGTTCTATGAATGAAGCCTTCTCTCTGTAATAAATAGGTACGTAGTAGGTTTTATAGGTACCTACATAAATTTTACCTTTCTGCATTCCTCTATGTTTATTATTGTGCCAAATCTAATTATTTCTTTGCTTTATCAACAAATGAGTGTGAAGTTTCTAACGCCAAAATTCAAAAATTACTTGTAATTAAACCATCTGTTTCTCATAAAAAGGTTAGGAATCAGCGTACTTATATCAGACGGCTCCCGGCTTAAAATTCTTAGAACAGAAATGAAAACGATCGAAAGCGCAATTAAAGTGACTCTTAATAACACCAGCTCTTAAGTTCAAACTCGTTTGCAACAGTTTAGCGCACGGAACGGCAACGCCGCACTTAGCTGCGTCCAAGACCATTATTTTGAATTTTTTGGCGGGAAAACAGTTTTTTGCCTATAATTTTGAAACTAAGAAGCCCAGAGATTTGAAATCATGCCTCGTGTTTGCACCAACTATAAGGTTTTTTTTGATATATAATACGAAACTCTTACTTATACAGTTACAGTGATTCACCATGTGTCAGCCCGTGTTACGTGTCACCAGCTTACACATACTTATCGGTTCGTAGCTCCAAAACTATTTTACCTAAAGATTTGATAAATTTGGTTCTTATTGCATCAATTTTGCAGCAACTTTTGAGGTATAACACATCATCGTACCTTATATAATTACGAAGATACAGATGTGCAAGCCAGAGACACGGTACTCCAGCTCGCACACACTTTTATGATCGTAGTTTCAACAGTATTAGAGTGTGACGGTTAGTTTTTCTGGTTCTCATTGCACCAATTGTGCATTAACTTTTGGACTATAGTCTAAAACCCTAACCTCACTGGTTTGCCTTAACGGCATGTGTAAGCTGGTGACACATTTCTCCAGCTAACACACAAAAAACAACTCATAGTAACGAACTTGTGGTTGCACTAAATTATTACTGAACGACACGTTTGATTGCATCAACCATCAACTTTGCATCAAAATAGAGCATGCTTAGAATTTCTCTATGTCTTATGAGGAAGCTGATGACCCACACATTCATAAAAGTAACATCACTGGTATCATTCATTCACCGATCCAAACGATCGCAATCCGTCTTCCATCCGTTTGTGAACGTTAGGGCGATACCTTTTTAAGTCACGATCGTAAACTGATTGAAATGGAGTTGTAATGAAATCGCTCTTATTGCAAAATAGGGCGATAGGGCACAGAATAATATTTGTAGGATAGGGGCCCTGAACAAAGCAGCAAAAATCTATCAAGATAAGGAATTCAAATGACAGTTGAAGCCCATACCCATATTCATATTTCTTAGCCGGTAGCCCCCCTGAATCGTGAAGCCCCCAGTATGGCCGATCATGGTCGGCGACCATGACCAATACATCGTACATTGACACTTTTGAAAGAACCTTCTTAAACTTGTTCGTTCAAAAGTGTCAATGTACGATGTATTGGTCATGGTCGCCGACCATGGTCAGCCAACCTGTACTGGGGGCTTAAGGTGCCCATTAGGTTTTGCTGTCAGCTTGCTAACAGTCACGATTCTTTTAGCCTATCGAAATGAACCATTCATAACGCTGCCCGAAGTTCCTCTATACCGATTGGTTAGCTAGTCATGAGTGATGGAATTGATTGATGGTTGCATCAGAACAATAGAGAAGGCTGTGGTTGTTGCATGAACGCTCTAAAGCCCCCAGTACACGATGGCCGATCATGGTCGGCGACCATGACCAATACATCGTACATTGACACTTTTGAACGAACAAGTTTAAAAACGTTCTTTCAAAAGTGTCAATGTACGATGTATTGGTCATGGTCGCCGACCATGATCGGCCATCGTGTACTGGGGACTTTATAAATAGAGGTCAGTCTTCGATCAACAATAACACCTAGTTCTACATTCATACTTGGAGTGACAGATATGTCCAAGCCTCATAAGCCCACTTGAGAGTATAATGAGCGATTTTCTGAGAGGCCATTTAAAAAAAAAAAGCTTCCAATTGCTTCACTAGATGGCGTTGAATAAGTATGTACATGTCTATGATTTTGGTATGAAACATATTTAAATTAATTACTTTTTAACAACCCAAAGGAAACTAATAATATATTAAAAAAGTACTACTGTGAGGAACAGAAACGAAATAGGTAAATTTAAAGATTTAGGTAAATAAATAACATCTGTCTGACGTTCCGTTTTACGTAAAAAAGTCGCGTCAAAGTAAAATTTATAACGTTCCGTTCCTTCTAACTGCATAGGTGGGACAGCGCCATCTAGTGACTAAGCTTTCAGAAAATCGCCCATTATAAGTAGATTATTTTGACAGTGTCGATAATACTAAGGTATTTCAAACTTGGAACGCTTCCTGTCATTTTTAATGTAAGATCGTAACATTCGTAACCTTTTTTCTCTGTTTAAAAAAAGTCAGTCTGTCCATATAAAGTTTTCATTTAGTTCGTGAGCCTTCATTAATTAGTACTATTGTTGATCGAAGAGGTCAGTGCATGAATGCCTACGCCTAAAGGCAGCTGTACACGTTGGCTTAACTCAAAGAGCTTATTAGACTAAATACTGAGGTAACAGTGGGGCTACCGGCTATGTCATTTGACATTTGAAGCTGAAGCTCATATTATGCCCATATAAGGACAAAATATGGGCTTCAAGTGTCGAATGAAGCCCATGTCCATATCCATATTTTTTTGCCGGTAGACCCCCTGGAAGGTGCAGTACTATCACTTTTTTGTGGCACTGTCTTCCGTCTCACTTACACTTTGGAAAAAAAACTTATGGTCATATGCATGAAGTTTGACTTAATACTCTGAGGTAACTGGAGCTCTCACCCTGAATAAAAAAGTGTCGCCAGCAAATTTGACATTTATGTATGTAGTGGCTGTCAGCTGTCTCATATGACCATACGTATTTTTTTAAAGTGTAGGTGAGACGGAAGACAGCCACTGTGTTATTTGTGGTATTCAAAAAATTGTTCGTACTGCACCCTCCAGTTACCTCAGTATTAACAAAGAATATATACACTTACGCGAAAAGAAACGACACTTAAGCATGTGTGCACGTAAAATCGCTTGCGGCTATGTGTGGGTGTCTGGATGTGAGCGGGGGCCGTGAGAGGCGCGCGGGGCGGGGAACAGGCATTCGGTGAATGCCTTGGCCGAGGGCTGGCGCAATCTTTATACATTCAAATAGGAACTACTAGAAAGCCAAAAAATGCGAAAGTTGTTAAAATTCAGACGATAATAAATAACTATTGAGAGGACTAATTTTTATTTGGGCGATTATTGATTCACTCACTCAGTATTTTTGTCGCTAACTTAGTATTTTCTTTGGACGATTTAGTATTTTATTCGGACACATTAACTGTGTCCCACTGTTAGTAGCTTATTTTACGTACATATATGATTATTATTATTCTCTTTATTACATTTAAAATACACTTACGAAATTATATTTCTAAACATATTTTTTTTACAATATAAAACATTAAAAAATATAACATTTAAAAATACAAAAATGCAGTTCCCCAACGGTAGCAAGATCAGGGTCCCGGCTACCGATGGTTAAGGATCCAGAGACAGACACGGGCCGTGTACAGAAGTAGGTACTGCCTTCTGCATCTGACTCCCGATCCATCCACCTAACGCAAGCCTCTTAAGGTGTTTATCGAGGCTCTTGGCTATCAGACCATGGGCAAATATGACTATCGGAACAACAATTGCTGAATCAATGTCCCACATGTCAACAATCTCGTGAGCTAAATCAAGATATTTGTTTTCTTTATCATTTTCAGCTTTCCCAACGTTGTCGTCATCTTGTCATGTCATGGGGAACAGCGACATAAACAATTATTGCGTGGCGTTCATGTCGATCTATCAATACAATATCAGGCTTTAATAAGCCTGATATTGTATTGATAACAACAATATCAGGCTTTAATAAGCCTGATATTGTTGCTAGTAGCTAATGCTACAATAGTCCTGCCTATCTGTAATGATAGATCGATCCCAATACAATGTGGCATGGCTATTTTCAAGAACCTGTTCTGGTGCATACTTGTAGTACGGCACCTCGGATGCCACAAGATTATGTTTCAGAGCAAGTTGTTGGTGTATTATCCTTGGTTCTGTCTATGCAAATACTCGCCGTTTGTGAGACGAGAACAACCGGAGATTATATGTCTAAGGGATTCACCCGGACGATGGCACGCTAGGCAAAATATATCCACTGTGCCATCCCTTAGGATATACTTTCGGTAGTTATTCGTCATCACAACCTTATCCATAACTGCACAGACAAAACCTTCGGTTTCACCAAAATGATACTTGTTTACCGAGATATTTCCTGAACATATTCTAATAAAGTATTTGCGACTCGAAATTAGTCATTCGTAAATTGTCGCTAGCTTAGTTAATTTTTCGCAAACAAAATATAACGCTGCTCGGTTTCTTATTTGAGTATTTTATTCAATGTCGTTCATATTTTATTTTGTCGGAAATTTTATTATTTCCCATTTGTAAAGATATTTAATAAAATATCTATAAAAGTTGATTGAAAATTGAACGTGTCTTTCATTACCTAAATATTCTTACACAAATTATATAACATGCTACACGTAAGCGTAACCTTCCTTGGCATAAGTTTATTTCCATTTCGGTATCAACCACGAAGCTCGACTTAATACTGAGGTAACTGGAGAGTGCAGTACGAACAATTTTTTGAATACCACAAATAACACAGTGGCTGTCTTCCGTCTCACCTACACTTTAAAAAAATACGTATGGTCATATGAGACAGCTGACAGCCACTACCTGCCACTACATACATAAATGTCAAATTTGCTGGCGACACTTTTTTATTCAGGGTGAGAGCTCCAGTTACCTCAGAGTAAAGTCAAACTTCATGGTATCAACCCTAGAGTCGGCTAAACGTCACCGGCGCTCGAACTCTCACGGACACGGAGTGTCACCGCTGTGGTATTAAGTCGAGCTTCATGGTCATATGAGACAACTGACAGCCACTACGTACTAAATGTCACCTACTCACTTTTTTAATCAGGCTGAAAACTCCAGTTTCCTTGTACAAACTCCATGGCTTAACCATTGGCCAATACATCGTACATTGAGACTTTAAAATGAACAAGTTTAATATGGTTCTTTCAAAAGTATCAATGTACGTTTTGGCCGAATGTGTACTGCGGGGCCTTTAGATGGCGCTATTATAGATGAAATTTTGATGTCTTTCTTTACACGCATGAAATTAGCATTGTAAAATATATTCGGTTATTTTCAATATTTTTTCTTCTTAAATTTTAAGTATGTACTTATCTAACTAAAACACGACAGTAGGAAAGGAATAAATTTTAGATATTTAAACTTATTATTTATTCTAAAAGAATATAGCCCGTCATTGCGTTATATGCGTGTAACGAAATGTTTCGTAGGGCAGCGACCGTCAGTCAGCCTCGCGATGACGGAATGTGTGAAATTTTAAGATGGTGATGAACTGTGTTTTTCAAAATTTGTTTAATAAAACTAGAGTTGGTGCTTTGTGATTGTGTCAATGCCACCAAAATGTATAAATTCGTGTCATTCGGCACTCTAAAACGTTATATTCAATAGTGTATGGAACACAAAGTGTTTAACGTGATAGTGCAACCACTGACATTGTTTCATTGGAAATTGCAGTTGTCCATCGCGATTGTTATGTTTGAGCTTGTATTGTACGGTTTTACAATACTTCAGCATAAACTATTCTGATGATTTCGAAGTCATGGAGAGGCAGGAAAGATCACATGCCAACATGGAGGCTGCGGACTATGCGGAGACTAAACAGGTGAGAGTCACACGTTTATAATTGCCGGTTGGTCAATTCCAGGCCAGCTCAGTAATGTGTGGTGGTGAAATTAACCTTCTAGCTAGAGCTTCGATTGCCTTGATATCCTTATGAGGTGGGTGAGTGACATTTATTATCCTGACTCATACAGTCCCTAGTTGTTTGCTTACTCTGTTTGGTATTTTCAATTCAGTTTGAATTCAGTGTTTGTTATCCGCCTCATTTATCCCAAATTATGGTACTGTTTTAAAACAGGGCTATACTACTTCTCAAATAGCATAAATATTATAGCCCAAGGTAGGCAGTGGGCGAAGTTGGCCTCTGCCCACACTACCGAATAAATTATTGGTATTAGAACAATGTTAGTTGCCTTATGTGTCATATCAGAAGTAATTGTATATACATATAATGACTCTTTTGTCTCACATTCTTATGCTAGCAGCAATATTGTTACAAGCTATCATAACTCCTTAATCACTGAATCTTCAGTTCAGTATTTATTTTTGTTATGGGAACTTGTATCACATTACATCTTTTAATTTGGGAATAGTATGATGATTGGGTTGGGTTTACTTTATCTTATTTAAAATAACATTGAATTAAGATTGAAAAAACAATGTATAAATATTTTCAAAATCTAGCTGACCCCTTTAATCCTATTGATTTGAATATGAATTGATACCTTTTCTGCTTAGAATTTTTTTGTAACTGAATTTTGGATGTTTGGTGTGTTTTTATTTACATTATAATGAGTTTCATAGCAATATAAGAAGTAAGATTTTTTAGTGTTCAAAAAAATGGGTTGAATCCCATTCTTTTAGACATAAATGGTGCAAAAATTAATCAAATTACAAAGATTACCGTCATCACCGAAATCAAACAGTCTTAATATTTTACCAACGTAATGAGGTAGTAAGCTACGATTCTCTACACTACAATATCACAAAATGTGAACATGAGACATAAACAAAATCTAAAGAAAAAACATATCTTAGTTATTAATTGAGATCACATAATTCTCATCATCAATGTCATTTGCACTCCACGCAAACACCTGATGAAAATTAGGCTACAGAACCTGAAGCCAAGCTTACCCGACACTATACCGAAGATATCCCGAACGTCAGCCTGTACGAGATAAGAATGGCTCTCAGGCAGCTCAAAAACAACAAGGCGGCGGGTGATCACGGAATCACAACAGAACTTCTGAGAGCGGGCGGTAAGCCGATACTTAAGATCCTCCAGAAGCTCTTCATCTCTGTCATCCTCGAGGGCAATTCGCCAAAGGCATGGTGCAGAAGCGATGTGATGCTGATTTTCAAGAAAGGTGATAAGACTCTCTTGAAGAACTACCGACCTATCCAGCTTCTGAGCCATATCTACAAGCTGTTTTCGAGGGTCATTACGAATCGTCTCGCTCGCAGGTTTGACGACTTCCAACCTCCCGAACAAGCCGGGTTCCGAAAAGGCTATAGTACCATAGACCACATTCATACGCTGCGGCAAGTTATACAGAAGACCGAAGAATATAACTTGCCACTATGCTTGGCGTTCGTGGACTATGAGAAAGCCTTTGATTCGATTCAGACTTCGGCGGTGCTGCAGTTTCTCCGGAGGTGCCAAATAGACTACAGGTACATCGAGTTCGAGGTGCTGAGGTACTTATACCAAAACGCCACCATGTCGGTCCGATTACAGAACCAGAGCTCTAATCCTATCCAACTAAAGCGAGGTGTGAGACAGGGAGACGTCATTTCTCCGAAACTGTTCACAGCTGCGTTGGAGGATATTTTTAAGCTACTGGACTGGAAAGGATTCGGCATCAATATCAATGGCCAGTACCTAACACACCTGCGGTTTGCCGATGATGTAGTTCTCATGGCTGAGACCTTGGAAGACCTGAACACAATTCTCGAAGATCTCAGCAATGCTTCTCAAAGAGTGGGTCTGAAGATGAACATGGATAAGACGAAAATCATGTCCAATGCCCATGTTGCATCCGCTCCAGTTAATGTTGGGAACATTGCACTCGAAGTTGTTGACCACTATGTCTAACTGGGACAGACAATCAAATTAGGTAAGTCCAACTTCGAGAAAGAGATCTCTCGTCGAATCCAGCTCGGATGGGCAGCGTATGGGAAGCTCCGGCATATATTCGCGTCCGAAATACCTCAATGTCTCAAGACGAAAGTCTTTGACCAGTGTGTGTTGCCAGTTAAGACTTATGGCCAAGTTATGACTTATACAATCTGACCAAGGTCGCGGGAAGCCGCTGGATGCGGGCAGCGAAGAACCGATCATTATGGAGATCCTTGGGGGAGGCCTATGCCCAGCAGTGGGCGTCGTATGGCTGAAATGATGATGATGATGAATCAATGTCATCTTTATCACAAATGAAAAAAATCAACAAACTTTTGGAAATCAAAAAGTCTTAATATTATTATTATTTTATACTCCTCATACTTGTCTGGATCTTGTTATTATTTCTATTTATACCGTTTTTGTTTCTCTTTGTTGCTTAAAGGCATTATTTATTATTATTATTCCCTTTATTACATTTTAAATACTTACAAAATTATATTTCTAAACATTAAATTTTTACAATGTATAACACTAAAAAATATAACATTTAAAAATACAAAAATGCAGTTCCCCAACGGCAGCAAGATCAAGGTCCCGGCTACCGATGGTTAAGGATCCAGAGACAGGAACCTTCTCACTATACGGGCCGTGTCCAGAAGTACTGCCTTCTGCATCTGACTCCCGATCCATCCACCTAACGCAAGCCTCTTAAGGTGTTTATCGAGGCTCTTGGCTATTATTATCTATAATTCAGGCAGGCAGTTGAGACAACTGATAGATGCCTGTATCCAATTCTATTACAGTTGAAATTTACTATTTTGAATTTAAGAAGTAAGCATCTAGTTTGTTCTTAAACTGGTTTGTGTTTTCGGCTGTGACTATTTCTTCAGGCAACTTGTTCCACATTTCCACCACTCGGTTACTGAAAAAGTGCTTGTGCGGGTTATTATTAGATCTCATTTTTGCCAGCTTAAGGCTGTGCCCTCGCAGATGTGAATTCTTATTGCGGATGAGCATCTTGTCGAAGCCATGTATGTTATAGTGGCCAGTCAGGATCTTGTAAACTTCGATCAAGTCCCCTCGCTCTCTTCGATCTTTTAAGCTGGTTAATCCTAGGGTCTTCAACCTTTCCTCATAATCAAGGCTCTTAAGTCGTCTTGGAATTCTGGTGACCTTTCTTTGAACTTTTTCAAGTAAATCAATGTCTTTTATAAAGTACGGGTTCCACACTTGGAAACCATATTCCAAGATGGGCCTGATGAAGGTCTTGTAGATCTTGGTAACCATGTCCGATGTAAGTATACCTAAAACAAATGAGTTTAAGATTGTTATTAAAGTGTGTAAGAGTTCGTCTCTTTCTTAACAAAATAATGTTTATAACCTGATTAACATAAAAACAAAAGTCTGGACATTATTTATTATCAATAAATTATTAGGCATCTCCATATTTATCCGTTAATGCAAGAAACAAAATCAATGTAGTCTCTTGGGTAACCGAATAGTCTCTTGGGTCACCGCTAGAGTGACTCAAGGGATGAGTTACCAAGGGGACATTTGGCAATAAAATAATCAAATGAAGGAAGAAATTGAGGAAATTCGCATAAAAATACATCATGCTATTATCTTAGAACAAATAACCTTGCATTAAGGTATAAATTACCATATTATTAAATATACGTACGAGTTTTTGGTGGTTAAGCTTCCTGATTGGTTAAGCCTACTAATATAGCTATCTCGTTTACAATCGCACACATTAGGTATAGTTTGCCTGGGGAACACTAATAATTAAAACAACTGAGGACACAGTCAGGCGTTTCATATTTTGTAAATTTGAAAATGTTGTATACAAATAATAAATAGATGATAAGCATTATTAGTTACTCTATAATATTCTAATACTTTATCTACTATTGATTTAGAGGTTTTCATAGACAATATTTAAAGCGCAGTGCGTGAAAGTTTTTGATTTGTGAAAGGGACATTTCCGATTTGTATGGGCGGCACTGTCTCATCCCCTGGGTAACCATATTTTTTTTATGAAAAGTATTTTTATTGAGCTTTACGAATATGTATATGTAATGCTTGTTTATCGTATTAATAGTTTGAATAGTTAAAACCGTTAAAATATTATTTTGTTCTTGAGTAAACACTCACATTGTCATGGGACAGCCTTCGAACAAGAAAAAGTTGATCGACCCACATATTAAAGATATTTCTTCATATTATTCAATTAAAAATATCGATTCTTTTTTTCTTTTTTTTTTATGGCTTCTCCCGTTTTTCACAGAAATTCCGCCAACGTCCCATAAATGAAAGAAACACGATTTTGCCGAATTATGCCCGCTGAAAAAATATCAATTCAGTATTATTAGTTACTGAAATGAAAACCAAAGCATCTGTTCATGATTATGGGGTTATTCGGAGATAACATTAAAGTTGTTAAGTAATAAGTATATACTGTCCTCAAAATTTAAGATCTCACCACCACTGTACTTGTACATTGTGCTCTTATGAGAAACCGATACAAGCAATGAGTCTGTAGAAACAAACAACTGAGCCAAAAGCTGGATATTGGCGAAATCCAAAGGGAACCACCATTGCATAAAAAGAAGAAGGGGTCACTTGTAATACATCAACAACCTCGCAGGACTAGATAACTATTATCATAAACAACAACATTAGTTAGTTCTGCAACTTTCCAAAAAAACGAAAATCAACAGCAGATCGAGTTTTGTATGACATGACGAAGATTTATTTTGTGAAAAGTAGTAGAACAAATGTTGTTGTTTATGGTGTTACTTACCTGCGAGGTTGTTGATGTTTTACAAGTGACCCTGTATACTGTCCTTATAGTTTTAAATTCTTTACTTTAGGAAGAGAAATTCACAGTTCTTCCTTCCCTGCTTTAAAGAAAAAAAAAATAAAAAAGTTGTTTATTTTTCCTCTACAAGACAGGTAGTTTACAATATTTCAAGCCTTAACTAACTATTATAGTTACCACTATTATAGTTATTATAACTAAGTATTATAAGTTTACTATACACTTTCTGAACAAGAAATAGATAAAACATTGTGATCTGAATATGTGTAGTGCCGTATTTGGCGGTATTCCGCCAAAAAAAAAAAATGTCACATGGACCAGAAAAAATGATTTGAGTTTCGAGATGGTTTCGAGTGAATTGGGTTTGTTTGTATAATTTTCCGAAAAGTTTTGATTATTGATTTCTATTGTGATAAATAACTTACCTTGCACCTATTGTACTTTATAGTAACATTGTGTTATTGTTTTCGAACATTACAGCTGATAATTAGAAACTCGCAGCGTTTAATAGATTCTTTTTACAGATTTTGATTTAAATCAATGACTTTTATTAAAATATCATGCAATTAAAATTGTAATTTAAATTTTAAATCATGATTTAAATCATGCAACCCTACTGGAAAGTATCTCCTAATCGGATATTGTGAAACAGGCATTTAGTCTAACTATAATAATCTCGTTTGCTTTTCATTACATATTATACACAGTAGAATCTGAGAAAGTGGTATCTGAGAAAGGGATTTTCAATTAGCTTTCAGATTTCAGGTGCCTCTACCATGGGGGCGTCCACACCAGGGGCTTAACCCACGAACCCTATTATTTTGGGTCAGGATATTGACGGTTGCATTCTATACCTTAACACAATTGATTTATTTACTTTGGTATGAGAGCATTGTATGTGATATTGACTTTGATTTATTACCACACTTTTATTAGCTTCACTTGTAACTAAGTCACAATGTAAGAAAATCTTGGAATTCAATTTTAACCTACTTCTAATTGTCGTATTGATTTGAAACTTTGCCAGTCTATATGAACCCGATGACAATACAATAATTTGCTACTATCGAGCTGATCTGATGATGGAGTCAAGAGGTGGGCAATAGAACTCTTCAATGGCTGCTAGGAAACCCCTCGAGTTTAGGCTCATTTGTTTTGTTCTGATGATACCTATTCGCTACACTTGATGGTGAGGGTCTGATGATGGAGCAGGGAGGAAGCCAGTAGCACTTCTTAATGACCACAAGGAAACCCCTCGAGTTTAGGCTCATTTGTTTTGTTCTGATGAGACCTATTCGCTACACTTGATGGTGAGGGTCTGATGATGGAGAAGGGAGGAAGCCAGTGCCTTTCCTTTATCACCAATAGGAAACACCTCGAGTTCTGGCTCATTTGTTTCGGTCTGATGAAACCTACTCGCTACACTTGGTGGCGAGGGTCTGATGATGGAGCAGGGAGGAAGCCAGTGGCACTTCTTAATGATCAATAGGAAACACCTCGAGTTCTGGCTCATTTGTTTCGTTCTGATGAGACCCATTCGCTACACTTGGTGGCGAGGGTCTGATGATGGAGCAGGATGGAAGCCAGTTACACTCCTTAATGACCACTATGAAACCCCTCGAGTTTGGGCTCATTTGTTTTGTTTTGATAAGACCTTTTTGTTAAACTTAGTGGTGAGGGTCTGATGATCGAGCTGGGAAGAAGCCAGTGAAACTCCTTAATAACCACAAGAAAACCCCTCGAGTTTGAGCTCATTTGTTTCGTTCTGATGAGACCTATTCACTACACTTGGTGGTGAGGGTCTGATGATGGAGCAGGGAGGAAGCCAGTGGCACTACTTAATGACCACTAAGAAACCCCTCGCTTATGCTCATTTGTTTCGTTCAGATGAGACCTAATCGCTACACTTGGTGGTGAGGGTCTGATGATGGAGCTAGGAGGAAGCCAGTGGCACTCCTTAATGACCACTAGGAAACCCCTCGAGTTTGGGCTCATTTGTTTCGTTCAATGTTTAAGGGGTGTGCAGACACATAAATGGACTGTATAATCTTTTACCATCCATCCATGGCTTGCCATTTATTAAACTAAAAAGTAAAAAATAAATATGTAGTTTAAAAAACTAATAAAACCCACTTTTATTAGAACATACTAAAAAGTACTAAATAACCGTCTATTCAGTAACTGAAATTAAAAAGCGTGGTGCGCCCTTTGCAAAGATAATATTGACAACGCGCACCTCACTTTTTAATTTCAGTTACTGAATAGACGGTTATTTAGTACTTTTTAGTATGTTCTAATAAAAGTGGGTTTTATTAGTTTTTTAAACTACATATTTATTTACTTTGGTATGAGAGCCTTGCATGTGATATTGACTATTTTATTTGCTTGGTAATCTTTGAACTGTAACTGTATTTATATCATTAAATAGATTATTAGTATATGAACAAAATCTGCCTGCCTATCATGACCATCATTATATCACGCAATATGATATAGCATGTCATGCTGTCTTGGTTACCCCACTAAGGTGTAAGCAAGATATAGGCTCTTATCATGCGTCAATACTCGATAAAAGACGCTCATGCTAGGCCGGCTGAAAGACACTTAGTTACAGTGTGTAACAATGGTGGATCATCTAGTCAGAGTTAAGCGGATATTGTCCACTGAATAGTGCATTAAGATTATAAGACTGTACACACAGGGGTTGGTCATTAAGTGTAAGAAACCCAACCCAACACCACTACAATTAAGACGCCTACTGTACTTTAGGTACAGTAGGTATTGTGAACTATAAAGTTGTACAAAATACTAGTGGCTCTCTGCGGTTTCACCCGCGTGGTACCTGTACCCGTAGAAATATCGGGATCTTATAAAGCCTATGTATAATAGTGAAAGAAGTTTTAAAATCGCTAGGTTTTGAGTTGTTACAAACAAACATATATATTTTTTTTATAATATTAGTATGGATAGTGGCTTTCCGCGGTTTCACCTGCTTCCCGTGGGATTATTGGGATAAAATATAGCCTTTGCCTCAGGACTAATGTAGCTTTCTACTGGTGAAAGAATTTTCAAAATCGGTCCAGTTAGTTTTTGAGTTCATCCATTACTAACAAAAAAAAACAAATCTTTCCACTTTATAATATAACTAGCTTTCCACCCGCGGCTTCGCCCGCGTGGACTACACGACGCTATCCCACGGGCATGTGATTTTTTCCGTAATAAAAAGTAGCCTAAGTTCCTCTCTAGGCTACAAAGTATCTGTGTCCCAAATTTTCCCAGCCAAATTCGTTCTGCCGGTTTGGCGTGATTGAGTAACAAACATACAAACATCCAAACATCTAAACTTTCACATTTATAATATTATAGTAGGATATGTGGTCGTCCAAATCAAAAGGGACCTTGTGGCGCTGCCTGGGCACTTACGCCCTTATTGCTGTTGTTCGATACAAAACAACGACAATAAAGACGTATCTGCCGGCCGCAATAAGGTCCCTTTTGATTTGTACGACCACATATTAGAATCTATACTAATATCACAGAGGACAATAGTATTTTTTTTCCTCTGTGCTAATATTATAAAGAGGAAAGATTTGATTGTTTGTTTGTTTGCATCGAATAGGCTCCGAAACTACTGGACCGATTTAGAAAATTCTTTCACCATAGAAAGCTACCTTCTTCCCGAGTGACATAGGCTATATTTTATCCCGATATTCCGACGGGAACGGGTACCACGCGGGTGAAACCGCGAGGATCCGCTAGTAATGTATATAAATTGCCGCGTAGGTGCCGGCCTAGAATAGCAATACCCCCTAACGTCCCGTGGGTGTCGTAAAAGTCGACTAAGGGAAACCGCCATCAGGAGACGGTCAGCAGCGCCTGCTGAAACACCAGGCCATACTGCGATCGCCAACCTCCCTGCCAAGCGTGGCGATTATAGCAACACCACCCAAATGGCTACACAACAAATAAATCGGCCCCCAGTCTCCGGCGGGCGGGCGGCCCCGCTATTCCTAGCTATGGGCGGCTATGGTTACGGCGGGGCAGGGGTGCTAAGAATTCCCGGGTAAGATCCGGCTACCAGCACCGACCGGACAATGTTCCGTGGGCAGGCCCCCTACAAGGTGGACCGACGTGCTGTTCAAGGTCGCGGTAAGCCTCTGGATGCGGGGAGCATGGGACCGATCGTTGTGGAGATCCTTGGGGGAAGCCTATGCAATGGGATTATCATTAATGAGGGAATCAAACCTAAATAATAACAATTATTTGGATCAACCATCCATAGGCTGTCACTCTTTTTCATAGAATTTGTGGAAATTTTGTAAAGCATGGCTAAATCACACTCAAATTAAATTCATAATACCTACACGAGTATGATTTAACTGCTGCGATAACAAATCGCATCTTAATAATAATTAAATAATGGGTAGGTACAATAATAAACTTCCTATCCATTCATATAACAGTTCATTGATAAGTGCTAAACATAACACGTCGTGATTGACCAAAGGTGGCGGCGAATCAAGAATAAACTAAACTAACAAACTTATCTAAGTCGCATTCAAGCGAGCGCGTCTTGGTAGGGGGCCGCGAGCGGCAGTCACCAGCTGCCTCAGTAGTAAACCGTGAGCCGCGTGAAGAGGCGCGCGCGCAGACCCCGACACCGACCGCCCGCGCGAGTGATGTCACCCAGTGCGCAGTGAGTGTGCAGTGTGTGTGGAACTGTGGAACTGAGGACCATGGTGGCGATGGTGGCCTCCGCCTCCGGATATGGCACCCTCCGCCGCTTCATGAGCGCGCCGGAGGGTCAGCACCCCGCCGGCGTGGAGGACGCCGCGGCGCCGTCCACCACCGCCGTCGCAGTCTCGGTGAGACGCCCATGCAACGCCTCCGTTTAACAGTTAGCCGTATTGGGACACCGCTCGCCCGATGATAACGCTATGCGACTGGAATGTTGATGATAATGACTTGTTTACTGATGCGTCTTTATCGTGAGCCGTGCCTGTAGTGGAACGCGATCGACGTAACGACCGATCTGCATGATAAGTTTTTAATGATAACAGTTTGTGAAGAAAATCAATGCCCATTATTTGCTGTTTCATAAAAAGCTTCAGGCTAAAGAACAGAATGGTTGTATACATATTATTGTACAGAGGTGCACAGGAAGTTAAGTAATTTCCTAAAATTCGAGGCTGCGTTTGTATTTCCTAAAGCGGCTTTAAATAGTTTCGTTACATTCAAATCATAATGGATGGTAATATTGTCAAATTTGATAATCGAGGGTCGTTATCGTTACTCCTGTCCTTTTTATGCTATATTTTATCGATCTGGACGCCGACCTTGGCCTCGCACTGCGTGTGGTTTTATAAAATCTTTCCTTGATATGATGATGTCACCACTGACACGGGAACACGGGATGAAGCCAAGGTTAGGTCACCGGACCGTGGCTGTAGCTCGTCGAGGAGGATCACGGCTCGTTGCTCACCACCAGACGACAGAAGCCGTCAGAAGTGCGGTTATTACCGACCTAGTTCAGCCCAGCGCTCGCTCGCTTTTTACCCCTTAATGTAGACCGACTCGAGACTAACACAGTAAATTAAATCGAAACTGATGTTCCATTTGCTCAGCCATACGGATTGAAGAAAATCGAGCTAGCATTGTTTTAAATAATCAACTAATTTAGGTAAATTACACCGTATAATGCGGCATGTTGTCTAAAATGGTACGGTTGCAACATCTTAACGTAGTCTCGGCATGGAAATCGAAAAGCAAACCTACTCGATGATGCGTAGAGAAACGCTACAGATGAGCCGATTGCCGATGCTAAGGCAATAGTATGCTTCCATTGGAAATTGAGAGTCGTAAATCAGCACCATTGTTCAATAGTTTCCATTCCCACTTGTGAAGTATTTTTCTCAGCGAGATAAATTGAATTCTAATGGAACGATTTGTTACCGATGTAACTTTGCTAGTGGTTAAAGAAAAGGGGCATTGAAAGTTCTTACTTAAACGTCGTAAAGTCATCTAATTTAGAAGACTACGACTATAAAAAGGCACTGTATTATGTAATCTCGGTTGCATAAATTGATGCTTTTAATATTATGATGTGACGTGATCTTTGATTACCTCTGATCTTAGTAGGTACTAAAATTGTTGTGGACACATTATTTTGTCCATCGGCAAGTCGCGTGGCAAAGTCGTCGTATTGGAATGCCACAAACGTAAACGGTGCTGTAGGACGTGAGACCAGTTTGCCGCGAGAATTCTAAATCGAGTCAACGGAAAACTTGAAACCTCTATGCATGTTGTTTACGACACGCCACGCGCAACTAATGTTTTTATACTCAAGTTATTTTTACGAAATCATTGATTGGGAAAATAACACTAGGTAATATTAATAAGCATGCCATTTTAAAGTTTTGCAATAGAGCATAATGCCGATTGCCAAATGCCAGTTCTCTCCCCGCAGACATAACATTAAAACAAACTATAGTGGCTAACCGTACCGTACCGTAGCCGTATAGATTCCAAGCATTATTTGTAAAGGGTGTCTCAAAAGTACGTATAGGATTTGAATTTCGCGCTATTTCCGAAATATTCAAGATGGCTGGTTGAAATTTGACATACGTCATCTTGACACATGTAAAATTAATCGTGGAGCGTTTCACAATAAAACAGCGCATAGAAGTTATACAAATATTTAACGAAAATTCACGATCAATTACAAACACTCGTCGAAAGGTCGAAAAATCTCGTAATTTCAAGAAGAGGTGATGTCAAATGGCCACCGAGATCTTGCTATCTGATGCCACTGGATTACTTTCTTTGGGGCTACGTCAAAGATAAAGTTTACGCTAACGATCCACAAAACATAGACAATATAGACAAAATATTCGCTGAGTTATTGGTGAAATAAGTAGCGAAATGTGTGAAATTAGCACCGAAATGTGTGAAATTAGCAGCGAAATGTGTGAAAGTGTCATGAAAAACTTGCACACAGCAAAAATGCCCGTGGCGGCCATTTAGCAGATATTCTATCCGGATAAAATAGTATAAGTGTAAAATATAACTACGAAGAAATTCCAATCCATTCGCGTTTTATTGAGACAAATCATCCTTTACCTACTTTTGGGACATCCGTTATAAGTATAGCTTAGAGGTTATTCTGTACTTACATCAGAATTTTCGTCGACTTCGGTGGTCGCTTTGAATCTAGTTTTGTCGGTGTCGCTGCATACTTCCGCCCACGACATTCGAATAAGGCGCAGGCCTTGTTACATTATCTATACGTAGGCATAACCAGCAGGCGAAATATTTTGTAACATCGCCGCAACAGCCACGAGCCATGGAAGGTTAAGAGGCTGTTAAATTCACCGCATATCCAGGCTTGCTCGCACCCGCCTAATTGTTTGATGCGTTTTTGATGTGTTAGTCCTTGTCTATTGTTCTGCATTAAACCCATTACACGCCTTGTAAATAGGTTAAATGCAGTTTCCTAGCACTCGGATGTAAATAGAAAGAAATAAATCTTTTACAGGCTCCATTATCGTCCGATCGATTTGGGTACTTATTAGCCAATCGTTATTTTCAGGTTGGTTGGTAAAACTCGTGTCTAATCATTGCATAACGTAACAGACTAGCAGATATCTTCTATCTATACTTATCTATCTATACTTATAATAAATCTGTAGAGAGGTCAATTCTGTACATGAAATATATTTTCAAAATAACTATCAGGATGTGATTAGGGATCGATATTGATGCCAAAAATGCAATCAGTAAAATTTTTGTCTGTCTGTCTGTCTCTCTGTCTGTCTGTCTGTCTGTCTGTGTGTATAACCGTTATAGAAACAAAAACTACTCGACGGATTTTAACGAAACTTGGTACAGTTATTTTTCACACTCCTGAGCTGGTTATAGTGTACTTTTCATCACGCTACAATCAATAGGAGCAGAGCAGTGAAGGGAAATGTTGGGAAAGCGGGAGCGGGTTACTCCATTTTTTAAGCTTCCGTCGCGTGTGCAACCTTCATGGTTAAAGCTACACAGAAATCATGTATGACGGAAATGTTCTCCTTAAAATTATATAAAAAATATCCCACGACAGCATATGTCTATCTTTTATGGTAGACTCACAACAACACGTGTAACTCCCGATAGCTTAGCAGTTCGAAGCTTCGCTCGACGCGTCTCGCGGCCGAAGGTATAAAAAGGCGGGGCGTCCGAGCGCGAGCTTAATACAATTATAATAAAAAGGAACCTTCAATTTTATTGTTACCACTTGCAAGTGAGAAGGAATAGATTTGTATACTTTCAACGTTTTCGTTGCTTATTCAATCAGTTTATTGTTGACATGTACGCAAAAATTTAAACCGAAAGATTAGTTTAAAATACGATCTAATCAAAGGCAGCTGCGCGCTGAAGATACGTGCACCTTCGCGACGCCATAATCAATGATAGATCTACCAACCAAAGATAACATTTTTGGAGAAGTATTGTGTTATATGTATAGTGTTGAGTGGCAAAAACGCGGCTTGCCTCACGCACATATCCTGCTTTGGTTAAAAGATAAGGTTCGACCTAAGTTTGTTATTATTTTAGACGACGTTTGCACAACTATTTTGCTGATAAGAGAGAAATAAAAATATTTATATTTTTGCATTCACAATGCAATTTTTATGGTTGAAAAATGGAAAGTGAAGTATTTAGAAAAAATCGACCCTCTCACAACCAGGTCCGATGGGACTCGAACCCACGACGATTGTGAATGCAAAAAAGTAAAAATTTAAATTATTTATATTTTTTTTGCAATAGGGGCGGAAAGGGGGTTTAAAAAATTTGAAGTGGGGCTACTAGGGCATATGGGGTATCATATAAAAGAGCGCTGCTTGCACACTCTCAAACAATTTTTCTTTTTGTTTTAGGCCGCATAGTTTTTGACTTATGATGAAAAATGTAAAAATAATACCGTCCCCCCTTATCTCCGAAGTTTGCAAAGATAAATTGTTTTAGGTGAAGTTTATGTAAAGATTACGGGAAAAATAAAACGATGTCTCTAAATAGTAAACTTTTTCAGAAATCATCAACAAAAATTACATTAGTTCCATTATCGGTCAAGAGATGGCGCTGACCAAAAACTGCAAAATTCTACATCGCAAATTCTTGGAAGAATATAATATGCCTCGCCGATGAAAACATTTTTACGTTTTATTTACAACCAAAATATCCTCCTTCCTACCTACTCGCAGGTTGCTTTGTTTGGGTGAAGCATAGTTGTAGTTTCTTCTATTTATTTATGATGGTACGGTACGGAACCCTCGGTGCGCGAGTCCGACTTGCTCTTGACCGGTTTTTTACTGTCCTACGTTTGATATATAGTACAAAAATTTCTAAATTGGCCGTAGCGAATTTGGATGCAGTATGAAAAGTTCGTTTTGGCTACATAAACAATTGACTTTTGTTACTTTTTTACGTAATACTTATGATAATCGTTTGTATGACTGAAAGGAATCCTACTAATATTATAAATGTGAAAGCTTAGATGTTTGCTACTCAATCACGCCAAAACGGCTGAACGGATTTGGCTGTTTGGGATACAGATACTTTTGTAGCTTGGAGAGGAACATAGGCTTTTTATCACTGAAAAATATCACATTCCCGCGGAATAACGTCGTGTAGTCCACGCAGGCGAAGCCGCGGGCGGAAAGCTAGTTTATAAATAAATTGAATTACTCGGGCCTTTGATGAAAATGGAAGTTTCAAAATGAATCGAAATAAATTACGTTATTATTACAATCATCATAGTCCATAACCCGAGCGACTACTTAAGATTAGAAACGCTTTCATGGCACACTGCAGTCTGTTTGAAGATCTATTCCCAGATATAGAGTGGAAAGAATTTCTTCGCAATTAAACTATCCGCCGAAGGAACGTGTACAGCCTCATAGACATTCATAATTAAAATTCTTTCACTTATTACTTTTCTTAATTTGTTTGCGCCAAGCCGGATCCATAAATAAGAAGAGCTCGAAAAGAAGAAGCCTAGCAAAGTGTTACTTAAAGAATTAGATAAGCAATTCAAAAACGTTTTAAGTTAATGTTTCAATATGACCATCAATCACAGCAGTTAAAGATCTTTGATCTGCGTTGTTATCTCGCGATATAATCCTGGTATTGCCATGTTGGTGAGCACAATACCGTCGTTTCATGAGATCTGTTCAGTCGGAGAAAGCTATGCTTATTTATAGTGCGGTAACTTTCATGTGGTCAATCTTTATATTACGTACGAACGGCGGCGAAATTGCCTTTTCAATTGAATGCCTTCTTGGTGAGGCAGAGATACGCTTGGCATTGCTCTTATGGCTTGTCGGTTCATCGTTCAATTGGCCATTACTGTGAGGACATCTGTTTTAATACCTCTTTTGATGATAGAATAAACTTCAGATTAAATCATTCATACCTTTCATAGTACACTTGCTCAGACGTTGTACTTTCTTTGCACCAGACTGAGTCTGCCTACTGCAGTCCCTATTTACCTACTTGTATTTACGCAGCTGCGTTGATTGTTTGATGATTATCTACTACTTAAATCGAAATGGTGTCAGTGAACCAGATATTTGAAATTTGTGATTATTCATTCGTATTACTGGCGTAGACATCATAATACAATACAAAAGTGAAATTGCCTACCGGAAACTTGTATTTTTTGTGTGGCTAAACAATGAATGGTCCACGGCCAGCCTGTGGCCGACAATTTGCAAGTGCAATCAGCGATCACGTAACGCTTAATAAGCCTCGTAAATATATTGTTTGGATATTATTATTGGCTTCAATGGGTTGTGTTTCTATCAAATTGAAAGTTCGCTTTCTCCGTGATTGTGATCTGTCGTATGACTTGCTGACATACATACCTATCTTATTTTCAAGTGTTCGTTCAAAACCTTTGGATTTAAAAGAAGATCCATTTTCAATGTTTTTTGTAAATATTAAAAACAATATTTCAGTTATGGTAGCTACAAGCTACATACAAGCTCGTGTAATTGATTTGATATTTCAACAATTATCTTTTGAGAAGTATTGTAGGACCCGCTATCTAAAGCAGCGTCTGAATAATTCATTACAGAGTTTCTTTCATTTATCCAACTGTCGTAAATCTCACGACTCTCGCCGTTCACATAGAATACGTGCAATAGTTATACATACAGACAGCTTCTATATTTTGTTGAATTAATAGAATGTCATTAGATTTTTAACTTATTTCTAGGATATTATTTCATCTGTTTGTATTCGAAAGTTTAATCTTATTATTAAATGTCATCATCACAAAAACCAAAATGTTTTGAAGGTGCTAACGACTGCTAATGTAGCTGGAAAAACGAATTTAAGGTGCCATTTCAAGCACGCAGGATATCAAGGTAATTAATTTCTGGTCACCTATCACGTGATCAAAAGTGGCTTAACCACCGTAATCTTAGGCGCGGTCCGCTACCACTGCACCTTCAATAACCATCATCATAATAAACTCATCATTCGTACGTCATTGGATTTCATTAATGTCGTGAGCACAGCAACTTTCGTGCACCAAGTGTTGTGCCGATTTCCATGGGAAAATAAGTAAGCCTTACAAAAATAAATGATAAGATAAGTCACTCTTTTCCTTTTTATTACCACACTATTATTAGCTTCACTTGTAACTAAGTCACAATCCTTTTTATTCTGTCATGGATGCTTGATTGCTCTTATTCATCGGTACCTAATGAACTAATGACATGCTCTGTCTGCTTACCAACAGGTATTGCCATCTTCCTTAGAATATTAATTTATATTGTTTTGAATGTCCCTTGAAAGGTAAGATTGTAAGATAATTGAATGTTTAACAACTTCGACCAAAATGTTTTTTATCATAATCTTTGTACAAAGCATTTTTTAAATAAAAAAGTAAATCTAAATACATATATTCCCTTTCTTCAACAACCTATCGATGCCATTATGTTAAAGTTTACACCACATTTCCATGATGGCTTTTTGATACTCGCAACGTCGGTTTCCCCACGTTTGTTGCAAAATTCTCGTGTTTTGACAAAAGTAACAACCTTGAAAATTGTACATTTGGATGATCCATTCACGGCACCCACCCACATCTGTTTGAATAATTATGCTAATGCTTAATGTCATCTGTATGCTACTTTATGTCAAATTCTGTTTATTATTGTATCCGATCTAAATATTTTATCTATTACCTCTTACTCAACCAAGTTTTTACGAACACTTTTCAAAAGTTACTAATGTATTTAGCTCTAATTGAAGCTCAATACTATTAAAGGTATAATTAGGTACTTATTTAGCTGTAATTACATTTAATTGACGCGTTCACACATCCGAAAGACATTAAAATGACCCATCTCTGTAACATTTCCTGTCATATCTTTATAAACAACTTTCGATTCTGGCAATAGGCAGCCTCTAATCACATATTTGCCTATCAATATTTTGGTCGATGATGACGTAACCGTCTATGTAACACCCAGTCTGGTGGCAGGCGGTTACGACATATCTAGTATCAACAGATTCAACAGTCTATTCCCTTACGAGTGGACTCAGCATCTCTCACTTTCACCGTGATTACTCGCAGCGTTTCCACCACATCGCAGAGTAGGTCACTCACCGCCTCTAAGATGTTAATCCAAAATAATACCAGTATGAATCATCTCTACTATTTTAACGGGTTTAAAAATAGTCTCTTTTAGCTCTATAACTTGGAACTATACGGCCATCGCTAAACCTATTCAAGTTGTGCCAATTTTTTGCTAAATATCAACAAAAGATGAAGATGAAAGTGCTAGAAATAAATGCCATTTCTTCTTATCGGTAGGTTAGAGTTATCGCTTGTATCGTTGACATCATAGATAGCGAATTGACATTGAACATGCTTTTTATTCCAGCGTTTGATATTTGCTGTAAATTGTTCTAAATCACGATCACAGCTTCCTGTGGCTTCCCACGTTGCGCGGTAGTAGCCGTCGCTAACCTTGACAATGCTTCGCAAATCCCCGCGTAGGCTTAAGGCCACCATTTAATCTTAACAGTTCTCTTTAAAGTGTATTGCGTTAGTACTGTCAATTATTAAATTAGCAGTCGAAATGTGATCATGGCAAAGTAGGATTCTTAAATCCAGTACCTAAAACAAGTCGGTCAACTAAAAAGTGGTGGTATTTCTTAGAACTTAGTAAAACCTTGACCGAACCTATATTTGGACAAAATATCAGTTCCACTAAAAGCCTACAATTAATGTTAGCACCAGAGTAAAACCAGGGCCTTGACCTAGTATTCCCATTTCTCCTATAAAGGCCTGTTTGAATAGGGCTGTAGGATTAAACTGAGTAGTTGGTCGGGATTTTAAATGTTCTCCACATTCCAATTTGGTCAAATTCTTTAAAACTATTAATGTCCTTTTACATAAGTAGGTAAATGGAATTTCGGGAAAATCCTTAGATGTCTTAATTGTAATAGGGGTACAATTAAGCCACGCAAGGATGTCAATTACACAACGTAGGAGCCATATTATAACTCACTCGGTTTACCAAGGTAGCGTGGGTTCAATATTTATAGTTGTCATTATGACTTCATCGACCGTCGCTCGTTCGCAGAGCGCTGTTGACAATTCGCTGCTGCTGCTCGACACAAACTTCTTTACTCCGTCCAATCATAGGTAAATCCTTCTCTTTCTAAGGAATTAAGACCATTGTCTACTTTAGACATGGTGTATTCTTACTTTAAATATATTTTTTATTCATGACTAAGTAAGAGATTATTTACTTAAAATAGTCAACGTTTTAGTACAATTCACAGAATCATCGCGTGACTAACGATCGGTCAGGTGGATCGAAAATTGCAAATCCCTATAGTGACTCAGATCAGAAGGGGCCTAATCATTTATCATTTCCTGCATTTCAAAACTAATTGTTACACTATTAGTTCCACCAACCCAAAACCTGGGGCTGTTATGATTCGGTGCCGTTCTATCAGATTGTCCTTGAAATTCTACTGCGATTAAATCGAATCTTCCTATGTTTATTTTAGCAAGCCACATTGAAATGACCACCGGTCACGGTAAAGCACCAACTTCCTATTTTTTAGGTCTATGAATAATAAAATTTGATAGATTATACTGGTCACGTTCCTATTGTCCTTCCTTCCTAGTCTCACCCCTGGCACTTCTGGGTAATTTTATAGACATCTTCAAGGTACACATTCAAAATTTACATACCATCATTGGTAGGATATGGTCGCTCTATTACCTAGCTTTAAGACCTGAATCTTTGTACCCATATTTCGCAAATAAAGAGTTTTGATTTGATTTGATCTTCAATATTCGCTTAGTATATGTCTATTAGAATAGTATTTACTTCCTGTAACTATAAAGGTAATGTAACACAATTTAATAGACGCTAATGGCAGCCTTGCGGAATACCGTGTCGAGAGATTGGTGCAAGATGGCGAGACGGGTCCATGTAAGGCACTTCCTTTGAATTATTTATCGGTCAATCGCGTACTTCAGTGTAAATAAGAGCACATAGAAGTCTTCCTATCGTTGCCTTGCCTCTGTTGAGTCGCCAGCCTTATTTGGATAGCTGTGAATCATTCCGTGTTCCGTTCCTGTCAAATATGTCCAATTGATTTGGCGCTGTTATTTATTTTGGACGGTTTATCGGTTAGAACTTACGTACGGTCGTATGTAGTCGTGTATGTTTTGTCTGTAAAACCGTACATGTTTATGCAAACACTAATCGCAGCTATTAAAGATTAATTGCAGTGGTGGTCGTTTGTTCGTAGGTACACATTCAAGGAAATACCGTGAAGTAAAAATTATAATTTTAATGATTTGCGTCCGTTGATGCCTAATACCATGTTAACGTTATGAACCGAAGTACCATTTCGGCTGCTTGTTGTAAGTAAACAGCACTTAAGATATTTGTGTTTGCTCGATCACAAGTAACTTAGTTTCAAGTGCTCGGCGCGGCTGGTTGCGGAGGCGGCGGCGGCTGCGTGGGCATGACCTCAGCAGCGCGTGGGAGCAGGTGCCAACGCACCTTTCCAGTTTCCACGCATCGACTGCCTTACTTGCAGCCACAGTCACTCGCACCGACTAGCGGGATTCGAATGCAACGCATAACCCTTGACCTCTTCCGTCCATAACTTAGTGCTCTTTGTTTCGTGTAATCGAACCGATCGGTTCGATTGAATATCGTTCACAGGATATTAGGTACAATTCTGTATTGCGTATGCTGTTCATAATTCGCTGCTGTGCACGGTCAAGTTCTACTTCAGTGATTTTGGCAGGCACTGTGAGAAATGTTGCCTACTGTTTTGATTGAATTGTATTGTATATGTCTCAGGTTGAATCCGCCATTCAATTAAACGCGTAGGCCGATAATTTTTTCCGTAAGCTATTTTATCTTCCCATAAGGTGGTTAATTTCTAACTTATCACGTGTTCTACAGGACTTCTGAGGGTTAGATGCTGCCATACTTAAGTTTTGACGCTGAAATTGCTAAGTCAATTAAGATTTATGATGTAGAGATAGATTGGATCTAAGTCCAAATGTCTGATCTTGTAAAGGACATGGGTTACCTTTAGTCACCTTTCTTCTATCAGTGAAATAAAAGCTCAACACTTTTACACGGTTACTGATTACTGTATCAAATGCGCAAGTAAATAAGTGTTGGACTCGTGGTAGATGGTTGTCATTGTCACGTTCCGCTCGGCCAGCGGGCGGCGCGGCGTGCGCGACACACGCGGCGGAAGCGCCTGCCGCCTTCCGCACTCCACTCCAAGGCACCAATGAACTGAGCCTAGCCCCCGCTTAGCCCAGAGAGAGTGAAATGCGACTGCCACCACTAATTACCCCGCAATTAACGAGTACGAATTGAGTGTAGAGAGTGGTTGCTCGCTCCACTTGCTATTTGTTATGGCGCGGTGCATGAAACTACTTAATAGGCGCCCGCCGCCGTTTTATGAGCGAAACGACGCTCCGGCATTTGCAAATTGAATGGCTGAAGATTAGATGTGCTTATTTTATTAGGGAAATACCTAATGGGCCAATAAGTGTTGCGAAGGCTTTCAACATAGATACCTTAGCCGTTAGCCGTAGCAGCACTATCAACCAGAAACTTAACTATAAACTACTCGTGTGTGTGAAAGAGGCCAAAGAAAGTGAATACAATTCAATTTACATATTTTGCAGAAATCTATGTCAAACGTCAGTTATAAATTTCATTAGTGATGAATAAATTAACATTCGCTTAAATGTTTTTTGTTTTGTTAATTATATACCGCTTCCACTTTTTTCTTACATTCATATTTCAAACATATTATGTTACTGGATATTGTTCAATTATACTTCACGAACAATATCTTGTGTTTTTGTAAGATGTTTTCTAGTTTTGATAGAATCTTAAATTAAAATTAAGATCGCATATGGCATTCCCGAAGCGGCGCCGAAATAGCTCCGTATCGGGAATCGGGAGTGTCCCTGCATCGGCCTATTTTTGAAGCTGGCATGCGTCGGCACGACCGACCTCTCTTTATGATTTGTCGGCGTTTGATGTTGTTATTGATAGCCCCCGAGTGCCCTTTATTATGTTTGTTTTTCTTAACTGAATCTGAAAGTGTTTGAATCATTTACTCGGTACCGCCCGCCACTTTTAATGAACACCGACCAGGCACTGACTGAGTGACTTTTATGATTTCAATACAGAATCCTAACAAAAATCTTGAAAATCTGGTATTCCATAATTGAGATGTCTTATCGTATATTGCATTGGATGTTTAATTAATGTAACGCTTTAATTAAATTTCTTTATCTCTATGTAAATTGCGCGAGACAGATTGCTTGTGTGCGTTTTAGTAAATATCGGCTTGTGCTAATAACAGAGAGTGATCGGAATGGGTCGTGCGTGAATGCTCCCGTCGCGTGCCGCCCGCCGCAACTGCAGCAGAATATTCAAGAGCCGTTCCAATTTGTGCCATCGCATCATTATTGCTAACAGCATCGGAGTTATCTAACTGGCCTTGACATTGGTGCCTTGCTGCTTGTGGGATAACGTCTGTCATATAATGAAAAATATCGTGTTTTACGTGGTTAAGTAGAATAATGTACAGTTTGCCAATAAAAGGTAAAACATCCATTAGGTCGTGCCGGGCAGCATCGCTGTTTTTGTGGCCATTATCATTACTAGCCATTACGTTGCGATCATTATCCCGCTGTGCCGCGTCAGCTGTGTCATCTGTGTCGTGCTCCTAGGTCTTTCCGGCGTCCATTGTTTGTAAACCAGTTTCGCGATCAAGGTGCTTTTTGCGCGCTTTTGGGGTGTATGACATGATGCGTATGTCTTTAGCCCGCACCTGTCAGTCCAACATCTGTTTCAACCAGACATTAATCAACAATTTTAGTTTTCATTTTGTCATCTTACTATAATTGATGAACATAAAACCTGTTTGTATTATAACAAGCAAGAGATATGTTAGAATTAGAAACTAGGCTCTCGAATTATAAATACTGTGGTGACAGGAATGCTCGCTAACTATGTTCTTATTTCATTACTTCATCACCGATGCAGTTCAATTTAATATAGCCTAGTTGCGAGACGTCTGTGACTAAAATATCTCTACGTCTGCTATATACACTACAACTGTTGCACCGCTCGCAGGCACATTAATGTCTTGGTTATCTGATGACCTTTCCCGTTATCATTTCATTCAACTTGAGTAGTTACTGAACAAACATTGGATCAAGATAAAAGTTTGTTTGTATTCGACATATTTACAACCAAACCTTTGATAGAAGTTAACACTATTTTTATTTAAGAGTTAACGCTTACATCATTTACTTCCTAAATAAACATTAATTCTTAAGAAAAGATAAAATGCTGTCCTACAAATAAGTAGTATAAGTCATAAGTACATCCCAAATTGGGACAAGGACCGCATGCGCAAACGCAGCTACTAGTCGATGAACGATCACAATAAGCGGACGTTGCCATAACATGATCGACAATAATTGTAGCAATGGACAGACTCAATGGCGAATATGGCGATTTACGCGGAGCTGCGTCGGAAGCATTCGGAGACCTAACACTGGCATTACCTACATTAATTATTGAGTTAGCGATGTGTTGGGTTGCATCATACAGTTTGAACTGAATGGTAACATTGATCAGTTGAAGTAATTAGCAGTTTATAATAGCAGGGAAAAGCTTAGACTAAATTATAATGTTTTCATTTACCCATATGACATTATCTGTGATCTCGGTCAGGCTCAGGCATCATTACAGAAATTGTTATTACCTTCCTATAACATATTTGTTATCCCCATAGTAAATCACTGCTTTAAAAACTAACCTTTTCATAATCTGGTTCTTTCTTGGCTTAAGTTTTTATTAAGAACTAAAGAAAGTCGACTATTATGATATAAAGTATACCTTCTTACCTATCTGGTTTATGTTGTAAATTGAGTTAATGTTTCATGTGTAATAAATAAACGATAGTTGATTGATTGATTGATTGATTGATGTTGTTTTGATGACCTCCGTGGCCGAGTGGTGTACACGCCGGTTTTCAAGGTGCCTCTATCTCGCGGTTTCGGGTTCGATCCCCGGTCGGGTAAATATTGAAAAAGAACTTTTCAATATTTCCTCGGCTCTGGGTGTATGTGGTTAATACCCGTCGTTGTTTCCAATTTCCATAATACTAGTGCTTAAGCTACTATACTTTGGTATTGGAACAATGTAGGTATGTGATGGTGTCCAATATTTATTATTATTATTGTTAATTGTGTTTTTGTCTTTGTTGCAGTCGAAGCAGCGGGCATCGATCAAATGGCTGCTATCGAAGGCCTTCAACAATCGGGTCCCCGAGAATCTTCTGGAGCCTTTCTACAGGGATCATGAGGTAAGCACCCGCTCATCCAGATTTCTGTAGGTATCAACAACGCCTACTGGACATAGGTCTTTCTATCCCGCCGCCAAAAGAGCAACACTTGCCTTAACTATTGATTACAAAACAACAATATATGTGCCTTTTCATAAACGTGGTTTACAGTGAAAAACCTTCTGAGGTGTCTATTGCCTGCCTGTGCTTTTAATTTAGGCCGTATGCCGTCATATCGCTATGAACAGACAGACCATGGGTGCGGCAATCGACACGCAACTACTATAACTTTACATGCTGAAATTGTTATATTGCGCATTATAAAAGCTGGAGAAACTTGAAGTCTATAATATATATACCAATTAAATTATTATGATTTATGTCGACTTCGTCATGGCAAGGCACTTACCTTAAAGATCCATGGATATCTCATTAGTACTTATCAAAGCTAAGCTCGCTTAAATTATATTGGTGTAATCAAGTAATCATCGTAAAGTTGTACGTACTAATAAATATTCCAAGACACTAATAGTCCATAGATAACCATAGTGTAAGATTACTCGTAGCACAGTGGTGTATAATGAATGCACATCTTTGTCTTTTGCACGACAAGCGATCGGCATTACCGCTTGTCGCGATCGTTGACATTAAGGGCAGTCTGGAAAGGCGATAAGGTGCACAGATTCAATGTTAGACATTAACGAAAGAATTGTCAATTGTTCGTTGAAATTTCGTTCAAGAGTAACGCCCCTATCCTGATGCTCAACTAGAGCGGTTCAGAACGTGGTGCTCGTGAATTTAGTCTTATCTGCACCCCAATAACAAACTTGCAGCAGCATTGCCCCATCTAGAGGGCCTAGTTACCTCACTGTTCGTAATACTTAGCTTATACTATGATCAAACTATACTGTTGACATCATTGGTGTAGTTCGCCTTGTGAGCCAAGGATTACTTGCAAGCTCGCGTTGCATTCCGCGGAGATTACTCCGGTCCTTTGAATATGAGATTACGATTTCTGTTGTTTTTACCCAGACGCCCGTGTCTTTTGTGTATAGGGCTATGCTAATCCAGACAGTGCCTTTTATTTTGTTATCTACAAGACTCGTACAATATGTGGATATGAGGGACTGGATGTGTTTTTGTCTAATTTCTGAACAGACATTGTGTTAGGAATATATAATTCCTATTAATATGATGAGATATCTTCGTATGTTACTCTAATCCCTAACTAAGTAGCTATTGTACTTTTGGAATTACAATTACGAAATCTGAATCAATGATGGCACCAATGAAATGATGCCCCGATCTGAAAGAACCGAAAATTTGGGATTTCTACATTGACCTAGGATGTTGGAGATCTTACTAAGTAGGTAGCTATTGTACTTTTGGAATTACAATTACAAAATCTGAATCAATGATGGCACCAATGAAATGATTCCCCGATCTGAAAGAACCGAAAATTTTGGATTTCTACATTGACCTAGGATGTCGGAGATCTTACTAAGTAGGTAGCTATTGTACTTTTGGAATTACAATTACGAAATCTGAATCAATGATGGCACCAATGAAATGATTCCCCGATCTGAAAGAACCGAAAATTGGGATTTCTACATTGACCTAGGATGTTGGAGATCTTACTAAGTAGCTATTATACTTTTGGAATTACAATTACAAAATCTGAATCAATGATGGCACCAATGAAATGATTCCCCGATCTGAAAGAACCGAAAATTTTGGATTTCTACATTGACCTAGGATGTCGGAGATCTTACTAAGTAGGTAGCTATTGTACTTTTGGAATTACAATTACGAAATCTGAATCAATGATGGCACCAATGAAATGATTCCCCGATCTGAAAGAACCGAAAATTTGGGATTTCTACATTGACCTAGGATGTTGGAGATCTTACTAAGTAGCTATTGTACTTTTGGAATTACAATTACAAAATCTGAATCAATGATGGCACCAATGAAATGATTCCCCGATCTGAAAGAACCGAAAATTTTGGATTTCTACATTGACCTAGGATGTCGAAGATCTTACTAAGTAGGTAGCTATTGTTCTTTTGGAATTACAATTACGAAATCTGAGTCAATGATGGCACCAATGAAATGATTCTCCGATCTGAAAGAACTTTAGAATGAAAAGGAGATCAGTCACGCTTCATACATGTTTGGACCAAAAAAGTAAAAGTATCGGCCAACGAAAAAAAAATGCATATTACTATTGTAAACAATGTAGCGATCATTTTTTGTTATGGCGTCAACAGTGTACGATTAGCGGCCAAGCAGTTATTCAAGTTTGAAAATGTGATTTTTTTTCTCTTTATTTTCAAACTTGAATACCGCTCGGCCAAAGTGCGGCCAACGAAAAAAAAATGCACATTACTATTTTAAACAGTGTAACGATCATTTTTTGTTATAGCGACAAAAGTGTACGATTAGCGGCCAAGCAGTTATTCAAGTTTGCAAATGTAGTTTTTTTTTCTCTTTATTTTCAAACTTAAATACAGCTTGGCCAAAGTGCGGCCAACGAAAAAAAATTGCACATTACTATTGTAAAAAGTGTAACGATCATTTTTTGGTTTGGCGTCAACAGTGTACGATTAGCGGCCAAGCAGTTATTCAAGTTTGAAAATAACATTTTTTTTCTCTTTATTTTCAAACATGAATACAGCTTGGCCAAAGTGCGGCCAACGAAAAAAAATTGCACATTACTATTGTAAACAGTGTAACGATAATTTTTTGTTATGGCGACAACAGTGTACGATTAGCGGCCAAGCAGTTATTCGAGTTTGAAAATGTAGTTTTTTTTTCTCTTTATTTTCAAACTTAAATACAGCTTGGCCAAAGTGCGGCCAACGAAAAAAAATTGCACATTACTATTGTAAAAAGTGTAACGATCATTTTTTGTTATGGCGTCAACAGTGTACGATTAGCGGCCAAGCAGTTATTCAAGTTTGAAAATAACATTTTTTTTCTCTTTATTTTCAAACATGAATACAGCTTGGCCAAAGTGCGGCCAACGAAAAAAAAATGCAAATTACTATTGTAAACAGTGTAACGATCATTTTTTGTTATGGCGTCAACAGTGTACGATTAGCGGCCAAGCAGTTATTCAAGTTTGAAAGTAACATTTTTTTCTCTTTATTTTCAAACTTGAATACAGCTTGGCCGCTAATCGTACACTGTTGACGCCATAACAAAAAATGATCGTTACACTGTTTACAATAGTAATGTGCAATTTTTTTCGTTGGCCGCACTTTGGCCGTGCGGTATTCAAGTTTGAAAATAAAGAGAAAAAAACTGACATTTTCATACATGAATAACTGCTTGGCCGCTAATCGTACACTGTTGACGCCTTAACAAAAAATGATCGTTTCACTGTTTACAATAGTAACGTGCAATTTTTTTTCGTTGGCCGCACTTTGGCCGTGCGGTATTCAAGTTTGAAAATAAAGAGAAAAAAATGTAATTTTCGAACTTGAATAAATGCTTGGCCGCTAATCATACACTGTTGACGTCATAACAAAAAATGATCGTTACACTGTTTACAATAGTAATATGCAATTTCTTTTCGTTGGCCGCTCTTTGGCCAAGCTGTATGTATTCAAGTTTGAAAATGAAGAAAAAAATAACATTTTCAAACTTGAATAACTGCTTGGCCGCTAATCGTACACTGTTGACGTCATAACAAAAAATGATCGTTACACTGTTTACAATAGTAATTTGCAATTTATTTTCGTTGGCCGGCACTTTTACTTTTTTGGTCCAATTTGACTGATCTCCTTTGGGATATCTACATTGATCTAACATGTCGGAGATGGCGACAGCGCGACACTATATAATCGCATGCCGACGTTGCCGATTTCTTTGCTAATTACTTGTTTGCTAACCCGTTTTGATATAACTGCAATTATTACATTTGTTTGTTATCACCGCGCAAATTATGATTACTTAACATCCAGATTTCTCTAACACAGATACTGGCGCAGATAGCGGTCCGTCGACCCCCACACCTGACTGCTCGTTAGGCATTCGTTTCTCACGTTTAATTTTCACTACTATTGTTAGTTTTTGCCACTATTTGTTTGTTGTTTCTTTAACGACATCTTGCGGTTATTTAACTACTAGTTTGCATTTTAAACGTAAATGGCATATGCTAGCTAGATAGAGCTTTTTAACTGTTTAGTTTCCAAACGGTTTCCCAACGGATTTGAAAGGGCGAACGGGGTTATAAAAACTTTTTTTGTGATTTCTTTTATAAGAAAGAATGAACAAGAAAAGAAAATTCTTAGCGAGCTGAAGTTAAAGTATCTTATTGCCGTTTTGAATACTTCGAGGTTTTCGTAAATTTTTTCCAGTAAGTACTAACGTCTTTCTAATTTTACAAAATTGACTTTATAAATTTTACACACGTATTTATGGACATTTTAACTACTAAAGACACATTCTTTAAGAACAAAAGTTTTCTATGTAAATAATCAAATATCGTGGTTATTAAATTATCAAAAGTTGCTCGATACGGTCTTAATAGAACGCTATAAGTTGTTAAGTTAAATGTACAAAAGAAAATGCGCATTTAAGTTCAGAAAACTGTCTATGAATTTAAAAAAACCCATATCGCTATGAATGGCTGACTGTCTTCTGTACCCTACGAGCGAGCTACGAGCAACATCAAAATAAAATAGATGATCAAACGAACTACTGTGAAGTTCGATCGCTATTATATGAGTCGTTTCATTCGAAGATATAATATTTACAGAGTAGTCCCTTTAACCTACAGGCAACTTCGCACGTCTTTAGAGATTTAAAAAAAAAAAGTTCACTAATCTGTCATTTACTGTTCTGTGGTCAGTTTGACGCCATTTTTCTCATTTCGTTAAGAGCAAGTTCAGAGTAATAGCGGTGTTCTAGAACAAAGCTTAACTAGTGGGTTTGTAAACCTCCGCCTGCAGCTGAGGTTTACTGGGCTGGGCGGGTTGCTATATCTTCGAATGAAACGACTCATATAATAGCGATCGAACTTCACAGTAGTTCGTTTGATCATCTATTATATTTCGTCGTTTCATTCTTTGATATAATATTTACAGAGTAGATGTTTAGAGATTTAAGTTTTGTTCTAGAAGAAGTGTTGATGGGTTGTTTCTATAAGAATAAATAACCATCTCAATTAAACATATTATGTATTTGTTCATAAGCAGAATGTAAACAATCAACCCTTAAATAATAATAAGTTTTCTCCGTACAAATTAAATACCTAATCATAAATCAGCAACAAAAAAAAAGTAACTAATCATTAGTAGGGAACGTTACGGTTCTCGCGAAGACATCTTCGCTTTCAATAGGCCGGTTATAGAACCGAGCAAAGGCTGTGTAGATGTAGGTTGTCCCACCAGCTGTTTTTCTTATCTCGTCTACAAACACTGAGTCGTGAGCAAGCACGGTCGAGGTGGAGGCGTATCGTGTGCTATCGCCACTCTCTCCCAAGCTCCCAACAGCTTATTTAACCCAGCGGCTTATAGACTGCGAGCTGGTGCGCTTGTGGAGTTTTTTGTATTTTAACAACAGTTTGTCTGCGTTCAAAGTCATCATATTTTTTGAAAAATATATATGATCGACGAGGACTGAAGCAGGGCATATATTTATTTTCTCGTGAAAGAATGACAAGTACAGCATGGGTTGTTCGCGGCCCGGGACCGAAGTTTTAATAATGTCGGTTATGGCTATCTTAACACCGTCTTCAGAAATGAATACATTTTCTAGTTTTATAAGCGTGAAAGTTTGTACCCTGTGCATTGTACAAAGTGTTCTTGTCTAGGCTCAGTACTAAATTTGGGTATCAATTAGGTATGTGGTTGAGAACAAGTTGTGGGTCCCAAGTAGAGGTGTATTTAGGGCGACTTGGTTTAAGTTTGTAAGCGCCTTTTAGAACTCGTTAAATACACTCATGTGAGCCGATGTTACTATTTAATGGTTTAAGAACAGTGAAACGGTACGACACGGGACGGTGATTTAATATCAACGTAAGCTTCGTCAGATAGCTCCCATTCAGTATCGGGGTTGCTTTTACTTGACTCGATATCTGAGCCGTTATTTTTTGTGTTTACTTATGACGCGTGTAGCCAAATGGCGATAAATCTACCTACATCGTGTCAACTTCTTTAAGCGTGGAAATTTTATTCCATCTACCTTGACGGTTAATGTAGCATACTACTGCAGTACTATCCATGCGCAGTAATATTGCACAATATCGTCTTCCTTTGTAAAAGCTTTCATAGGACAGAATGTTGTAAAAAAGTTATTGCGCCACCAGTTTTGGTCTTCTTAAAATTAAATTTTTGCTTTGCATTTACCGTTATGGCGCTGCAATGCCAAAAACTTCTGGCGTTCTTAAAGTTAAATCCGTATTTAGCTGCTAGACAGACCGAAATTAGAACACCAATAAAATTAGCAAAGATTCTTATTGTACGTTTCGGTAATTTTAAATAATTTCTGATCATTTGTGCAATGTTTCTGCGTTTTACAGCGAGAAATGTTGCGTATCATAATTATAAAAAGCCTTGGAAAGTACAGACTTGAGAAGGCGTTAACACACTTTTTTCGCGGTTTACAACAAAACCTAAACATTGTAACAATTAAAGAGTCGTACCGCGTACGTAGTCTTATGGAAGTGTCCCCGATGCCTTATGTTAAGATTCTTTTTACTAACCTTCTATGGGCCACAGTGTTGTCTGATAAATAAAGAATTTATTTATTGCATCGTCGAAATAAATTTACTGATTTATGACCTTGGCTTCTAAGATAGGACATATAACCTCTCTCATAATTTTGGTAAAAACCCTGGATGCTGATGCTACGGATAGGCCGTAAGGCAAGTCAGTAAATTCGTCGATAGCTAAGTTTGAATTTGGAGCTTGAAAATGAAATCTTAAATATTATTCCGTCTTCCTTACATATTGGAAGTCATAAATACGCCTCTTTGAGGTCAATCGGTGCTACAAAACTACCTTGTGGTATAAGTTAAGGAGATGTTCTATAGTCTTCCATTCTAAAATAGTTTTTCTTCTCAATAAATTTATTTAATGTTTTAAGATTTAAGACAAAGCGTTTACCACCATTAGACTTGGGTGCAAGGAAAGTTCTTGATATGAACTGGTCAATTACCGGGGAACATTGTGAAATTGCTCCAATTCAATTAATTTATTTATAGCTTGGACCATCTCGTGACTTTCTTCGGGGGTAAATTTAGATTAAAGCACGACAGACTGTCACTTCCGTACAAAAGGGTATATAATATCCGTTTTGGATCCATGATAGTACAGTTTTGTTGTATGTTATATGAAACCAACAATCATAAAAGTATTGAATTCTGCCAGCGTGTACCTTTGTTATTGTGGCCGTGCACGGGGCCTGGGTTGATTGCAGTTCTTCGCATGAGACGAAGCAGGCTGAGGGTAGGTTCGTCGCGGTGGCGGCGCTAGCCTCTGTCCTGTCCTGTGGTTTGACCTCCCCGCCGCCCCCCTGTTTCACGGGTACTGAGGAGGTCCTGACCGGTTTCCCTGATGGGCAGGACGAATGACTGTGGACTGGACTGCAGAAGGTTTCTGAATTGTGAATGTTTTCCAAATCTGTGAACCTTGTCGTTCGATTGCCTTACTGGCTTTTATATTTTCGGATGATGTATTACCCAATAAAGAGTCATAAAGAGTCAGTTTAATCCTATCTTTCGTTAGGAAATGGTGTAAATCAATACCAAAATGCGACAGTCGTCGCTTAGATACTAAAGAGATTGTATCTTATCGTCTGAGGAGAGCAGTGTGTCCATTGCTCTATTTACCTATTGCCGAGGTACCCATATCAAGTTGTTGTTGAAAACCAAGAAACATTTTGTAGCGTCCCCTCACGACTACGACGTCAGAAACTGCGGCAGCAATCGCTGCGTTTAATTTAGGTGCGTGCAACATTCAACAATTATTTGGTATCAAGTACCTTTGTCAAGTTCTCTTTCTGATCTTTTGGTAGACCTATTTTTCATAAAGGTGTCCATAAATTAGCTAAACTGAATGGCATCTCCAAAATCAGGCGTATCGGACGTAGACGCCCTCAACGCTGACAATATTATTGTGGATCGAAAGTTATCGATGTAATTTCTTGAGTGAGCCGTTTGCGATACTGCAGCATCCAAGGTTTGTTGGATGGATATTTCCAAAGATTGATCGATAAAGTCCCGCATCGTTTTGTATGATATTTATTGTATCCAAAACAAACATACTCTTTTTTGCCAAAAAAAAAAAACAACATGAGGGTAGAATGTAAAAAATAATACTAATACTTAATAATACTAAATATATATACTAAAATAAATATAATAAAACTAATATAATAATAACTATAATAATACTAATATATATATAATAAAATAAAATTCAAAGAATAATTTAATAAGTTATTATGGCTTAATAATTTATATTGTCCCGCAGACAATAAACTATAGATAACGTGCATCTATCCTAGAATGTAGGTAGATTCTACTTTATGTCATAATATGTGACCCATAATTAGCCCGCAGCTAATTACGATATCGCGGTTGACCCCCAGTCAATTGCGACTTAGTTTGATTTTATGTAACTTAATGAACTGTAGATAACGTGCGCCTATCCTAGAACGCAGGTAGATTCTACTTCATGTCATAATATATGTCCCATAATTAGCCCGCAGCTAATTGCGATATCGCGATTGACCCGCAGTCAATATCGATTTAGTTTGATTTTGACTAACTACCTAAATAATCTGAAGATAACGTGCGTCTATCCTAGGACGCAGGTAGATTCTACTTCCTGTCATAATATATGACCTATAATTAGCTCGCAGCTAATTACGATATATCGCGATTGACTCGCAGTCAATCTCGATTTAGTTTGATTTTATGTAACACTAGTATAGTATTATATTATCTGTGATGTAACTAAATAAAGTGTAGATAACATGCGTCTATCTTAGAACGCGGGTAGATTCTACTTCATGTCATGATATATGACCCATAATTAGCTCGCAGCTAATTACGGTATCGCAATTGACTCGCAGTCAATCTCGATTAAGTTTGATTTTATGTAACTAAATAAAGTGTAGATAACATGCGTCTATCCTAGAACGCGGGTAGATTCTACTTCATGTCATAATATATGACCCGTAATTAGCTCGCAGCTATTTACGATATCGCGATTGAGTCGCAGTCAATCTCGATTTGGTTTGATTTTATGTAACTAAATAAAGTGTAGATAACATGCGTCTATCCTAGAACGCGGGTAGATTCTACTTCATGTCATAAATATGACCCATAATTAGCTCGCAGCTAATTACGAGTTACGACATCGCGATTGACTCGCAGTCAATCTCGATTTAGTTTGATTTTATGTACCTAACTAAACTCATCTAGTGAAATCACTTGTTCATGTTCACCAGTGAACAACAAGAAACAAAAAAGTATTAATTGTATCTTAATATCTGATAAATTTAGTTAACTATTGTGTAGCTTGTTAATAACTTGTATGCACAAATATTCAAATAGGAATTGATAAAGCACTATAAACGTACCTGTGGCATTATCTTCATTCTCTGAAGAATATAAACGTTGGACTCGTTCAACATTTTCCTGTGCGCTGCGTTTCGGCATTTAAAATAGACGCGTGCGCTTGTTGCCTCGCACGAAAAAGGAATGAGAAAAATGGCGTCAAACTGACCACAGAACAGTAAATGACAGATTAGTAAACTTTTTTTTTTTTAAATCTCTAAAGACGTGCGAAGTTGCCTGTAGGTTAAAGGGACTACTCTGTAAATATTATATCAAAGAATGAAACGACGAAATATAATAACTTATTAAACCACTTTAGCCGAGCTTTTGCCACTAACCCGAAACAGTAAATTAATTATTATTCTATTCTGTATCGTCTATTTATATCTTAGCATAATCATAATAAATGAAGTTGATTATAAATCAAAAGCATCGTTATACTTGGTTTGATTGAGCAACAAAACATTATTATTGCTATACCGAATAACAGCTGGTATCACTCGGTACAGTTTCTACATCTCCCAATTTCTATTAATAATCGGTGTCGAATCATTCTAAATTTATTATTTATTGCCGAATCATGAAACGGACCCATTTAAAATGGTTCTTAATAACTTTGTCATTGAGACGATGACGACGTGTATTTATTTAATTAGTGCAAAATATTGGTTTTGGTCAGTCTAATAATATGGTTCTTCTTTATTTGCACAACATTCTTAAAAATCTTTAATTAAATTGATTTACAAGAAGCACTTAACGTAAACTTAATATTCCTCTTAGCTCAAGAGAATATAGTAGATGAGAGGTATCACTATAAGTTCATGGAAATCACGCGGACTTAACTAACATGTAGGTGTGGTGCTGTTCCTCAGACGATGGAACATATGATATCTTGCCCTGCGTGTCCAACCAGCTGCACGCAGGAAGACCTAATGAAGGCTATACCAATGCTACAATCCGCGTATGCCAATTTTTGTCTTGATACTGTTTAGGATTTTGGTTTGCTATCACCTTGATAGATAAGATAGATAGATAAGATCATTTATTTGCATCACAAACATAACATGCACATAAACAAAAGAAAAGGAAGGAGAAGCAAACCAACTACTTACTGACTAACAAAGCAGGTATATAATTAAGCAGGTATATGTGTGCATGTTTGTCACAGCGACGCAAAGAGGCAAAAGCTCAGCGTATATTTTGCCCCGAAAGAACAAAACACTGGTTTTCAGCTTAAGAAGAAGATGGAATTCATAGTTCTCTTATTGCATGAGTTCACGCAAGATTATTATTACGTACTATATTATTACTTGATCGTAAAACAAACTCGAATTGCTGATCAACATTTATAATTTAAGACTCGCAGTCCTATAAAGGTTATTGCGTAATTACTTACATAGCTTTCTCAGAATTAGTTACTCGGATTAGTCGGGTCAGGACGTTACGTTCAGCAATGCCTATTTATATATTTTGTTCGGCTTTAGTTGAGCACACAAGTTCGTGGGTATGTGGGTCATTACACAACTTAGTTCGCCAGCCATAAGTTACAGACCTAGCTTGCTAAAGAAAATTGAAAGAACTAACTCCGTCAATATGAAAACTTATTACTCCGACCGACCTTCATACGCGTAGACACTTTGTTTACTATTTCTAATGCTATGTATATTAAAGCATTCAGTGATGTTGGGCACGATAAACAAAGTAAGTGAATTAGAATTCCAAATGAGATTTACGTCGATAGAATTTACATCGATCGATCGATTTAGATGCTTGTTATTCAATCACTACAATAATCTGATTCAGGCTACCTGATCAACTGAAAAGTCCTTTATCGATTCTGATGTAACCCAATTCTGATTCGATCTATAGATATTTTTGAAAAAAAAAAAACTTGCTATAATCTACAGCTGTTTTCTTTAGTTAGGTTTTACCCTTGAAGTTAAAATTAAGTTCTGACAGTGTTCGGCGGGTGATATTGATCCGGGGCATCCGTAGCTCGTGGTGGTACAGACAGCGGAGTCACGCGACCCACCTTCAGTACTGAGGGAACATGCTGATGGGAGTGCCCTGTGCTGTTGCCATGTGAATGTGTACTGTGATGCCGCCATGTGACACGCCTCGACCAGGCCAAAAGGATGCTCCAGAAATGGAAGAAAAAAGTAAGCATCTTAGAAGGCACCAATCGATATGGTTATGACTTAGATAGAGCTACATTAATAATTTTTTTACCGTACTTATTTCGTCCATAGTATCATACTCATAAGGTACTTATTGTCTTGAAAACCTTAAATTTTAACTGCTTATGTAACAGCATATGAAGAATTTATTTTAATGTGCACATTCTTTTGCAAGTAGAAAGGTGCTTGCATACTTATGCGGTTAACTGATCCTAAAACAAAGGTCACCGGGAGCACTGGTTTGACTCTCAATGAGGTGAACCGACACGCTGTTATGGTATATGAGACGTCAACGCGTATTCTTGCGAACAACAGCTATGTGTATGCAGGAGACGCACTATTTCTGTTATTACCGATTCCAGATATTCTGTCAGTTGTCATTACATGTTTTGACTGTTTACTCGTATTTCATCCGTGGGTATTCAAATATCCTTTGAAATTCAATAGGCGGCAGACGCCGTTGTGCATCGACGGTGTCGCCTCAAACCGTTTTTCCCGAGATGAAAATAGACCCTTAATGAATGCATATTCCTCTTCAGACCGCACAAGCATACTCTGCTCTTCCAAAAGCAATTTAGCCGTGATCCAAATACGACTGTCAAGGGCGTAAGGTTGAGAATGGAATGCCTCCTCATTTTTCAGAGATGCTAATATAAAACTGTAGCAGTCATAAAAATAGTCAAACTGTTTCCGTCTTTAGGAAACCGATCTTTTGTTCTTTTCTACGTTTTTAGATGAGTCAGTCGTTTTCCCCCATGTAGAGATAGACTCTTTTCATGTTGAATTTGTGATTGTTCTACAAGAGCTTTTTTCATTACAACTTGAAAAATAATACCTTGTTGGACACAATTTTTTACATTACAGAATTGCAGTGTATTTGACCAAATCCATTACTTCACTCGCGTATCCATTATATACGGCTTGACTTTCGTTTCTATCAATGATTCAGCGGTTAATCAGTCTGATTCAGAAGTTACCTACTATATCAGATTTCTGATTCATTGTAGTGCTAAGATTTGATTTAATGTGGTAAAAGTACGACTATCTAATGGCTTCCAGCAATCAAGATAAAAATAAGTAGTGTCATAGATGTAGTAAATTAGCTAAAAATAGTAAAAGAGTTTTGTAATGACAGTTCCAGCTCATGAATGTTGTAACCGGCGCGATGGTGCCTTTCTCCTTGACCCGCGGGCTTCGGCGACTCTGGGGAGGAAACGACAATACATTTGTCATTTGGTTCTGCTCCTTTTGTCATGCCGCGGCTGCCGACGAGACAACGGCGCGGGCGTGAGGACATGCGTTGCACAAAAACAAATTTGCTCTTGATGGAGTTTTAATGCACGGTACGAATGTTATGATGTCGTGCTCGTGACCACACATGGGTAGTAATAACATCGGCACGCGCTACAAGATACGTAACGGAATACGAGTCCAATCAATACGAGGACGTTGCGATAACTTCAAAGAATAAATAAAACAGTCGTAACAATGTCAGGTGTATAAGCCAAACACGCTTACTGCTCAAGAGTGTTGGGAACAATGGCGATGACAATGACTCAGTATCTTAGTGAGTCCACGTGTCAAGGGTCGGTCATCAGAGCTCGGCTTGCAAACGGTTGGATAATGGTCACCGGCCGATGTCAGGTGATTACCGTAATACACCGCAGTAATTTTGACGAGCATCGACCTCGTACCACCGGATGACTCTCGTGGCAGTCCAAAACTAATTATCGCTAATGCGAGTTAAAGACAGCATTGTCATAGCAAGGCTTGACGGGGTCAAATGTGCTACGAGTATTATCTGCCACAACATCATTCTTATATTTATTAATTTCGGCTAATATTTTTCACTAAAGTATCTGAGAAGTTGCCCATGCAATCATACCATCTCACAATATTAGATTTAGTTATTATTATATGGTTATTAGGGTTCTACGCATTATTTCTCGTTTTTAGGGTTCCGTAGTCAACTAGGAACCCTTATAGTTTCGCCATGTCCGTCTGTCCGTCTGTCCGTCCGTCCGTCCGTCTGACCCCAGTCTAGCTCATAGATTCTTAGTACTAGAAAGCTGTAATTTGGCATGAATATACATATTTATCACGCCAACAAAGTGGTAAAGTAAAATTTTGAAAAATATTTTTTTTAGGTTACCTCCTACACGTAAAGTGGGTATGTAATATTTTTTTCTTGTCTACCCAATAGTGTGGGATGACGTTGGATAGCAATTTCAAAAACGTTGTGGGTTCGTAACGGCAGTTTTTTGATTGAGGCATCCGTTTGTGAATTATTAGGCTTTAAAGTGCAAAATTTTGTTAGATTCAAGATTCAAGATTCAAATTTGTTTATTCAATTTAGATTGTTATTTACAATACTTGTGAACGTCATAGAAGCTACGCCATCGGTTCGCAAACCCTACAGCGGGAGGCCTTGGAGAAGAACCGGCAAGAAACTCCAAGGGTTGTTTTTTTCTCCCTGTTTTATTTCATACAGAGTCGTCAAATTGAAAAATGACCTTAACATGGTATGACTGAGGTCAGTTTCCATCACAATTACACAATGGGTTATGATAAATACAGTTAAGTATAGGCGAACTAATGATCATAGCGGTGAACAATTTTCAATTACTTAGGGATTCTACTTAAAGCTTTAATATTAGTTAAAAACAAAAGACAATTCTACTATATACTGCAAGCTGCGCCATACATGTTTCAAATGTAATTCTTAATAAAATGAATAAAAACAAAAGAAAACACATTTTAAGGCAAGCAGATAAGAGCAGACCCATTCCCACTGGCAGCACCCGTTCACGAGCATGACGCAAGAACCAGCCATCGCTTCGCTAATAGTTAGTTTCGTTAGTCTAGTGTCCCCCCCTACCAGCCAAATGGTTGTTTCTGGATACGTGAAAAAATTCACAACAGTAGTACATATGACGAAGTTAAAAGAAAAACTATCACAGCTAAGTAGGCTTTACAAGTTTTTGAGATATAACATATTTTCGAAAACCGCAAATATAACTTTGTCATTCATACCAATACTATGAAAAACAAAGTTATTTTTTTCTGGCAAAAAATGACAGTGGTATTTTTGCTAAGTGTACGTAATCGATACGTCACGTGGGTACGGAACCCTTTATGAGCGAGTCCGACTTGCACTTGGCCGATTTTTTTAAAAGTGAAAACTTCTTTAGCGGCCTTGTGCACTTTTGTGATGGGTGGAAAATGTTAACGTCAGGACACGTGATCGTCAGATCGAAAATTCGTAAGACGGACAAGTGACCTGATCGAAAAAAAATTACAATGTCATTAGAATACGAAGGCAAATATCGCCACCGTTTCCAAAGTTCTAATAGCTCAGCTCAGGTTAGATAACGGGCAGCATTAAAGCCAGAAGACCTCGGTTCAAATCCAGACCGTTTTTTTTTCTTTTTTTTTGTCAAATTCCTTTTTTTTTGTGAAAAAGTCTAGGGAGCCCTTTTTACTTCTGCCGGCACTCCCGGAGTGCAACTTGTTGTTTTTTTTAGCACGCTGGTTAAAATTGGTTTTAATATGAAAGTGAGAGCCGAGGCAGGCGTGCCGTAGATGTTATATTGATTATCATATCACACGCCTGTGTCACTAGTTCCATGGCCAATGAGATATTAATTCAATGTTGTAATAGTTGAAACCAAAACCAGTTTTTGCCAAACTTTTACCTGCCATTTGATGACATTCGCATAGTTGGAGATTTCTGTAGTATAAAATACTTCTAAAAATAAGTGTGTCATTACGTGTTGTAGAGCTGGTTAATCACCATTAGGGGTAGTTTTAAATTGCCAGTGACGTCATACTTGTTGTCTGGCGCTGGCGGCCGCACCCGTTATGACGAGGTTAAATATTTGTAAATAAATGTGACGCAAATAGCTCCATTTTATCCTTTAATCAAGTCATCAAAACTAAATTTTAATAATTTTTGGTTAGCCAAATCTTTAGTTTAATTGTTAATTGACTAAATCATTTACATTTTATAGTTTACTTACACAAATAGATCTAATATATTAGACTGAAAATGTTGGACTGCAATATACTTACATTAAACAAAGCAGAGTTTTTGTGTTATTTCTTTTCAATCCTAGAATTGTATCATTATCAAGAATACAATAGTGAGCAAATCTTCTGAACGTAAATATTTAATTCTCAATTCGCCGTTTGTTTTGGATATAGGTATAAAGATCCCCTATAAGCTTGAAGTTATACAAGAACGATTTATTTTAGACACGTTATATATCCCACGCTTTAGTTACGTGTGCTATTTTCAGTAAAGGAATTGGATGTGTTTAAGGTCAAACGATTAAGTCACAAAAAGCTGAAGGCTCGTTAGATGGCGCTACTTTCGCTATTTGGTAGTTTTTATTTTTTTGTTAATTATTCTTTGTATCTTTGTAACTCAATATACTTTTTGCGCCTTCTGTATATAAATATTGAATTTTCGAAACCAACACTTAACTATTTGTAGTACAAAAATCATCCAAATATGTTAAATATGTCTTTCTGTCATCCAATTTTACTAATCACTCACACATGCATACCATAAATCCGAGTTTCTAGTAACAAAACATTTCGATCCAGCTAAAAGCGACAATGTGGCCTAGCGGTCTATATGCTTGACTCAGGCATCAGAGAGTTAAGGTTCAAACCTCAGGAAGCGAATTTTTTTTTATATTTATTATTGTTTTAAAAAAAACATTAAAATATTAATTTAGATGTATAAATTGCAACAAATGCAATTGCATTATTATTTTTTAAATTACACAAGTAGTCTATCAACTAATGCTCCAAAAAACGTATACAGGGAAAATAATGCTTGGAACACCATTTTAAGTGTTCCTTAGCCGAATGGCCAAAACCGGAACCCCTATAGATTCGTCATATGTCTGTCTGTCCGTCTGTCCGTATGTTACAGCCACTTTGATCCAAAACTATTAAGACTACACATTTGAAACTTGGTAGGTAGATGTATCCTGTAAACCGCTTTACAATTTTTATACGAAAATAAAAATAATAACCCCATACATAAAACTGAAACTAAAAATTTTTTATCTATTCGTGTGGGGTGTCTCTATAGACACCCGTTCTACGACCGACCTACCCGACCTATCTATATAGGTCTTCAAAAATAATATAAAAGTTTCTTTAACCATTTTTAGGGTTCCGTAGCCGAATGACAAAAAACGGAACCCTTATGTCATGTCATGTCTGTCTGTCTGTCTGTCTGTCTGTCTGTCCGTCCGTCCGTCCGCATGTCACAGCCACTTTTATCCAAAACTATAAAAACTACTCAGTTGAAATTTGGTAAGTTGATGTATTTTATAAACCGCTTTACGATTTTAATACAAAAATCCGGGGGCTTCCGATACATGAAGCTGAAACCGAAAAATATTTTTTTTATCAACCATATTCGTGTGTGGTGTCTATAGATAGGTCTTTAAAAATGGCATAAAGGTTTCTCGAACCTAACCATTCCTAACCATTTTTTCTCAAAGTCAATATTTTGAAAGATATAGCCTTCCAAAGCGATAAAATGTGTCCCCCCCACCACTCTAACTTTTGAAATAAATTAGTGAAACATCTAGAAAAAATATATACTGTACATCTTTATAATAACTTTCAACGAAAATTAGTTTGAACGAGATGTAGTAAGCACTTTTTGAGATATAACACATTTTCGATAACCGCAAATGTAAATAAAAACAATGTTATATTTGCTGACGAAAAATGATAAGTACCTAATAGAATTTTGGCTTTGTATAGGCAATCGGTAGTATCGGTACGTTAAGTTGGTACGGAACCCTTCCTGGGCGAGTCCAACTCGCACTTAGCCGATTTTTCCTTATCTATACTAATATTATAAAGGAAAGATTTCCTGTATTCCCGTTTTGTATGTATTCAGGTATGTATGTAGGTATGTATGTATCAGGCGTAATAAAATAGCATAATATTTTAGTTTTGAAAACTGACAAGGTTCGATTTCCCCTACCGAGTACCGACCCATTTCAGAGTCGTGTATGAGTTTTTTTTGAAAATCATTGAATGCAGTTTTTCTAAACTCTAATATCGACGACATGGTTCCATAAAACAAATTCTATCTCTTATAGTTTCAAACTTTCCCATACTGACCCGTTGTCCGGTCCGGTCTAATGTTGTATATCTATACATATATTATAAAGAGGAAAGATTTGATTGTTTGTTTGTTTGTTTATTTGCATCGAATAGGCTCCTAAACTACTGGACCGATTTAGAAGATTCTTTCACCATTAGAATTCTACATTCTACCCGAGTGATAAAGGCTAAATTTTATCCCGATATTCCCACCGGGTACCACGCGGGTGAAACCGCGAGGATCCGCTAGTATAGAATAATATTGTATGTTATAATTAGTGTATAATGTTGTATAGACAATGGTACGGAACCCTTCGTGCGCGAGCCCGACTCGCATTGGCCGTTTTTTTAAAATACTAGCGGCAACATTTTCATAGGCAACCCTATAGATATATATTCTCCTAATCATTAATAGAAGTACGTAAAAATTAGGTTATTAGCAAAAACTCGATGAGCGCACTAATTTGCAGTGGGATCTAGTACTAACTCAAAAGAGAAATATGTAAATTATAATTGACACAAACCACATGACACAAACGGAAGAGCGGCATCGCGCGTTGCGCGTCTTAGCCGCATGGAACGGCAACGTCGCAAATTTGCTCGAAATGTTTGTATACGTACACGACTAATGTCACACACACATGCGTAAGTTTCATGAGAATTTGGAGTTGATTTGTGCTATAATTCTGAATGAAAGTATGTAAAATATTCATTTCGCGCCTACTTAAACATGAGAAAAGACTATAGAACACATAATTTACCATAAATGGTGAATCCTAACATAGTTAAAGGTGAACATTTTTTGTATGGTAATCGTTTGACCTTAAGATCGACAAAACAGATAAGACGCAATACAATACGCCGAACGGAAATAATAGAATTGTGATTGAATGTCTGTACATAATCTTACAATCAACTAAATTATTTTGGAAATTGTTTATGTTGCCTAAGAAAATATTTGTTTTCACTACTTCAAGCGGAGGAGGGTTTCAGTCGATAATCATTGTTTTTATAGCACAAAATGTGAGTGGCAGTTACCTAACGAACGGCCCACATACGTTTTGTTATGGAGATATTGATCTTCAAACTTAAGTAAGACACCGTAAATCAAACGAATTCGCAAGAATTCTAGTATATGGAAACGAATAGAGATAGATACCTATAAAATAAGTTATTTTTATGAAGCTAGGTAGGGTTCAATACAGTTGTATTAGTATTTTTTTAAGTGCACTCAAATATATACCTTTAAATAGTACAATCCTTTAATTTATCCTCTGTCTTTATTGATTGATTATTTAAACGATATAGGTACCTAATACCAAATGTAAATAAAAGTAACAAAAAATATATTTGAGAGATTACAAATTGAGATTTTGTATTTTCCTACAACATTAAAGATCGCAATTAATATAAAGCTATTTGTCGACAGGATCAGGAGCATTTGAAGCCGCCCATAGCGGGCGGGTTGGCGAATGCGGAGCTGTACTGCCTGGCGCTCGCGAACATGTACTCGGACCCGAACTACCACAGCCTCAACCACTGGAACATCCTGCAGACGCTCGCGCGCAAGGGCGTGGTCGTGCCCGTACCGCCCGACTGCGCGCTCACCGAGACAGTGCTCATACAGACCAACCCCCTTAAGACAGTAAGTATACAGTACCATTTAGCCCTGTACTCCTTTAGCCCCAACCACTAAACATACTGCAGACGCTCGCGTGCAAGGGCGTGGCCATGCCGCCCCGCTCAACTGTGCGCTCACCGAGACCATGCTCATACACACCAACCCCCTTAAGACAGTCAGTATACAGCACCAGCTAGCCCTGTACTCCTTTAGCCCCAACCACTAAACATCCTGCAGACGCTCGCGTGCAAGGGCGTGGCCATGCCGCCCCGCTCAACTGTGCGCTCACCGAGACCATGCTCATACAGACCAACCCCCTTAAGACAGTCAGTATATAGCACCAGTTAGCCCTGTACTTCTTTAGCCCCAACCACTAAACATCCTGCAGACGCTCGCGTGCAAGGGCGTGGCCATGCCGCCCCGCTCAACTGTGCGCTCACCGAGACCATGCTCATACAGACCAACCCCCTTAAGACAGTCAGTATATAGCACCAGTTAGCCCTGTACTCCTTTAGCCCCAACCACTAAACATCCTGCAGACGCTCGCGTGCAAGGGCGTGGCCATGCCGCCCCGCTCAACTGTGCGCTCACCGAGACCATGCTCATACAGACCAACCCCCTTAAGACAGTCAGTATATAGCACCAGTTAGCCCTGTACTTCTTTAGCCCCAACCACTAAACATCCTGCAGACGCTCGCGTGCAAGGGCGTGGCCATGCCGCCCCGCTCAACTGTGCGCTCACCGAGACCATGCTCATACAGACCAACCCCCTTAAGACAGTCAGTATATAGCACCAGTTAGCCCTGTACTTCTTTAGCCCCAACCACTAAACATCCTGCAGACGCTCGCGCGCATGGGCGTGGCCATGCCGCCCCGCTCAACTGTGCGCTCACCGAGACCGTGCTCATACACACCAACCCCCTTAAGACAGTCAGTATACAGCACCAGCTAGCCCTGTGCTTCTTTAGCCCCAACCACTAAACATCCTGCAGACGCTCCCCGTCCGACCGCGCGCTCACCGAAACCGTGCTCATACAGACCAACCCCCTTAAGACAGTCAGTATACAGCACCAGCTAGCCCTGTACTCCTTTAGCCCCAACCACTAAACATCCTGCAGACGCTCGCGTGCAAGGGCGTGGCCATGCCGCCCCGCTCAACTGTGCGCTCACCGAGACCATGCTCATACAGACCAACCCCCTTAAGACAGTCAGTATATAGCACCAGTTAGCCCTGTACTTCTTTAGCCCCAACCACTAAACATCCTGCAGACGCTCGCGTGCAAGGGCGTGGCCATGCCGCCCCGCTCAACTGTGCGCTCACCGAGACCATGCTCATACAGACCAACCCCCTTAAGACAGTCAGTATATAGCACCAGTTAGCCCTGTACTTCTTTAGCCCCAACCACTAAACATCCTGCAGACGCTCGCGTGCAAGGGCGTGGCCATGCCGCCCCGCTCAACTGTGCGCTCACCGAGACCATGCTCATACAGACCAACCCCCTTAAGACAGTCAGTATATAGCACCAGTTAGCCCTGTACTTCTTTAGCCCCAACCACTAAACATCCTGCAGACGCTCGCGTGCAAGGGCGTGGCCATGCCGCCCCGCTCAACTGTGCGCTCACCGAGACCATGCTCATACAGACCAACCCCCTTAAGACAGTCAGTATATAGCACCAGTTAGCCCTGTACTTCTTTAGCCCCAACCACTAAACATCCTGCAGACGCTCGCGTGCAAGGGCGTGGCCATGCCGCCCCGCTCAACTGTGCGCTCACCGAGACCGTGCTCATACACACCAACCCCCTTAAGACAGTCAGTATACAGCACCAGCTAGCCCTGTGCTTCTTTAGCCCCAACCACTAAACATCCTGCAGACGCTCCCCGTCCGACCGCGCGCTCACCGAAACCGTGCTCATACAGACCAACCCCCTTAAGACAGTCAGTATACAGCACCAGCTAGCCCTGTACTCCTTTAGCCCCAACCACTAAACATCCTGCAGACGCTCGCGTGCAAGGGCGTGGCCATGCCGCCCCGCTCAACTGTGCGCTCACCGAGACCATGCTCATACAGACCAACCCCCTTAAGACAGTCAGTATATAGCACCAGTTAGCCCTGTACTTCTTTAGCCCCAACCACTAAACATCCTGCAGACGCTCCCCGTCCGACCGCGCGCTCACCGAAACCGTGCTCATACAGACCAACCCCCTTAAGACAGTCAGTATACAGCACCAGCTAGCCCTGTACTCCTTTAGCCCCAACCACTAAACATCCTGCAGACGCTCGCGTGCAAGGGCGTGGCCATGCCGCCCCGCTCAACTGTGCGCTCACCGAGACCATGCTCATACAGACCAACCCCCTTAAGACAGTCAGTATATAGCACCAGTTAGCCCTGTACTTCTTTAGCCCCAACCACTAAACATCCTGCAGACGCTCGCGTGCAAGGGCGTGGCCATGCCGCCCCGCTCAACTGTGCGCTCACCGAGACCATGCTCATACAGACCAACCCCTTAAGACAGTCAGTATATAGCACCAGTTAGCCCTGTACTTCTTTAGCCCCAACCACTAAACATCCTGCAGACGCTCGCGCGCATGGGCGTGGCCGGACACCGTGCTCTTACAGACCAACCCCTTTAAGACAGTCAGTATACAGCACCAGCTAGCCCTGTACTTCTTTAGCCCCAACCACTAAACATCCTGCAGACGCTGACTGCGCGCTCACCGAGATCGTGCTCATACAGACCAACCCCCTTAAGACAGTTAGTATACAGCACCAGCTAGCCCTTATATTTTGCACTACTAACCTTCATATTAAAACAATATCAGAACTAATTTTGTAATATAATTATACCTAATCGATTATGAAGCAAATTAATGTTACTTTTTAAGTTCTATGTAAATATAGACCAAGTTTTATACAGAAATAAATATTCTTATTCTTATTCTTACTGAACAGAACCCCCTTAAAATTTACATAGCAACTCAGAACTACGTTTAAAACTGAGGTTTGAAGATGACGGTAAAGATTGTTAATTTACTATTTAGCTATACCTAATTCGATCTCCCCGTCTTCAAGATTTGGAGATTCCGTTTCATTCTATTTTTATCGTCGTGAAGAAACATCAATGGTCCTTCGAGCTGTATTTGGTTGCTAATAATAATTATTAATATTTCTTCATTCCAGAGTGCACACATGGCGGTGATAGAAGCTATAATGGTGCTGTACGCGAAGGAGGTGGTGACGCTAGACCGGGTGTCGGCGGCGGCGCAGCGGTTCGGCAGCAACCAGCCGTTACCTACCGGGTCCGCCGCGCCGCACGAGGATGGGTTGCTGTGCTGGATCAACGCGGCATGCACAGCGCTCAATGGTGCAGAGGTACGATAATGGGTGACTCTAGACCGGCTGTCGGCGGCGCAGCGGTTCGGCAGCAACCAGCCGTTACCTACCGGGTCCGCCGCGCCGCACGAGGATGGGTTGCTGTGCTGGATCAACGCGGCATGCACAGCGCTCAATGGTGCAGAGGTACGATAATGGGTGACTCTAGACCGGCTGTCGGCGGCGCAGCGGTTCGGCAGCAACCAGCCGTTACCTACCGGGTCCGCCGCGCCGCACGAGGATGGGTTGCTGTGCTGGATCAACGCGGCATGCACAGCGCTCAATGGTGCAGAGGTACGATAATGAGTGACTCTTGACCGGGTGTCAGCGGCGCAGCGGTTCGGCAGCAACCAGCCGTTACCTACCGGGTCCGCCGCGCCGCACGAGGATGGGTTGCTGTGCTGGATCAACGCGGCATGCACAGCGCTCAATGGTGCAGAGGTACGACAATTACTTCGCATCCCAAGAAACACGGTCTCGAGGGAAGACCAGCCCTGGCCCCAAGCCATGCTTTATGCTCGTGTTAGTCGGGAACGTTTTGGGACAACCTACCTATCTTAGGCTTTGTGTTTTTGTGTTTATTGTTAAGTTGTTGTGATGTCCCAAATAAATGCTTTTTCTTCCTTTTTTTTCTTTTAAATTATTGGGTGATATTAGACTCGAAACTATACTTTAATCCGTTTATGTAAATAGTAAATTATATATATTTTCGGTGAGTTTTTTTCGGTGATTTTTTTTTCGGTGAGTTCGGCCGACACCAAATTATATTCCTCAACTTTAAAGCGTGATATGAAAGTTGAGGCTTAATTTCTAAGAGCTGTTCAACTTTAAGCAAAGTACCTACATTATCTTCTGTGGCTACGACGAATACGCAACAGAAACAGAATAGACTTATATACAGGGTCACTTGTAAAACATCAACAACCTCGCAGGTCTAGATAACTAACATCATAAACAACAACATAAATTATATGTTATACAACTTTTCAAAAAACACAAAATAAATTTTCGCCATTTCATACAAAACTCGATCCGCTGTTCGGACATTTTATACGAAATGTCGAAAATTTATTTTCTTTTTTTTTGGAAAGTTGTAGAACAAAATGTTGTTGTATATGATGATAGTTATCTAGTCCTGCGAGGTTGTTGATGTTTTACAAGTGACCCTGTATAGTAATAGCTACCGCAAAAATAGGGCTAGGTATGATGCTGGTTGGTGACAGGGCTCAAGATCGTAGGATAAATAATTAAACACATGCGTTTTAAATTACTTATTGAAAATGAAGTATTAAGAAAAAATCGACCCGTCTCACAACCAGCTCCGATGGGACTCGAACCCACGACCTTTCGCTATCCTGGCAATTTTTCAGTAATAAAAATTGCACCGTGAATGCAAAAAAGTAAAAATTGAAATCTCATGCGTTCTGTTTACAGGAAGATCCAGCTCGTCACGTGCCAGCAGTGAACAGCCTCCAAGAAGTGTGCGAAGGCACGGCCTTGGCGGCTCTGGTGTCCTTCTACTGCCCGGAGGCCCTGCCGCGGTCGGCCGTGCGCATCGGCCGCATGGCGTCGCTGCACGACTGCCTGCACAATCTCATGCTGGTGCACCGGTTCTGCCGCACCTGCCTGCCGCACGACGTGTTCCACATGCTGCCAGAGGACGTCACTTACATGCGCGGGTGAGACAACTTTAGCGGCGCTAGTGTCCTACTGCCCGGAGGCCCTGCCGCACAATCTCATGCTGGTGCACCGGTTCTGCCGCACCTGCCTGCCGCACGACGTGTTCCACATGCTGCCAGAGGACGTCACTTACATGCGCGGGTGAGACAACTTTAGCGGCGCTAGTGTCCTACTGCCCGGAGGCCCTGCCGCACAATCTCATGCTGGTGCACCGGTTCTGCCGCACCTGCCTGCCGCACGACGTGTTCCACATGCTGCCAGAGGACGTCACTTACATGCGCGGGTGAGACAACTTTAGCGGCGCTAGTGTCCTACTGCCCGGAGGCCCTGCCGCACAATCTCATGCTGGTGCACCGGTTCTGCCGCACCTGCCTGCCGCACGACGTGTTCCACATGCTGCCAGAGGACGTCACATACATGCGCGGGTGAGACAACTTTAGCGGCGCTAGTGTCCTACTGCCCGGAGGCCCTGCTGCACAATCTCATGCTGGTGCACCGGTTCTGCCGCACCTGCCTGCCGCACGACGTGTTCCACATGCTGCCAGAGGACGTCACTTACATGCGCGGGTGAGACAACTTTAGCGGCGCTAGTGTCCTACTGCCCGGAGGCCCTGCCGCACAATCTCATGCTGGTGCACCGGTTCTGCCGCACCTGCCTGCCGCACGACGTGTTCCACATGCTGCCAGAGGACGTCACATACATGCGCGGGTGAGACAACAAAATAACTGAAATCCTGCCGGCCTAGCATGAACGGCTTTTATCACGCGATGTTATATAGCACGTCATGCTGTCGTGCTTACCCCACTAAGTTGTAAGCAAAACAGCATGACGTGCTATATCATATCGCGAGATATAATGACGGTCATGATAGGCAGGCTGAGATAATACTTTTTTTAGTGTTCACGTAATTATCGTATCTTGAGTCTATGTGTGTGATAAATGCTGTTGATTCACCGACAAGTAAAAATAAAAAAGTTTGAAAGAAAAATACGCCACTTTGAACGCGTATTCGCGCGAACACTCATGAATGATACTAACTTTACTATGAGTGCGCGCAGACTGGTCGCAAGTTAGTCGTACGTATACGTACGCCAATTAGTAAGACCTCATTCGTACGTTACGTGTTCGTATCCGAAGTGAGCGTAGCTTTAGAGTTCTAACACATAAACACTATACAATGCGGCATCGGCCAGAACCATGAGAGTGCCTCCTGTAGGGCTAGCACAACTTGAGCGCGACTCGAGTGACAAAGAGTCGCGGGCACTTTCAACCAATCAGATCGCTCGTAGATAGCGCGCGCGACTTAAGGCGAAGTGCTGATTGGTTAAAAGGAGCGCGACAAAGAGTCGCGCTAAGTTGTGCTAGACCTACTGTTGTGTGTAAGAGCCCTAAAGGAACCGTCTGGTGGAAAACGCAATGTCTTGCTTGACTGACGGTAGATACACCTTAAACCAATATTTTCAATGTATAGTTATTAAACAAAACTGATGACACAGTTTAATATCTTAAAAAAATGTGCTCATAAGCGACTGCAATCTCTTAAATAGCTGCAAAAAATTTGAAAAATCTCTCAATACTTGTATCGTGCTCTAATTATGAGTAAAATAGAAACCTGTTATATTTAAAAAAAAGTATGCACCAAATTCATTAATTATGTAACAAAAGTTCTATTCGAACCAGTTATTTTTTTGACGTGACAACGTCTTATAAATCGATGAACGCCGGCTGCACGCACGAAAAAGTGTCACGTTCCGCGTGCAAGTTAGAGCGCGGAACAAGCGATAGAGAGGCACGATCGGCCTAAGCGTTCGGCTCTCTTCCTCTCCATCGGCCGAGGCGTCCGAGTAAAAGAGAGACAGCGGCATATTGTTATCACGTAAAATTATCGTCCGTAAACCGACTTTACACAGAACCAATTTTTATTTCCAGGTCAATGAGACAAAACTTAGTGGCCATGCTCGCAGATCTCTTTAACTTGTTGGAAGTCCATCCTGTTAATGCCGTCAAGTTCCCTGGCTCCGGTGAGTACCACAAAGCATTCATACAACTTAACCCATACAATGCATGCCAACTAGACTTCTAATGGGAGTATGTGGTCATAATATCAACGATATGCCTACTAATTTTAATCAAATATTTATTAATAATTTTCTATGGAACAGCCGTATGTGCTTCTGATAAATCAGCATATTCTATAGTAGGCAACGGGGCTTACGGGACTCGATTTAGCAGAGAATTATTTGTAGCTAAAGTTCATATATAATTTATTATACAGATTTATTGTCAATATATTGTAATATACACTTTTTTATTATAATATTTTTGAAATGCATATCCATTTGTGTCAAGGTAAGTTGTGAAAAGTCCCGAGAGGTATAATATAGGTCCTGAATGGTTGCTTCGCTAAATAACGTTTTCCCCTTATGTTGTCACCCTGTCTTGCTTTAAAAGCTAGCATCCCAGCGTTTTACTGACGAACTGTGTTCAAAGGCAGTATAGTATAGCTATGCAGTATTTTTATCATTCATTATATAAAAAAACTGCATCACTATACGTCGGCTTTACACAGTTGATAAGTAAGAGGGTTAATGTCGGATTGAATCGTGAAAGCGCATGACTGTGCAATTCGCAATCATACGGGTTTTCATTTTCGTGCTAAAGTGTGAAGTCGTAGGAATGTTCTAGGTATTGTGTAAGAGAATAAGGTAAGTATCTTCTAAATGATGAGGTAAGTATCTTCTAAGTTTCCTTCAGATAGGTCGCGTCAGTCAGGTATGTTCCGTTTGTCAAGGCAGGGTGACGGTCACCCGCTCATTTAGACGTCCCCACAATTACGATTAATTTTGCGTATACGTGCACTCGTTTCGGACGTATACGCCCGTTAGGAACGAACTAAACCTTTCGACTTTTTTTGATAGCTAATTGATACTTTAAGGTGCTATGCGTAAGGTTTAAAACATCTTGAGGAGTTCGAGATAAGTTTGCCCAGAAATAGATGATTATGCACAAGAATACTAAAAATTAATTACTTAATGACAAACTACTGTTACAGTTGGTCGCGAATAATTCTCTAAAGTTTATCTTAAAACGCGCGCAATAACGTCACACTCACTTAAAAGTTTCCCACGAGGCGTGCTAGGAAAGGTTTAGGGCGCTCCTCACGGGCGCCGGGCGCGCGGCGAGTGAGAGAGCGGGGAGTGAGCGGGTGGGTCGCGACCGTCGCGACTGCTCAGTGTTGTGGTGACGCGTGGTGTCCGCAGCGTGCGCGCAGAGCAACCCGCACGGCGTGCGCCACAAGCGCTGCCTGGCGCCGCCGCCCACGCCCATCCCCGACCTGCGACCCGACTCCGCCCAGACAGACCAGCGCGCGCCCTTCGCAGGTACCCGCCCCGCCAACTGACGTCACCACACCCGCCTCTGCTACCACTCGCGCCAACGTCTCGTGCAAACAATTCGACAACAATACCCTCTCTCATTGTCAATCCCTAGATTACAATACAATCTCAATCTTACGCCAGATATCGCTATAGGTACGCATGTATAGCTCGATCTTTCGATGGTAAGACGGCTGGTTAATGTAGGGTTGCCAGCTCCAAACTATGAAATCAGGGTGAAAGCAGGGTCGGACTGGGATTCACTACGTATTACACCCCCTCCCCCCAGGATACGTATTCTTTCTTTATCGAAATTAGCTTGCTGGATTCGAGGACTCGCGGCCTATAGAAGGGGCCCGCGCAAAAAACCAGGGCGATACTTAGAAACTATCCATGACAGCCCAGGACACCCCAAAAATCAGGACATGTCCTGGGAAAACAGGACGGTTGGCAACCCTAGTTAATCACTTCGAAAGTGACTGGTAGCATCTACCATCGAAAATAAATGTTTCACTTTTAAACAATCTTTATTATTAATAGCAGGATCGATTTCACACTACAATAAACCGATTACTACACATAAAATACTTACTAAATGGTTTGTAAACACAAATGAATAGTTGACTGAATGGATTAAATTATAAATTGCTCAAAATGGTATCAATATTCAATGAAGAAAGCAATAATGTGATAAATTCACCATGGTATTGTTGTGTTATTGTTGGGCGTTACCGTGTGAAGTGGGCGTGGTAGGCGTCATTACACTGTGTGTCCTGTGTGTGCGTGTGTCTTCATAGATCGTCGTGTCGTCTCTTAGATGTGTTTGTGTGTGTTGCGTCTTCATTTTGTTTTTGCCGAGTGTTTTTGTCTTTGTTCAAGGTCGTTTTGTGTGAGCCATTTATTTAACAAAGCTTTCTTGACAACTTTACTTTCATACTACTTTTAACATAATAACTCGCTTTACTTATACAACTATTACCTACACTTTTTCGCTTCGCATGACACTTCAAAGATTCGCTTTATTTTTGTGCACTTTATAAAATTATACATGTTTTGGAGTCATTGAAATTATGTCCTCAAGACTCCCGAGTGATTAATTAATTAGTAAAGTCACCAATATATTTCATTGAGACTAGATAGACTTTCACTTATGAGAATCATAAAACATAAAATAGAATCATATTTGTAATTTAAATACATATGTAGTAATAGTAGCTTGAGCTTTGTTTTGTAGTGTAGTATAGTTAGGTTCCATAGTTTAAATTGTAAAATGTAGATTCTATAATATGGAATGTATGTAGTATGCTATATGTATAGACAGACATTCTTATCAAAGAAAAGAATTTTAGATGTATTGTGTAAATATTTTGTTCGTGTTTTTTTCATGACAGAAATTAAGGTAAGCATTAATTTAATATAGACTAGAACGGCACACTGGCTTCGAATACTAATTGAAAAAGTGCCGATTACATGATAACTAATTGCGATGGTCAGATCCAATTTTTTAGAATGTTATATTGGTAAGTTTGATGCCGGAGTTCGGAAGTGGGATGGGTTGGGTAATGAACATGAATGATATCCCGGGTGGTGTCGCATGGGTATAGGACAGACAACATTGCTATGACACCCCTAGTTTAAGTCGGGTTTTAAAGTTTTGCATTGCATCAAGATTTCCTATGTTTGAGTAGATATTTATTGTACGTACGCTGTAGCATGGTATGGGTGACAGCTCATTCGTGCAAAGCAAAAAGTTCCTTATGCAATTGGATTAAAACTCAAGAAAAGCAGCATTAGACATTTTTAGTGTAGCGTAGCTATGCTAGAAAATTAGACCCTATTCCTTGTGCAGAAGCAACATTTTGCTTTGCACGAATGAGCTGTAACCCGCACCATGCTACAGCGCACGGACTGTAGATATGTTGTCTGTCTTTAGGCTACGGCAACTGCCCGCCAGTCATTCGACAACGGGGCTTTTGTTTTATCATGTTTAAGTTTTGTAATAAGTTGGTTGGTGGTGTAGTGCCGCGGGGCGGGAGCGGCGGCGGGGGCGGGGGCGGGGGCGGGGCGGCGCACCTACGGCTGGGCGGGCGCTCGGCCTGCTCCACGCCCGAGCGCCGCAGCGTCAGCCCGCAGCCCGACGACTTCGTCGTGCACCGCGGGAAGGCGCTCACCACGCTCGCTGCGCTCGCTCGCCAGCACGACAACAGTGAGTGGCATGAATTTAGAAAGTTGAAACGACATAATTATTACGATTGGGTTAAACAAGTCAATCATTTTTTTTTTTTTTTTTTATTTTTTTTTTTTATGTATAATGGGCTTGCTCTTGGCCTCACACTGAACCTTAGGGTTGAGAAGAAGCCTAAGATGGAGCGAGCTTACCCAGAAGCAGCCTATTCACTCTAGCTTTAAAAATTGTAGGGTTGTAGTCATTCGGGAATATAGACGCAGGCAGGGTATTCCATTCCTTGGCGGTGCGCATCACAAAGGATGAAGAGAAGCGCTTGGTACGCATTCGCGGGATGTTGACCAAGTAAGGATGATAGCCCGCTGTGCGTCTAGATTCTCGGTGGTAGAACGGGGATGGTGGAATGAGCTCATGCAGCTCAGAAGCACACTCACCGAAGTACAGCCTGTAAAATACCGACAAGCAAGCCACTTTACGTCGATGGGTTAGACTATGGAGCTTGGCTTGAACCAGCTTATCGTCTCCGATTAGTTTCCTCGCTCTGCGTTCCACTGAGTCAAGTGCTGCTAACTGGTATTTCGCTGAACCATCCCAGAGGTGAGAGCAATACTCCATGCATGACCGGACTTGCGCTTTGTAAAGAGTTAAAAAATTTATTCAATTATCAAAGTTTTTCTGGTTCGTCATACAGAATTTCAACACGAATCTTATCATTTTGATATTTCTTTGGACCTTCTCTAGATTTATTGAAAGAAATTAGTAATTAAGATTAGTTTACGAGACTTACACCCAGTTGCAGGAAGCTCCATTAAAGTTAATACTTCATTAGATCTATTGCTGTCACTTTTTATTTCTTGACAACGAAAAGTGACAGCAAGAGACTTAATGAAGCATTAACTTTAATGGAGCTTCCTGCAAGTGGGCGTTAAGCAGGAGATGTTGGAAGTCTTTTATTCCAACAAATAGAAGAACAAACAATACAGATAAAATCCAAACACGTAACTACAGCAATGACAAAATCTTCTTTCGCATCCATATTAGGTATAGCAAGAGGCACTTTACCAAATATATGCTTGTGTGTTGTACTGATGACTGTTTATTGTAGGTGTCTTATGACTAAGTTAAAACTGTTACTGCTACATTGTTTGAACTTAGTAATAACTTTTATACTATCCCACACATTTGAACAACTTAATTATTATCTAAAATCGTTGATTACCTATCTCTAACTTATTTGTACGTCCGATGTAAATATGTGCATACCGGCAAAGGCACCAACACCACAGAATAAATAATAGTTACTAGTAACAGAAGCTACACTCTGCGAGACTATTTAAACAAATAGCAACTCTAACTTCAACACGATAAATCAGAATTCAGCTTGTATGGCTCTAAATTCGAACGGCTAGACGTTGCATCTCTTTCTATCGCATATATTGTATCGCGCTCGGGCGGGCGGCCCGCTGTGAATTGTATTGAATTGTATCTCGAGATATACCCGAAGCGGTAGGCACTTATCTCGGGTCCTTGAGCGAGTGACGTACGCCTGCCAACACGTCCTCTGTTTCCAGTGTCGGTGTCGTCGTCGGATAGCGCGGTGGCGGCGGGGCGGCCGTCGACGCGGTCGCGCGAGGGCTCGTTCGCGGGCCGGCGCTCGCGGCGCTCCTCCATCACGGACGACAGCCAGCTCACCGTCGAGAACTTCGGCGGCTCGCAGGACCGCCTGCACTTCGCCGGGAGGAACCCGGAGAAGGAGCTGGCTACAGTCACCGCCGTTAGGAAAGTCTCCGCGCCTGCTGGTAAGTGTAGACCTTAGAGTGGCGTTATAGTTGGTGTAGCCTTTTGTTGGTGTGTACTCCTCCATCACGGACGACAGCCAGCTCACCGTCGAGAACTTCGGCGGCTCGCAGGACCGCCTGCACTTCGCCGGACAGAACCCGGAGAAAGAGCTCGCCACAGTCACCGCCGTTAGGAAAGTCTCCGCGCCTGCTGGTTAGTATAGACCTTAGAGTGACGTTATAGTTCGTGTAGCCTCTTGTTGGTATGTACTCCTCCATCGCGGACGACAGACAACTCACCGTCGAGAACTTCGGCGGCTCCTGTAAACCTTAAAGTCCTGATAAACTAGAGCATTCACTTGTAACAGAACATCGAGCATTCGCCGTTTTTAAATTTGTCGAACTGAACAACAAAAAGAGCCAAACATCGCAACGAACATTTTCATGATCTTACTAGCGAGCGCTCTAGTCGATGCTCGTCAAAAATATTCTTCATTAAAAACAATGATAGAAGCTCGGCTCACCAAAAAGTTCGAAGCAAATTTACTGACCTTTCGTTAGAATGCTCGCCAGAACGCTCCATAGAATGCTCGCCAAAACGCTCTCGTTTATTTTTCTGTAATTTAACATTCGCAAAAATGCTCATTACAAGTGAATGCTAGAGTTTATCCTGCTCTAAAGGTGACCTTTAGAGTGGCCTTAAAATTCGTGTAGCCCTTTGTGGGTATGTAGTCATTAGCATTACGATTCCAGTCCGCGCAAATAGTCTATCGTATAATATGCTATCTTCGCATGTTTCCAGGAACCGCGAGCGAAAATCTTAAGCAGTCGAACTTAAGAAAATAATTACTCCTAGTTTCATTCGCTTAGCTGCAGCGGCTGTGCCTTTCCTAAATATTTCGTTTTATTCCAGGCCCAATCAACTACAGTAATCCGCCTCTCCGCTCGTCTCGGCAGGACATCCGCGGCTCCATAAATTTCTTCCACGATGACTACCAAAACGGGGCCGACGACCGACCTAAAGACCGACAGAACTCACAAAACTCCGACTCCCCCATGCGAAGGCAAAACTCCCAGTCCGACTTCAGTCCCCTCCGAAGACAGAACTCACAGAACGACGGCGATTTCTCAAATCGGAGGCAGAACTCCCAAAACGATAGTGATTTTAATCGGAGACAGAATTCCCAGAACGAGGACTTCAATTTCCGGCGGCAGAATTCTCAAAACGACAATGACTTCCCCGTTCGGAGACAGAACTCTCAACCCGATGGCGTGAGCCTCAGTCAGCTCGGGTTCGCGCACCGCGGCGGCGGCGACGGGTTAGATCGAGACGCTATCGACGGAGACAACACCAACGCTAACTTCGTCGACATGAATAAGATGAGGAATGGTGGTGATCAGCAAGGTTTGTGCTCGCACTGTGGATTACAGAACATTATTCACAGTCAAAATTACTTCTTTACTTATCAACTTGACATAATTTATGTTGAAAAATGGAAAATGAAGTATTTAGCAAAAAATAGACCCGTCTCACAATCAGCTCCGATGGGACTCGAACCCACGAGAAGCCACGAGAACAGTCGCCCGGAAAGCGAAAGGTCGTGGGTTCGAGTCCCATCGGAGCTGATTGTGAGACGGGTAGATTTTTTCTAAATACTTCATTTTCCAATTTTCAGTAATAAAAATTGCATTGTGAATGCAAAAAACTAAAAACTAAAATAATTATGTTTCTAAATCCACAGTGGTTTTTACCAATCTTTTTAACTTATTAACGTTTCGATAAACACCAAACAGACATGTGGTTTAATTTTCGCTTCTTGTGTATGCGCTTGGACTGCAAAGCTTAGCGCCGTGTTGTAACTTTTCTATATTCTTTAGGCCACATATTCCCATTGTCTAAATTCATAGTTGTATACGCGTGTTCGTATACGTTTGTCTAGTAATGTGTGCGTTGTGGTCACCAGATTTGTTCGGCATGGACGTGGAGCAAGAGAGGCGGAAAAGTACATCGTTCGTGACCCCCGCGCCTAATACCACCACGTGGCAGCAACAGTTCATGCAACAGGAGAATCAGCCTAGTGAGTATACTGTCATCTTGACATACATTGGGGAGATTGAGAGGAGGCTCTCTCACTCTGTCTAGCCTCGGGGGCAATTGCGAAAGGTAATCGTATTAATTTGACAGTTCATATCGTATTCAATCGGCAGCAATTTGAATGGCATGACATTTATCATGATACAATATGAACTGTCAAACGAATACGATTGACTTTACGCAATTTCATAGCTCGTCTCGAGCTTTCAAGCTTGTTAAGGGGCGGGGCAGGGGTTAGAACCGCCCAGCCGTGACTCGAAGCCTATTAGGCTTGGCGAGAGACAGGCCCTGAGTCTGACTGAGTCCAACATGCCGTTTTCGGTATACGAAAAAACTGTATTTCCCCTCACTATAATCCAAAAAGGTTATCCCAACTCTATTTGGAGTAGACGCAGTACGTCTTTCTCCTCCATCTCACTCTATAACCTGTCATCTTCTCTTTTATTCCTTTATCAACCATAAAATTTCGTAGGTACAGAATCTATCCATCTTTTTTGCGATTTCCCCCTTCTTCTCCGTCCATCAATATTCATGTCCATTACTTTGCTAGTATCAAGCTTATCATCCCTTCTCATACATAGAAGGTTTCCTTTCAACTTTTTTGTCATTTTTCTTCCACCTATATTAAAGTATAACTTAGTCAAGACCTCAAGACTCGTACACTTGATCGACGGCATTTAGAACTTAATTTAATAGTATATTGGGATTTAATGCGTGTTTGTCTGGCAATAATGTTGATCTTATGACCACTATCTTTATGATATTTTCGCCGTTTTATCACTAGAGATTTTAGTGTTAATAGTTTGTAGTTTTTATGTAACTTTGTAGTGTTTCACTCGCGGAAATTGTTCTTAAAATAACACAATTTAGATTTTCTTTGTTTACAAGTATTGGATTTGCATTAGTGTTAACTTTATGACGCCTCTCCATCACCTAAAGTTAAGGTCCTAAGCAATGTATTTGCTTTTCACTTCACATCGGTATTCGCATTTTATACTTGTTTTTGCTAATACCCGGGTTGAAGTCCGAATAACATTTCCCAAACGTTCTGTACACTCGTGTATGGGTTGTCGTGTAAAGTCCATTCGCTTAGATAGTGTCGCCCTTTTATCGCGCCGCCTTGGCACGTGCCGCTTCTTGTCAAAGGATGCCGCCGCATGTTTATGCGGAAGAAGCCGCAAAAGAAGCCGCGTGCGGCGTACACCCGCAAACGGAATTGGATTTTGGGATTCGGCATTCATTAAATTATATTTTCTTAAATAATCTATCTTTATTATAAATACAGGTGGTAACGACGGTTGTGACTTGTCACAATTCGAGCGATGATGAGTAATCATAATAATCACATAAAAAATTAATTATTATTATTGTTATTTGTAAATCACTTATTTAACTTCCTTTTATATAAAAATATCCAAACTTTCATTAAAATTTACTTTGGTACCCAACTTGAGTGTATTATTTTATATCTCCATTTTATAGCAAGAGCCACAATGCCGTGCGGGTGTACCGACACTATCTAACCGAACGGACTTTATTTGCGTATTCGTCTTGGCGAATACAGGGAAAAAGAGCCACTTCATATCGTGTTATTTGGGCGAACAAGACGAATACGCACGTTCCTTTCACTCGACACCACCAGGGGGCCAAGTCTGCTAACGTTAAGTCACAATCGTGTCTCAATCGTGTTTCAATTGTAGTTCAATTGCAGTGCTTGTTTACACACTAATTACAAGAATTATGATAGTATGATGTGAATGTAGTGTGTGGTGTGACCATCAGTATTATTGTGAAAAAAGTACACATTTCTTGTAGCTAGTGTGTAAAAAAGCACTACAACTGAACTACAATTGAAACACGATTGAGACACGATTGTGACTTAACGTTAGCAGACTTGGCCCCCAGAACTATACCACCGGTGTGATTTGGAATTACTATTCCGTACGATGGACACTATCCTAGTTGAATAGAAAGCTTACGTAGTAACCACTAATAAGTTCCTAGTCTTCTAGTATAAGACTTACAGTAAGTTGTAAACATATGAACATAGGTACTGAGAATAAAGAAAATACTTTTAACCTACATACCTCTGATAATTTGCAGGACATCACTAATGGTCGGTAGTGTCGAACGGAATAGTGATTTTAAACCACACCACCGGTGGTATAGTGGTGTCGAGTGGAAGGAACGAATACATAGCATAGCATAGTTTTTTTTTTATTATTTTTTTATTCACAACGGTGTAGCACTTAGCCTTCATCACACCAAGTAGTGATAAGGCTGAAGGTGGAAGCGCATTACTCCCGGAATTCTTAATCACTGAGGAACTGGCTATCTTATCTCTAACTGCCGGAACACAATAATGCTGAAAACATCATTATTATGGCGTCAGACTTAAATAAGACGGTGGTAGCTAGCCAGGCGGACATAAAACAAGTCCTACCACCAACCAAACCGAATACAATATGTACCCCCACTGGGAATCGAACCCGGGACCTCTTGGTTTGAAATCGGTGGTGTGAACCACTAGACCACAGGGGCGGTTAAAATTTAGGGAATATAGGCAAAAAGAGCCACTTCACATCGTATTATTTGGGCGAACTCGTCTTTTTCGCCAATACGCATAATACACAATACGCGAATACACATAGCGATATAAAGCACTTGTTGACGGTTCAGACGGCGACGACCTTTCGGGCGACGCGGGCTCTGGCGCGGGCGGCGCGATGGCGGCCCAGCTCAACAACATCCGACTGAAGTTGGAGGAGAAGCGGCGCCGCATCGAGCAGGACAAGCGGCGCATGGAGCTGGCCGTGTCCCGCCAGCGCCAGCAGCTGGGCCAGCAGGCCTTCCTGCAGGCCGTCACGAGGGTAAGCGAGGAGTTTGTACAAGGAAACTGGAGTTTTCAGCCTAAATAAAAAAGTGTACCCCGCAAATTTGACATTTTTTTTTTTTTTTTACTTTTAATGGGTTTGCTCTTGATCCCAATCAAGCCCATGGGCTAGAACTGGATCTACAATGGAGCGAGCTCACCCAGAAGGTGCCTATTCACTCTTGCTTTGAATGTGGTCGGGTTATAAGTACTCGGGAATACAGACGCAGGGAGGGAGTTCCATTCCTTTGCTGTGCGCAATATAAAAGATGCTGAGTAGCGCTTGGTGCGACATTTGGGAATATCAACCAAGAAAGGGTGGTAGCCCGCTGTGCCTCTGGATGTCCGATGGAGGAAGGGGGATGGCGGTATGAGCTCATGCAGCTCCTGAGCACACTCTCCGAAGTATAATCTGTAAAAAACCGACAGACAAGCGACTTTGCGGCGGTGAGCTAGGGTGTGAAACTTGCTGTGTGTGAAATTTAGTACGTAGTGGCTGTCAGTTGTCTAGGTGTAGGTGAGACTGAAGACAGCCACAGTGCCAAGTCTTAGTACTTCTTACTACTAAGTAAGTTACTCTAAGTAAGTGTTAGTACTGCACTCTCCAGTTACCTCAGTATTTAGTCTAAGCTCTTTGAGGGTAAGCGTCCGACTGAAGCTGGACAAGCGCCGCATGGAGCTGGCCGTGTCCCGCCAGCAGGCCTTCCTGCAGGTCACGAGGTTAAGCGCCATATCTCTAAGGTACTCCACAGCTGCTCTAACAGTTCAGTTATACCGTACTGCGTACACACCGGACCAACGAAGGCCAACAAACGCCAGCCAAGGGGTTCTGTTTTCCTCTCTGTCTCAATCAGATAATCTGAAAAACCAGAATGTGAATTGGAATCGCTCCCAGTGATCCTTTACTTAGCTTTAGATTGATCTTCGGTGGCCAAGAGCGTGCAGCGGGCAACGCCTGATGTCGTTAGACTTCTAAGGGCACTAGGGCACAGCGGAATGGAACGCCTAGTGCGACAGATGTATGAAAACATCTAATCACTAAGCGGAGTCAAATACTGTCAAAACTCAAATGTAGTGAAATCAATCACTCTTCTCCGCGGAAGCGCTGCAGTGGAAGTGCACCCTACTAGTGCTGCCTTGAGACTCCTGCTCGGGCAGCCGATTCAGGCTTCACCTTAAGTAAACTACGACAGCCATACACGCTACGGTCCACCAAAGAAGTCTACCTGTGCAGATATGCCTGCGTAGGTAGACCGTAACGTGTGTGGGAAAAGACCTGTGCAGTTTTGTGAACCTGGTTGACCTGTGTAGGCAAACCTGGGGTCCTACCGGCTAACTTTCCGAGCTTCGGCAAATCTGCCGGGCTAAAACTCAATACAAATAAATCTGAGTATGTACGGAATTTCGTATTGTACGGTCGCCAGCACGTCGGGTTACTACAAAATGTAAAAAGTTGAAAAATAGAAAATGAAGTATTTAGAAAAAATCGACCCGTCTCACAACTAGCTCCGATGGGACTCGAACCCACGACCTTTCGCTTTCCGGGCGACTGCTCTAACCACTGAGCTACGGAGACGGGTCGATTTTTTCTAAATACTTCATTTTCCATTTTTCAGTAATAAAAATTGCATTGTGAATGCAAAAAACTAAAAATTAAAATAAGATGTAAAAAGTTATTAATTGAAACTGAACTTTATGTGATGGACATAAGGTTGTATTTTATTTAAAGAATTTTGACAGTTTGTAGTAACCTGACGTGCTGGCGACTACTATTTGTTGAAGTTATTTGGAAGATTGCGATGTTCCTGTGACATCATTAATCGGGGTTCGCCATTTTGGCCTGATTGGGGCTCGATTTATCTGTATTTATTTGAAGCCCGGCGGACTTGCCAAAGTTCGGAGCGTTAGCCGGTACGGCCCCTGAACAGGTAACCTCTCCGGTAAATCGTATCGTATATGGCTTATATTATGGACAGTCCGCTTTTGCTTCGAAATTGTGTATCTTAAAGCAATGGCGGGCGGGTCCTTGTACACTTGGTAGTACCTCTCGTTTGTTTGAGAACTGAACTACTTCTGATTATTTGTTTGATAAACAACTGTTTGGTAGAGGCTTTGTATAAGTATATTGGTTTTATATCTGATGTTTTGTTGGATTTGGATTTTTTGGTATACATTAACTGTGAAATTAACTTAGGGGTAATATAATAACGTTTTCAGAATTCGTCAATAACTTGTTTTAGTTTCATAAAAGGATACTAAAGTGTCAAACTAAATAGATACAGTTGTACGAAGCGTTCTTGCTTATTAAAATATTCTTTTATGAAACTAATTTGTCTTCACACCGGTGTCACTAATAACATCACCTTCTGACACATGATTAACCGACAGTGAAATAACATTTTTTTCTATTCCATTAGGATACGTTTTTGCAAAGCCAGTTGGCCTCCTTGGTGAGTGGCCGGGTTAAGAGTAGTCCTTTTTATTAATTTCACTTAAGCATCGTCACATTTTGAATATCGTGTAGTTCCCTCGCGCTTAATTTCGAAATTGTTAATATTTTGATAAAAAGTTTTCGAATTGAATTGCTTAAAAGCTTATTTCGCGATACACGTTTGTCTTTTTAAGGTAACATTGGCTAACCTTTCGAATATGTGAATCGAATAAATTTTATATTGTAGACATGTATACGCGTTGCTTCATTTTTATGATTCGCTTTGCAATATGAAATTTTATCTGCATTCCCATTGACATTCAAATGTTTATATTTCAACTAAATCTATTTTAAATTATATCGCAATCGTATTTCATAAGTTTGAAATTCACAATTCACACAAAGTTTGTATAGTCTCATCACCAGACAATAATAGACCATACCACGTATGCATTAAGGTCCATAATCCAAAGTTGTCGTACCCAGTCATACCTACTAACGCACGTTTGTGTAGGTACCGAACCAATTACAGTTAATTAGTGATCACTTTTTATTTAAAGCATGTTTTTGTTGATTGAATTGACATAAGGATTTTGTAAAGGATTTGCTTATCAGTGGACACTTGGTAATAAAATTTATTAAACATCCCACACTCAGTTTTTATCAGAGATCATTTCGTATAGTAAATATTGTTTTGTAAAATTATTCGAGATTTATAGAACTGCAATTAATTTAAAAACTTAAAGTGCAAGCTTTTTATCTCTCGTTTTGTTCTTCAAAATCAGAAATCATAAGCTTTGGCAAACTTTAGTAGTATATTTGCCATGTTGCAATCAGATAACGAGTTATATCCCCTTCGGACCACTTCCTAGCCAGATTTCGTAGCTGGCTTCAATACGGGTAAAAATAATCCCATTTCGAAGCTGGATTCTTACTCCCAATAAGGAGCCAGTTTCGAAATGGGATTATTTTACTCCCAGTAAGAAGCCAGCTTCTACATGGGATTATTTCTTCCCGTATTGAAGCCAGCTACGAAATCTGGCTACGAAGTGGTCCGAAGGGGTGATATCACTCCCGGTAACAATAGGGTATTTGACTGTTGTAAAAATTTAGATATTTAATTATAACATTCAGAAATATAACAATATTGAATTACAAATGTGGAAAAAATATAAGAAACGAATTATGAGCTACTTAATTGGGACTCTAGCTATATCTTTCTAAAATAAAATATTCTATGGCGAGAGTATGGCGCTACTAGCATGTGACGTCACTGGCTGGTAGCGCTCTCCTTGTCTAATTGGGTATGTGACTGTTGTGGAAATGTAGATATTTAATTATGCCATTCAGAAAATATAACATTATTGAATAACAAATGTCAAAAAAGAAATTCAATCTGTATTATAACAAGCAAATTATGAGCTACTTAATTGTGACTCTAGCTATCTCTTTCTAAAACGAAATTTTCTATGGCGAGAGTATGGCGCTATATCGCTCTCCTTGTCTAATTAGAAAGTTTGATGCTATATATCGCTGAAAATATGCAAGATAAAAAAAAACAAATACCTGTTTTGTGTTGCTACTAGTTCAATAAACATTTTAAGTAAATAAAAAAAAATCAGTCAAATACCCAATTAGAAAGTTTGATGCTCTATAACGCTGAAAATATGCAAGATATTTGAAAATAAATACCTATGTTATGTTGCTAACATTTCAATAAACATTTAAAGCCAATAAAAGTATCAGTCAAATACACAATTGGACCCATCAACATAGTCGTCCACTGGTATCCAACTCCCGGTAGCGGTGTGGTAGTGACGGTGGCGGTGTTGCAGGGCAAGGGCGCGCGCACGCCGCCCGGCGACGACCCGCACCAGGGGAACACACAGGTAACGTACACTCACTGTGGACGCAGTCTTGTCAATCAGTATGTTTAGGTTTCCGTTGGGTTTGAACTAGGCTTTGGTCGCGTAAATATACACACAGCCCGGCGGCGGATTCTCTCTTCTCTGACGGCTTTAAGGCGTTACTCGGAAAAATATGGACTTTTTGATATAAAACTATAGGACGGTTAGAGTTGTTACAAATCTGGTAATAAGATATATATTTCTTCATACCTTTATCTAGATTCGTATAGTTTTCGTTTTCGAAAAGACCTCTAGTTAGTAGTATAGTTAGTATACCTCTAGTTAGTATATACTAGTAGTATAGTTTCGTTTTCGAAAAGACCTCTAAAAAATACGAAAATTCAAGATTATTCTTAAATGGGGTTACAAATACTATTGGAAATTGGTTTAATTAGTGGACACCAATAATATTTAGGATCGTATAGAAGCATTTGTAAAAAATCGCTATAGTTTTTTAATACGAAGTGATTTTGTGTTTTTTTTTGCCTAATCTGCAAAATCGGTCTCGCTCCCGCGCGTGTCTTTTTCTCATTGCTATCTCGCTTCAGTACGATTCTTCCGAGTATCGCCTTAATAATAATAATTAAATTCTTACAATCACATCAATTAACGTCAATTTAAGAAACTGTGTTATGGACACTAGAGAATGGATAAATATATACTTTAATACTTTTTTGTAAATAAATAGGTACTTAATATACATAGACTAGCTGTGCACCGCAATTTCACCTGCGTTAATTTGAGAAATAGGTTAAACCTACTAAAAGCTTTGTATTAACCAGCAGTCTGTAACGTGTTCCTGTTTCTATTTAGTGCTTATTACTTTGTTTTTTATTGGTGAAGACCTGTAATTGACTTTCTGTTGTTGTGTCTAACCTACTCTTGTGATATTGCTGTTGGTCTTCCGAAAATAAATAATAATAATAAAAATAAATAAATAAAATGAATTGTTTTTCCAGTTTTTGAAAAAAAATCATTAATGCTTAGCTTCTGTTTGCCGTAGCGTGATGTTATATAGTCTATAGCCTTCCTCGATAAAAGGACTATCCAACACAAAACAATTTTTCAATTTTGTCCACTAGATGAGATTAGCGCGTCTAAAGAAACAAACAAACTCTTCAGCTTTATAATATTAGTATAGATAACACCCAAATATTTGTCTTGTTCGGGAATCGAACCCGAAACGTCTGGCGCAGAAGGCAGGTATCCTACCGCTGGCTGTGCCAAATCGGTCCTCAAAATGCCAATGCCGGGCTGTGTGGATGCACCATGACGCACTAGACTTGAACGAGTTACAGAGATGTACAATCTATATAGATTGTTTTTTTATGGTTTCGCGTATCCTACTTATATTATAAAAGTGAATGTTTAGATGTTTGGATGTTTAGATGTTTGGATGTTTGAATGTTTGTTACGCCAAAACGGCTGAACGGAGTTGGCTGAAATTTGGAACACAGATACTTTTTATCCCAGAAAAATATCGCATTCCCACAGGATAACGTCGTGTAGTCCACGCGGGCGAAGCCGCGGGCGGAAAGCTAGTTTTAGTTATAAATAAGTATTATGTTAGTATGTAAAATACTTCATTACAAGTCTTCAATGATTCCATGGACAATACAAATCAGAAAAAGTGAAATGAGCCTTATAAATATCTTGAAATCTTTGAAAATACTAATTAGATGGAATTCATTTATCTTTGATTCTTTATAAATTGGGTTGTGTTTATAGCATACATAGAATAAATGCATGGACTTTGTGTGTACTGCATGGGAAATGTCAATCGTATAACTTGGGTTGGGTGAAGGGTATCCAAAAATGCGTTTCTACTTCAAAAATTTATCTAACACTTGTTTGTATTGTATTTCACATTTAAGATCAAACGTGTAAGAATTACTTACGTAGTAATATCTTAAGTGACCCGAGGTGGAACTAAAATTAATAAAATATAAATCACTCGTGCAATACTGCTTAAATATGAACTGAATTAAGCCAAAAATTATGATAATTTGACTTAATCAAAACTATTTCCACAGGACATATCGGACGCGCCTAACCAGACCGTGGACACAGTCGCGCTAGAGCAGTACCAACAGTCAATAGCCAAGTAAGGAACATGTCTCTGTTAACTATTTGCTTTAATAAGCGTCGCAGTTATAACAAACCTCCGATATTATAGTGTTCAAAAGAATTTGTTGACAACAAGATTCCTATTAGCCAATTACTTACCTACAACTATAATAATATCCTTCTTTTTACTTTGAATTGATATGTAATTTTTACCAAAAACGTTGAATAAACAACGACAACTATATGTAGCACGTAAGTGCGCACGACAAGGCGCAGTTACGCATATAAAACTTGCAGAATGAACTCCAGCCTGCAGGATATCCAGAGCGACATCGCGCGGTTGGCCAGCCAGCAGACGCAGCTGCAGCAGCAGCAGTTGCAGCAGCAGCAACTGCAGCAGCAGCACCAGCTGCAGCAACAGCAGCAGCAACTGCAGCAACAGCTCCAGCAGCAGCAGCAGCAGCAGTTGCAGCAGCAACAGCAGGCGAAGCAGCTGTTCCAGCCGCAATCGCCGCACTCACCCTTCCAATATCAACCAAACATTCCACAACTGGTAAACGTTTCAAATAGCTTAACGTTTGGCACATCAAAGCTCAATGTTTCTAATGTTTCATATAAAAACTCTCAACTATTAAAGCTTAGGTTTGCAATATCAAAAACACAAATATTACACCCACTGCGCTAAACATTTAAAAGACCACTGGCACAAAGCCTAATAAAGAGCTCATTTCTGAAACATATCCAGGAAATCTTGCATACGACACTCCAACCTCCCAACTACAATACTCCAAGTCTGCAACACAGCCCTGTCGCTTGCAAACATTAGCGCCCTACGCACGTAAAGTTTGGACCGCGCATCTCGGACTGCGTTCCAAACTGCGGATGGATCTGTGCGGTTTTGACTACAGACAGATCAAACTGTTCGTGCTAATTACGATTAAAAATATGCCCACGTTTTGGATTGCGGGCGAATCTCACATATTTAGGCAAACGATCCGAAATGTGCGTGTAAATTGATTTTCTAGAGTTTGGATTGGCGCGTGGAACGATGTAAAATTTAAAAGTTTTTTTGCTTAGTACTAAGAGAGATGCGGACGATCGTTTGGGTGATCGCGTTAGCTGGATTTGTAGTTACGTACGAGTAGTTTAAACACGCGATAAGCTGAAGCAAAATCTAATCTCTTGCAAAAATTAAGCAGGTCGTCATATACTTTGTTTCTCATATTCCTGTTGCTGTAGTCCTTGCTTTTAATCTTCCACAGACATGGATGTTCTCGGAACAAACGATTGTACTCTGGGGCTATATTTTTTTTAGCTTCGACGCTCCAAACCGCCATTTTTATTTTGCGTTCAGACGTAATGCGACAACATGCCAGATCGAACTGTCAGTCAGTCCCGCGCATCTACGTCTACGTTTCGGAGCGAGGAACGGAACGGCGCGTGGTGATTCCCGCGTTCCGAACTTTACGTGTGGCGGGTGCTATTCAGTTCCAAACAGCAATGTTAATGCGGCCTCCAGACTCACGCGAAACGAGAAACAAGAAGGTGCGGCCTGACACCGAACGGAGAACATGCGAGCCCGAGAACGAGAAGGAGAGAAACTCACACTCAGTGATGTGTCAACTCGAGTTACTAACTCGAGTCAACTCGAGTTGAGCCTAACTCGAGTTGAATTCGATCTAACTCGATATAGATTAGCGCGGAATATTAACGAATCAATCGATTACGAGATTACGGTGCTTTAATTTTTTTGTTGCAGAATCGCTCTTATTATAACCGAAATTAGATGGCGCGGCGTTGGCCTTAAATCAAATCGTCATATTAGTAAGAATCACCTAAAATTGGTAATATTACCACAGAATAAATAATTGTAACAGAAGCTGCACTCTGCAAGACCATTTAAAGAAATAGCAAATCTAACTTCAACACGATAAAGTAGAATTCAGCTTGTACGGCTCTAATTACGAACGGCTAGACGTTGCATCTCTTTCTGTCGCGCTCGGGCGGGCGGCCCGCTGTAAATTGTATCCCGAGATATACCCGAAGCGGTAGGCACTTATCTCGGGTCCTTGAGCGAGTGACGAACGCTTGAGATATCACATCCAGTCAATTCGAGTTACGTGATTTTTAACTCGAGTCGCGTTTATCCCGAGTTGGCCCATCACTACTTACGCTTCTCGGGTGTTTTTGGCGTGAGTTTCGGCGTGAGGCCGCATAACAATATTCCACGAACAGCCACACAACACTCAATCTCACACATAAATACGGTAAAGGCACACCGCACAGCCGAAACGCTTGCAGCGGGGCGGGGAGCTAACGGCACGGCCCATTTGCAGCACAGCCAATTCAGCTCGCAGCACAACGTGTCGCGCGGCGCGCTGGGCGGCGGGTTCGGCTCCACGCCGCACCTGCCGCGCGAGCTGGCGTACCGCTACCACTCGCCGCCGCCGCCCGCGCCGCACTACCGCGACATCGACCAGGAGGCGCGCTTTTATCTGCACGACGCGCCCGCCCCCACCCCCGCGCCGCCGCCCCGCCGCACGTGGGCTCAGCACGCACAGGAAAACGCCGAGAGAGGCGGCTGGCAGGTTAGACATAATTTTCAGGTTTCGAAAGATCGCAATTTCAATAATAAAAGTATGGAAGTATGAAAAAAACCCAATTCGATTGGTGGTAGGACTTGTTCCAAGTCCCGGCTAGCTACCGCCATTTTATCTAAGTCTGACGCCTTAACATTAATGTTTTCAGAATTATTTTGATCCGGCAGATAGAAATAAGATAGCCACTTCCTCAGTCATTGCGGGCTTCCACTTTAAGCCTTATCACCACATCACACGGTGGTCCTATTGGTGGAGATTTGTAAATGGCATTGTTTTAAACTACTGATTATAATAATAATATATATTTGTCTGTAAATCTTCCAAACAATAAATAAATAAATACATCACCACCATCACCACCACACATCAGGTGTGATGAAGGCAAAGTCCTACCCTGTTGGGGAGAAGAAAAAAACATCGCCCTATTTTGAAAGTTAAACTACAAACTTTCTACTAAGCTAAATTTAAATCAGTTCGATCTTGGTATATTAATTACATTGAGAAATAATTAGCAGTTTGTTAAGTTTCTGGTTCTGTTGTCCTATACTGTTGGGCTATCGCCCAAGTGTCGTTGGCATCGGTATCGGTTTCATTTGACAGATGAATGTGATACATTGCTACTTTTCTGTGATAAGTTTTTATTGCTGCAAAGAAGAAGTAGCAATGTATCACATCGATCTGTCAAATGAAGAGGATACCGATGCCAACGACACTTGGGCGATTGGCGGTGCCTCCCTGTCTGTACAGTGGAGTAATCATAATACTAGTATTTTAATACAGTTGCTCAAAAAGTGGCGTATTGCAGGGACGTATAGCGTTCGGGATGTGGGCTATTACACATTCGAACTTTTTCTTTACCTTTCCCGAACTCGTGCGTTTTCTTTCCCAACTGTCAAAATATTGTCTATTAAAAAGAAAAAACCAACCACGAAGTTTTTACTAAAAAAAATCATAGAAGTTTTTATGATTCATGCAAATATTTCTAAAAAGAAGCTACTAGTTTGTTTCAATATCAGATTTAAAAGTAATTTTAATTATACATTAAATTAATATTAGTATCGGCCATATAATTTATGAATATAAAAAATACATAAAATTGGCTGTATGACCTTGACCACAGATTACTAAATATGGTATGACGTGCATTACTACGCACTATTACCATAGTAGACTATTACCATAGTATCTGTTTATAGGAGTTTGCGCAAGTAAGTGAAAAGAAAATGAGGGACCTTATTTCTTAATTTTCTAAATTAGTTTTTTCTGGTTTTTATTGTGGTAGGTACTTAGTATGGTGGAATTAGTGCAATAATGTGGCTTTAATGGAAAACGATGTGGTAAAAGAGAGAAATAAGGAAAGGCGCTCCTGTAGGATTCGGATTGCTTTTGTTAGGTTTCATTTCATTTCATCTCATTTAATTTAATTTTCATTTCATATCAATAAAAAAATTTTACTGAAGCCTTGGCTGTATGATCATAGTTTCCTTTGCCAACCCAGAATGGGTGAAGAAAACAAAAAAAAGTCTGCTTATTCTTTTACGATTAGTTAGTCGAGTTTATTGTGTTTTATTATTTTATTAAATTGCTTAATTTTTTCGCAACTGTATTAAAAATAGTTGTTCAGTACACGTGCGGAACCGTCATTGCAACTTGTTCCGACTGTCAACCCTCACCTTCGGCTGCGCCTCGGCTCGGGTAGACATTTGTCGGAACTCTTTGCAATGACAGGCTTTCCGCACTTGTAATGAAATCTACTATTTTATACTGAATCATTCTTGCAACATCCCAGATTTTTTCACAAAATCATTCTCAATCTCTAGTCTCACTTAGTCGTGAGCCACACTGGAGCGGCGCGTCTTGCGTCCGCGTTGAGCGGGAAAAACAAATATATTGAGACGGACGGGAGGGGCCACACTGGCGCGTCCGGCGGTCGCCGCGACCGGCAGAGGGAATGGTACGTGTTCGCGCGTCCTGCGGATCTGCAGGTCGCCTCCGCGCCCCGCGGTCGCTCCAGTGTGGCCCACGACTTAATGTCAATTGCACTCGTCATGGGCATGGCAATGGTATAATGCTACAACTGACGTAATATATAAGATGGTGTAAAATAAACTGCAAATAGAGCAGGAGGTTTTCAGGTCAAGTGAATAGAACCTAATAAAAATAGACAAAAATATCCCAATTTTTTTTTCTGGCCGATCAGCTGTTGGACCGCCGGGGTTGATGACCGCTGCGCCCAGCCCGCGTGCGCACTGAAATTACTTGTTTTTCATCGTAAAATGAAATAATTTTATTAAAACGTATGGTAGTGCACCTACATATTGAATTGATATCAAAAAATAATACTAGAATTTTTTGTAAAAAAAAATTTAAAAATTTTTAAGGATTTTTTTTCTATTTTATTTACGTTCTAAACACTTGACCTGACTACCCCCTGCTCGCTTTGCAGTTTGTTTCAAACCATCTTATATTACAAAAAATTACTTCTCACGCATGTCACTGAAGCAGTCAATGCTTGTCTATCAAAATGCACAACGGTGATGGACATTATCAGCATAAGAAAGAACTTAAAATTAGAGGTATACATATTTCTCGATTAACATTATTATACGATTTGTTTGTGCATACCTTTTTTCCGACAAAGATTATTCGTTAACCTATGCAGCGAATGGCGATCCTACGTTGGATCGTCAATCAAATAATAACGACGATCCTTCGGTGGTTCATGCTAACTTTCTTGAACTTTGACGGTTTTAAATGCTATCTATGCTTGTCAATGTAAAAACATAAAAGGACGAGTTTATGATCTGGGGGGTAATTGTCTCACTCAACATCAATCGCAATCGCTTTCAGTTTAACATCCATCACTTGTTGTTGAAGAAAGTTGTCAAAATTTTAGTTGACAAAAGCAGCAATGACCGTGCAATATCTTGAAACTGAATGCGATTGCGATTGATGTTGAGTTAGACAATTACCCCCCAGATCCTGTATGATCAGATATGTTCCTGTGACAGCCGTGACACAGGAGCCACTTGTAATTTAAAGTTAGGGGTCAAAACTGTGTCGTATGAAGAAGATTTTAGTTCCGAAAATTCCGGAACAGAAGTGCTTGTCGCAATTTAATCTACATTTCGAGTAGAATTAGTTGACACGGTTTTCAAAAGCTTTAGTTGCAATCCGTAAAATGATTGTGACGAATATGCTTATACCGTTCTAGCTGCACCAGCAGCAGCAGTCGCCGGCGCCGGCGGGCTACGGCGGCACGCCCGAGCCGGCGCAGCGCTCGTGGAAGTCGCCGTCGCCGCAGCCCGAGCGCTGGAACCCGCAGGGGTTCGTGTTGCACGAGCGCGCCCAGCCGCAACCATTCCAGGTACCACCATGTTCAAGGGGCAATCCCCCAGAGTTAAAATTATTCCCCCCATAAATGCCCCTGAAAATATATTTCACCCAAAATTCCCCCCACCCACAGCTCTAAAACTCCCCCGAAATTTGAGGGAATCCCCCCCAATCTAACATCACTGTTGCCATCGCCATTAAATTTCAATGCTACTATATTTTAATTTTGTCGCTTCAGGTGCAGTACAACAGCGACCGGTACCAGAACGGCACCGACTCTGGCCGCGAGCAGAACCACCTGTCGTACACTGTGATAACCCCGCCCCGGCCCGACCGCAGCCCCCCCGCCAGCCCCACCAGACGGTCAGTATACACCTTTTTTAAAATTATAGTGAGGGTAAATACAGACTTTACGTATACCAAATAGCATGATAGACTCTGTCAGTCAGCTCTGTCAGTCGCCCAGCCCTCCCGCCAAGCCTAATAGGCTTCACGTCAGGGCTGGGCGGTTCTAACCCCTGCCCCGGCCCCTTTAACGAGCCCAGAAGCTTGAGAGGGTGCCGGACAGAGGGAGGGAACCTCTTCACAATCTCCCCATAAGGTTACCCACTCAAGGTTGGCTGACGATCGGTATACACTGGGTCAACCCCACTATTATATCACGTTACTCAATACTGCAACCGCCCGGAATGGAGGTGCTTCTCAAGAGTGGCCAACCCGTCTTACTTTTCATACAAACGGAAGGCAGAATATCGACGTCTTTAATTTTACGGCAAGTGGAAAATGACGCTGAGAGTGAGTGATGAGTCTGTTGTTTTAGTTCTTTTGTGGATCTCGAAATTCCTGATTCGATCGCGCAGGGACATTAAAGCATCGCTCCACAATGCTCGTTGGACCATTAATTTTAATAATCATTAGCGAATCCTCGCGGTTTTACCCGCGTGGTTACAAAGTCACTTTTCAATTTGACGACTCTGTGAAATATGACAGGGAGAAAAAAATTGCCCTTGGCGAGTTTCTTGCCGGTTCTTCTCGTTACAAGGCCTCCCGCCGTAGGATTTGCGAACCGATAGCGTAACTTCATTGACGTTCACAAGTGCTGTATCAGCCTAAAATGAATAAATGATTTTGATTTTGGGAATATCGAGATAAAATATAGCCTATGTTAATCAGGGATAGGGGGTAGCATTCTAAAAGCGAAAGAATTTTTGAAATCGGTCCAGTAGTTTTTGATGAGCTTATTCGTAATATTAGTCTTCTCCTCTTTGTAATATTAGTATAGATTAGCAATTAAAGCAACTAAATAGTATATTGTAATGGTTCCAGGTCTAAAACCCCCCAGCGGCAGAGCTCGGCGCCGGAAGCGCCGGACGACATGCAGCCGCAGAACATCTCCTTCATCGGGAACGCCGACGACGACGCGCTACGGCAGGTCTGTGCCTTAAGCCTGTACTTGTAAGGTCGGATTCAGTGTGACACGGCTTCCATAAGAACTTACAACCTCTACTTACACTACTATTTGCATTATGGTGGGCAACGGGGGTCTTCGGGCTTCCAATGAATTATTTATTATACGTGAAATATGAGTTTTATTCGGAAATTACAATAAAATATATGGGAGTATAGCGACAGTAGTAGCGGTTAAGAGCGGTGTGGATCGGGATTCTTTCAACGGCTTCTTTCAGCGTCTACACTACACTATTCTACACTGTCGCACGTCGCTCGGTAGATGGCGCTACTTGTATGGAGCAGCGACAATTACATTGCTAGAACTTGGTCAAACCTCTGGCGATGATGCTCCCAGAAGCAAACGAACTACTAGATTAGTTTTACTAACTTGCTCAACATTAATTGTCATGTTAGAGATACATGTTGTAGGTCATAGTTCGTTGCTTGTCCTGTTCTTTTTAATTTGTTTTGTTTAACTGTAGCTAATCGTAACTGTAAATAACTCTAGTTTAACAATGTCTGATTAGGAGGTACTTTCCAGTTTTCTTGATAGTTTTGTATGGCTTGTCGAGTAACAAACAGCTAATCAGAACTTTCTTAGACATTGTGAAGCAGGCCCTTAGTGAATATTAAAAACCATAAGTCGCCAAAAGGAAAATGTTGAAATGACGATGTTGAATTAAATGTGGTGTTGTAGCTCGGGTAACAATTAGAACAGGTTTTGCGTAAGATAATCGCGCAGAGAATTTAAGTAGTTATTTAACTAAAGTTTTAATTTCGACTAAGAATTGGTAAGTGAACAACTTTCTCCTAGAAACATGGGTCGAAATATAACATTTTTTTTTTTACTTTTCATACAAATAATATTGATTACGTGATCAATTTTGTATGGGAAGTCCAAACATTTTGTCGTATTTCAACCCATGTTTCTAGGAGAAAGTTGTTCACTTACCGATTCTGAGTTGAACTTAAAAACTTGGCCAGTGGTTTCGAAATAACCCTGTATTTGTAATTTACAATTCAGTTTATTATTATGACGACCGATTTGGCGCAGGGGTAGGCTACCCACCTTCTGCGCCAGTGGTCTCGGGTTCGATTCCCGAACAAGACAAATATTTGTGTGCATGAACATGTCTATTTATCTTGGTCTGGGTGTTTTCTATGTATATTAAGTATGTATTTACAAACAAAAAGTATTTAAGTATATACCGTTATCAAGTTCACGTAGACACAGTTTCTTAAGAAATTAACTACGGGCTTAGATAATTGGTGTGATTGTAAGAAAATATTTATTTATATTTATTTGTAATTTACAATAGGGTATTTTACTGTTGTTGAAATGTAGATATTTAATGATGACGTTAAAAAATATTGCAATTAAGAATACCAAATGTGAAAAAATAATTTGAATCTGTTTTATAATAAAAGAATTATAGTCTGTTTGATTTTGACTATAGCTGTCTCTTTCTAAAACGAAATCTTCTATGGCGTGACTATGTCGCTACTAACCCACTGACGTCACTAAGATAGCGTCCTGTCCTTGTCTAATTATAAAGTTTGAAGTCCTATATCTTTGAAGATATTCAAGATAATTCAAAATGAAAACTTGTTTTGTGTAGCTAATATTTCGAAAAACATTTTAAAGAAATAAAAAAAATCAGTAAAATACCGTATTCAATTTGCAATTTCATTGAACAACAAGTACAACAGCAACTGTTCCAATGTCCAGGGCATCAACCGGCTGAACATCTCGTCGGGCACTCGCACGTACCGCATCCCGTCGCCCACGCGGCCGTCGCTCGGCCGCGGCTCGTTCGCGCCCCCCGAGGAGGAGAAAGGGTTCTACATCTCGTTCGACGACGCGCCCAAGCGGCCCAAACCGCCGCTGAGAGCTAAGCGAATGTCGCCTAAGAAAGAGAAGTCGGATTCTCAGAGCCCGGAACCCAGCCCTGAGAGCGTGTGGAGCGATATGGAGGAACGGAGGTATTATAGAATTTCATCATATTTTACTAATATTATAAATGCGAAAGATTAAGGATTTCATTTCATTTCATTGTTTATTCCATAAAACAATCATAAATTGGGTTGGAAACAGTATACAATTATAAAAATTAAAGGATGGATGTATAGATGTTTGTTGGAAGAACTACTGAACGGATCTGGGTGAAGTTTGTAACAGAGATAGATTATAGGCTGGAATAACACATAAGCTACTTTTATTCCGATATTCCCACGGGAACGGAAATCACATGGGTGAAACCGCGGGCGGCCGGTAGTGTTACAAATACATATATATCACTACATAGTATAAAACAAAGTCGCTTTCTCTGTCCCTATGTCCCTTTGTATGCTTAAATCTTTGAAGCTACGCAACGGATTTTGATGCGTTTTTTTTAATAGATAGAGTGATTCAAGAGGAAGGTTTATATGTACTTTTTATCCCGATATTCCCACGGGAACGGGAACCACGCGGGTGAAACCGCGGGCGGCCGCTAGTATTATATATAATAAAGTAACAGTTCAATTAAACAAAGGCAAAATTGGGATAATGAAAACCATCAGACCTGTAAGTAACTTTCAGGCGGGATTCGAACCCGCGCAGCCGGGAATGCGGCTCGACCAAAAGACTTACATGACTTGTTGAATTTTGCTATCACTTGTTAACGATATAGGCCAGCGTTGCTTCATCAATGTAAGAAAATCTGGCATTCGAAAGAATGATTTTTACGAATGTTAAACAATCGATTAAGATGAAACAGGTGTTTCGTCTTAACTTAACGTATACACGTGTTTCGCCCCAACCCAGGGCATCTTCAGGAGTTAGATCGTGTGAAAATTGGCACCAAGTTTCGGTATTTTGCGAAAGTAAGCTACATAACCGCTACTTAACCGCCTCTGTGGTCTAGTGGATCACCCCACCGATTTCAGACCAAGAGGTCCCGGGTTCGATTCCCAGTGGGGGTACATATAGTATTCGGTTTGGTTGGTGGTAGGGCTTGTTCTTAGTCCGCCTGGCTTAGCTATCACAGTCTTATCTAAGTCTGACGACATAACAATGATGTTTTTAGCATTATTGTGTTCCGGCAGTAAGAGATATTATAGCCAGTTCCTCAGTGATTGAGGATTCCGGGAGTAGTGCGCTTCCACCTTCAGCCTTATCACCACTTAACATCTGGGGGGTAATTGTCTAACTCAACATCAATCGCAATCCCTTTCAGTTTGACATCCATCATGCATCCAATACTTGTTGTTGAAGAAAGTTGACAAAATTTTTGTTGACAAAAACAGCAATGGCCGTGCAATATCTTTCAAACTGAATGCGATTGCGATTGATGTTGAGTTAGACAATTAGCCCCCAGGTGTGATGAAGGTTAAGCGCTACCTTGTTGTGCATAAAAAAATACCTATATTTCTTTGTTACAACACCTGTACAATATGTTTTTGTATTTAGAGTGGCGGCGGAGGAGAACGCGGTCCGGAGGGAGATAGCAGCGAGCAGGGAGACTCCTCCGCGGGAAAGAACGCGCGCGCCGCCGCCAGAACCCGCCGCGCTACTCATCGGGGAACTGGTCCCCGACCCGGTGAGTGACACTGTTAAGGCGCTACTCGGAAAAAGTATGGACTCTTTGATATAAAACTATAGGACGGTTAGAGTTGTTATAAACCTGGTAATAAGATATATATTTCTTCATACCTTTATCTAGAATCGTATAGTTTCAGAAACACGATTTTTTAATTTTGGCTCGACACTTTTTATTTTCGAAAATACCTCGAAAAAATAAGAAATATCTAGATTATTCTTAAATGGGGATACATATACTACTGAAAATTGGTTTAATTAGTGGACACCAATAATATTTAGGATCGTATAGAAGCATTTTTTTTAAATCGCTATAGTTTTTGAATACGAAGTGATTTTGTGTTTTTTTTGCGTAATCGGCAAAATCGGTCTCGCTCCCGCGCGCGTCGTTTTCTCATTGCTATCTCGCTTTAGCATAATTTTCCGAGTATCGCCTTAAAAAAATAATAAAAAAATTATAATGTTTTATTTCAATATGTACCACATTTTGTTACAAATAACAATGTAGGTAGGTCTTACCTTTTGGTAAGTGTAAAGACTCCTTTATTTGAAAGTAAACACTCTTCCATATCATGGCTTTCATAATCATAAGGTACGGATTAGTTAAGTGTGATTAAAATATCAAGAAGTTAATATTCATTGAGTCACTCGATCGACATTTTTGGCGGCAGTCTAAGATTGTCGCGAAAGTAATATGTAAGCAAGTAGGTAAATAGTCTAATTTTAATGGTTTTTTTTATAACATGGTAAATTTTTTAGTTTTTGTCCTCGGTTTTTTTTTATTTTTGTTACTTTTATGGTGTTTGGTGTTGTCTGGTGTACCGCTACCTGAAATAATAATTAGTAAATGCACGCTGTGGCATCTGAAAACAGTGCTCTTAGCTAATATTTGTATTATGCTTGTGTTTTTTTAACCGTATTATTGTAACTGTTGCAGTTTCTCTTTAAATTAATATACAAATAAACTGAGGTTATGTTGTTTAGTATTACTTTGTCGAATATAAAGGATGCAATCGTTCGTATTCGCTTAAAGAATAGTGATTAAATCTTTACTAGTCGTCATCGTTGCGTTGACTAACAAATCTAGGAATGCCAGTTTGATTTTAGTAAAATAGATATTTCATAATAATACAAATAAAATAGCACTGAAAAAGCGTATGTTATGTATGAGTTCCGACATTTATTATCTTGATTGAGTACCAATTAGTGATGTTACGAATATAAATTTTTAAACATTCGCGAATGCGAATATTTGCCTCTGATATTTGCGAATGTGAATGCGAATGTAAACATCTACAAATAAGCGAATTTTCGCAAATGTGAATGTGAGTAGTGTATTATTGGGCATTCTGCCCCCCGGTGGTCGTCCGCTTCGCTTCCGATCGCTCGCTGCGCTCGCTCCGGTCGGCAGAATGCCCAATAATACACTACGGATTACATGTATTTCGGTTGAAGACCCATGGTAAGATTCGTTCACTGAACGCCTTCGCCTGACCTGAGATTATTTAAATATGTTGACTTGTCATATTATTCTCATTTTCATAAAACGCGTGAAACATTACGGTTAGATTCAAACGTTATCATGAAATTTATAAAACAAAAAGAATCATTAGAATTAGACTGTATATGTCCCCCGCCCTCAAAAGTGAGTAAACGACATGGTAACTTATTACCAAACACTATACGCTGCATTGTCTGTGGTCCATCAAACTGTGGAAAGACAAATTTAGTTATCAGTTTATTGTTACACAAAAATGGACTGCGTTTTAGGAATCTGTATGTTTACTCAAAATCTTTATACCAAGCTAAATACCTATATTTGGAGAAAGTTTTAAACATGGTTCCTGGTACATCTTTACATAAATACAATCACAACAGTGAAATATTGAGTCCACATGAAGCTTTGTCAGATTCTATTATAATTTTTGATGACGTTGCTTGTGAAAATCAAAACAACATAAGAAATTATTTTGCAATGGGACGTCATAAGAACATTGATTGTTTTTATATTAACCAAACTTACACAAAAATTCCGAAACAATTAGTTAGAGATAATTCAAATCTACTTATATTATTTAAGCAAGATGACATTAATTTGAAACATGTGTATGATGAGCATGTTGGGTCTGATATGTCATGGTCTCAGTTTCGTGAACTATGTTCCACCGTTTGGAAGAAACCCTTCAGCTATCTTGTAGTTAATAAGGACTGTGAGAAAAACAAGGGATACTACAGGTCAACATTTGACACGTTTGTTGTGGTGGACTAGCATACAAAATAAGATGTATAACGACTTATGAATCATTTTCATTTGAGACTTGCGAGCGAGCGAATCGTTTTAAAATGGAAAAAAAACTCAAAGAACAAATTGTTAAATCCGCAGCAGCTGTTAAAAGAAAAGTTGAAATGATAAAAGATGTAAAAAATGCAAATAATATGGCGTTGGAAACCATATTTAAACCCATCGTAGATCCTCTTACCTTGTTAGCAAATAAAAATGTAGATAAACATCTCAAGGAAGAGGCTCATGAACCGGTGATGAAAAAAAATAAAAATAATGATAATCTTACGTCTTGTACTTCCGAAGAAGATTACAATGAATTTACCAGTGAAGACGAAGAACATTCTGAAAGGGAAAGCGAGTCATATAAAGATTATAATAAAACTCTTGTTGTACCACCTTCCGACAAACACAACGTGAGCGACGGTTCCTTTAAATCTTTGCAGTCATCACCAAGTGTTAAGAACCAATCATCATGGTCTACATCATCTGAAGTACTGGATGACATACCGTTTGGTGTAAAACATGAACGTGGAAAATTATTGCTTGGCAAAACCCGTGTTTTTGACGACGGCAAAAACTTAAAAATCGGAACACTAACTTTCGATAAAACAGTAGGCTTAACAGAACTATTGTTTAAAAAGAAACCCAACTTAGAAGTGGTCACTGACAACGATTTACTAAATTATAAATTGCTTTTAATAGAAACTAATGCACATCGACGTAACTTTGATTCATCAAAACCAATAAATAGCAACAAAGGGTTTAAATATAATAATGTTATTAAGCCTTTGTTCAAGTTCTCTCGAAATGCTACCTCAAGCCTGGAGAGTATTCCAACAGGAAAAGGTATTCCACTTTTGAAAAAAGTAAAAGAAAATACTGATTATGTTTACTGGGATGACCCAAACGAGTTAATAGAACGATTAAAATTACTACTAGCATCATGGGCAGCAGGGAATAATGGGGTAGGTAATGAAATCATTGCTATTGTAGAAGAATTATATGAAGCTGGTATTATAAATGTGGAACTTAAAGAGCTTCCGTCGGGAGGATTGCGCAGTATGATTTCAGTCGTTGACTCATCTAGACTGCAATGAATATAGACAAATTTGGTCATCACGTTCATAAACGTTTACGGTTATCAGAATTCGTTGATACTTTAAACGATACGTTAGTGAAATCGGACGCTGGACACTACGATTTGAAATTGTCTAAATTAAAAGGTCTTTCATCGCCAAACGAAGACGATGAAGCAGTGAACAAAGCTTATGTGGATAAAATCGTACAAGAATTAAGAAATGAATTTAAAAAAATTCAGAGTGATGTAAAACTGTACTTACAGAATTTGGAAAAACTAGCATCAGACCGTTTATTAAAGAACATTTATTCAAAAAAAGAAGTAGATACTTTGATTGAGCTAAAATTAAATAAAAAATGAGTAAAAAGGGCATAGTTGATGAAATTCACAAAGCAGCAAGAAGGCATTTTCCTCGTCGAATGACTATCATAAAAGGATTAGACGATTTATGGCAAGCTGATCTTATGGATTTTCAAAAATATTCACATTATAACAAAGGGTACAAATATGTTTTGGTTGTAATCGATACATTATCAAAATACGTATGGGTAAACCCTGTAAAATCAAAAGACAAAAATAGCGTGACTAAAGCAATGCATGTGATATTATCTTCATCATCAAGAAAACCCCATAATTTACAAACTGATCTTGGTAAAGAATTTTATAATGATGTTTTTCAAAAATTGATGAAAAAGTATGATATAAATCACTATTCCACTCAATCTGTTAAAAAAGCTGCTATAGTAGAACGAGTTATTCGTACAATAAAAGGTCACCTTTACAAACTATTTAGTTTATATGGCTCTTACCAATGGCTAGGACCTAACTTAAATTCTGTAGTAGAGAAATACAATAACACTACTCACCGTATTACTAAATACAAACCTATTGATGTGAATAAAGTAAACCAAGTGGAAGTTAGATCTAACATTATGCAAACACGAATATCTTGTACTAAGAGACCCCCCAAGTTTTGCATTAATGACAATGTTCGTATAAGCAAATTTAAGGGCGATTTTTACAAAGGCTATACACCTAATTGGTCAACAGAAATATTTAATATAGTCAAGGTTAACGATACAAACCCACCTACGTATATTTTAGAAGACAAACATAAACAACTAATTTTAGGCTCGTTCTACGAAAAAGAACTGCAAAGAACAAAATTTCCTGATATTTATCTCATTGAGAAAGTTATTAAAAGAAAAGGTAACAAACTTTTTGTTAAGTGGTTAGGTCTCAGTAAGGAAGAAAACAGTTGGGTGGATAAGAGTGCATTACTTTTGTAATATAAATTGCGTGATTTGTGAAAATTATTCATTAAAGAAAGATCGATGAAGCAGGGTAGAGGTTTTTTGAATAACCTTATTAATAGTTTACCAATTGAGGTACATATCCCTGGTTATCAATTTTGTGGTCCAGGAACTAAACTTCAGAAGCGCTTACTAAGAGGTGATCGTGGTATAAATCAATTGGATGAAGCTTGTATGCATCACGACATTGCTTATGACAACAAAGACTTGAGCATTCGACATAAAGCGGATTTAGAACTTTTGAACATGGCCAAGAGAAGACTAAAGTCAAGTGATGCTGGAAAAGGTGAAAAAATTGCATCATGGATAGTAAAAAATGCAATGAAAGCAAAACTCAAAGCTGGTGCTGGGATACGTCCATTTATGACAATTGTGAAAAAACTACAATCTCAATTAAAAAAGTTAAAATCTAAAGATAATCGCACAGCTATCAATTTTGCGTATGCTACTGCAAAAAAATTATTTAAAAATAAAAAAGGAATACGTTTACCACGATGTATTCCTATTCCAAAAACTGGAGGCTTTTTACCTCTCATTCCAATTTTTGCCGGTTTATCAGCCCTTGGTTCTCTCGCTGGCGGTGCGGCAGGTATAGCAAAAGCTGTAAATGATTACAAGGTCGCTCAGAAAAACCTACAAGAGTCTGTACGCCATAACAAAGCAATGGAAGCAGTCGCTCTTGGAAAAGGGATGTATATTAAGCCTAATAAAAGAGGAGCTGGCCTATACTTGAATCCTTCAAAAAACTAAACAAAGGGCTACCCAGACGCCCCCTTACAAATCTAGACATTTTGAAGCACGCAACTAACATTCCTTATTTTCGAGGAGTATTTATGAGAGATTCACTCCCCTCAAAACCAAGAAAAATTGAATGTGCTATATTAAACCTAGATAGTTCTGAAAATCCTGGAACACATTGGGTAGCCTATGTAAAACAAAATGATTACTGTGAATATTTTGACAGTTTTGGTGATTTAAAACCTCCATTAGAATTAATAAATTATTTAAGGAACATGTCAATAACTTACAATTATGTACGCTACCAAAAGTTTGGTACTATAAATTGCGGTCATCTGTGTTTAAATTTTTTAAAGAAGTATTGGAAACAACATTTATAATAAGAGTTGTGTAATAAAATTTATCAGTATAAACATGTCTTTCACTGTGTCGATAACCGGCAGCGGATCCTCTTTGATAACAAATTACTCTCCTACAGTACAATTAGAGGGAGAGTATGTGTGCCGTTTATTATATTTTTCAACGTTTAATTCCATCCCTAATATAGATGAAAGAAACAATAAATTTTATTATGGTAAAGATGGTGTGATAAAAATACCCGAAGGATCTTATGAACTTCAAGATATTTGTGATTATCTTAAGAGCAATATTAAAAATGCAACGCTGAGATTGACCGCAAATAACAACACATTAAAAACAAGTATATTTTGTTCAGAAGAAGTTCACTTCAATAAAAATGACTCACTGGGTAAAATTTTGGGTTTTGGTATGGAGACAATAAAAGCAAATATAAATACAGAATCTTGTTATCCTGTCAGCATTTTATCAACAACTATCGTGCGCATCGAATGTGATGTAATCAGTGGATCATTTGTGAACGGAAAAGCTAGCCACATAATTTATGAATTCGCACCAAACGTACCACCTGGTTATAGAATCATTGAAATACCTAAAAATTTAATTTATTTTCCCGTCAATCAAAGTTCAATAAGTGCTATTAATGTAAGACTATTAGACGCTGAAAATAATCAAATTAACTTGCGCAGCGAAGAAGTGCAGCTATATTTACACTTTAAAAAGACATGTTGACTTTCAATAAAAGCCTATATGTTCCACGAACTCAAGTCAGTTCTAAGAGATCATCTCATAAGGGAGCACCAGTTCGGTCAATAAAGAAATTAACAAAAAGCAATAAAGAATTTTTAAAATCACTAGGATTGATAAAATGAATTTTTTAAATATAACTCAACCTGCATCGTACGATAACAGCATCGAAAGTTTTGAATATCATTCGTATAAACCATACGTAACAAGTTTCAACAAGAATGATGAAATACGGATACCGATAAATCAGCAAGACCTCTATGTATTGCCTTCACTTAGCACTTTGTATATTGAAGGTAAAGTGAATGTGTATAAGAATGCACCAGTAAAAGAACGAGTATCTAATATTCATTTTGTTAATAACCCTGCACTATTTTTATTTCAAGATATTCGTTATGAAATTAATGGAATTGAAATAGATAGAATAAAAAATGCGGGCGTTACAACTACAATTAAATCTTATTTATCGTTGAATGATAACGAATCTAAATGCGCCCGAGTTTGGGGTTGGTCTCCAACAGGCACAACTACTGACGGAAGTGGAGTATTCTCCGCCGCTATACCACTAAATAAAGTGATGGGTTTTGCTGAAGATTATAATAAAATTATAATGAACTGTAAGCATGAATTGGTTCTTTTGAGAAGTAACACGAATCTCAATGCCTTAAAATTAAATGCAGGTGAAGTTGTGGATGATATAATAATAAATAAAATTTTGTGGCGAGTGCCGCATGTTAAAGTTTCGGATCGAGAAAGAATTCATTTGCTCAAGCACTTAGAAAAAGATCGACCGATAACAGTTGCATTTCGTAATTGGGACTTATATGAGTATCCATTACTTCCCAAAACACGTAAACATACTTGGTCTATTAAAACATCCTCACAGATAGAGAAACCACGATTCGTTGTAATTGCTTTTCAAACAAATCGTAAACATAATACAACAATGTCAATGGCAGAGTTCGACCATTGTCATATACGTGATGTTAAAGTTTTTCTAAATTCTTCTTATTATCCATATGAAAGTCTGAACATTAGTTTCGCTGACAATAAATATACATTAATATACGAACAGTACGCTAAGTTCCAGCAGTCTTATCACGGACGTCGGGCTGAACCGTTGATGAGTTTAAAAGAATTTAAAGAAACAGCTCCCTTATTCATCATTGACTGCTCGCGCCAACATGAAACGTTAAAGGGATCGATTGACGTGCGACTTGAAATCGAGGCTGATCAAGAAATACCTGATCAGACCGCTGCTTACTGTTTGATTCTAAACGATTGCATATTTGAATACAAACCTTTAAGTAACATTGTAAGGAAAATATCATGAATACCGATACAATAGTTGTGGATCTACAAGGGTTCAAAGATTTTAAAAATAAATTTATAGTTAAAGAGTTGGCAATCGCTACTAAAGATTATACCCAAACGTTTTTAATAAAACCACCCTATTCTTATAAAACTTTATCAAATGAAGAACAAAAGCAAGTGCGCTGGTTGGAAAGAAACCGTGGGTTAACTTGGAGCGAGGGATTCATTGATCATCGAGAATTTCAACGAATTGTGGTTCCTTATTTAATTGGAAAAAAAGTATTAGTTAAAGGATTGGATAAAAAAATGTGGCTTCGAGAGTTATGTCAAGAATGTGAAATAATAGAATTAGGTGAAAAAGGTTGCCCTAAGCTTTTAAAGTTACAAAATGATTACTATGACGAAGGAAATAAGGTTTGGAATTGTGTTCATCATAAAAAGATGTGTGCATTAAAAAATGTACTGTGTCTCAAGATGTGGTACTGTGATAATTATAACTATGATTTTTTTTAAATTTAGGTTAAGGAATATTGAACTGTAAAATATTTTTTCAATAAATCATTAATACATATTATACCTAATGTCTTTGATTTCACTTTAATCGTAATATTAATATATTTATATTCATTTAACTAAGTGAGAAATAAAAAAAAACAGTTTACTTAAGTAAAAAACTTTATTACTGTAAAATAATAACTAGGTACTTACTAACAATAGTTTTATAAATTATTTATATACAAATACTTATTTATTTATAATATTTATTTAAAACCAGATATTTTTCTTAAAATTAATATAACATCTTCGTAAACAATAAAAAAATTAAAAGCTATCACCACTTAAATGTTTTGAGATTTTTTTGATAACACATTCAGTCATGTCCATAATTTCATCCATCGAATCACGGACTACGTATTGAGCACTAAGCACCACATTTTCATTTTTCGCCGCAGTTTCCGACGATGTTTTCCCTGCATCATAATCAGTGGTCAGCTCCAACACCTTTATTTGTATCAGCTTGATGCCTCTCTGCTCCTTGCTGACCACGAAGGATTTAAGTGGCACCTTCTTTGGTTGTCTTGAGACAACTCGTTTTTTTCTTTTTTGTTTAACTTCTGTTGATTGCGAGCCGAACAAATCTTTGTATTGCTGAGTAAAGTTTTCTAGCGGATCCTGGGCGTATTGTGTAAAAATGTCTTGCGAGCAGTCTGCCATTTTCTGTTAGGACAAAATAATAATAAAAAATTAACTGTTTTAAGAATATTTAATTATTAGGGTAATATTTAATAATTAAGGTAAGATTCACATTTAACAATAACTAAGGATTATTAATATATTTATTAGTATTTACTATTAAGAACATAAATATCTAAATATAAAATATAAATAATGATAGACGGCACCCACCTGAATAATGATGAAATTAGGATCTTCTCAAAGCCTGACTTTCGTTGCGCTCTCCCAACTTCTTACTGATCTGCGTAAAAAGTTGCAGCGCTTTATAATATATGTCGTCTCGATCTTCATACACCAGATACTGTGTTTTAGCTCGCGCCACCATTACCACTTCGTTGTCAGGTATATCCACAGCATCCATCAATTCGATTTTTATGAGGCATTTTGGAATCCTATTATCGAGAGTAGCAACGTAGCTGGCTTGTGGTGCACAGAGTTGTTGATGACCGCGTTTAGACATCTTCACTAAACTTGAAAATACACAACACGAGTTAAGTGTGAACGCGACGAGAGCTAATTTTAAACTAATAAAATACGAGTAATTTTCTATGTTACCGAATCAGCAATATGAGACACTGATTGTCAAGTGCAAGTTCTAACATGCTCTTATAGGTATTTTGCTGGTATTGCAGAAAATACTTTTGTAAATAGATACCGAAGTGCATGTCGCGGCTCGGTTGATGTCTCATTAATTTGCATGTTTGAACCTGCTCAGGGTTTTTCAAGTTCTAACCTGCTCTTAAAGGTATTTGCTGGTATTGCATAAAATACTTTTATAAATAGATACCAAAGTGCATGCTGCGCGTCGGTTGATGACTCATTAATTTACATGTTTAAACCTGCTCAGGGTTTAGTACCTACTACAATACACCAATATGTAGGTATTTTTATATTGATTTTTTAAGGATCGAAAAATAAATCACAATCATGTTAAGTATTCGTCATTTATTTCTGTTTCAACAGTTTACATATTTTAATTATTTGTTTAATAAACAACACACCACAAACAATATACATAACAATTGCAATTATTACAAATTCAAATGGAAATAGTTCTTATACAGTTTCATAACTCATTTTATTTACATACATAGTTCAACCAATAGGTACAATATAATTTGCATAGACCAATGATATTACCATTTCTCCTAAAAGTACGATATCACTTTAAAAATATACATTGAAATACTAGTGAAAAAGTATATATATATATATAAGTACACACCTTTCAGAACAATAATTTTTCTTATTACCTAGTTAATTATTGGTTCGAATTTAATAAACAGAAACAATGCTTTTAAATTTTAAGTATTGACACGTGGCCCCAAGCTTTCGTAGACACCTTATCAGCTGCAACTATCCGCTTATCATCGTTGCAAGATAACGCTACTTTATTAAGACTACGCGTGAAAATATCATGTTTGATTGACTTAAATAAAACGTTTGTCTTTCGCACTATATCGCCTTGATATAAAGTTCTTTTATAATCAGATAATGTAATTTCACGAACAACAGACGTTTTTACACCCTTTGCTTTTTTAATAGTGCTATTAGTCGTTTTTACACAATATAATTTTGAACGTAAACCCACAAATTCAGTAATGATAACACCGCCCATTTCGTCCTTAAAGAGACCGGGGACCTTTTTGTTTAATAGCGGTAAACCATATTTATTTTGTTCAGGAAAGTTACTTGTATCAAAATAATTTATGAAAGATTGTTTCAAGTCTTCATAAAAGTCTCTGGTTTCAATTTGGTAAACAAAACTATCCGTATCTGTATAGCACATCCGTAAGCGATTTTTATATGTTGGTTCAAAAACCGAATAATGAAAATCATACATGTGGCTTTTAGATAGCTCTAACACTGTAAATCCTATGTATATTGGCTTATCTAAAACTACCCGTTCAGGTTTTGTTTGTATTGCAACTAAATTTTCAGTGAAAACTGAAGCACTATGAAAATTCGAGTTCGCAATTAATTTATCAGCGCTATTTCTTTTTTTCGTTTTATTTTGCTGATCACTCCATTCATTAACTAAATGCACATTAACCTTTTTCTCGTTGTTTTCCAATGTTTTACCAAAAATACTATTATTAAGCAATTTAAAAAAGTCTTGTTCGAACTTAGACTGAGCTTTTTGCCTTAGACTGGTATTAAGGTCAATGTATTGTTTTAAATAAGGACTCTGTCGGAATACTACTACACGATGAATTTTTTTTAATAATAATCCGTGTTTTATACAAGTTTTTAAATGAACGTAATGAATAACATAGAAGTATTTATCGTAAAGATTGGGCACGAGTTTAGAATTCTTTCCTCCGGGAGGGATGCATTTTTCAGGGCAAAACGGTAAATCATTATGTCTGTCATGTAACTCTTTCGGATAGCTCAAGTCAACTTCTAGAAAATATCCGTATTCCGCATCGTTGGGTATATTAACGAAATCAAGATTATCAATTTCTGCTCGATTTAAAAATCTAAAATTTGATAATGGCAAAGATTGACACATACTGAATCCATACAAGTTATTACAATCTATGTAAACTACGTAGGTATCTGGTTTTAGCGTGTCATATTCAGGCATATATTTATTATTGGCTGTAGCGTGTCTATGCGAGCACATACATACCCCACCCCTAATACCGGATTGGATCATACGCACTATAGCAAGATCTTCAATGAGCTCTAACTCGACTCCTGTTTTGAAAAGCATCGCATCAAAAGACAAACTAGGCGCAGTTACATAAAAGGCCGGATCTAACTGATAATGAAGTTTGCAAGTTTTTCTAAACTTCTCAAAAATGTCAGTCAATAAGAGGACATCTGTTTTTAAATACAAATCTGTGTATTGACCCAAATTTTTTATATTAAAGTGAGTCCATACTGATTGTGCATGTTGATAATTTTCGTCAGTAATATGCTCATTTGTAAGAGTGCTGTAAAACATGTTCTTCTCTGGGAGAGATCGCTCTTGAAAACGCTCCCAACAGTTCATATACTCGTAAGGGTATATACCTTTGCGTGTAAGTAAATTGAATTGCGATTGAATAGGAAAATGATTTCGCAAATGTTCAAATTCTTCTTTTTTTATAGTTTTGCTTAACTTATCCAAGCTAGTACCTAAGAATTTAAACGAATCTACAAATCGTAGTTGTATAAATTCTTGATCTGAAACAGGAATAAATTTCGTAAATGACACATAATTTTCTTTCGTTTTAGGTATAATCTTAATATTTCCAGGCAATTCGCCTAATTGTTTTATAAACAAATGGCAATCATACCCGGCTAAATTATGAAAAAAAATAGGAATATACTTTGGTATTTTGTATTGCAAATTACAATATTTATGTGCTGCACCGCGAAATAAGCCTGTTATATGACAGTGATCTCGCACTTTATCAGAAAAAAGGAAATTTTGACAAATATGACAACGAGTGGCTTGCATGAAATCAGTAGCATCTTGCTCTGTAAAAATCATCGGAGAATTTTTAGACAAAATTGAATGAATTTCTCGAGCATCACGATAGATACATTCTATAAATTGACTAACACAATCAATACCACGATATGAAACATACCGATTATAACTTGCGTCCATAGAACACACTATATTATATGCAAACGCGATCGGGATATGACGTTGTAGTGTTTTTGTGTTTGTCGTATCAGAAACTGAAGTATTTTCTTTATGTTCCTCTAAAATAGTCTCAAAATCTGCATAAATTACGAAAGGAACGTTTTGTTTTCGATCATAATTTTGAAATTTAACTACCGAACCTTTTTCCGGTAATACAGTAACAATTCCGCTACAAACATGATTTTCAAGTTCTATGCAGGTAGTAAAAAACACTAAACACGTATCACAAAAATATAATTTTCCGTGATGAGAAGTAATTTGATTTCTGACAAGCCGCGACAAATCTTTGATTAGACAATAATGCGAACTCAGACCGTTATCTAACAGTAACAAATGAATGGTTTTTTTATTTTTGTTGTTTTCAGATTTGTACAAAGGACCTTTAACAGTTTTATTATTCTTTAAACCATATATAATAAAACTCAACTCGGGATTGTTTTTTTCGAAGATTTTCATGTCTGAGAACGTAACAGGAAAAGAGATTCCGTCGATATTTAAAACATCCCGGAAGTGAGGATAAGACGATACCCTCTCAGGGTGGTTATGAGCGGGATACAGAGCCGCTGTTACGCTCCATAAAAAACAGGATTGATCCTTATTTTGAATGTTTACACAGGCTTTCTTATTTTGTATACATTTAGGTAGTTTTAAATAAGACGAACCACCTAATGGCTGGTATTTATTTACGTTCATTTCTAAATGTGAATTATTCAAAAATGCCCAGCCGCTATCGCTCTCCTGAAACTCTTCTATTTTCTTTTTCAATGTATCAACTACTTTTGAAAATACACTATCAAAATCATAGTAGCTATAAATTATAAAATTTTTTGTGTTAAAGGATTTAATTTCCTGCACACTATTTTTAAAAAGCACGAAAATGGCAAAAAGTTCAAAATTTACTTTTAAACATGTATGTTTCTTTAAGGCTTCATCTAAAAGGGGCTTTATTTTAATACGAATAGAATTTAAAAAACCATCTAAAGACACTTGATTATCAGGTTCGCAAGCGGTAATACGGTACGAAGTGATACGAGAGCGAAATGCAGATCGTATAATTTCCACACCATCGCTAATTAGCTGGCTGGAGTTATTTTGTTTATGCACGCGACTGCGTAAGTGCCCTACCCAAGAGGTTGAACCAACAGATGTGTTACAAATCGCGCAAAATGGCATATTGCTGAACCACAAATAAAAAAATGAAATAATATAAAATGTATCTTATAGGCGGCGAGTGTGTTATACACTGCGGGTTTTGTATGCAAATCAAGGTTCTACAGCCAAAGTTAAGAAGCGCACTACCACAAACCGGAGCGGTGTGTGGTGCAGAGTGAAAATCACCATAAAATTGGAAGTTAACCTAAAGGGAATATTAACGAATACTTATCAATACAAAAACGTTGAAATGTTAAAAAAAATATTTTAAGTTGATCTTATTGCTATAATACGTAAGGCTCAATTTCTTCGAAAATGGCGAACGCCTGACCTGGGACGCTCTGCGGTGTGTGGTGCAGTGTGAAAATCACCATAAAATTAAAAGTTAACCTAACGGGAATATTGACGAATACTTATCAATACAAAAACATTGAAATGTTAAAAAATTATTTAAAGTTAATCTTATTGCTATAATACGTAGGCTCAATTTCTTCGAAAATGGCGTACGCCCGACCTAGGAAGTCCTGCAGAGCTTCCCACTCACGCGATTGTTCGCAGCACTGTAGTTTTACAGATGCCAGTGCTTTCTTATACCGCTCTTCTGCAGAAGTGATCCTAACATCGTCGGTGTTGTAGATCTTCAGATCCACATAAAACTCGCCGGAAGTGGTTACGGTGCGACGACACTGGCCCGAAGACACCCGCGACGTGAAACTAGAGGCTATGCCGCTAGTGGAACTCTTGTTGTTTGACGCCCGCTCGTCCTTATTTATTATGGAAAATAAATTTTTGGTTTTTTTCGCTCTGTAAACAAAAAAAAAACTTTAATACTAATTAATATCACTTAGCATTTAAAAATCCTACGTACAAAAGTACTAGATAAAAATTTAGTCGATTTCAAGTCACTTTGATTGATGGCTTTTAAAACTAAAAGGTATACTTAAATAAGAATTTATTGCATTTGTTTATCTATACTTCTATACTAATATTATAAAGAGGAAATAATTGTGTGTATGTATGTAGATATGTATGTAACGAATAAACTCAAAAACTACTAGACCGATTTCAAAAATTCTTTCACTTTTAGAATGCTACATTATCCCTGATTAACATAGGCTATATTTTATCCTGATACTCTCACGGGAACGGGAACCACGCGGGTAAGACCGCGAGGATCCGCTAGTATTAATATAAAATGAAACCAACCATTTGTTTAGGTTAAAATAAATAGAGCCACAAAAATCGTGTTAATCTATACTAATATTATAAAGACGAAAGATTTGTTTGTTTGTTTGAATTGAATAGGCTTCCAAACTACTGGACCGATTTTAGAAAGCTACATTCTTACCAAGTGACATAGGCTATATTTTATCCCGATATTCCCATGTGGGTAAAACCGCGAGGATCCGCTAGTATTAATATAAAATGAAACCAACCATTGGTTTAGGTATATTAATATAAAATAAATAGAGCCACAAAAATCTTGTTAATCTATACTAATATTATAGAGACGAAAGATTAGTTTGTTTGTTTGAATTGAATAGGCTTCGAAACCACTGAACCGATTTTAGAAAGCTACATTCTTACCAAGTGACATAGGCTATATTTTATCCCGATATTCCCATGCGGGTAAAACCGGGAGGATCCGCTAGTAAAATAATATAATTACCGAGGTGAAGGAGGCGTTGACAGGGCTTGGGCGTTGGCGACCGCAGCGTTGGTTATCTTGCGTTTGCTCGGCTTGGGTGCCTTGGGCGCGGCGGCAGCGGCGGCGGTGGTGGCAGGAACGGTTGAACTCGAGGGGGTCGCTTTTTTCTTGCGTGGTGTTGGCACTACTACTGGGACTACCTCTTCGGTGCTGGATGCGTACTCAGAGTCCGACCTATAAAGAAAAAAACATGTGAATATTTATAATAATAAACAAGGAACCTACTCCTTTATTGAAGTTGGTTAGACAGAAAAAAAAATTAAAAAATATAAGTAGTATAGGTATAGTAGAGTACTTACTAACATTTTAAATAATAATCAGGAACTTGTTTCTTGACCGTCCACAGAAACTGCACGAAAATAATGGGATTTTACAACCAAAATTCCGTAATTTATGTAATCGATAAATAAAACGTCAGCGAAAAGTAAATCAAATTTGTTGTGACCAAAGTCACAATAAATTTCATAGGAATTTGGTACATATTCTTTTTTTAATTACAATAAACATAAAATGCAATAGCAATGCACTTAATACCTTTGGAATTGGAATATTATAGGAACTTTGATGTTATGGTCAAATGAAACGTATTGTATTACTCTATGTTGCAGTTAGACTCAAAACAAAATCTAATGTGTGTGTTAATTTTTCAAATGTCTAAAATCTATGACAAATTCTTTTCAGTACGTAGGTACTGAATTAGCATTTACTTATTTAGGATCTTACTGACTTATCAAAATCTAGTAAAATAAAAAAAATAAAAATAAGGATAAACTTTGAGATTAATAAAATTAGCGAAAAACAATAACTCTTATGTAGCTACCTTTCACTTTTTAATTTTAATCATTTCAGGTCTCGGAATCAATTCCTGAACAAGCCAAATATTTGTGTGTTTGAACATATTATTATTATAGTATTTGTCTTGGTCGGGGTGTTATCTATGTATATTAAATGTATTTAAAAATGTCCATAACACAATTTCTTAATGAGAACTCCTTATGAGTTAGATAATTTGGTGTGATTGTAGGAATTTATTATTATTATTATTATTTTCAGTGTTAATCAAATATTTTATTGAATAGGTATGATAAAAATTCAAAGTTTTAGCTCAAGACTAGCATGTTTCTTCTCATCACTTTCTGAAACACTTTGCATTCAGATATTTTTAATAATGTCCGTTTTTTTATGTCCATCGCAACATGAAGTAAATAACAAAACTCTAAAGTTACATCCGTACACACACTTCGTTAACATTTAATGCTGAATCTGCATGCGCGCACTGTTAGACCAAGAGTCAACATGTTTGATATGAACGCAAATAGGACAAAGTTAATACCCCCAAGGGTCTTTTTTAACGAAACAGATACTTACCAAAATATGTTTTTAAATTTTTGTCTGTCTGTCTGTTGTCCGCGTTTCACGCAAAACTACTGAACCGATTTTTATGAAACTTTTTTTGTTATATAGCTATTGTCCTCGCCATATCGGATCAAAATATCTGATGTGGAACCATAGCAGTCCAGCCAAACTATTCTCATAGGTTGGGTAGATATAAAATACCGCCTTAAGAAAAATTGTTAAACGTGATGAGCATTTTTTTATTGCCATACAAATATTGAAGGTCTGGTAGTCCCCGCGAGCGAAGCCGCGGGCAGCCGCTAGTATTGACCTGAGTATTCAATAAAACGATTTAATAGGTAAGTAAGTACTCAATTGTGTTTATCAAAATGCATGTTTTTATTAATATGATTGCAAAAAAATTACAAGTGAGTAGAGTATAGCGTTCAACTCCTGGCTCCTGGTCTGTGCGATGTGCATCATGCCTTCCCACGCTTGCGACATTATGACGCAAGGTTTCTTTGAGCATGTTCATTCATTGTACTCGTAAGAAAAAGTGAAAAATATGATTTTAATGTGTGGAATCAGTGGATAACATAAAATGTAAGTAAGTATATTTTTATCCTTTTTGTGTAGATTTTGAAACTGGGTTTGTACTATATTTTATTATATGACTGCGATAGTAATATGCGTCATACATTTTCGTAGTGAGTAGGTGTACCTAAATTTAAAATTGGTGTTTAAAAAGATCCATGCATAGATTCAATCAAAATTATATCATGTAAATGTACCAACACACAATAATAAAAAAAAAATATTGTGTCCGAGTCTGAGTAATAATTTTAGGTGAAATTAGGGCAGAAGCCTCGGTTTTGGTTTATGCCCTGGTTTGACCACTTTTTGCTCTAAAAGTTTTCTAAATACTTAACTTTTCGTCATTTTCGACATTGGGAATTAAAATAAGTTATATTATGGTATTATTAAATATTTGTTTTGCAATTGATTGGTTTCTAGCACATTAGAATATATTGATTTAACCTGGGTTTGGTTTTGATTTTTTGCTATTACAAAGTTTGGTTATAATTATCAATAAGTGGCTTAAGCCAAGGCATTTGGCACGTAGCGCACAGTTTGTGTTAAATACAAAAATCTATTTCTTTTTTTTATTTTTATTGAAAGATGTACCTTTAAAAATTGATAAGTTCTCAATAATTTAAGATATAATTTTTGTGTTAAATACCCTAGACCATTTAGCACTTAGTGCTTTAAGTGAAAAACATCCACAGGGGTCTCCTGTATTTTTCTCAAAATCTTTCTTATTGATATTTCTGGTTGGTTTTAGCTTTTTCATATTTAAATTTAATGTTATATACGGCCTAATGTCTTTAACGACTTAAATATATTATAATTCGCTCTAACATTAAATTAAATATCGAATACCTACAATTAAACAGACCTGCGGTACTTACGTAAATCGTAAAATTAACAGTATGTACGTTACATTTTTTCAGGTACCTACTGTTCCACTGACCTACATTTTTAAGGACTAATACGTAAATTGTTACGCATAAAAACGCATCACTAATAATTACGTAAGTATCAGGTGAGATTTAGGTACATTGTTTTAATTATTATATGCATTCCATAGCCTTAGTTTTCATTGTTCTTCTCTATTTTCAGACTGTGAGCAAAAAACTGCGCCATCCAGAATATAATATCAAAACCACAAGAAACTTCAACATGAAGAACGTCAGATGTTTTTCGCCAAAAAGAACTCCCAAAAAATATTTATCTTAGTAACCTATTGTATTTAATAAATGACGATTCTGCGAGTGTTTTATTTCACTTTATTTTATCTTTACATAATATAGCGATATTGACTAGGTAAAGGTAAAATAAAGCCAAGGTAATGGTATGTTTTTCAAGGTAATGGTATGTTTTCAAAGGTTATGCAAAAATGGTAACGCTAATAGTAAATTTGGTAAGTAAATAATAAAACACATAGGTATCAGGTTGCTAAGTATTAGGGAGCCACTTTCGGTGAGAGAATCTTACCACGGGTCTCTCGGTAGATACTTACCATGGGTCTACAGCCGAATGTGTTAGGCAGAACATTCAGTGAAAGAATCTTACCATGGGTCTGGAGCTGAATGTGTTAGGAAGGACATTTGGTGAGAGAATCTTACCACGGGTCTCTCGGTAGATACTTACCATGGGTCTACAGCCGAATGTGTTAGGCAGAACATTCAGTGAAAGAATCTTACCATGGGTCTGGAGCTGAATGTGTTAGGAAGGACATTTGGTGAGAGAATCTTACCACGGGTCTCTCGGTAGATACTTACCATGGGTCTACAGCCGAATGTGTTAGGCAGAACATTCAGTGAAAGAATCTTACCATGGGTCTGGAGCTGAATGTGTTAGGAAGAACTGAACGGATGTAATCCGTAGTGTATTATTGGGCATTCTGCCGACCGGAGCGAGCGCAGCGAGCGATCGGAAGCGAAGCGGACGACCACCGGGGGGCAGAATGCCCAATAATACACTACTAATGTGATTATTCGTTACATCACTAGTACCTATTCTGCAAGAAATAGTATAATGAACTAAAACTAGCCATTATCATTTATCACAACCAGAACTCAGCAGAAGAGATGGAGCGCAAGAAAGAGCGCATAATGCTCCTCTCTTTACAACGACGGGCCCGCGCCGAGGAGGCCCGAGCGCGGGCCGAGGCGGCGGCGGCCGCGCGACGGGCCCGCGACGAGCAAGTGGCCCAACAACGGGCCGAGAGGAGGCAGGAGCAGGCGCGACGACGGGACGCCATACTGCACCAGTACAAGCTGAAGAAGGCTTTAGAAGAGGCTGAGCGGGAGGTAGGACAGTAACATTATTATTATTATTTTTTGAATGTAAGGGGCTATGCATCTCCCGTAGGAGACGTAGTCACTGCGACCTAAAAGATCTATTGTGACTCGCCACCTGGTTAAAGTAACTCTTTTAGCCTGGAGGCTTCCAAGAAGTCTAGAATACTCCTAGCTTTTAGAGTTTTAATCTCCTCCGGGCGCATAATGTGTCGACCCAGATGGATACTGCGTTTGTGGATAAGGGGTCCGCAGTCACACAGAAGGTGCCTCGGCGTTTAGGACAGTGACATTAGTGGCACAGCTAGCGACGAGCAAGTTGCCCAACAACGGGCCGAGAGGAGGCAGGAACAGGCGCGACGACGGGACGCCATACTGCACCAGTACAAGCTGAAGAAGGCTTTGGAAGAGGCCGAGCGAGAGGTAGGCAGTAACATCTATACTAATATAATAAAAAGGAAAGATTTGTTTGCAACGAATAGGCTCCGAAACTACTGGACCGATTTCGAAAATTCTTTCACCATTAGAAAGCTACATTCTTCCCGAGTGACATAGGCTATATTTTATCCCGATATTCCCTCGAGAACGGGTACCACGCGGGTGAAACCGCGAGGATCCGCTAGTTAGTGATACAGCTAGCGCGACGAGCAAGTGGCTTAAAGGAGGCAGGAGCAGGCGCGACGCCACATACAGTAACATTACTGATACACAAGGAGATTTAACCAAGGAAACTGGAGATAGTAGTACTAACACTTTTTTGTAGACTGTGGCTGCCTTCCGTCTCACCTACTCTTTGAAACAAAACGTATGGTCAATGGGACAACAGACAGCCACTAGGTAGTTAAATGATAAATTTGCTGGGTACACTTTTTTATTCACGCTGGCCACTCCAGTTTCCTTGTAGAATCTCCTCGGTGATACAGCTAGCGCCACGAGCAAGTGGCTTAAAGGAGGCAGGAGCAGGGACGCCATACTTCATTAGTACAAGCTGAAAAAGGCTTTGGAAGAGGCCGAGCGGGAGGTATGTATACAGTAACATTAGTGACACAGCTAGCGACGAGCAAGTGGCCCAACAACGGGCCGAGAGGAGGCAGGAGCAGGCGCGACGACGGGACGCCATACTGCACCAGTACAAGCTGAAGAAGGCTTTGGAAGAGGCTGAGCGGGAGGTATGTATACAGTAACATTAGTGACACAGCTAGCGACGAGCAAGTGGCCCAACAACGGGCCGAGAGGAGGCAGGAGCAGGCGCGACGACGGGACGCCATACTGCACCAGTACAAGCTGAAGAAGGCTTTGGAGGAGGTCGAGCGGGAGGTATGTATACAGTAACATTAGTGACACAGCTAGCGACGAACAAATTGCCCAACAACGGGCCGAAAGGCGGCAGGAGCGGATGCGATACTGCACCAGTACAAGCTGAAGAAGGCTTTGGAAGAGGCCGAGCGGGAGGTATGTATACAATAACATTAGTGATGCAGCTAGCGAGGTGCACACAGCGAACGGTACGGAGGCGAGAGTCGTCGGCATGGAAACGCTACGCTCATGTATACGTTTCAATGTAACACAATACTAGACGGCACACTAGGGACCGTTCTCTAAAAGCAAATCCGAAACTTTGGTTAGCCCCGCCCCTTTCACTCGATTCTGTCATGACTGGAGAGTGGAAAGGACGGGTATAACGAAGTAGGCCCTTTGAATCCGGCGTACGCTCCGTTCCGCCCGCTGTGTGCTACCCACGTCAACGACTTATATATTTCATACACATCTTATTAACTTATGTACAATCCTCATCTACTTATTAACTATCATCTACAATACAATCCTTGGTTATCTATCTACAACTTTTTACTACGTGCGATATGAATATTTATACCGGCACAGTTATCATACGCATAGTTTATCGGTTTTAAATTCATAATATAAAATTAACAACCTCCTAATTTAAATTTTAACTTTTTTGCATTCACAATGTAATTTTATCGTTGAAAATAAAGTACTTATTTAGAAAAATCTCGACTTGAACCCACGACCTTTCGCTATCCGGGCGACTGCTGTAACCACTGAGCTAACGACTCCGTAGCTCGAGTAACGTGTCTCATCGGAGCTGGTTGTGAGACGAACTTCGATCAACAATAACACCTAGTTCTAGATACATAGCTGGAGTGACAGATATGGCCGAGCGTATACTCCCACTTGAGAGTATAATTATAAGTAGATTATTTTGACAGTGTCAATAATACTAAGGTATTTCAAACTTGGAACGGTTCCTGTCATTTATAATGTAAGATCGTAACATTCGTAAACTTTTTTCTCCGTGTAAAATCTCGTTTTATTTTTAATATTTCATTTAAAATTTTTCAACCTCCTTTTTTCTTGAAATCGGTTAGACACCATTCTTACCGATTACCATTCTCAATATTTCCAGGGCAAAGTTATAGACAAGAGCGAGTTCCTCGAGTCCCTACGGGGCAGCGGCGGCGGGCCCCCCGGCGGTGGGGGCGCGGGCGGGGGCCCCCCCACCCGGCTGCGGGGCCGGCCGGCCGCGCCCCGCGCGCGCCCCAAGACCATCCACGTGGACTCGGGCGCGCTGCACGCCGCCGGCGCCGCGTTAGCGAGACAACCCTCCGCCACCAACCTCACAGGTAAACTGTCGCCAAGGATATCCAGGTATCAGGGGGGCTACCGCGTAACTTTATGGATATGAACTTCATAGGTTTTTGGGAACTTTAAGTCAATTTTATAAAGAAAATAGCCGCTATTAGTTCCTTGTTTTGTGACGTCGGGTATAACGATAACTAGCTAGCAACGTTCAACAGAACAAAGCAGCAAAAATCTATCATAATAAGGAATTCAAATGACACTTGAAGCCCATACCCATATCCAGATTTTTTAGCCGGTAGCCCCCCTGGTCAGATACTTCAGTGATGTCTGGTCAGGGGCTGTCCATTAATCATGTGAGACCCGAAAGAGGAAGCGGGGGTCCGGGAAAAAAATCACCAAATATCACAAGGGGAAGGGGGTTTATTCAGATATCACATGTATTTATTTTCAATTAAACACCTTAATTTTTTTACGATAAAGTAATTTTAGTCTATGAGTACGTAAGAGGATTATTATATATCTGTTTCAATGTTTAATGTATCTCATATCTGCTTCTATACCTATATAAGATTTAAAAATAGGGTTTAAAATTGCTACGCCCTTGCAGGGTGTTACATGCAACTTTAGATATAAGTACAAAATAAATTGTATCCCGTACTACACATTTGACATGCAATAAAGAATATGAATATGAATATAGGCTGTAGATTCACATTGTCATTTCAATTTGCCCGCCATCGCGCCACTTGTTTGTACAAAAAATATACACGTAATCTTAGGTGAGGGGAGGGATAGTACAAAACCTCACCACGTATCACCAGGGGGTAGGGGAACGGTCTAAAAAGTTACTAAAAAACATCACGTGTTTAATGGACAGTCCTCAAATATCCAGACGTCGATGTCGATTTCTAACCAGCCGGTTTAGACGCGTCTTCGAATATAGAAGTTTAAATGTGGCGTTTGGTATCCGGGCTCCCGACTCGAAAGGCCAAATGTTTGTTGCCCTAGTATAATCTGAATACCTGCTGTCCTTGCATACGCACCCGAGAAAATCTTGTCATTTCTCATTCTCGACTATGCGTGTTGATGTCTCACTTATCTTAGTGATATGTGAACGGGAAAGTCAGATAAGAGATGACAACGAACATCATTTTAACAATCAAACAAGAGTCGACATAAATTCTGACCCTGACCTAATCGGGGCTTCTCAGGTGTTTTTAAGGAAATACAAATCAAACTCAAAGTTACACAAAAGAACACATCTCACAACACTTTTTTGTTGTTTGTTTAATAGTTTTGATTTGAACCTGTGTTCGCAACTCCGCACTAAATGTTGGCTTGTCCCCGTTGTATAATATTAAGCCCTATAACTAAGCTCTTTATAATTGTTTGCTATCCCCAGTGGCATGTCCGCCTTTTAAATGTTTAGGATGTCGTTTCATTAAACTTACGCTTGCTATTTAAAATTAACATTAGTAAAATAAGCTCCACTTGATATAATTGTAAATAAATTACCAATTTTGTGTTTATGGCAATCGTGTTGTTTGCAGTACAATAAAACGACATTCTTATATTTAAAATAAACTTATGCTGAACATTTTTATAGCAAATGGTTTCACATTTTATGATTATATTTATTTTTACAATAAGTTCAGCGTGATGTTATTTATTTATTCCCGTTCTCGCATGTGTCAGCTTGACGGCTTGTTATCACTGTCTCGTATTATTATGAGGTGGATTCTGTGTTTTCGATGCATATTCAGTTCTCTTTTAATAAAAAAAAATGTGAAAAGAAATGTACCCAATGGCGTTTGAGGTTATTTAAGTTATTTGATTTAATTTACGTTAAATGTTTAATCGTTTAGCAGGTTTAGAGCTTGAATCCACCTTTTAAAGCTAAGTCGGACTGAAAGCGTGGCTGTTTCTGCACAGTAAATATATACTTAGTTAAAGCTGTATCTTAATCAAGCCTTTTATAATAGTAGAGTGTAGTCGACGAGTGTAAACGCGAAAGAATTCGCAATAACTTCACGGCCAACTGCGTTGGGAAGTTTTATAGCGACAAACTTGTATCGTTATTTGCATCGTTTTAGACGTTTTATGTTGTTGTGTTGATTTAGCACATACTCCTGTTGTATTAAGTTACTTAGATATGCCTTTGACATTTGACATCGTAACTTCCATATGGCGTCGTTTGAACAACCTATAGTAATTTGTACTTCCAGCCACGATTTTAGTCCGAGACTGAGCCTCAATTAGCGCTACGCTAAAGCTCGAGCGCGTGTATTGTTTGTATTGCGAAATACAATAAAATTATAATGTAGAGTAGCGCCAATGAATCCACGTTTGCGTCCTTTTACACTACGATTCGCTTGAGTTTTATCGCACGTTATTAGACGTTACGGCCTGGCCACGAAAATGCGTGGCGATCGGCGGCGAGCGATTTGCGCATCGGTTGGTGCGTCATATTGACAATAGGGGACTGGACTGTTACTGATATGTCTATATTTAATAGTGACATTCAAAAATATTACATTGAAGTATAACTAAAGTGAAAAAAAAGTTAAATCTGTTTAATATCAAGCAAGTAATGAGATGCTGAATTGTGACTAACTGTGACTCTAGCCATCTCTTTCTTAAACGAAATTTTCTATGGCAGGAGTATGGCGCTACCTACGTGTGACGTTACACGTAGGTAGCACTGTTCTTGTCTAATAAGAAACATTAATGCTCTATATCCCTGAAAATATGCAAAATACTTGAAAATAAATACCGGTGGTTGTTGTTTGATACTTCTAAAAACATTTAAAGAAATAAAAATAACTGGTTGTCCTGTAAAGTCGGTTTACAGACGATAATTTTACGTGATAGCAATATGCCACTGTCTCTCTTTTACTCGGACGCATCGGCCGATGAAGGGAAAGAGAGATAGATGCGTCACAACTCACAAGCCGAACGCTTGGATCGATAGTGCCTCTTTATCGCCTTTTCCGCGCTCTCGCTTGCACGCGAAACGTTACACTCTCGTGCGTGCAGCCGGCGTTCATCGATTTATAAGACGTTATCACGTCAAAAATCAGTCCGGTCCCCTATTGATTAGACGTTTGTCTCGCCGCTGCCGCCACCACGGCGTGTTCGTGACCGGGCCCCTAGTGAGGCCGCAAGCTGGCACGGGCGAGGTGCGTGCGTGTACGTACTCGCGCGCGTGTACGTACTCACGAACGTATACGTACTCGCGCACGTGTGCGTACTCACGGCGCACTACCCGTAGCAGGCTCGGGCGGAGGGGGCGGGGGCGGGGGCATGCGGCGGGATTACTACCGCGGCTCGCAGGACAGTCTCGCCGACCGCGCCGGCCTCTACCGCGGTACGTATGCACACCGGATTAACTCACAATTTAAATCACAACACTAAGACAAGTCTTAACTCACATTGGCGCATAGTCAAAGCGTTGAGAAATTGTAATAAAAATAAAAAACAAGATTATCTTCAGAATAAGGGGCTTATAATAATAAATACAGGTAGGATGAAACAATTAATATAAATAAGAATTATCTTTAGTTGTTTCTTTAGTATGTTTCAAAGAATTTTGTGAAGATTTTCAAGGATATCTATGATGCGATGCGCTCGCTTTCCGCCCGCCTTAAAGTCGCAGAAGACGACTGTTACAATCCGGACTGTTTTTGCAGTTTACGGGGTCCGAGAAAGTAGCTCGGATCCGCGTGATCAGCAGCTGAAAGGTTGAATTTCACAAAGCAATCACCTTTATCTCTACAACGGCTACGTCACATATTTCTTCTGAGAAAAAAAGACGCGCGAATGCGCGCGAGTCTTTCTTTTTTTAAGAAATATGTGCATAACTTTGAGGAGATAAGGGTGAATTTGCTATGTAAAATTTCAGATTGACGCTTCGACTCTGCGCCAGCTTTTTCAGGTGTCCGGGAGACCCGTCCGTACCTCCTTCACACGAGAAATATCATAATTGAGCCGTATGGACCAATCCGCGTCGCTGTGAAACGATGGTCTAGCTCGTTACGCGTGTCTCTGTTCCGAGAGCGAGCCGTACGAACCTTCCAGACAACTGTGAACCCAGCCTAAGCGTACATCAGACGGTCATGCAACCGTCGTTCAAAACCATCATACAAAACTATCTAACTGATCGATATAGAGGAACATCGGGCAGCGTTATGAATGGTTCACTTTGATTGGCTAAAACAGTGTTGCATAATGGTTTTGAATGACGGTTGCATGACCGTCTAATGTACGCCTAACGAAGAAATTGAATTCAAATTAGAATAAAATAAAGAAAGGAATAGATAAAATGTAACTTTTGTAGAAACTTGTCTTATGTGCTTGTGATTTCTATTATATTTTTTTTTGTCTATTTCTGATGTTCGGACTCATTATTAGTAAAATAGTCCTCAATATATTTTTTAGCGAATAATACTTAGGAATGAGTTTAAGCATCTTTTACTTTGTTTTATTTTGTATTTATAGTTAAACACTTTGTTTGTCGTTCGCTATAAAACACCTAAATGTTTCACGCTGTTCCGTTTTAAAAATTAACACTTGATATATGTTTTTGTTTTTTACAACTCTCAATATAAACATACAATACACTGAACTACACATAAGAGAATAATCGAAACAAATAATTTTTGATGTTGTTATAATTTTATATGTCAACGTAAAATGATAATCAAAAACGAATATAGTACCACCAAATTTCTAGTACCGGTGACATTAACGCATCTTAACGGAAACTCAGCAGTTTTAAATATGAAAATTCATACCTAATATACTCAAGATCTATCTATCAAGATATCCTCAAGAATGACAATGATTTCACTTGTCCTAATAAAATAAGATAAAAATTGACTACTAATATTATTATAATCTGTCAATTGTGATGTTTGATTTGTGGCACACGGCTGAAGGCCTCAGAGGGCCGGTTAAAATGAAATCTACGATTCGTGACAGACAAGAATATTTTTCAAGTCGTTTCGATGGGTAGACTGACGCCTAACAGTGTCTCGCTTATTTAGATGGCAGCAAAGTAGAGAAAGACATCTACAAAATCTCAATTTTACAGGAGAGCACATTTAGTAAAAAATAGTGGCCATTTTGAGAGTTATTGACCGATTAACATGAAACTTTGAACGATGCGTTAAAATAACATTATTGATTATCTAACAGGTTATATCTGTATATAGTTTTTTACTGAATTAATGCAGTTGTCTTTTTTTACTCCTAAAACATTGACGAATAAGAAGATATCTGCCAGATATCTGTTTATACGTCGTATTAGTCGGAATACAGACTCGTAGATAACGTGTATTTGAAGCTAATTTTGAGAAAAAAAAACACTTTGCAAAAATGTAGATGTCCTCTATCTACTTTGCTGGCATCGATTTGTAAATGAACATAGTACGTGCGCGCGCAGTGACCCCCATGGAGTCTCCGGTGGAGGAGCGCGGCGGGGCTTCGCCCGGCAGCGCGAGCTCCGGCCCGCTGGCGCGACGGGGCTCCTGCAAGACCAGCAGAGGTACGCACACACGCACACGCCAAGCAATGCTTGCTCTTTATACTCACACCGATAATACATAACATACATAACCGTTACACGTGTCTTCAGGCTATGTTTTCAAGTTGGGAAATTAAATTGAACTAAAGCGACAAAAAAATCGCTGAGTTACACAGAGTAGTACAATTTCTTTACCGCAACTATTTATGCGACTACGTCTTAAAGTAACGATATCAAACATTTTAAAATAAGCAGCTTTAAATATTACGTGTGTGCACGAATAAAACTCTGAAGACACGTATTACGTGACTTGTTCGCTCTTATATCTACACTTACATGAATTGTTCAGACAAAAAATATATCTAAAAAACCTTAACGATTATAGAGATACGTTTCGGGATTGACTTCTTATTTTCAATTAAACTTTAATTCATCATTCTGAACGTTTAAAATCAAAATGCCTATACCAATTTGATTAAAAAGAAAACAAGCCACAGCAGGCTTTGATTTTCCTTCAAAATAAGCAAAGTTGTATTTACTTGTATGTTTTGATCTCCTAAACGTTCAAACCTCATTTACATCATTAGATTATTACCCAAGTCCGATGAATAGCTGTTCACTTCATTAACCTCATCAAATAGAATTAAGACCCAGCTATTGGTCCTATCCTGAGCAACTAACAGTGTTCGCTTCGCAGTGTTCCGCTTCTTACCAACACCACGCCGCCACAATGATTAAACTGAAGTGTGTCTGAAACTGTTGTGGTGAGATAAAAATCTAAAGACTGAAAACAATTTGCAATCATTGTAGTGGTGTCGAGTGAAAGAATAAAACAGATTAGGGCGATTTATATGCTAAGTCAATTTAGCGTTCTTAAATGACTATGTTGTAAAATTATGATGATGTTAATCATTGACTTGAAATGAATCGCCTTTACACTTTTCAATACGATTTAAGATATTTTTACTCGAACTTTGAATGCGTTGAGTACTTACATGATTTTTTGTTTTGTTTTTTGCTCTGAAAAAGCTTTAAAAATAATATCCAGAATATATTGCCTCTTTAGAGCACAAAACGCATTCAAAGCGAGAGTGATATGATGTGAATTTGGTGTTTAATAAATTATCCACATATCTGTAGTACCTAGCTCTAGTCTATTGTAGTATTAACTGCACTAGGCTACATTTATGTGGATAAGAACATTTCCAATACTATGACACGTGCCAGACGCATTGAACAAAAATGCTTTTTTGATATTTGGTTTGTAGTTTGCTTCGAATTTTTATTTATTTTTCTGATTGATTTATTTTTATATGTGTATGATTTCAGCAACGCATAGATAGATACACTCCGACATGCAAAATTTACGCTTTTTATATCTTATTTGGCATTTTATGTAGTTTGCAATTGGAACTGAAGTGTGAGGGTTTAAAGCTTTTTCCAAATTTCGATCGCCCCCTAGACCTTCCGCGCCATTTACACAATTTGGTTCCCGATTTTGTACATAATATAGTTTGTCGGTATCTATCGAATGACAGTCATGTGGTACATTTGATTGGCGCGTCCTAGCATTAATTTTGTTTGCCATGACATCCGTGTTGCGTACGAGCCAGCGCAGCGGTGCATGTGCCGCTGCTTGCATTATAATTATAACCGAATGAATTCGCATTGCATGAGAGTGCCGTGATGACATGTATAGGAAACATTTCAGAGCGTGTGAATGAGGAACCTCAGGCTTCACGTGGAAGGTCTAAATATTCCACTTACCAGAATAACTTTAAGGCGGGGAGGAAGTCTAGCTCTCTTATGAACTTGTGCGGTAAGAGACGTTTGATCAACCACCCGATACGCTTACTCACATTGGTTGGCCGGTGCCCGGTGCTTCTGGTGCGTTGGGTTCTTTCTGTTGCTGCGGTACTGACGGGGGCCGCTGGGAGATGTCCGTTTTGTGTCTGTTTGTAGTCACCCTACACATGTGACTCAAAAAGTATTTGGAATTGACAAAGTGAGTTTTTGTTATTTATTCCTCCATGTTTTTAAATGCACTAAAGTTAAATATTTTAATAAATGCTTGACTGTTTTGCAATAAATGTTATCTATTTGAAGTCATATTGACTTGTCCTTTTAAATAGTAATATTCGTTGAAGTTCGGGCGTCACCAGCCGTTCACCCGCGCCATCTCGTCAGTACGGGTTATAATATTATTATCGTCTTGTGCACTTTATATTTATTATTTCTTTTGGGTCTTCTGCGATTATATAAGTATCATATTTAAATCGATGGGTTGTGGTTTATTTTTTATTTTTCCTAGAAGTATATTAATTAGGGTCGGTGTTAGAGCATGGTCAAATCAGTTTATTTATTTAATAAATGGTGTTGGTGTGACATCGTCTTACATTTCATGATTGCTATATACCTTTGAACACATACTTACAATTTACATCCTTTCATACTCATAAATGTTATAGTTTATAAAGCAATTATTTTTCAAAGGTATATAATATAGGTGCTTCGATATTTTAATGTTATTAAATAAAGTGTACGTTTTAACAAGGTTTTAACAATCAGATTTACACAGTATAAAATAATTAGACATATTTTCATCAGTATAATGTATTTGTGCGTAAAATACAAAATGTAGTTTTGTTTTGTTTTTTTGCTTTTTATTTTGAGTTCATGCCTCTTAGTTACGCTTGGCGGTAGTTTTATTATTATTGTATACTCATTTAGTATTTTACGCTTCTATAGGTGGATTGCAAATAATTTATACAAGTACCGAATAATTTTCTGTACTAATTTTAATTTTATGCTAGTTAATAAAACACTAATCGTAAGTACCTACCTATATTTTAAAATGGGCTAACGTGTAATATGAAAATGGTACAGGAAAAGGTTTAATTTGTTTTTGATGTTTATGTTCTCATAATTAAGTAGGTATATTGTGTCCTTTCGCCGTTATTCGAAGCCTAGGTAAACATATTTTGAGAAAGCCCTTTCCGTTTCCGTTCGACATCAATTTTCCTATTGGTCAATCATACCAACGTGACGTCACTTCCGTAACGTCATCCTAAGTCACGTGATCCGAGTTCACCTTTTAGCAATGGCGGAAGATTTGTGTCATTGGCGTCCATTTTTCGCAACCGTTCACATCTAATCATAAACGCTGTTAGCGTTCGAAATTTAAAATTTAAAAATTTGTACGAGTGGTTCTTTTATTTTACTTTCTCGGATAAAGTAATATTATTATTTATGAAAATTGTTCGAATTTTAAAAGAGCGTGCCTGTGAGTGAGCGCGCGAAAACATGGCGGGTCGGGCTCGATGTCCACCTGTTAATTTCAAAGTATCGTGGAATCCAAAGCATTTAGGACGACGAGATGGAGTATGAGCTTTATTGGCACACAGGAATTGAGGTAATTTAACACCTCGCCAGGTCAGTGAAAGTTTTGATTTTATTTTCTTACCCACAAGCAAGTAAGAAATTTTATATTTTCTCACCATGAAAAATCTGTTCATGTGATAGTTAGTAGAGAGTTTTTGCGATCTGCGCAGAGAGATTAAATCATAATCTTAATCATTTATTTCAAATAGATTTCCTTTTAATAGTGATACAATGTGATTTAGGGATTTTGAAAGGATCGGGAAGTATACAGTGGGTCTCGGCTCCCGTCGTCGCCCGTGCTTGACCTTGACACACTTTTCTCTTGTTTAGTTTATAAATCCTATTTTACAATTTGTACCGACTTCTTGTGGTGATTTATTGTTTCGAAAGCATTTTGAAGTACCGACATTTTCTTTACTTAATGGTAATCATGGTATCATTGCAGTTCTAAAATAATATGTCAGTAGGTATAGTCGAGTGGTATAGCGCTAATTTTGGTTAGTTGCTTTTGTTTCAACGTTTTGTTTTTGATCATGTATCTACACCGGCACATAGTGGATGATTACTTTTATACTTTTATTACTCCCATGTCTGTATGTGAGTGCTACCTGCATTATAAATGGGAACAAGCGTCCCTATATATTTATTAGCTAACCAACTAGCGCAAGGCAAATAATATTTTAAAGTGAATAGTGTATTTGCAAAATTAGCGAATTGTATGCAAAAGTTTATTCTTAATACTTTCTACAGTTGACCCTTGCCCCTTTTAGGGAGTGTTAATGTGGGTCGTTCAATGTAACATGGAGCAAATGATTTGATATTGAAAACTTACTTAAATGTTTTTTTGTATGTACCTATTGAATTTTATATATGTAAACAAGTACTACCGTACCTAACGTAGTGATGACTTGTTTTTGTCACAATTCTAATCTAACGTGACCCACCACATTGGTGGTCACTTTATGAAGTTTTGTTGTGACGGGGTGCTCAGCCCCCCCCGAACCCCCCTACTATTGGTTCGATAATGTTTTATTAATGGATACGTAATTGGCTTCATTATCCTTGAGATTTTTAATATGATATTGAACGCAGATTTTAAGTTTTGGTAACAAATATTTCTTACATTAAAATGGAGAAAAAAAAAAAAAAAACATAACCTGCTTACGCAAGTAACGGGGAGCATTTCCTGCTTACGCAAGTATCAGGGTGCAATGTTTTTGACAATAAGCATATGAATCTTTTTATGTTTTTGGATTACGTGATATTATTAGTGCAGTCAATGCCATAATTATGATTGAAAGTAAAAACTGTATATTCAAATAAATATGCTATATATTTCTTCCGGTCGAGGAAGTAAAAAGGGGGGGGGGATATAGGTATATCGACTACACATACCTTTCATGTTTATATGCGAACAAGCCCCGCTAGTATTAGGCATGCTGGAAGCTGTGCTTGGCACTAATAGTTTATATATTGATTGAAATATCGCGGTGGCTCCCTATGGGCACCAGGCAGTGATAGCAATAATTAAGTATTTTAACGATTAATAATAGGTACCTACTGACTAGAAGCTTTGCAGTCAAAGTAATTATGCTATAAAGCCAGTTGGGATTGCGATTCTCACTTTTCGTGTATCTGACATTCTGCGATTTCTGATAATGCGTGTCTGGCGTTTTGCGTATTTGAAAGAGCCTGACAGTCTGACATAGCTGTAAGCAACAGCACGAGCTGAGCTGGTCTGCCCTTTCGACTGTTTCATACCTAAATTTAGTTCAGATTAAGAAAATGTTAATGGAGAACACCGAATAAATTAGGTATTACTTTACATTATTCCACAGTAGATTTACGTTTTAGAAAATTTATGTTCGTTAATATAGGCAATAAGTAGTTATTTTAGCCGTCTAGAAGAGTGAAGTCATCTGATACAGGCATTGTTTATGCTTACTCATTGTCATGTATAAATATGGCAGGCTGCTCCCTGGCACCGTAGATTTATATCGTGAGACGAATTCTGACGATCACGGTCTTTTAAAATGGCAAAACTAGGTATATACCATATTTTGTTGCCTGTAATACAGATCAACCTGCAACGGGCAATAGTACCTAATTACCGTTACTGATATTATTTTTCCTGTGCTCATGTAACTCATGCACTCATACGTAATGTATGTAATGTTGAAATGAAAAACCTTTTGTTATTATGATATAAACTACCTATTCATGTATTCAATCAAAAGTACTTGTTGACTGTCTTAAACAATAGAAAAATTATGCCTTTTCAGGCTAGAATGAATGCAGTTTGGAGATTGACAGGGTCTACAAAGACATCTTTTTATGAACTTTTAATGAATCATTGTCATAAAATGAATAATTGGATAATTTATGAATTTTTTGGGAAGAATAAGTAAAAATGAGTTTCTGAGATTGATTTCGCAAGGACACTGGCCCATACAAATGTAAAATTAGTGGATCTGATCATTGATAATAATTTACGAGTTTTCAGATTGACAGTCGCTCCACAAGAACACTGTCTTGTACAATAGCAAAATTATGCCCTTGCATGCATGCTAGCATTAGGGCAACTCAAAGAAGTTGCTCGTTTTTCTGATGAGGAAAAGATGTCTCTTATGTTTCTGATAAACAATGTCTTTGGTGAGTTTTAATAATTTTTTTTTTTTTAGTTCATTATGTTAGAATTTATTATATTTATTACCAAGGTATTTTATGTGCCCGGTTAACCCATTTTTACTAAATGGATGGGTATAATGAGCCATACCTCACTCCGTGGGCTCAATGCGCATTTTTTAATTTTGTATATTTATGTTTCTTTGCTAGAGTGGATATAACATTTAAGGTGTTCCGTGTAGCTAAATTGGCAGTAATTAACGGAGTTTTTTAATTGAGTCGATAGTAATTAATAATAAGAGAAACGCGTCTTTAGAATGGCAGTCTATATAAAAAATTGTGTCCTGCAATGCAACTTGGGACCGTGTCGGTAAAATATATGAAGTGAAACTGTCATTATCGGTCATTACCAGTCATTTTCGTTGTTATTATTATATTTATATGTATAGTTACAGTTAAAAAAGTCTTGAATGGGTGCTAGGAAAATATTGACGATTCAAATTTTTATCCTTAAGGACCTACATGCTTATTATAATAATATGTCTATGTGAATAAATCAATATTTGATTGATTGATAGATATAGTAAAAGTTATGACAAAATTTTGCAAATCTTTTGCAATTTATCTTTTAATTAAAAGAGTTTAATGAGTTACATTAATTCGATTTGTATGCAAATAAGATTTGTTACAAAATAGCAGATGCTTTAAAGAAGTTAATATACGAACTACTTTTGTTTTGATCTTGTAAAATAAGGCATGTGCTTACATTACTTTCAGAAATTTACTTGATTTTTATACATGATCGCGCTTTTTGTCAGACCAGTAAGACAAGCCGGCACAAGTAGTTTAGGATGTTATATGTATCTGCGAGCCTATTTATTCGAATAATGTTAACGTTAATTTTTGCAATCAAACTTTAATACATCTTGCACTGCACAAACGTAGCAATAGTTGACATCTTCTCTAGCACAAAGCTTTAAATAATGTGTTTTCTCTTTGAATTTGGTGTAGTGATTCAACATTTGAACTGATCGTCGTGGGTTCGATATTTAAAGTATAATATTATGTTTAGTTGATCGAAGTGTTTTGTATGTAACATAACCATGTATTTACAAAATGCATGTTTATTTATTTATTTAATTCTTCATGCACAAATTACAGTACATAGGTGGACTTAATGCTACGCACCCTACAGAACCATAAGAATTACGACTTGGACATCTTGGCCATAGGACAAGCTTTGCTTAGATTGGGGCTACACAGTAGTATATTAAAATTCCCCAAATTATTTATTTTAGTAAATTTCCTATGAATAATAATTTCCCTATAGCGGTAAAGGATATACTGAGAAACAGTCGTCAGCTTCATAACAATGCTAGTGCTCGGGAGTTTAGCGTGTCACTGGTATAAAATAATAATTTAAAGCAACATGATTTTACAGTTAGGGAAGATAAGAGTCTTGTGCTTATGGTTTCTTGTGCCGAAAGTTTTTACAATTATTAAATTGTATTTATATTTTTCTTTATTATGTGTTTTCAGATCATATCGTATCGATGGTATGTCAGAAGAGACTTAGCCAAAAGATTTTCAGATGTTTTTGCTTCAAAAATATATAAGGGATAGCACAAGTTGTGTTATTGTAATGTTTGTTTCTTTTCAGATTTTGAATATTTCAAGAATATGTAAATGATTTATGTAACATAGTTTACATATTTATAAATAAGGTTTGATAGATTGAGCATAAGCACTTATACATTTTATTTCAATCATATTCAGTCATCCGTGCTCATATTTTCATTATATAGGTACTTACGTACTATTGTATGACATACTTGAATGTTTGATAGTAATAGCATAACGTTTCTGATATCAGTATTAATTTGTGATGTTGAGTTATAAAGTTAAACAATTAATTCGAGTACCTACCCCAAGTACCTGTCGAATTTGTCAAAAGGTATAAGATTAATGTCATAATTGCTGATACATGTCACATTGGCGTCCTCGTTCACCAGGCGATAACAAACAAGGTCTCAAAATATGTTTACCTAGGCTTCGAATAACGGCGAAAGGACACAATAGGAGCGTTTTACCTACCATTAAAACGCATATTGTGTCCGGAGCCTTATTCGAAGCCTAGCTTTAAGACCTGCCTGGTGTAGATTTTATCCTTAATGGTTGTCAAGTGTTTCAGATTTTGAGACTACAATGACACAAATCTTCCGCCATTGCTAAAAGGTGAACTCGGATCACGTGACTTAGGATGACGTTACGGAAGTGACGTCACGTTGGTATGATTGACCAATAGGAAAATTGATGTCGAACGGAAACGGAAAGGGCTTTCTCAAAATATGTTTACCTAGGCTTCGAATAAGGCTCCGGACACAATATGCGTTTTAATGGTAGGTAAAACGCTCCTATTTGTGTTATTTCCTTTGTTAAGTTTGGTTGTGTTTTTGTCAAAATTGATATAAAATTCATGGGGTTTTATTTTCTTATTAGCAATAATAAGTAAAAAGTAACTAACTTATTTGCATTGTGAGGCAAGAGTTGCATAATATTATTCATTTTAATAAATTCTGCGGCTAATGTTAGATTTTTGTTACTCTTAATAATATTCCCTGTGATTTTTTCTTAAGATAAAATCACAGTTTAACATTTAGTATTATATAAATATCATCGAATATCCAGATATTTCAATATTATGACAAACCGATTAAGTTTGTTTTGTTTTTACTGTCAGTGTTTATATGTCTCTCATATTGGTAATTTTAGTATAACTATTAGTAGACTCATAATATGGTTTTAATTAAATTCAAACGAGTAGTTTACTGGCTACTTGGTAATCGATTCATAAGCGCCTGTGCAACCTCTTTGTTCTGTTCTGTTTTGCGAGTTGTACAGGTTAGGGGGTTATCAATACTGGCAACTGGGAGTTGAACTCTATTGAGCAGTAACCAGGGCTGCTAAGGTTGCTAAGTTATCTAAGGGAGCCATATATTACCAGTAGGGGTCACTGGGGTTGAGTACTGGCAGCCGGCAGTTGATACATGCGGAGAAATAGCCAGGCCTATCAATGTGTAGGGCAGGCGTAATGTTGGGGTTGCGCAGACTGGGGGTAACTAAGGTTACGAGTACTGGCAGCTGGCAGTTGAACCGTACGGGGCAGTAGCCAGGCCTGCCAAGGTGTAGGGCAGGTGTAACATTGGGGGTTGTGCAGACTGGCGGTCACTGCCGGCCTAGCATGAGTAGCTTTTATCGACTACTAGCTTTCCGCCCGCGGCTTCGCCTGCGTGGACTACACGACGTTATCCCGCGGGAATGTGGTATTTCTCCGGGATAAAAAGTAGCCTATGTTCCTCTCCATGCTAGAAAGTATCTGTTTCCCAAATTTCAGCCAAATCCGTTCAGCCGTTTTGGCGTGATTGAGTAACAAACATCCAAACATCAAAACATCCAAACATCTAAACTTTCACATTTATAATATTAGTAGGATTAGTAGGATTGACGCATGATAAAGAGCCTATTTGTTGCTGACATCTTAGTGGGGTAAACAAGACAGCATGACGTATCATATTATCATATCGCGTGATATAATGATGGTCATGCTAGGCAGGCTGGGGTAACGAATACTGACAGCTTGTAGTTGAACCGTACGGGGCAATAGCCGCCTGCCAAGGTGTCTAGGGTAAGAGTAAAGTTGGGGGTTGTGCAGACTCGGGGTAACTGGGGTTATGAGTACTGGCAGGTGGCAGTTGAATCATACGGCAATAGTCAGGCCTGCCAAGGTGTCTAGGGCAGGTATAACTTTGGGGGTTGTGCAAACTGGGGGTCACTGGAGTTATGAGTACCGACAGCTGGTAGTTGAACCGTACGGTGCAATAGCCAGGCCTGCCAAGGTGTAGCGTTGGGGGTTGTGCAGATTGGGGGTCACTGGAGTGATGAGTACTGGCAGTTGAACTGTACGGAGCAATAGCCAGGCCTGCGAAAGTGTCTAGGGTACGTGTAACATTGGGGGTTGTGCAGACTCGGGGCTGGGTCGCGCGACGCCGCCGCGGCGCGCCGCGTCGCCCGGGCTGCGCGCGCTGGGCGCGTCGGGCCCGGGCTCGCTGCCCGGCGCCATCGGCAAGCGACGCGCCATCCACGACGACTCGTCAGACGTCTCATCCACGCACTCCTCCATCATGGACTACTCGGGTGAGTGCACGCTTCGGCTAGATGTAACGGTTACTTTGGGTTTCACAATTTTAGGGCCTGCGCAGACAAGTAACTTGTCCGCCGACATAACCTAAAAGTAGCTGTGTTCAATACAAACAGAGGTTATTCTGACTATGAAGTTCTCTAGCGACTCCTCCTGATTCCTCGCTAAACCTTCACGAATGGAATAACCGTCAGTCATTATACGTTAAATTCGCGGCGAAAGTTACCACATAATTAGGTTATGTTGACGGGCAAAAAGTCCCTCATTTGCGCAAACATTTAGAGATACATATAGATGCTTACTTACGATTTAAGCCTCGTATCTATAAGACAACATTTGACGCACAACATGTTGCACATTTAGGGACGTGGTGTTGCGCACCAGCGACGTTGCCAAACATGTTGAGCGTCACGTGTAGCACTTCAAATTTTGCCTTATGGAAGGCTTTTAGGTCAAGCCAAATCCATAAAATATAACGCACTGTTGCGTGTCACACAAATTTCGAACTGTTTAGATTAATTACTTTGATTCTTAACACTTCTCAAACACTCTCAAATTAGACTAGCAGTCTCCATCTGACTGCGACTATATTGAACGTGAATAAAATTGTAACACAACTTGCTACTTAAATCTTTTCTTTGTGTTTCGACTAGTGAAAAAAGTATACCGCCAAACGATTAAATAACTCCAAACTTCAACTCCAAAACGCAAAATCCGAAATTTCGTTGTACCTGTCCCTTTCACTCTACAGTCATGGCAGAATCGAGTAAAAGAGGCGGGGCTAACGATGTTTGGGATTTGCGTTTCAGAGTACGGTCCCGGTATCGCAAAATTTCATCGTATACACAAAATCTGTACTTTTACTCAAAGTCACACTTTTTGTTGTCCTAGCTGACTGCCAAGGTCGACGCAAAGGTCTTTATAACATTACTTAAGTAGATACACTTTGCACCGACGAACACTATCACGATAGCATAAGTCCCATGGGCGATGTCATGCCAACACGTGTCGGAGCGCCATGACTTGAAGACCAAACCATTTAGTTTTTATCGTAGTTTACTATAAAGCAGTTTAAGGCATGGTTTTGATATCTGAAAGCATCTTGTTCTAACAAAGATTTTTGCATTATGATGCTGCTTACTGACATTCGCTTAATCACCGGTTTAAATAACAATACAAGTTAAGTTACACGCCATATACTAACGTTGTTCACTGATTATTCTGATAAAAAACTATTATTTGCTTATTTTTTATCATCAACAGTATTACAAGTTTTAGGTTTTAAACACTACTAGATCACTACCAATAAGACACTTATAGATATTATAATAACTTGACAACACCGAGCACTATCTCAGAAATATTAGCGACACAATATTAGTTAAAGCAGTATTGCAATTGGGCCCTTTCCAACATATTACCTAATTATCTATTTAGTGCTTATTACTTTTTATTGTTTCTATTGGTGAAGACCTGTTGTTATGTGTCTAACCTACTCCTGTAATTTTGCTGTTGGTCTTCAGTCTAAGATGGCACCACTCGCAAAAACTCTCTTGCGAGTATGCGATAAGTTGGACATTATTATATAGTTGCGTTACTGCTTTAATTATGTACAGGGTGTTACCGTTTAGACGCATAATGTCCAATTCGCAAAATGTCCAGCGTTCGCAAAACGTCCAGTTCGCAGAATGCCCAGTTCGCGAAAATGTCCAATATTCATCATAATGTCACACCATCAATCAGTAATTTTTAACAGATCAAATAATATGAAATAGTAAATTTAAAAATAAAATTGTATATTTTTCATTATTATTTGATCGGTTAAAAATTACAATCACCGAAGGACTTATTTGATTTTTTATATTGATTTTAGTATTTTACTAGCGGCCGCCCGCGGTTTCACCCGCGTGGTTCCCGTTCCCGTGGGAATATCGGGATAAAAAGTACATATAAACCTTCCTCTTGAATCACTCTATATATAAAAAAAAAACGCATCAAAATCCGTTGCGTAGTTTCAAAGATTCAAGCATACAAAGGGACATAGGGACAGAGAAAGCGACTTTGTTTTATACTATGTAGTGATGTTACTTAAATTAAAATAAATTACAAAAATAAAAACTCATTTTCAAGTAATAACTTGACTACACTAATCCATAAACGTACTGATTGATGGTGTGTCGTTATGAAGAATATTGGACATTTTCGCGAACTGGACGTTTTGCGAACTGGACATTGTGCGAATTGGGCATTATGCGAACTGGACATTATGCGAAATGAACAATCTGCGAACTGGACGTTTTGCGAACGCTGGACATTTTGCGAATTGGACATTATGCGCCTAAACGGGTGTTACGCCGTAGTAATTAAAGAAATTAAAGCCTTCGCCTCCCACGCGAATCGTTTAAAACGAGTTTAGATTTGAAAACTTGTCAAATCATTATAGGTCCGCGGTTATACAAGCAGCCCGCCACAAAGTCGAACCGCGGCATAATGCTGAACGCGGTGGAGTACTGCGTGTTCCCGGGCGCAGTGAACGCGGAGGCCAAGCGGCGCGTGCTCGAGGAGATCGCGCGCTCGGAGAGCAAACACTTCCTGGTTCTGTTCCGCGACGCTGGGTGCCAGTTCCGCGCGCTATACTCCTACTGCCCCGACACGGACCACGTGGCCAAGCTCTACGGCACCGGACCCAAGAATGTCAACGACAGAATGTTCGATAAGTTCTTCAAGTTAGTATTACTCATTCAGTTATGCTCTCTAAATTAGATGTGACATGTTGGTCCTGTTACTCTACTCTTACTGCCCCGACACGGACCACGTGGCCAAGCTCTACGGCACCGGACCCAAGAATGTCAACGACAGAATGTTCGATAAGTTCTTCAAGTTAGTATGCTGTTCAGTTATGATCTTTGAATTAAATGTGATATCTTGGTCCTGTTCCGCGCGCTATACTCCTACTGCCCTGACACAGACAACGTGGCCAAGCTCTACGGCACCGGACCTAAGAATGTCAACGACAGAATGTTCGATAAGTTCTTCAAGTTAGTATTGTATTTTATTTATTCAGTAATCTAATATGATATCTTGGTCCTGTTTTGCGACGCTGGGTGCCAGTTCCGCGCGCTGTACTCCTACTGCCCTGACACGGACCACGTGGCCAAGCTCTACGGCACCGGACCTAAGAATGTCAACGACAGAATGTTCGATAAGTTCTTCAAGTTAGTATTGTATTTTATTTATTCAGTAATCTAATATGATATCTTGGTCCTGTTTTGCGACGCTGGATGCCAGTTCCGCGCGCTATACTCCTACTGCCCTGACAGTTGACACGGACCACGTGGCCAAGCTCTACGGCACCGGACCCAAGAATGTCAACGACAGAATTTTCGATAAGTTCTTCAAGTTAGTATGCGGTTTTGACTTATTCAGTTATCTAATGTGATATCTTGGTGTTGTTCCGCGACGCTGGATGCCAGTTCCGCGCGCTATACTCCTACTGCCCTGACACGGACCACGTGGCCAAGCTCTACGGCACCGGACCCAAGAATGTCAACGACAGAATGTTCGATAAGTTCTTCAAGTTAGTATGCTGTTTTACTTATTCAGTTATCATGAGATATCTTGGTCCTGTTCCGCGCGCTATATTCCTACTGCCCTGATACGGACCACGTGGCTAAGCTCTACGGCACCGGACCTAAGAATGTCAACGACAGAATGTTCGATAAGTTCTTCAAGTTAGTATTACTTATTCCTTATGATTCTTAAATTAGATGTGACATATTGGTTCTGTTCCGCGACGCTGGATACTCCTACTGACCTGATACGGACCACGTGGCTAAGCTCTACGGCACCGGACCCAAGAATGTCAACGACAGAATGTTCGATAAGTTCTTCAAGTTAGTATTACTTATGCCTTATGATTCTTAAATTAGATGTGACATATTGGTTCTGTTCCGCGACGCTGGATGCCAGTTCCGCGCGCTATACTCCTACTGCCTTGATACGGACCACGTGGTCAAACTCTATGGCACCGGACCCAAGAATGTCAACGACAGAATGTTCAACAAGTTCTTCAAGTTAGTATGCTGTTGGAATTTTCAGTTTTGATCCTTATATTAGTTGTGGCGACTAATCAGGAGCAAGCACTTCTTGGTTCTGTTTCGCGACGCTGGATGCCATTTCCGCGCGCTATACTCCTACTTCCCTGACACGGACCACTTAGCCAAACTATACGGCACCGGACCCAAGAATGTCAACAACAGAATGTTCGATAAGTTCTTCAAGTTAGTATTACTTATTCCTTATGATTCTTAAATTAGATGTGACATATTGGTTCTGTTCCGCGACGCTGGATGCCAGTTCCGCGCACTATACTCCTACTGCCCTGATACGGACCACGTGGCCAAGCTCTACGGCACCGGACCCAAGAATGTCAACGACAGAATGTTCGATAAGTTCTTCAAGTTAGTATTACTTATTCCTTATGATTCTTAAATTAGATGTGACATATTGGTTCTGTTCCGCGACGCTGGATGCCAGTTCCGCGCGCTATACTCCTACTGTCCTGACACGGACCACGTGGCTAAGCTCTACGGCACCGGACCTAAGAATGTCAACGACAGAATGTTCGATAAGTTCTTCAAGTTAGTATTACTCATTCAGTTATGCTCTCTAAATTAGATGTGACATGTTGGTTCTGTTCCGCGACGCTGGATGCCAGTTCCGCGCGCTATACTCCTACTGACCTGATACGGACCACGTGGCTAAGCTCTACGGCACCGGACCCAAGAATGTCAACGACAGAATGTTCGATAAGTTCTTCAAGTTAGTATTACTTATTCCTTATGATTCTTAAATTAGATGTGACATATTGGTTCTGTTCCGCGATGCTGGATGCCAGTTCCGCGCGCTATACTCCTACTGCCCTGACACGGACCACGTGGCCAAGCTCTACGGCACCGGACCCAAGAATGTCAACGACAGAATGTTCGATAAGTTCTTCAAGTTAGTATTACTCATTCAGTTGTGATCTCTAAATTAGATGTGACATGTTGGTCCTGTTATTCTACTCCTACTGCCCCGACACGGACCACGTGGCCAAGCTCTACGGCACCGGACCCAAGAATGTCAACGACAGAATGTTCGATAAGTTCTTCAAGTTAGTATGCTGTTCAGTTATGATCTTTGAATTAAATGTGATATCTTGGTCCTGTTCCGCGCGCTATACTCCTACTGCCCTGACACGGACCACGTGGCCAAGCTATACGGCACCGGACCTAAGAATGTCAACGACAGAATGTTCGATAAGTTCTTCAAGTTAGTATGCTGTTTTACTTATTCAGTTATCATGTGATATCTTGGTCCTGTTCCGCGCGCTATACTCCTACTGCCCTGACACGGACCACGTGGCCAAACTATACGGCACCGGACCCAAGAATGTCAACGACAGAATGTTCGATAAGTTCTTCAAGTTAGTATGCTGTTTTACTTATTCAGTTATCATGAGATATCTTGGTCCTGTTCCGCGCGCTATATTCCTACTGCCCTGATACGGACCACGTGGCTAAGCTCTACGGCACCGGACCTAAGAATGTCAACGACAGAATGTTCGATAAGTTCTTCAAGTTAGTATTACTTATTCCTTATGATTCTTAAATTAGATGTGACATATTGGTTCTGTTCCGCGACGCTGGATACTCCTACTGACCTGATACGGACCACGTGGCTAAGCTCTACGGCACCGGACCCAAGAATGTCAACGACAGAATGTTCGATAAGTTCTTCAAGTTAGTATTACTTATTCCTTATGATTCTTAAATTAGATGTGACATATTGGTTCTGTTCCGCGACGCTGGATGCCAGTTCCGCGCGCTATACTCCTACTGCCTTGATACGGACCACGTGGTCAAACTCTATGGCACCGGACCCAAGAATGTCAACGACAGAATGTTCAACAAGTTCTTCAAGTTAGTATGCTGTTGGAATTTTCAGTTTTGATCCTTATATTAGTTGTGGCGACTAATCAGGAGCAAGCACTTCTTGGTTCTGTTTCGCGACGCTGGATGCCATTTCCGCGCGCTATACTCCTACTGCCCTGATACGGACCACGTGGCTAAGCTCTACGGCACCGGACCTAAGAATGTCAACGACAGAATGTTCGATAAGTTCTTCAAGTTAGTATTACTTATTCCTTATGATTCTTAAATTAGATGTGACATATTGGTTCTGTTCCGCGACGCTGGATGCCAGTTCCGCGCGCTATACTCCTACTGTCCTGACACGGACCACGTGGCTAAGCTCTACGGCACCGGACCTAAGAATGTCAACGACAGAATGTTCGATAAGTTCTTCAAGTTAGTATTACTCATTCAGTTATGCTCTCTAAATTAGATGTGACATGTTGGTTCTGTTCCGCGACGCTGGATGCCAGTTCCGCGCGCTAGACTCCTACTTCCCTGACACGGACCACTTAGCCAAACTATACGGCACCGGACCCAAGAATGTCAACAACAGAATGTTCGATAAGTTCTTCAAGTTAGTATTACTTATTCCTTATGATTCTTAAATTAGATGTGACATATTGGTTCTGTTCCGCGACGCTGGATGCCAGTTCCGCGCACTATACTCCTACTGCCCTGATACGGACCACGTGGCCAAGCTCTACGGCACCGGACCCAAGAATGTCAACGACAGAATGTTCGATAAGTTCTTCAAGTTAGTATTACTTATTCCTTATGATTCTTAAATTAGATGTGACATATTGGTTCTGTTCCGCGACGCTGGATGCCAGTTCCGCGCGCTATACTCCTACTGTCCTGACACGGACCACGTGGCTAAGCTCTACGGCACCGGACCTAAGAATGTCAACGACAGAATGTTCGATAAGTTCTTCAAGTTAGTATTACTCATTCAGTTATGCTCTCTAAATTAGATGTGACATGTTGGTTCTGTTCCGCGACGCTGGATGCCAGTTCCGCGCGCTATACTCCTACTGACCTGATACGGACCACGTGGCTAAGCTCTACGGCACCGGACCCAAGAATGTCAACGACAGAATGTTCGATAAGTTCTTCAAGTTAGTATTACTTATTCCTTATGATTCTTAAATTAGATGTGACATATTGGTTCTGTTCCGCGATGCTGGATGCCAGTTCCGCGCGCTATACTCCTACTGCCCTGACACGGACCACGTGGCCAAGCTCTACGGCACCGGACCCAAGAATGTCAACGACAGAATGTTCGATAAGTTCTTCAAGTTAGTATTACTCATTCAGTTGTGATCTCTAAATTAGATGTGACATGTTGGTCCTGTTATTCTACTCCTACTGCCCCGACACGGACCACGTGGCCAAGCTCTACGGCACCGGACCCAAGAATGTCAACGACAGAATGTTCGATAAGTTCTTCAAGTTAGTATGCTGTTCAGTTATGATCTTTGAATTAAATGTGATATCTTGGTCCTGTTCCGCGCGCTATACTCCTACTGCCCTGACACGGACCACGTGGCCAAGCTATACGGCACCGGACCTAAGAATGTCAACGACAGAATGTTCGATAAGTTCTTCAAGTTAGTATGCTGTTTTACTTATTCAGTTATCATGTGATATCTTGGTCCTGTTCCGCGCGCTATACTCCTACTGCCCTGACACGGACCACGTGGCCAAACTATACGGCACCGGACCCAAGAATGTCAACGACAGAATGTTCGATAAGTTCTTCAAGTTAGTATGCTGTTTTACTTATTCAGTTATCATGAGATATCTTGGTCCTGTTCCGCGCGCTATATTCCTACTGCCCTGATACGGACCACGTGGCTAAGCTCTACGGCACCGGACCTAAGAATGTCAACGACAGAATGTTCGATAAGTTCTTCAAGTTAGTATTACTTATTCCTTATGATTCTTAAATTAGATGTGACATATTGGTTCTGTTCCGCGACGCTGGATACTCCTACTGACCTGATACGGACCACGTGGCTAAGCTCTACGGCACCGGACCCAAGAATGTCAACGACAGAATGTTCGATAAGTTCTTCAAGTTAGTATTACTTATTCCTTATGATTCTTAAATTAGATGTGACATATTGGTTCTGTTCCGCGACGCTGGATGCCAGTTCCGCGCGCTATACTCCTACTGCCTTGATACGGACCACGTGGTCAAACTCTATGGCACCGGACCCAAGAATGTCAACGACAGAATGTTCAACAAGTTCTTCAAGTTAGTATGCTGTTGGAATTTTCAGTTTTGATCCTTATATTAGTTGTGGCGACTAATCAGGAGCAAGCACTTCTTGGTTCTGTTTCGCGACGCTGGATGCCATTTCCGCGCGCTATACTCCTACTGCCCTGATACGGACCACGTGGCTAAGCTCTACGGCACCGGACCTAAGAATGTCAACGACAGAATGTTCGATAAGTTCTTCAAGTTAGTATTACTTATTCCTTATGATTCTTAAATTAGATGTGACATATTGGTTCTGTTCCGCGATGCTGGATGCCAGTTCCGCGCGCTATACTCCTACTTCCCTGACACGGACCACTTAGCCAAACTATACGGCACCGGACCCAAGAATGTCAACAACAGAATGTTCGATAAGTTCTTCAAGTTAGTATTACTTATTCCTTATGATTCTTAAATTAGATGTGACATATTGGTTCTGTTCCGCGACGCTGGATGCCAGTTCCGCGCACTATACTCCTACTGCCCTGATACGGACCACGTGGCCAAGCTCTACGGCACCGGACCCAAGAATGTCAACGACAGAATGTTCGATAAGTTCTTCAAGTTAGTATTACTTATTCCTTATGATTCTTAAATTAGATGTGACATATTGGTTCTGTTCCGCGACGCTGGATGCCAGTTCCGCGCGCTATACTCCTACTGTCCTGACACGGACCACGTGGCTAAGCTCTACGGCACCGGACCTAAGAATGTCAACGACAGAATGTTCGATAAGTTCTTCAAGTTAGTATTACTCATTCAGTTATGCTCTCTAAATTAGATGTGACATGTTGGTTCTGTTCCGCGACGCTGGATGCCAGTTCCGCGCGCTATACTCCTACTGACCTGATACGGACCACGTGGCCAAGCTCTACGGCACCGGACCCAAGAATGTCAACGACAGAATGTTCGATAAGTTCTTCAAGTTAGTATTACTCATTCAGTTGTGATCTCTAAATTAGATGTGACATGTTGGTCCTGTTATTCTACTCCTACTGCCCCGACACGGACCACGTGGCCAAGCTCTACGGCACCGGACCCAAGAATGTCAACGACAGAATGTTCGATAAGTTCTTCAAGTTAGTATTACTTATTCCTTATGATTCTTAAATTAGATGTGACATATTGGTTCTGTTCCGCGATGCTGGATGCCAGTTCCGCGCGCTATACTCCTACTGCCCTGACACGGACCACGTGGCCAAGCTCTACGGCACCGGACCCAAGAATGTCAACGACAGAATGTTCGATAAGTTCTTCAAGTTAGTATTACTCATTCAGTTGTGATCTCTAAATTAGATGTGACATGTTGGTCCTGTTATTCTACTCCTACTGCCCCGACACGGACCACGTGGCCAAGCTCTACGGCACCGGACCCAAGAATGTCAACGACAGAATGTTCGATAAGTTCTTCAAGTTAGTATGCTGTTTTACTTATTCAGTTATCATGTGATATCTTGGTCCTGTTCCGCGCGCTATACTCCTACTGCCCTGACACGGACCACGTGGCCAAACTATACGGCACCGGACCCAAGAATGTCAACGACAGAATGTTCGATAAGTTCTTCAAGTTAGTATTGTATTTTATTTATTCAGTAATCTAATATGATATCTTGGTCCTGTTTTGCGACGCTGGATGCCAGTTCCGCGCGCTATACTCCTACTGCCCTGACACGGACCACGTGGCTAAGCTCTATGGCACTGGACCTAAGAATGTCGACGACAGAATGTTCGATAAGTTCTTCAAGTTAGTATGCTGTTGGAATTTTCAGTTTTGATCCTTATGTTAGTTGTGGCGACTAATCAGGAGCAAGCACTTCTTGGTTCTGTTTCGCGACGCTGGATGCCATTTCCGCGCGCTATACTCCTACTGCCCTGATACGGACCACGTGGCCAAGCTCTACGGCACCGGACCCAAGAATGTCAACGACAGAATGTTCGATAAATTCTTCAAGTTAGTATTACTCATTCAGTTATGCTCTCTAAATTAGATGTGACATGTTGGTTCTGTTCCGCGACGCTGGATGCCAGTTCCGCGCGCTATACTCCTACTGCCCTGATACGGACCACGTGGCTAAACTCTACGGCACCGGACCAAGAATGTCAACGACAGAATGTTCGATAAGTTCTTCAAGTTAGTATTACTTATTCCTTATGATTCTTAAATTAGATGTGACATATTGGTTCTGTTCCGCGACGCTGGATGCCAGTTCCGCGCGCTATACTCCTACTGTCCTGACACGGACCACGTGGCCAAGCTCTACGGCACCGGACCTAAGAATGTCAACGACAGAATGTTCGATAAGTTCTTCAAGTTAGTATGCTGGATCCTTATATTAATTTGAGGTGTAGAATTTCAGATAAGTTGCAAAAAAGCAAAATCAAGTTCTTGCTTTTCAAATGGATTGGCAGTTCAACATAGCACCTTTTAAAAGCAAAATCTTGATTTTCCTTGCTTTTTTGGCACTTAGGCCAATTGTAAATTCCACGCCTCAGTTGTGGCAATCAGGAGCAAGCATTTCCTGCACGGGTAGCATGTTGAACTCTATAAAAAAAAATCATTTCATCGTAGACAAATCAGTCTATTGTATTGTTCATAGACTTTGGAGGTAGACAAAACTCTTTTCGGGTTTGTCATGCTACGCGTACAAGTCCTGTTTCGGGACGCCGGCTGCCAGTTCCGTATGCTCTATTCCTTCTTTTGCTAAAGAACTCTGATCAATATGCCATTCATCCCATTTTATAACAGTTTAAACAACTGATAATCAATAAACGCATGTTTTTGTCTCGCAGGTACAATTCGGGCAGCAAGTGTTTCTCCCAGGTGCACACGAAACACTTGACTGTGACGATAGACGCTTTCACGATACACAACTCGCTGTGGCAGGGCAAGAAGGTGCAGTTACCTAGCAAGAAGGACATGGCCCTCGTCATCTAACGCGCCACACCGCCCCGCGGCCGCTCCGCGCCTGTTCGAGCCTGTTCGCGCCTGTTCGGACCCGCGCGGATAAAGAAACAATCTGTAAAATTAAAAGGCGGTCGGTCTCGAGCTATCTCGCTCACATCGTCGCTCTGTCTATACTCATACTGGTACTTCGCCTTAAAAATAATCAGTCATTACAGCGGGTGTTTTTTTGGTATTTATAAAAAATTTGAGTGTTTTTTTTTCAATAAAGGTTTAGGCAAAGTGCCGAGATATTTTTTTTTAATTCTCGAGGCAATATACTATTTGGAAGTGCACTATTATGTATTGAATCAAATAAATAGCTGCTACCAGCACTCTATAAACTTCCTAAAATATACTCAAAATTAATTAATAATACTTATAAATAAAACACTTTCACGGATTTTTTCACGCAATTTATTCAACAACTTAGTTAAATTTTAGTTGTTTTTTGAGATTTTTTGGTTTATCCGACGTTTCGGCACCTTTCCAGGGGCCGTGGTCACGGAAAACTACCCACTATTTTTTTGATTTTAATAAAAGAATATACCCACTCTAATTGTCTTTGTTTTTCGTTCGGAAACAGGATACGGTTAGGTATTAATTATTTTAACATTATATTTAATTATAACAAAATGATTTATTAATTTAATATTTTGATTTGTTTAAGTAATTTGGATAATAATTATTTGCTATAAATAGTAAAAAGTTACTGACTCGACCACCAGTTCACAAAAGTTGGAGCCCTTCGGAGAAAGAACTGGCAAGAAAACTACACGAAGGGGGACGATCTCCATTTATTAAAATTATTTGCAAAAAGAACTAACCGTATCTTTAGTGCTTGCAAGATACGGTTAGTTCTTTTTGCAAATAATTTTAATAAATGGAGATCGTCCCCCTTCGTGTAGTTTTCTTGCCAGTTCTTTCTCCGAAGGGCTCCAACTTTTGTGAACTGGTGGTCGAGTCAGTAACTTTTTACTATTTATAGCAAATAATTATTATCCAAATTACTTAAACAAATCAAAATATTAAATTAATAAATCATTTTGTTATAATTAAATATAATGTTAAAATAATTAATACCTAACCGTATCCTGTTTCCGAACGAAAAACAAAGACAATTAGAGTGGGTATATTCTTTTATTAAAATCAAAAAAATAGTGGGTAGTTTTCCGTGACCACGGCCCCTGGAAAGGTGCCGAAACGTCGGATAAACCAAAAAATCTCAAAAAACAACTAAAATTTAACTAAGTTGTTGAATAAATTGCGTGAAAAAATCCGTGAAAGTGTTTTATTTATATGGACAGTTCGCGCAGAAATCTAAGATGTGTTTATAATAATACTTATGTTATTTCGCTGTCACTTGACCTTTTTTGCTGACGCTACTAAAAGTACAGGCCGCCATTTCCGTATTGTTTCTTTATCCGCGCGGCTTATACTGATTTAGTTTTAATTTAGCATTAGACAGGTCGACGCGCGAGTGACCGCAACCCACGTTATCTAGTCGCCGGCAGTCGAGTCAAGCCTTTTATCTTCGGTTAAACGCTACGGTAGGGCAATAGTGCCAGTCCATTATCGTCGTAATTTTAACTCGGTTAGTGCATTCCCTCGACGGAGCTGCGTCAGCCAGTAACACGTTTAGTATTTTAGTTGCGTTGCTTCGGTTCGGTTACTTTGAGAGTTTATACTGTTGTTTGTGGCCGCTGGCCAGTTCGGCGGCGCATCTTAATCGCTGCGTTAGTTCGATATTCGAATGGTTTTACTCAGTGTATAGACGCGATGTTTGCCATAATGTATTAGTGAGATGGTCGATACGTTCCAAATTGCAGAGTTGTCTCGGATGTAACAGCCAAACTGTCGGGTGTATGTTCGTATAGTGCGTTTAAACGTTTAAGTGATTGTCCCTCACGTTATAATTTAACATGTTCACAAACTAATATCGCTTATTTGTTAATGTTAACTCGTTAGTGATTATTTCAATTGACTGGAGTAAGATTAAGGTGATTACGTAATTGTTTAACTGACCCTCATTTAACGTTATTTCAATTTCCATTTTTTTACTGCTTGTATAGCTAAAGTAAGAGAAGGCACATTTTACGTGGTAATTGTACTGCCTTATCCTGTAAATAATTGTTTTTGTATACAGCTATTTATTAAAAGAATGTTAAACGAGAATTGATGAATATCATTTTTTCATTGTTTAATGATTGGTCATCAATAATAAATATACTACCGATAGTATATGGTATGCAAATATATTGTATTATTAAAAAGCATAACGAAATAATATTGAATTTCATATTACTGAGTCGTTTCATTTTTCCGCACACCTAAAATTAAGGTATTAAAAAATATGCACAATGATCACAAGCAGTCTCGACCAATTTCAGCGTGCTTGTTCGAGGCTTGTTCCCACCAGTTCCCCGTGGAACAACCGTTGGTCTAACCCCAACGGACTCGCTGTCACACCGTTTTGTCACACTGGTGTGACTACGAAGCATTTCTTTCTTCGTAGACACACTGTTTGGTGTGAATATTAGTAAGCTACCAAAACATGAGACTTGTTGTCACACTACTAGTGCGGAGAAATTAAATACCCTGTATGTGCATATTTTATAACAAGGATTGCAAACTGACTTACCTAATCGTCAACTCGCGAGTGTGAAACTCGTGAAGCATAGTTTACATTGGTCGAGTAGGCGGCGAGTCGAGTAGCGATGGAAAAAAAGCAGGCTAACTCGACCAATGTAAACGATAGGGCGAGTAAACTGGGCCGAGTACTGAGCGAGTCGAGTCGATTCGCCCGGTCGTACAATACCGATCACTCAATGCTTGCAGTATCACACACTAACTTTTTTTGTGTGACATTGTGTGCATCGAGCGATCGGTGAAATTAAGGTCATGCCCAGAGGGCTATCGAAAAAAATGGATATGAACATAGGCTTCATTTAACATTTGAAGACCATATTAGGTTAGGCCCAATTGCCCATGGACATATTATAGACTTTGTACAATTTACGGCAATCAGTGCAATTACGGCATTTTTTGTATAGCTCATACAATATTACTTGAAAATGATAGTAAAATGATCATTCGGGGATGATAAATTAAACTGCCCGTATAGAATGCCGTAATACGGTATTTTAGTTTTTTTTTTTATTTCTTTAAAATGTTTTTCGAAATATTAGCTACACAAAACAAGTTTTCATTTTGAATTATCTTGAATATTTTCAAAGATATAGGACTTCAAACTTTATAATTAGACAAGGACAGGACGCTATCTTAGTGACGTCGCGTCAGTGGGTTAGTAGCGTCATAGTCACGCCATAGATTTCGTTTTAGAAAGAGACAGCTATAGTCAAAATCAAACAGACTATAATTCTTTTATTATAAAACAGATTCAAATTATTTTTTCACATTTGGTATTCTTAATTGCAATATTTTTTAACGTCATCATTAAATATCTACATTTCAACAACAGTAAAATACCCTATTACACTGAATTTTATTTCGATAAATATGAACATTCTTGGCGCAACGCCTACATAAAATCGCGACGTAAGCATACGTCAATGAACTGCATTATTTCGTAAAAAATAAGTAAGGGTGTTATATGATATAACAACATTTCGTATAATACTCACAAAATATTCGTATTTTTGTTAGCAAAAAATGTAATCGGTTAGCTAAAAAAGCTAGTTGGGCAGCAACTTATGGTCAGCAAATATTACTAAATCGGTCCGCAATTTATATAATTAATTACTTCTCTATTGAGACTACTTATTAGTAACGTCTAACATTAAATTGTACGGTTCCGTACAGACTTCAAAATGTCCAATGAAACCCTTGCTCATATCCATATTTTAAGCCGGGAGCTCTCCAGCTTTACAAATGTTAAGGAAAGAAATTAATACAAAATGTCAACATTATAATCATTTATTTACATCATTATCTACGTAAATCTCACTTTACTAATTAAATAAATACTTAATACTTACTATTATTGTAAAGTTGTGACTAATTAAGCAAGCTATTTATCAATATTCATTATTTTTAAAAAATCGACAGAAAATTCAGTCTACTGTTGCATTTCATACTTTCAGGCATGATAAAATACTAGTTACTTCCAGAATAAAACAAGAAGAACTAGTATTGACTGAAGTCTAAAAAATGTTCATGTTATATTAGTTATATTTTGTACGCATACATACTGATAAATAATTAAATAAACATTAAAATTCGGAGTCTCAAACAAGAATAAAGATAAAAATGCAAATATTGTATTGAATCATGGATATAGTAGATTAAAATCGAAGTTAAATATTCTTACTTAAAATAATTATGCAACAAAATATTAATTTGTTCACTTGGCTCTCTAAGGTAACATTAGTATAGTAATTGAGCTAGTGTTAAGAGATCCTAGTGTTTTTTTTAATAATTGCACAAAAATAAAATCACTATCGTTTCGTTATAATTCCAATCATCAATGTACCTACGATTATACAGGCTGTTAGTTTGGTCAGTTAAAACCCCGAAACCACAGCTTGTACAGTCAGCGTCAAATAGATATAAGCGTCTAGAGTAGTCAAAAAGATCTGAAAAACATAAACGCAATTTGATGTAAGCAGTTCAAATCATCATATTGTTGTAAGCACGCAAGGTGTTCAAAATATCTAGGCACTCCTTGTTTCATATTTATATAGAAAGTTCAGTCAGAGTGTTCAAAAGTATCTAAGCAAACAAAGCTCTCAAAGTTATCTGTGCAATTGGTGCTGTACATTGTGCACAGATATTTTGACAGCTTTGTTTGCTTAGATAAGTTTGACTAGATTTTATATTATTTTTATGCATTCGCAATGCAGTTTTGTAAGTATAGGAAAAATGTGATAGTAAAAAACCACGAGCCCTATAAGTAGCTTTCAGGCGGGATTCGAACCCGCGCCTCCGGGAATCCGGCCCGATGCTCTGACCAACTAAGCTACCGAAAGGCTTACACGACTCGTCGAATTTTGCTATCACTTGTTACGCTGTAGGCCAGCGTTGCTTCATCAATGTGAGGAAACCCTCGCATCCGAAAGAAACATTTTTACAAATGTTTAACAATCGATTAAGATGAAACAGCCATATTGAGATTTAATATTATTTTTATGCATTCGTAATGCAATTTTGTAAGTATAGGAAAAATGTGATAGTAAAAAACCACGAGCCCTATAAGTAGCTTTCAGGCGGGATTCGAACCCGCGCCTCCGGGAATCCGGCCCGATGCTCTGACCAACTAAGCTACCGAAAGGCCCTTCGAAAGGCCGCCCTGTCTGAAAGTGGCGCCGCGTTGAATTTTTTTTAACATTGTAATTGGGTATTTGACTGTTGTGGAAATGTAGATATTTAATTATGACATTCAGAAATATATCATTATTGAATAACAAATGTGAAATAAGAAATTCAATCTGTATTATAACAAGCGAATTGTGAGCTACTTAATTGTAACTCTAACTATCTTTTTCTAAAACGAAATTTTCTATGGCGAGAGTATGCGCTAAGTGGCTTTCCCGCCTGAAAGCTACTTATAGGGCTCGTGGTTTTTTACTATCACATTTTTCCTATAATTTTGACTACTTTGACTGCTTATGTAAATATGAAACAATGAGTGCCTAGATATTTTGAACACCTTGCGTGCTTACAACATTATGGTGATTCGAACTGCTTAGATCAAATTGCGTTTATGTTTTTTAGATCTTTTTGACTACTCTAGACGCTTATATCAATTTGACGCTGACTGTACTCATAAAATTGAATAACTTTCCTCTAGAAACATGGGTCGAAATCTGAAAATACATTTTGGTCCCTTCATACAAAATCGATCAGCTGACTGTGCAGTTTGTATGGGAGACCTAAAATTTTTTTTCACGTTTCGACCCGTATTTCTTGGGGAAAGTTGTTCAATACTTATTATGAGTTTGGGCTTGCAACTGACCAAAATAATACCCTGTATAACTTTCATGCTAAAAATCATAAGGATGTGGACCCAGAAGTAGTCAAATGTCATTCAATTATTGTATAATGGTTCAGTAAGCTTAAATCACAGGTTCACTCGTAGATAATTACAGTCACCAGAGAAAATTATTGTTTGATCAATGAGAGGTATAATTTTCCTTTTAAATCTGAAGTGGCTTCTTAAGAGCCATTTAGCAATTAGAGCCATTTGGCAGTTGTCTCGCTCGCACAATGCAACATTTTCATAGATTGTGGAAAACACATTGTTTTTTAGAAAAGTGTTTCATTATGTCCCTACAACGCAATGTTACGGATATTTTGTATAAGTTATATTATTCATTCAATTGAGTATTGGTTAGAATTAGAAAGTCAATTTTCGAAAACTTTAAGCTCGTAGATCTAGTATTATTGCACTATTGACAATGTTGAAATATGTTTAATAATGTAGGTATAACTAATTGCGTTGTAAGGACATAATGAAACACTTCTAAAAAACACAATGTGTTTTAAACAATCTTTTAAAATGCTTATTGTGCGAGCGAGACAATTGCAAAGTGCGAAATGGCTCTTAATCCACACGGGCATCGAAACTTTACTAAGATCTGTTGTAAGTTCAAACAATAGTAAAATAGTGTGTGACGGGTGTCGCCTCGCTCGCGTCTTCGGTTTTCTGCACGTTGAACTGCTGCACTATTGTCGTCGTATCTACTTCCTGAAATAATACGGGTTATTGTAATGCGGTTCCAGTGGACTACATAACGTGAAATATGGTGAGACGCCAGCTGTCAAATGTATAGACATTGGCGGCTTGGCGTTGAAACCAAGCCGAGACGCCACGTGAGGTAGGGTAAGTTTTAATACAATTTGAGATGTTGTGACTGCCGTCGTTACCATGGCGTCCTACTGAAATAGAGCCGTGCGACATTGAGCCACTAGTCGCAGCCACTAAACGCGACTACTAATAGTGGCTCCGCGAATCCACTAGATGCGGACAGCAATCGCAGCCATTAGTGGCTTAGATGCCGACACCAGTCGCCGCCTCTTAGCCACTAGATACTTTTGGCTGAATTCCGGTCCTGTGGCCGAGTGTGCGAGCGATTGCGCCGATGCTATACAAAATGTATGAAAAAACTCGTACGCAGCTTGTGGTCGCGTTTAGTGGCTTAATGTGCGCCCGCTCTTAGTCTAAAGGCCGCTGTACACATTGGACCAAACCTTGGGCCACGTATTGGGCCCATATATTCGGCCAACGTGTAGATGGCTACTTGGTGGTATGTTGGTAGTTGGCGCCAACTTTGGCCACCACCAAGTAGCTCTCTACACGTTCGTTGGCTTTGCCCAATGTGTACAGCGAATGTGTAAACCGACAACGAGATAAGAAAATTTAATAAACTAACCTCTTCGACATCCTCGGTGTACCTGTTGATTTCTACGGGAATAGTCTGGCCGTCTTGTGTTACTATCTGGAAACAACATTTCATGAGTTTTATACAGGCTGTTTACTGCATCGTGTGTCAAATTGAAATGGTCGACTGAGGGGTTGTCTGCTACCCTTTCAGACCTCTTAGTATTTACTACCAAAAACATCGAAATTTATAAATTTATATAAAAAAAAGTACCTACTGATTATCGCAATTTGAAAATTTTATAGACTCCTTAGGCTAAAGCATTTAACTAGAAAAATGCCGTTAACCAATTCGATAGTTCATAATATACTAGCTAGACTACCCAAATGTTTCTATGATACCTTTAAACGGAGAAAAAAGGTTAATAATGATACGATCTTACGTCAAGAATGACAGGAACTACTCATAAATATACGCTCAAGTGGTCGTATATCGCTCGGCCATGTCTGTCACTCCAACTATGTACCTAGGTGTTATTGTTTGTCGAAGTATTTGAACAATGTAGGTGTGTGATGGTGTCTCATATTTATTTATGTTTATTTAAATGCATGGAAAGGACGTGGCGTTAACATCAACGGCGAATACATCTTACACTTGCGATTTCCGGACGACATCGTCATTGTGGCCGAAACGTTGCACGATCTTCAACACATGCTGAACGGCCTAGCTGATTCCTCTCAACGCATCGGTCTTCGGATGAACTTGGACAAAACCAAGGTATTGTTCAATGAACATATTATTCCGGAACCGATTGCAGTAGGAGGTTGTACTCTCGAAGTTGTCTCGGAGTATGTATGCCTCGGGCAAATTATGACTTAGGGTACAGTTGGGCCGTGGGCCGCGGCCCGATTTGTTATCATGTCGATAGGTGGTGGACAAATGGGCCGAGCAAGCGGCCGAAATGCATACTTAAAAATATTTTAGGGTAAATTCGGCCGCAGGCTGTTACTGTACTTAGTACTTATTAGTACATTTTTTCTATACTTATAGTTTTTAGTTCCATCGTACCTAAGTATTATATACTTAGGTAGGTACTTATACGATTTTTTTTTCTTGTGTGTGTGTGAGTCTGTGAGTACCAAACAATGTTATTCTATTCTTATAAAAAAAAATATGTTAAATAATATAAACGATAGAAAAGTCTGTGTTGGTTGCCGTTTTTTGTAAATAACATGACTAACCCAAAAGCAGGAGTGTAATGTGTTTAGGGTTAATGTATGTATGTGTTGTGTGTATGTATGTGAGTTTCTTTATTCTAACATAACTTTTGAATGTCTTAACGGATTTTAATGTTTGAGGTATCATTAGAAACGTTATGTCATCCGGAGTGGCACCGGCTATAATTACGACGTGTCGCGCCGTAAAAAAGTAAATGAATATTCAATTATAGCAATATGGGTATCAAATGAAAGGCCTTGAAGAGTACATTTCAACAATATATAATTTGTGTACATAATCACTAAAAGTAATAAAATTAAAATTTATAATTTAAAAATTAAAAAACCAGACTGCCAAAATCGTCCTAAAAAGTATAAAACAAGTTCTCATTGCAGTCGGGGTACCATGCTGTGGAATACCTAAATTTAAAAGGTCCCCCGACTGCAATGAGAACTTGTAAAAAACAAGTTCTTTTACATTACTTGTTAGGTTGATTTTGGCAACGTTTTTTTTTTATTTTAAATTATAAATTTTTTATGATTTTTTAAATTATTTTTATGCATTCACAATGCAATTCTGTAAGTATAGGAAAAATGTGACTTTAACTCTTGGCGTGCCTGGTGGGTAAAAATCACGCGGCGTGCGTGCCCGGTGGGTCTGTCAGACCCATTATATAAAAATATGTTTGTAATAAAAGATAGATTGTTAGGAGATTTTTATTTATATTTATTGGTTTATTCAATCATGTTTTATATAAAATTTAATAAAAAAACTAATGTCAGTAAATTTTCAGTCCATAAAAATAAAACAAACAGACCTCTTACAAAAGCAGGTCCTTATCAATACAATCTAATCTTACATTTTAGTATAAAATTATAAGACCCGTATGCATTTTGCGCACGTGTTGATCACACGGGAGTGGGCGCCGGACTGCGGGAGTGGCACCAAAATGACCTTGAGTTCGTAATGCGCAGCTACTCAAGCACAGGAAATGCTAAGTTTGGAATTTGCTGCAACAGTGGGTCTGTCAGACCCTACCAGGCATGCCAAGGGTTAAACTTATGGGGCTCGTGGTTTTTCAATATCACATTTTTCCTATATTAATTTTTATTTTATTACTTTTAGTGATTATGTATACAAATTATATATTTTTGAAATGTAATCGTCAAGGCCTTTCGAAGCAAAGAGAAAAAAAAAATTTTTTTCTTCGATTATACGACAACACGACGACACGTCATATTGCCGGTGTCACTCGGGATGACATAACGTTTCTAATGATACCTCAAACATTTTAATTTTAACATTTGAATGCCTTTATGGATTTTAATCCATAAAGGCATTCAAAAGTTATGGTGGAATAAAGAAACTCACATACATACACACAGCACATAGGTACATACATTAACCCTAAACACAGTCATTACACTCCTGCTTTTGGGCAGTCGTGTAAGTCATGTAATTTACAAAAAATTATATCGTTTATATTATTTAACATTAATTTTTTTTATTTAGAGGAGAATAGAATAACATTGTTTGGTACTCACAGATTCACACATACATACAGAAAAAGAAAAAAAAAATCTTATAAGTATCTACCTAAGTATTTAATATACTTACCTAATTATTTAATACTTAGGTAGGTACGATGGAACTAAAAAGTATATACAAAAAATGTACTAATAAATACTAAGTACAGTAACAGCCTGCGGCCGAATTTACCATAAAATATTTTTAAGTATGCATTTCGGCCGCTTGCTCGGCCCATTTGTCCACCACCTATCGACATGATAACAAATTGGGCCGCGGCCCACGGCCCAACTGTACCCTAAGTCCAAATTATTGGGTTGGGTAGAAACAACTTTGAGAAGGAAGCCAACAGATTAACTCAGCTAGGCTGGGCAGCGTATGGGAAGATTCGTCGGGTCTTTACGTCGCCTATTCCACAAAGTCTAGAGACGAAAGTCTTCAACCAGTGCGTCCTACCTGTTATGACATACGGAGCTGAAACGTGGACACTCACGGCAGGGCAGGGCTGGTTCACAAATTCAAGGTCGCTCAGCGAGCTATGGAAAGGGCTATGCTCGGAGTTTCTCTGAAGGATCGAATCCGGAACGTGGTAATCCGACAGAGAACCAAAGTAATCGACATAGCCCACCGGATTAGCAAACTGAAGTGGCAGTGGGCCGGCCATATAAGCCGCAGAACCGATAACCGCTGGGGTAAACGAGTTCTAGAGTGGAGACCGCGAATCGGCAAACGTAGTGTAGGACGCCCTCAGACTAGGTGGAGCGATGATCTTGGCAAGAGCTGGATGAGAGCAGCCACTGATCGTGCTCGATGGCGTACTTGGAGAGGCCTATGTCCAGCAGTGGACGTTAATAGCCTGATGATGATGATGATGAAATGCATGGTGGTTTACCTGTAAAGACTTGCCGTCGGCCAGCGTGATGGCGAGCTGCGTGCCATCCTCCATCGTGAAGTGCAACGGGTTGCCCTCTTCGTCGGTCACCTGCAATATCGATACAATATATAATAGGGTATTTTACTGTTGTTGAAATGTAGATATTTAATGATGACGTTAAAAAATATTGCAATTAAGAATACCAAATGTGAAAAAATAATTTGAATCTGTTTTATAATAAAAGAATTATTGTCTGTTTGATTTTGACTATAGCTGTCTCTTTCTAAAACGAAATCTTCTATGGCGTGACTATGACGCTACTAACCCACTGACGTCACTAGGATAGCGTCTTGTCCTTGTCTAATTATAAAGTTTGAAGTCCTATATCTTTGAAAATATTCAAGATAATTCAAAATGAAAACTTGTTTTGTGTAGCTAATATTTCGAAAAACATTTTAAAGAAATAAAAAAAAAACAGTAAAATACCGTATTGTTATAATTTAACCGCCTCTGTGGTCTAGTGGTTCAGACCACCGATTTCAGACCCAGAGGTCCCTGGTTCGATTGCCAGTGGGGGTACTTATTGTATTCGGTTTGGTTGGTGGTAGGACTTGTTCTTAGTCCGCCTGGCTAGCTACCACCATCTTATCTAAGTCTGACGCCATAACAACGATGTTTTCAGCATTGTTGTGTTCCGACACAGATTACTAAATATTTACTATGTAACAGATAGTTCACTCCGCTAAGTCATTTAAATAAATAGCAATTCTAACTATAACGCAATAAAGTAGAATTCAGCTTGTACGGCGCAGGCAAATTACGAACGGCCACTCGTTGTCGTTGCATCTCTTTCTATCGCATATATTCTAGCTCTTTTGCGGACCTAATTTCTATGGATTTACAACGCCGGCGTTGCCGCCGCGTTTTCGAGCCGACACGGGGAGTGAAATAGGCCTGGTTCCAACAGTTAGAGATAAGGCCAGTTCCTCAGTGGTTGAGGATTTTGGGAGTAGCGCGCTTACATCTTCAGCCTTATCATCACTTTACATCAAAGTCATAATCGTGTATCAATCGTGTTTCGATTGTAGTTGAATTGTAGTGCTTTTTTACACACTAGTTACAAGAAATATGTACTTTTTTCACAATACTACTGATGGTCACACCACACACTACATTCACATCACATCATACTGTCATAATTCTTGTAACTTGTGTGTAAAACACACTACAATTGAAACACGATTATGATTAAACGTTAGCAGACTTGGCCTCCTGGTGTGATGAAGGAGAGGTGGTACCCCGATGGGGATTAAAAAGAAATCAAACCGGCAAGTGTTGTTCCGCGGGCGGGGAGGGCGGCCGCAGCTGCTGCAGTAGCGCGTCTCCTAGTGTAGTCAATGAAGCTAGTTGACCCCCACAGTAATTCCTCAGTCACAAAAAACTTTACAGCATGATAAAGTATCAGTAAATTAAAAGTATGATATAAATTTCCAAAAAATAATAATAATAGAAGGTTAGGTATTTTTTAATGAAAGTCTTATTTCATTGATAGCTTTTTTAGGAAAAATGCTCCGTCTAAACTTTCTTCACCGGATATATTCATATAACGTATAAAAACAATAACATGAAAAATCCAAAAAAATATCCCAGCAGAAACACCAAATTTTAATAAAACAATTGGGTGACTTGAACTGAAAAATGATTCTGTCGAACTTTTTAACGGAATTATACCATTTTGCCAAGCATACTCATGCTTGAAAAAAGTTTTGGATTTTTATCAAGTATCAAATACTAGTATAAATAACTCATTAGGTAAAATAAATTTGGACTGAGAAATTACTCGGTTCAATATATATAACAGATTTGTATATTTTGGTATAAATACCTAACTTCCGTGTGAGTTTTTTTTTGGATAATCATTTAAAAGTTTATGGCTCATGCTATTTTATAACCCAGCAAAGTTTCATCGACTGACGAATTAGTGTATGGGTCTCCATACAAAGAATCTGTTCATTGCCTACACTATCCGTACAGCCCCCCCGGAGAGTGTGTCACTACCCGGCAAGTGGCCGTCCGTGTGTAGTTTCTACGGGCAATAAGCTCGCCGTGCTTCATCGTGCTACTTACTTCCACGCCGAGTACCTACCTACTCCGTGCCGCCCACCATCTGCTCCTGCGCACCTAACCGCCAGGAACCTGCTAGTCCTAAAGTTAAATCCCTCTGCTGATTTCCTAGCGAGAGAACCCCCCCCCCCCCTCCCTATATCTTATATTTTGTAAAACCGAATTATACAATTAATTTCATATACCTACTATCTTTTATTGGCTACCAAGTGTGGCACTAACCGGCAAGTGTTGGTTCGCGGGCGGGGAGGGCGGCCGCAGCTGCTGCAGTATCGCGTCCCCGTACAGCGCGCCCCCGGACACCTGCAGCCCCGCCGCCTGACAATCACAATGATTTATTTTAATTTTTAGTCTTTTGCATTCACAATGCAATTTTTATTACAGAAAAATGGAAAATGAAGTATTTAGAAAAAATCGACCCGTCTCACAACTAGCTCCGATGGGACTCGAACCCACGACCTTTAGCTTTCCGGGCGACTGCTCTAAGTAGTAGTAGGTAGTAATATCTCCACATTGATGAAATTAACGCTGACTATACAGCGCGTAAGAAGTATTGGATAAATTCGACGCTTCTCGTAACGACTCTGTAGCTCAGTGGTTAGAACAGTCGCCCGGAAAGCGAAAGGTCGTGGGTTCGAGTCCCATCGGAGCTAATTGTGAGACGGGTCGATTTTTTCTAAATACTTCATTTTCTATTTCTCAATCAGAATGATTACGTTCATCACACATGTCCCAATGTTCAAGACATAGAGTAAACTGCCCTAATAAGAGCCAACGCGCACTTGTGATTTTTAATAGGGCGATAATTTGATCGTTCTCGAATTCAGGGACCGTACTCTGAAACGCTAATCCGAAATTCGGTTAGCCCCGCCCCTTTCACTCGATTCTATCCCGACTAGAGAGTGAGAGGGAAGGGTATACCGAAGTTTCGGGTTTTGCGTTTCAGAGTAGGCCCTCTGTATAGAGTTATATGGCAATGCACGCACTGACGATTAAACTATCGACCGATCAAACTATCGAAAATGACTGGCCGATAGTTGTACGATTAAACTATCGGACAACCTGTCGGTCGGACGATAATGTGCATGAAGGACTATGTGAGCGCGCGCACTGCATTCAACTAAACTATCGCCCAACTATCGGTAGACTGCGCATTCAGTATCGAACTATCGAAAATGACTGGCCAATAGTTGTACAACTATCGGACCCCTCTGGCCACGTGGTCCTACTACCTTTGTCCTACCGATCGGACCACATGAACTTTTTTTTCCGGTTGGTTCGATCAACTAATCGGACTATAGAAACTGTCGTTTTCTTAGACCACGTAGTCCCACCAATCGGATCACGTGAAATTTTGATGTCCTGTTGGTTCGATTAACTAATCGGACTATAGAAACTGACGTTTTCTTAGACCACGTAGTCCCGCCAATCGGATCACGCGTTCTAGACATGAGAATTTTGAGATATTGACATTTTTATAAAATTAATGTTTTTAAAAATTAATAATGCTTTATAAAGCATTTTGCTTTACAAAATTATGACAATCGAAAATATGAATTTTGATGATTATGCTTTTTAAATCGTGCTTTTGTTTTCTTACGATTTTTTTTGTGAAATGGAACGTTATTGACGTAAGTGCAAATATGTCACCCACCTGCCATAGATAACTAAACACTGTTAAATTAGGTTTCAGTAGGTTTAGGTTATTCAATTTTCTTTTGAATTCAGGTGCAAAACTGAGTATAAATAATTAGCTTTTATGAAACAATTTTTTTTTCTCAAAAACTATGCTTCTCCGCGCTCCCCTCCCCACCACGCCTCTAAAATTTCAGAAAGATTCGAGGTGTTGCTACTTCTAAAGTGCTTCCGAATGACGTCACTAATTAATTTTATATTAATAATTTTCGATAATAAAGTAAAAAACTATAAATTTATTCCTTTTCATTTGCTTCTACATATTTAGCCGAGGGGCTGCGGCTATACTTAGGATTAGCCGGCTAAAGATAGGTGTAACTAACATTAGCCGCTCGTCAAACATAAACTAAGTTTAGCCGGCCAATCTTAAGTTTATGTTTACACCCATCTTTTAGCCGTAACGGATATACAAATTGAGCACCAATAAAAATTTGTTCATGTGGTCCGATCGGTAGGACGAAGCGGAATTACAATTCCTTGTGATCCGATTAATCGAACCAACCGGAAAAAAAAGTTCATGTGGTCCGATCGGTAGGACGAAGCGGAATTACAATTCCTTGTAATCCGATTAATCGAACCAACCGGAAAAAAAGTTCATGTGGTCCGATCGGTAGGACAAAGGCAGTAGGACTACGTGGCCAGAGGGTATCGGACAACTATCGGCCTGTGCATGAAGGACTATGTGAGCGCACGCCCGGATTCAACTAAACTATCGACCAACTATCGGTCGACTAAAAATCACAAACGCGCTCAGGCTCTCAAAACCAAACTATCGGCCAACAGTTTGATCACGATCGTCTTACGATTCCGACTAAACTATCGCCCGATTAAAAATCGCAAGTGCGCTTTGGCTCTAAAGAAACGGACTGTTATTATACATGGTTATTTTGAAACCACTGGCCAAATTTTTAAGTTCGACTCAGAATCGGTTATTGAACAACTTTCTCCTAGAAACATGGGTCGAAATATGTTTTTTTTTTCGACTTTTCATACAAATCTAATCATACTAATCACGTGATGGATTTAGTATGAGAAATCCAAACACTTTTGCCGTATTTCGACCCATGTTTCTAGTAGAAAGTTATTCACTTAACAATTCGAAGTCGATCTTAAAAATTTGCCTATTGTTTTAAAATAACCCTGTACCTATGTCAATATATAATTAATAGTGACATTCAAAACATCATTGGAGAACAACAAAAGTGGATGTATGGTTTTTACACTCTTTTTAGTGATATTTGATAATGTGAAAGATAAATGTAACTATTTGATAAATGTAAAAAACAGATATATCGATATAAAAACGTCTTAAAATTAAAATGATATGAAAGTGAGCGACAGCTATGATATTCGAACACGTACTGAGTTGATTAATGACTGACATGTGGCGTAAAAATGCTGATGTGACAACTGTAAGCGGCGCTTGCCCGTACAGTGAAAAAAAATGTTGATTAATAAGCAAGTAATGAGCTGTGTCTCTTTCAAAAACTAAATTTTATATGGCGCTAGACACATCTGCCGGCCTAGCATGAGCGGCTTTTATCACGCGATATAATATGATACGGCATGCCGTCTTGCTTACACCTTAGTGGGGTAAGCAAGACAACTTGCCGTACCTTATCATATTGCGCGATTAAAGCCGCTTATGCTAGGCCGGCTGACGTCACATGTGTCTAACGCTGTCCTTGTCTAAAAAGGAAGTTCAATGAGCTATATCTCTGAAAATAATATGTCAAATATTAGAAAATAAATAGCTACCTGTGTTGTGTTTCTGATGTTTCTGAAACCTTTCAAATTAATAAAAAAAACAATCCGGTCCTTTATTGTTGACATATGTCCTATTATTGGCCTAAGTTTAGCTCAATAACAAGTAGGGAAAAAATGACTCAAGTACAGTATCTGATATCAGTACATTGTGCAAAATTTGCACTTAGATTTGCCATCTGAGCTTAACTTTAGGGTGCCAATAAAAGGACGAGTACCAATAATTAGGGCAGTTTAACCTACCATATTAGTTCCGAAAAGGAAAAAAATCTTAATAAAAAAAAATATAAGCGACTACTGTCGAGTTTCAATAGAAATATTAACTTGAGTTTAGATCTTGGCATATAACTTGACCAAAACCATAGACAAAAAAACCTGCAATATTTAGTAAGTATTTACTTACAAAAGTTTTTTCTTTTTGCAAAACCTTTAAGTAATATTGTGAGCGAAATGGCGATTCCACTGACATTACTTTAATATTACAACAGTAAATAGGCTAGTCTCGACTAAATACAAGATGTATCACAAGAAAAAGTCACTCATTAATACAAGTTACAATAATAATTTATGCTATAACATTTTTTTTTACTTTTCAATAATGATTATTTAAGTCTCATATCGAAACATTAATTGTTTATTATATACAATAGGTATTATTGTTGATCGAAGATATACAAGCAAACTTTTGTGTATAGAAAATAGGTAGTTAAAAGCATGACTTAATATTTTTTATACAGGGTGTTAGGGGCACCGTTGCAAAAACTTTAACCATGGCTTCAGACCATCATGCTGAACAACGTACAACAAGAATTTTAGTCGGATAAAAAAAATACTTTTCATACAAATTGTTCGGAAAAGATCGACGTTTCTGAACGCAACTCTAATGTCACGTCAAATTGACATTAGCTGTCACTTGAAGTTGACAGTGACACTTGATTGAAATTCTTGTACAAGATGTCGGAATAATTTTGCTGAATTTGTTAAAAATCGCTCGCGTTGAATGTGCCTGGCATATCGAGTTTGAATAAAATCTTAAATTATCTATGTGATCCCGTTTTGTACGACCAAGGTTTTGATGCCATCCATCGGGCTGGTCGCGGAGTTTTTGAAAGAAAGATAATTGTCCACCACGCGCTTTTTGTCGGGACTGTAAATCGTAATAAAAGAGGCTCCCCCGCGTGTGTTATCGTGTAGTGCTGAAGCGCCCAGTGTCTTGGGACCGCTGTGTTGTATGTGTTGTGAGTAGGGTGACGAGTTGGTAAGGTCTGCAGATGAAGAAGATTTACCAGGGGGCGCGCCCTCTGTCTCCACTGCCCAGGACCACAGACAGTATGTAAAATTCACCTTACTTCACAATATAAATTAAGCGCTGTGTATCGCAGTCCAATTGTTCAGTTACATCCCGGCTGAAACCTAGTTTTTTGTCCGGAGTCTATCTTAGTAATACCAGCTTCCACTGCGCTAGCTGATTCCGCGGTTTAGCAGGGGTGTACTGAACATTTCTTGGTAGCCAAGAGCGTAGCTTGAAGGCCTGAGAGGCCCACGCCAAAACTTTGTATTAATCAGTGCCGTGTTGATGACCATCTGGTCCGGACTAGATTAATTTGTACTTGTAAATGGTAATTAACTTGCATTTGAAAAGTAAAGGGCATTCCTTTGTTATTGGTTCCATGTCTTGTAATTAATGTATTGAAGTCATGTATTGAAGTTCCAAATTGTAAACAGATGCCTTTCTTTGCTCATAATAATTATTATTCAGTTTTGTTAGCAAATTTGAGTTGTGAATATTGACAAGTTTGTTGCTAAAATAATAGCTAATAAAAGGTTAGCTAATAAGTTTGCACTCAATACTTAGTGAAACTTAAATGATTTGGGACATTGTTTACACATTGAAACTCATTGAAACTTGTGCTTTGAAATAATTAAAATTAATTTGTTGTATGTTAATATCCAAGTGAATTTCAATAGTCAGTGATTTTGAGTGAATTTCAATAGTCAGTGAGTTTTGTTGTTTTCTGATAACCTCCAGATATTTAAGAGTTTGTGTCATTATAAATACTTTGTTGTTGTAATATTGGAATCTTGTGGTTAGTAATAACCTCCAAATATTGGAGATTTTGTGTTATAGTGAATATTTTGAATTTGTTGGTTTTGTTGATAAATTTGTGACGTTACAATGACGGCCTCCTCTGCTAAAGCCAAAATACGTTCTGAGTTACGGTGGTTAGCGTCTGCAGTCGCATTGTTGGATCGACCTGATAGGACGGAGGCCTTGTTGAACAGATACGTAGATCTGCCCATACGTTTGGCTGTTGTTGATGAGCAGTATGCCTTATTTTTGGAAAGGACTGTTGAGGCCGATGTGGAAATGCGACAAGAAGTCGATTTGGATGTGGACCAGTGTTATGATTTTGCGGACAGAATTATCCAGGTGGCTCGACCTTTGCAAGTGGCAAGAGAGAATGAACCGAACCCGTCCCCGGTCACATCTAAGAGTATGCCCCCTCTCTTTGCTAGATTGGCCCCCTTAGACTTAAGGCGTTTTGCTGGTCGTCTAGAGGACTGGGAGGGCTTTATTAATATTTTTGATAGTCTGGTACATGCCCGGGATGATTTGACCCAGGGCCAAAAGTTGGCTTATTTGTTATCCGTCTTGGAGGGGGAGGCCCTTGAATCGGTGCAACATTTGGCCCCCTCGGATGAAAACTACCCTATTGCTAGGGATTTGATTGCCCGTCGGTACCAGAACGTACGACGTCTGGCGGACAACCATGTTGCCGCCATTATGAATTTACCCCGCGTTGCCAGCGTGATGCACTTGAGAGTGGCTTTGTTGAATCCGCTGTTGGTGGCATACAACGCATTAAAAAACTTAAAACTCCCAGTGGAGCAGTGGTCGTTTTTGTTACTGCACATTGTCCTGGGAAAGTTGCCGGACTCTGTTAAGGTCCGTTTTGAGCAGCAGTATGGTGGGGATAGTGCGACTTATCTGCCACCCTTCTCGGACCTCTTGACGTTCCTGGAAGGAGAAAGTAGACTGGCAGATAATTCCTCTCTGGCCGGTCCTATGGGACCCGAACGACCTGTGCCACAGAGTAGGTCCCCCACCGGACCCCCCCGTAGGGGGCGTATGGCCCCTCGCGCGCCCGGCCGCTATGCCGCCGTCCAGGAGACCGCCCGCTGCTTGTACTGTCGGGAACCGGGTCACAGCACGACCCGTTGTGATAAGTTCCTCGACCAGCGCGTCCAAGGCCGTCGAGCGATCGCGCGACAACGGACATGGTGCTACTCGTGCTTGGGCCTGCACATGCAGCGCGAATGTACCCAAGCGCACCCATGCCGCTTTTGTAAGGGCAACCACCATCCCCTCCTCTGCATGAACAGCCCAGAGGGCGGCGGAGCGCCGCAGCGCGTCGCTGCAGGATCACCGCGTATGGGTGGGGGTCTCGGACCCCCCGCGGTGTTTGCATCCCGCAGCAGTTCTAGTGGCCACCAGAGTGGCCCCAGACGCTCTCCGCCACGTTTGGACCCTCAAACGGGCGGGGGTCCCAGGGACCCCCCCATGGGAAACCGATCCCCAAGGATGGGGATGAGTTATGCGGGCGTTGCCGGAGGTCGTAGAGGCCCCCCGCGACGTTTTGAGCCTCGCACGGGCGGGGGTCCCACGGACCCCCCCATGGGAAATCGGTCCCCAACTAGGGGGTTCGATTTTGCGAGCGTTGCGGGAGGTCGTAGAAGCCCCCCGCAACGTGTTGAGCCTCGCACAGCCGGGGGTCCCCGGGACCCCCCCTCTGAAAATCGGTCACCGTGCCCCCGCGACTATGGGGCGACGTACACGGTGGATGATAGGCACCGATTCTCGCCGCCGCTCGCCGAATACCCGCGTTTGGAGCGGCGCCCGCCCCGTCTTCAAGGGGCCGGGAGATATAACCCGCCTGATACCGGGCGATTTGGACGTAGGCAGTATGTGGGAGACTGGGACCCACTGGATCGCTATGAGCGACCCCCTTACCATGGGGGGACGTCTGGGGACCCCACATACTAGCAATCAACGTGTTTACGGTCGATTGTAGCCACCCCTCCAGAGACCGTTTTGTTGCCCACGGCCTCTGTGCTTGTCAGGGGATTGAATGGCGACCTTGTGGAAGTTCGCGCCTTGTTGGATTCCGGTGCTCAGGGGTGTGTGGTGTCATCTTGGTTAGTTAGGCGGTTGGGCCTCAAGGTGCACCCCCACACGGAAGGCGTGAGAGGTGTTGGCGATGTGAAAGTCCCCGGGTTGTTAGGGCATGTTGACTTCACATTTACATCACGTAATAAGTCCACGCCAGGCATTAAGACCTCGGCGATTGTGTTGGACACAGTTGTTGGCCGTCAACCTTCAGTTGACTTGGGACCGAGTATGTTGTCTTTGGTGTCTGATTCCCCACTCGCCGATCCAAATTTCTTCCGCCCAGGCCCGATTGATGCTCTCCTTGGAGCCGATGTCCTGGGGCGAGTTTTGTTGACGGGGAAGCGAGTTCTGCAGCCAGATGGCTTGGTAGCTCTGCAGACGACACTCGGTACAGTTGTGATGGGCCCTGCTCGCCGCGTTTTGGATTCCCTTGATGAGGATCGCGGTCTTGTTTTTAATGTGTCTCTCTCCGAAGTGGTGCAGAAGTTTTGGGAGGTTGAGGAACCTCCACCAGCCCCGCGGGTAGACCCAGTAGCGGATGAATGCGAGTTGTATTACCAGAATAACACTGGTCGCCTCCGCTCTGGTCGTTTGATCACCCGTCTCCCCTTTCGTGCCGGCCGACCTCCTCTGGGCGAATCCCGACCGCTAGCGGAACGTAGGCTAGTGGCGATGGAGCGTCGCATGAGCAAGGATCCGGTCTTCCGCCAGAAGTATGTTGAATTCATGCGGGAGTATGAGGAGTTAGGGCACATGTCCGTGAGCGATTTGGATTGGCGCTCCGTTGAGCACTTCTTTTTGCCGCACCACGCCGTTTTGAAATCCGGAAAGATTCGGGTGGTCTTTGGCGGTTCGGCTCCCACCTCTACTGGAGCGTCCTTGAACCAGTGTCTGCATGTAGGTCCCAAGCTGCACACGGAGATCTCAGACATTTTGACCAACTTCCGGCGGCACCAAATTGTATTTATGACTGACATCCGGATGATGTTCAGACAAACGGTCATCCATCCAGAGGATAGGAGGTACCAATTGATTTTGTGGAGAGAGAGTCCTAGGGACCCCTTGTTGATTTATGAATTGAATACGAATACGTACGGTTTGGCTTCGAGCCCGTTTGTTGCGATTCGTTCTTTGTTGGAGTTGGCCGAGAAGGAGCGCTTGAGATACCCTCGCGCCTCCGCCATTTTGGCCAGTGACGTCTATGTGGATGACATTTGCACGGGCGCCTCATCTGTCTCAGAGGCGATTGTCCTGAGAGACGAACTCACCGCCCTTTTGAAGTCGGGAGGTTACGAGTTGAGGAAATGGATATCCAACTCGCCTGATGTACTGGTAGGTTTGCCCGAAGAGCACCAGCAGGACCCCCACCTATTCGAAAATGTTGATAATCCCCATGTGGTGACCGTCCTTGGCGTACAGTACAAACCGGTCTCTGACACTTTCACGTATTGTGTGGATTTACGACCACCGAAAGTCTGGACCAAGCGTTTAGTATTGTCTACTGTCGCACGTACCTTTGACCCCAATGGGTGGATTTGCCCCGTGCTGTTTATGGCCAAGTGTTTCTTGCAACGGTTATGGGCTTCGGGTGTGTCGTGGGATGAACCCCTCTCGGACGAGTTACTCCGAGATTGGTCGAGCTTCGTTTCATCCCTCCCCGAGATTAATGAAGAGCATTTGCCGAGGCTATTCCTCCCTTCTGAAAATTGTAAAGTTACTCTTCACGGCTTTTCCGATGCCTCCGAACGTGGATTTGCTGCGGCTGTGTACCTCCGCACCGTTACTGTTGACGGAGTTGTTGCTGTGCATCTGGTGATAGCGAAAAGCAAAGTCGCTCCCCTTCGGACTCGTCATACGATCCCGAGGTTGGAATTGTGTGGAGCTGCCCTCCTAATGCGTTTGTTGAACCACGTATGGCTCACATTAGGTCGATCTATTAAGATACAAGAGGTTTATGCTTGGACGGACAGTCAGGTCGTCCTTTGTTGGTTGAAGGCTCCGGCGCACACCTTGGACGTGTTTGTGGCCAATCGAGTGTCGCAGATTTGTAATTCCGACATCGAGTTGATTTGGAGACACGTGCCGGGAACCATGAATCCCGCAGATTGTGCGTCTAGGGGTTGTGCAGCCCCAACCCTAATTAACCACCCCCTCTGGTGGGGCCCACAGTGGTTGATGCGGCCTGAGTCGGAGTGGCCGCCCTCTCCAGCGTTGTCGAACGTAGCCGTTCCTGATATGCGGGCATGCGTCCTGGAGACTAACCCCGCCGGGGAAAAGGATTTGTTGTTGGATCGGTACAGCTCCTTACAGAAGCTGCTTGGTGTTACCGCTTGGATCAGACGTTTTGTGTACAATTGCAGAAACCCACGCGCGAGGCGTGATTCGTCGGTTCTCACTCCGGACGAGCGTAGGGACGCGCTCTTGTTTTGGGTCCGGAGAGTACAAGCTGATAGTTTTGAGTCCGAGATTGAAATTTTGCGTTTAGGCCGTCGCAAGTTGAAGGGCGCGGTATCGCGATTAAATCCCTTCCTGGACGAGAGTGGGCTTTTGCGAGTCGGCGGAAGACTTCGAAATGCGAACCTGCCGTATGGAGCTCGTCACCCCCTTTTGTTACCTAAAGCCGGACATTTGACTCAACTGATAATAACAGATCGCCATGTGAATGCACAACATGCTGGCTGTAATGCTTTGTTGGCCATTTTGCAGCGTGAATTTTGGATTTTGTCTGCTCGCCGAGCCATTCGCACTGTGGTTTTCCGTTGCCTGCCTTGTTATCGATTGAAGGCCGCGACCATGCAGCCCCAGATGGGTGATTTGCCTGCTGATCGCGTCACGGAATGTAGAGCTTTTGCCGGAGTCGCCACCGACTTCGCCGGTCCCTTTACTGTAAAGGCTTCGAGACTGCGTAATGCTAAAACCTATAAGGCGTACTTGTGCGTGTTTGTGTGTTTGTCCACCAAGGCTGTCCATTTGGAAATTGTCTCGGAATTGTCTACCGAAGCCTTTGTCGCCGCCTTGAGCAGATTTGTTTCCCGTAGAGGACTGCCGTCATTGATACGTTCCGATTGTGGTACTAATTATAAGGGAACGTGTAATTATCTTAAGGAAGTAGTTAAGTTTTTTGTTGACAATAAAATAGACATAAGTAAGGTAAGGTCTGCAGATGAAGAAGATTTACCAGGGGGCGCGCCCTCTGTCTCCACTGCCCAGGACCACAGACAGTATGTAAAATTCACCTTACTTCACAATATAAATTAAGCGCTGTGTATCGCAGTCCAATTGTTCAGTTACATCCCGGCTGAAACCTAGTTCTTTGTCCGGAGTCTATATTAGTAACACCAGCTTCCACTGCGCTAGCTGACTCCGCGGTATAGGCAGGGGTGTACTGAACACAAATTTAGCAACTAATCGGGATATTTTGTATGGAGAGTCGAACTATTTTTACGTTACCTGTTCGGGACCCAGTATGGTGTAGGCGGGCGTGTCGTCATCCACATCGTAGGCCACATAAATGATCCGCTCTTCCTCGTCGGAGTCCGCCCCTGCGCTGGAGGCGACGGTCTCCTGGGCGAGAGTCCCCTGGGAGACAATCCCCTGGGCGACAGTCCCCTGGGCGACGGTCCCCTGGGCGACAATCCCCTGGGCGACGGTCCCCTGGGCGAGCGGGCCGGGGGCGATGGTGGCGACCCCACGCTCCACCATCTGATCCTTGACAAGCAGGCTGATCTGCTTGTGCACTTGCTGTCAATGTTACAACTGAATATAGTACGTACAAACAATGAAATAACTTAATTTTATGGAATAATTTTAATTTAAGAGTTTGGTAACAGAAACTTCGTTTTAAGATTATAAAGTTCCCGTCCATGGTTCCGATTAAATTTCAGATTAGATACGCAAGACTTAAATCAAGAGTACGGGACTTTACGCACAAGGATATAAGAAGCAAAATAGCAGAGTTTCGGAGCGAAAAGTCCGTTTGGCGATTCATACTGCGAACCAATTGGGTGTTTGACTGTTGTTGAAATGTAGATATTTAATTATGACATTCAGAAATAAACATTATTGAATAACAAATGTGAAAAAAGAAATTCAATATGTATTATAATAAGCGAATTATGAGCTACTTAATTGTGACTCTAGCTATCTCTTTCTAAAACGAAATTTTCTATGGCGAGAGTATGGCGCTATAGAAATGTGACGTCACGTTTCTATAGCGCTCTTCTTGTCTAATTTGAAAGTTTGATGCTCTATATCATAAATTAATTTTGAATGAAATGTATCTGCAAATTGTTAGTATATTATCCAAAGGCGCGGAAGTAAGTTATTTAAATAATAAAAATACACCTAAACGCAAACGCAATAGTTATGTACCTGGCTGGAATAAATATGTGAGTAGTGCTCATAGGGAGGCTCGGCTATATTTTCAGATATGGCTTTTATATGGAAAACCTAGATCCGGATATATATATGACAATATGTGCGAGAGTCGAAAAATATTTAAATCAAAATTAAAATACTGTCAAAATAATAGTATTCAAATCAAAATGGATAACATTGCTAAACATCACGCGGATAAAAATTTCAGCAAGTTTTGGAAATCCACAAATAAATTTAATTTAAAGCCGAGTGTTCCAGTGAGTGTGGGTGATGCTAATGAGCCGCGCGACATCGCATGCCTATTCCAGCGCCAGTTAAGAGTAGAATCTCCGCTCGGCCCGACGGCGGCGCAGGTGCACGGTACTGAGTGTCTGCATGATCAGGACGTCAGTGTCAGATTTACTGCTCGTGAGGTGGCAGCAGTTATTAAAAAGATGGTCAGGGGTAAGTCTCCAGGTCATGATGATCTTAGTATCGAGCACCTAAAGCACGCTGGTATACACCTATCGAGAGTCCTAGCTATGTTTTTTAACTTATGCATGGGTCATAATTACTTACCTGATAACCTAATGTACACAGTGGTTGTGCCAATATTAAAAAACAAAACAGGTGATGTGTCAGATGTCACGAACTATAGGCCTATCTCGCTCGCTACTGTCTTGGCCAAGGTGCTGGACAGGCTGCTTGACCAACATTTGGAAAAACACCTCCATCTACATGACGCACAGTTCGGCTTTACGCCTGGCCTGTCAACTGAGAGCGCTATCCTATGTCTCAAGCAGACTGTGCAGTACTACACGGCTAGAAAGACTCCTGTGTATGCTTGTTACTTAGATCTTTCAAAAGCTTTTGATTTAGTAAATTACAACAAGCTGTGGTTGAAGCTGCACAGTGAGACAAAGTTTCCGAGTGAGATGGTATCTTTGTTGAGGTATTGGTACAGTCACCAGCGAAATAGTGTGAGATGGGCAGGGGCGCACTCGGACGTGTACGGGTTGGAGTGCGGCGTGAGGCAGGGGGGGTTGACCTCGCCGCGACTGTTCAACCTGTACATGAACCGGCTGGTCGAGGAGCTCAGCAGTGCTAAAATCGGGTGCTCCATTGGAGGTGTAGCTATCAATAACATCAGCTACGCGGATGATATGGTACTGCTGAGCCCGTCGATGGGTGGGTTGCGGAAACTCCTTCGCATCTGCGAGACTTATGCTCGGACCCATGGACTCAGGTACAACCCTAATAAAAGTGAGTACATGATTTTTAAAGCTGGTACCAAGACTTACTCATCTCCGTCACCGATCACTCTTTGTGACGCGACTTTGAATAGGGTAAATAAGTTTAAGTATCTGGGTCACTGGGTTACGGATGACTTATGTGATAATGAGGATATCGAGAGGGAGCGCAGATCGCTGTCCATTCGATGTAACATGCTGGCTCGTAGGTTTGCGCGCTGTACTACACCAGTAAAAACCACTTTATTTAAAACGTACTGTCAATCTTTTTACGCATGCAGCCTATGGACCAGCTACACTCAGCGGATGTACGGCACCTTGCGCGTCCAGTATAACAACGCGTTTAGGGTACTGATGGGGCTGCCGCGGTTTTGCAGCGCTTCAACAATGTTCGCGCAGGCGCAAACTGATGATTTTTATTCCATTATCAGGAAGCGAAGCGCATCGCTGCTTAACCGCTTTCGGAACAGTACTAACGGTATCCTAAGCGCGTTAGCCGAGCGGTGGGACTCGCCAATGTTGCAACGGTGGATGAAACTCCATGCAAGTTCATCACCTTTTGTAAAATGATGTAATTATTATTTTTATAAATAAAAAAAAAAAAACAATATAATTCAATGTACCTACTTAGTTAATTTTATTAATCAAATGTATTTTCCGTATTTAATTTTAATGTAATGGAATTTTAATTGTAATTTTATTTTAGTTAAATATTAGGTTTATTATTTATTCAATTGTTATTTATTAATTTTATGACATGATTTAATGATGCTGATATGATCTATGTTGGTCGAAATAAATTGTTTTTGATTTGATTTGATATATCGCTGAATATATGCAAGATATTTGAAAATAAATACCTCTGTTGTGTTGCTACTAATTAAATGAACATTTTAAGTCAATATAAAAAATTCAGTCAAATACCCAATTAGTGACATATATGAGACAAATAATCGGGCAGAACTAAATCCACCTACACTCAAGGATATAAGAAGCAAAATAACCGAGTTTTGTAGCGAATAGACCGTTTGGCCATTCTCACATTTCTGCAAACCAATAATAGGGACTTGAGAGTTGAGATTTAATAATCGGGTACCGTAAAACGACGCAACTATGGTCCTGCTAAACAACTTTATTCCAAGGACTATCGAAAAGGAGGTCATCGACTATCTAAAAGCATTTTGGTGAAATAAGCGCCATCTTAGGGATTACTAGCATATCAATTCCTGCATTAGATATGAGCTAATTGTTTTATATAAGGTCCTTCTTAAATAGTGCACATAATTTTAAGGGGTCAATGTACTCATGCATACAAACAACTTTCACTATGGTACCAATATTGAAATCGCGAAAAAAAAATACAGCTGTTCCATAGAACATTTTAAATCGAACTGATCAAAATGTATGGAACAGCTGTTTTTTTTTTCGCGATTTCAATGTTGGTACCATAGTGAAAGTTGTTTGTATGCATGAGTACATTGACCCCTTAAAATTATGTGCACTATTTAAGAAGGACCTTATATAGTGTACTTTTCAGAGGGGCAGCACCTGTATCAAAATAAGACGTGAGTAAAGTTGAAAGGGTTTATACAGGTCTGTCTGACTCTCAGTTACAGAAGGCTACTCGCAAAGCCGAACTGCCGAACTCCTGGAGCTTAGCATGACGAACATCTGTGCGATAGTCCGCGCCTTAACCGGCCCCTGCAAACTAAACAGGCACCGATTTCACATGAAATTAAGTGAAACAGGAGAGGGAAACACCGAGGCACCTTCTGTGTGACTGCGGGCCCCTTATCCACAAACGCAGTATCCATCTGGGTCGACACATTATGCGCCCGGAGGAGATTAAAACACTTAAAGCTAGGAGTATTCTAGACTCCTGGAAGACTCCAGGCTAAAAGAGTTACTCTTACTAACTCTAACCAGGTGGCGAGTCATAATATATCTTTTCATGTCTCATATTCTGAAAGTAACTCCTAAATTGCCTAAAATGCGGGTTGAAAGTGGTATGTGGCGGCCCTAGGGCCGTTATGAAATTTAAAAAAGGAATAGGAGGGGTTATGTAAAAATCTGTAATAGCATCTACACACGTTCCGATCCGACAGGCGATTTGGTCTGCTCCCAGACCAAATCTACGCTACACACGTTCCGATTTGGTCTGGGAGCAGATCGAATCGGATCGGAGGTCGGATAGGAACGTGTGTAGAGTCTTATCTCTTTGGACATTTTATTTAGCAAAAGTATACAGGCAAAGGTACATAAGCCTATACATCCATGTTTTGCTATTATATAAAATAATTTATATCGTAGAATTATTATTAATATCTAAAACATTGTTTTTTTTAAAGAATGCGTTTTTAGAAACAGATGAAACCAAATAAGTTATTTGTAACATAAAAAATCAGGCTATTAATTTTATGGAATTGCATAGAGTACGGGTCAAACACCAAACAAGACTGCATGGACTTAGTTTCCCTTGCCTTCCTTAAAACAGAGAAAATGAACAAAAAAGTTATAGTCTTTCGAAAATTCCGCGGCCATAGGAAAAATATTTTTTAGATTATTTCTGTTTATTTTTACTTTCCTCATATTCAAAATGAAAAGTAGAGTGTTTACTTCGGGCGTATGGACCCATAACAGTCTCGAACTATCGGCGCCCTCACTTCGTTCGTGCGCCAAAACACTCGACTGTTATGGGTGCCATACAGCCCTTACTAAACAATCTACTATTTAGGTCGCAGTGACTACATCTCCTAAGGGAGATGCATAGCCCCTTACATTCAAATAATAATATACAGGTGTGACGAAAGTAACTAGACCCACCTTCTTATGCTTGTTAAGGTTAGAAGCATCGGCGAATGCCTTGGGGCAGTGCGGGCAGCTATGCGGGCGCTCGCCCGTGTGGCGCTCGGCGAACGCTCGCGAGCACACGCCGCAATGGGGAATGGGTTTTTTTAATTAGAAACCTGGCAAGTATTTAACCACCATTTCGTTTGGCTAACAGGATGCAGTCTAGGATGTTACATGCCTACCCAGGAGAAGCCTATTCACTCTCGACTTAAAGAGACCTTGGGTTGTAAGAATCAGGGAACACAGAGACAGGCAGCTCATTCCACTCTTTAGAGGTTCGTATGAGAAATGAATTTGCGAAGCGCTCGGTACGGACAGCTGGAATGTCAACGATGTAGGGGCGGTAGGCTAGTCTGCGTCTGGTACCCCGATGGTAGAAAGGGGCTGGAGGCACAAGGTCATGCAGCTCGCTCGCACACTCACCAAAGTGTATTCTATAAAAAACCGATACCGAACCGATTTATATAAAATCAGCGGCTCGCCGTCACCCAGATAAACCCTGTGAGGTTTTCGTGGTGCGGCTATGTATAAAATTGTAAGTATATTGAAGTGTATTGAATAAATGAATAATAATAATAATAGATAAGCATGCAACTTTTCGGTGGTGGCTGAGGTTCTGAAGTTTCGCCGTGGCCAATTCCTGGCACGGTTTTCAATCCAGTCCAAAAGCTCAAGCTGATACTTTGCAGAACCATCCCACAGGTGGTGGTGGTTTATACAGGTGTGACGAAACTAACCTTCTTATGCTTGTTGAGGTTGGAAGCGTCGGCGAATGCCTTGGGGCAGTGCGGGCAGCTATGCGGGCGCTCGCCCGTGTGGCGGCGCATGTGCTTGCGCAGCGCCCAGCGCTCGGCGAACGCTCGCGAGCACACGCCGCAAGCGTGCGCGCGCGCGCCCGCCTCGCGCCGGCAGTGCGCCGTCCACGACGCGCGCGACGCGAACCTACGCGGGAATACAACACAACTCAAATGGGGAATGGGAAGAAGAACTCTTCAACACCCGGGCGGCCGAATGGGGCCAAACTGAAATGCTACCTTATTTCTTATAAAAATAAGGCAGATTTACTATATAATTCACTAGCACTTTTCGGCCGTTCCGGCGTCCTTGGGTACAATACAAAAAAAACCGCCCAAGTTCGAGTCGGACTCGCGCACGAAGAAATACGGTAAAAAAATCACGTTTGTTGTATGGGAGCCCAACTTAAATATTTATTTTATTCTGGTTTTAGAAAGGTAACAATTTGTTGTTAGAGCGGCAAAAGAAATACATCAACTGTAAAAATTTCTGCTGTCTAGCTATCACTGTTCTTGATATACATCCTGGTGACAAACAAACAGACAGAAGGACAGTGGAGTCTTAAGTAATAGGGTCCCGTACCCCATGGATACGGAACCGTAAAAAAAACATTTACTCTCCGTGTTGATGTGACTATTGCTGAGTATTGTGTTTCGGTCTCCTAGTGTCATTTGATCTCCGAATGTCAGACCGTCTCCAAGTGTAAACCTATCTGTGTTATGCAAAGCGTTTAGAACAATCCACACAAGTAGAGAAGGCACTACCTATGGTGCGTGAGTGGCCGCACTATGTATGGTGTGCATTAAGGTACAAATCGGATGTTGGCGGCACGGCACTACAGGGTCGCGCAAACCAAGCGACCGAATGCTTAAGGCGTTATTACACGTTCCTAAATCACTTTCTCATATTATAAGCAAAACAATTTTAGACAAGTTATTTAAATTTTTACTTTTTTGCATTCACAATGCAATTTTTATTATTGAAAATGAAGTAACGGGTGTTTTTTTAGAGGTATAGAACTTTAAATTACAATAAAACAATAATGGATTATTCGATTGTCATGATTTTTTTTTATTCGAAAGATAATCTTGTGGCATTACATTTTAAATATGATTTCTGGCATATGACTGCCACGGCTGGCTCGGATGTAGTCCAATCTGGACGTCCAATTTTCGATGACTTTTTCCAACATTTGTGGCCGTATATCGGAAATAACAGGGCGAATGTTGTCTTCCAAATGGTCAAGCGTTTGTGGCTTATCCGCATAGACCAATGACTTTTGCATAGCCCCACAGAAAATAGTCTAGCGGTGTCAAATCACAAGATCTTGGAGGCCAATTCACAGGTCCAAAACGTGAAATTAGGCAGTCAACAAACGTGTCTTTCAATAAATCGATTGTGGCACGAGCTGTGTGACATGTCGCGCCGTCTTGTTGGAACCATAGCTCCTGGACATCATGATTGTTCAATTCAGGAATGAAAAAGTTAGTAATCATGGCTCTATACCTATCACCATTGACTGTAACGTTCTGGCCATCATCGTTTTTGAAGAAGTACAGACCAATGATTCCACCAGCCCATAAAGCGCACCAAACAGTCAGTTTTTCTAGATGTAACGGTGTTTCGACATACACTTGAGGATTAGCTTCACTCCAAATGCGGCAGTTTTGTTTGTTGACGTAGCCATTCAACCAGAAGTGCGCTTCATCGCTAAACAAAATGAGCTTATGAAAATCGTGAACAACGGCAATCTCGTTTTCGTTTTTCGAAATAAAACTGCACAATTTGCAGGCGTTGTTCAGGCGTGAGTCTATTCATGATGAATTGCCAAACCAAACTGAGAATAAATCACTTGACAGATGTCAAATCGGTCGCCATCTTGAAAAGTAATGCCAACTTAAAGTTCTATACCTCTAAAAAAACACCCTTTATATAGAGACAGGTCAATTTTTTTATAAGAATAGGTACTTAATTTTCAATTTTTTTTGACAATTTCCTAATTTCAGATTTAACTTCTAACCTCCTAACTGCCGCACTCTGAGACGTCATTAACTTTAATTGGTATTAAATTATCATTCCTACTTTATTCAATACTAGACATTAAAAGAGACAGATATAGATTTAATTGTCATTAAAAGTTAATTGACGTCTCTGAGTACGGCAGTTAGAGTATTTTTACTTGATTCCTATACTACTTCTACAAGCCATGCGCATAAAGTTGGCAACGTAGTTTTATGTGAACCGATTTGACACCGTTTGCACCGTTTGACAGGTAAACAGCGAGTAAACCTCGAGTACTGAATCCTATGGAGATGGCATATCTTCTATACATCTATACAAATAAATAAAAATGGAGTGTCTGTTTGTAACATTAAATAAACGCTTTTTAATACGTGCATATGATTAAATATACGGTACATAATACCAAAATAACATTTTTTACAATTTTTGTCTGTCTGTCTGTTTGTTCCGGCTAATCTCTGAAACGGCTGGACCGATTTTGGCGGGACTTTCACTGGCAGGTAGTTGATGTAATAAGGAGTAACTTAGGCTACTTTTTACCCCGATATTCTCACGGGAACGAGAACCACGCGGGTGAAACCGTGGGCGGATGCTAGTAAATAAATAAGTGTGTACTGACCGCTTGGGGCAGTGCGCACACGCGTAAGGCTCGCCGGGCGCGTGGCGGCGCGCGTGCAGGCGCCGCTGGGAGGAGGTGGTGAACCGGCGCGAGCACACGCCGCACTCGTACGGCAAGTGTCGTTAGTGTGTGTACTGACCGCTTGGGGCAGTGCGCACACGCGTAAGGCTCGCCGGGCGCGTGGCGGCGCGCGTGCAGGCGCCGCTGGGAGGAGGTGGTGAACCGGCGCGAGCACACGCCGCACTCGTACGGCTTCTCGCCGGTGTGGATGCGCTCGTGCTCGGACAGGTTGCCCTTCTGGCTGAAGCTCTTGCCGCACTTGCCGCACGAGAACGGCTTCTGGCCTGAGTCAAATCAAATCAATAGTAGATTGTAAAACAAGTGCATAAAACGTAGGCGAGGGTTGATAGTCAAGTCGAGGGTAAAATGAGTTTTATGAACGAGTTATACACTCTGCTTTTCAAGTCGTATGTGAGGGAAATAAATAGCAATAAGTATTGCAAAAAAGAAAAAATAAAGAATTCACCATTGTTCAGTACACCCCTGCTAAATCCGCGGAAACGGCTTAGCGCAGTGGAAGGTTATCATGATTATAGACTCCGGACAAAACTTGGTTTCAGCCGGGATGTAACTGAACAATTGGACTGCGATACACAGCGACTTAACGTTAAGTAAGGTGAATTTTACATACGGTCTGTGCTGTCGAAAGGCTCCTGGGCAGCGTGGGGAGAGGGGGGGCGCCCCCTGGTAGCTCCGTCTTCTTCTGCAGACCTTACCAATTCGTCACCTTACTCACAACACAAATAACAGCGTTCCCAAGACACTGGGCGCTTCAGCAATACACAACGACACACGCGGGGGAGCTTGTTTATTAATATATATTTTCCCGACAACAACGCGTGTGGTGGCACTATTTATTTCAAAACTCCGCGACCGGCCCGATCGTCACGATGGCGTCAAAATCTTGGTCGTACAACACGGGATCGACAGGATAATTCAGGATTCAATTCAAACTCGATATGCCAGGCATATTCAACGCGAGCGGTTTTTAACAATTCAGCAAAATTAATCCGACATCTTTTTCTACAAGAATTCCAATCAAGAGGGAGCTGTCAACTTCAAGTGACAGCTAAATGTCAATTCGACGTGACATTAGAGATGCGTTCAGGAATGTCGATCTTTTCCGAACAACCATATTGGCGGGAAGACTTTCTTTTTCTTTTTTTTATACGTGGCATTGGTAGCACAGTGACTTTAGCATTAGATCGTAGTCCATAATGCTCTTGAAATACTTATTTCTTAGAAAACTCATTAATTTTGTCTAGTTTTATTAATTTAGTAAGTAGGTAATTTAACATGGATTGTGTACAAAATTAAAGAAACAGAATGAAATAACAAGTTTATTTAACCAAGTTTAATTTCGTATATGACTGTTTACCCGACGACCTTTGTCTTAGAGTCTGAGACTTAGACGAAGATTTTACTTTATGGACTAGAGCATAAAAAGCGATTTTATGCAGCCTATACCCAACATAAACACGAACTTTAAGAGCATGAGAAGTGAAAAATCATTTATTCATTTTACGCTGATACAGCACTTGTGATGCACTTTCATAGACATGAAAATACGCTATCGGTTCGCAAATCCTACGGTGGCGGGAGGCCATAGCGAGCCATTAGACCATGGAGCTAGACTTAATACTGAGGTAACTGGAGTTCCCTAAGGTATTATCTCGCCCGAATTCAACTGGCCCGCTTTTTTGTTTTTATTTTTATAGGTCACAGTTCTAACCTAATCGAACCATTTTTGTTTAATCATTTAAAACACAAATTACTATAATCTTAAGTCCATTTGGTTAGGTTAGGTTAGAACTGTGATCTTTAAAAACAAAAACAAAAATGCGGACCAGTTGAATTCGGGCGAGTTAATACCTAACCCCTGGAGTTTTACCCTGAATAAAAAAGTGTACCCCGCAAATTTGACATTAAGTATGTAGTGGCTGTCAGTTGTCTCATATGACCATACGTATTTTTTCAAAGTGTAGGTGAGACGAAAGACAGCCACAGTGTAATTTGTGGTCACAAAAAAGTGTTAGTACTGCACTCTTCAGTTACCTCAGTAAGATAAAAAGTACCACAAAGCTTCTTCGGAGTGCACTGCAGAGAGATAATTTACAATTTCGTCTTTATTTAGGCACTATGTTTTTTTTTCAATGGCGGCCCTAGTTTGCAGACTGCACAGCCTTAAATAATAACTTAAGATGCTACTCGGAAAAATATGGACTTTTTGATTTAAAACTATAGCACGGTTACAGTTGTTACAAATCTGGTAAAGATATATATTTCTTCATACCTTTATCTAAATTCGTATAGTTTCAGAAACACGATTTTATGATTTTGCCTCGACACTTTTTCTTTTCGAAAAGACCTCTAAAAAATACGTAAATTCAAGATTATTCTTAAATGGGGTTACATATAATATTAAAAAATAGTTTAATTAGACACCAATAATATTTAGGGTCGTGTAGAAGTATTTTTAAAAAACCGCTATAGTTTTTTAATACGAAGTGATTTTGTGTTTTTTTTGCGTAATCTGCAAAATCGGTCATTGTTATCTCGCTTCAGCATAATTTCTTCGAGTATCGGCTTAAATAATAACTTAACTATCTAGTTAAGGTGACTCACCGGTATGCCAGCGCATGTGCAGCGTGAGGCTCGTCTTGTGCGCGAACTTGTGCTTGCAGATCTCACAGGAGAACTTCTTGACGCCCGTATGCAACTTAACTATCTAGTTATGGTGACTCACCGGTATGCCAGCGCATGTGCAGCGTGAGGCTCGTCTTGTGCGCGAACTTGTGCTTGCAGATCTCACAGGAGAACTTCTTGACGCCCGTATGCAACTTAACTATCTAGTTATGGTGACTCACCGGTATGCCAGCGCATGTGCAGCGTGAGGCTCGTCTTGTGCGCGAACTTGTGCTTGCAGATCTCACAGGAGAACTTCTTGACGCCCGTATGCAACTTAACTATCTAGTTATGGTGACTCACCGGTATGCCAGCGCATGTGCAGCGTGAGGCTCGTCTTGTGCGCGAACTTGTGCTTGCAGATCTCACAGGAGAACTTCTTGACGCCCGTATGCAACTTAACTATCTAGTTATGGTGACTCACCGGTATGCCAGCGCATGTGCAGCGTGAGGCTCGTCTTGTGCGCGAACTTGTGCTTGCAGATCTCACAGGAGAACTTCTTGACGCCCGTATGCAACTTAACTATCTAGTTATGGTGACTCACCGGTATGCCAGCGCATGTGCAGCGTGAGGCTCGTCTTGTGCGCGAACTTGTGCTTGCAGATCTCACAGGAGAACTTCTTGACGCCCGTATGCAACTTAACTATCTAGTTATGGTGACTCACCGGTATGCCAGCGCATGTGCAGCGTGAGGCTCGTCTTGTGCGCGAACTTGTGCTTGCAGATCTCACAGGAGAACTTCTTGACGCCCGTATGCAACTTAACTATCTAGTTATGGTGACTCACCGGTATGCCAGCGCATGTGCAGCGTGAGGCTCGTCTTGTGCGCGAACTTGTGCTTGCAGATCTCACAGGAGAACTTCTTGACGCCCGTATGCAACTTAACTATCTAGTTATGGTGACTCACCGGTATGCCAGCGCATGTGCAGCGTGAGGCTCGTCTTGTGCGCGAACTTGTGCTTGCAGATCTCACAGGAGAACTTCTTGACGCCCGTGTGCAACAACGTGTGATTCAGCAAGTTGGCTTTCGTCTTGAACGATGAGTTGCATATCTGGGGTAACAGTTTTAAGGTTATGTGTTTTTCAGGAAAGTGATTGAAAACATTTTACAATTTTAATTTACAAAAAGTAATTCAAAAAATTTAACCGACTTTATGTAGGTACTTTACCTGTCAACTGAAAAGGAAAAAATAAAATAAGTGCCTACGATTAAAGGTCGGTGCTTTTTATTGGCTCTTTCTTGCTCCCGGCTTGCACCACCGGCCTCAAAAACGTAGGCACTTGAGATATTAAAAAAAAAATCCTTTTCAGTTGACAGGTACTTTTTGAAGTCGGTTTTATTTTTTAAATTACTTTTTATATCTTAATTTTAGGTGGTGATTGTACCATTATGTAACCATATCTCAAAATCTACTGAACTGATTTTGATGATAATTGGACTGTTCCCTAAGTTGGAATAGACCTGACTTAAATCAAAATGAATCATTTCGATAGAACTTTTAGTTTTCGAGAAATTCGTACACATACAAAATTTAATCAAAAAGAATCATCTCGATAGAACTTTTAGTTTTCGAGAAATTCGTACACATACGAAATTTAGCACTCGTGCTTGAAAGCTTTAATAGAACGCTATACGCAAATATTATCTAATTCAAACTAAATCACATACATAGAGGTCAAACTGATAGCCTCCTTTTTTTAAGTCGGTAAAAAATAGATTATTTTCTTTCCGAATTTAAGAGGTTACTCTTGTGTCAACATTTTTTTGGTGGAATTCTGGAGTTCAGTGTCGTGTCAATAATTTTGGGGGGTGTAACCTTGCAGGTGAAAGGCCTCAGCTGCGAGTGCACCAGCTGGTGGCGCTGCAACAGCTGTTTGTGCTTGAAGCTCTTGCCGCACTTGCTGCAAACGTAGCGCTGGTTGGCATGTTCTGCCTCCTTGTGGTATACTACCGATGACGGGTGATTCAGGACCTAAAGATCATTACATAATTTTAGTAAATTTTAGGAATTGTTGCTTTTGGATAGTTTATGATTTAATTGTGTAGTTTTAAGTAAATTTTAGTCCGAGTTCTATTTTTGACAATGTTGTGTATACCTGTAATATTAATATGAAATGTCTATGTATGTATTTTGTTGGTGTACTATAAGAAATAAAGAAATTACAGTTTCATTTCGTTTCATAATAAAAGTGTGCTTGGTGAGGTGAGAATAAAGATGTAAGAGCTAAAAGTTGACAGAATGTAAATTAATTATATGCAATAAGGCGAAAAGAGACGGTTCATTTTTGCTTTCATTTTCGATGCCTCATCGATGAAAGACCGAAAACGAATTGTCTAAATTGTCGTTCATCAGAGTGTGCCTTCGCGATGAAAGCTTGCGGCACCCGATTGTTTTCACTAGAATCATGAATCATTTTTGATTGTGGCAACATTCATACGTCTGCATCGTACCAGCTGACGGCGATACTGAGGCTCGCCGAAGCCGTGCGCGCGTATTTATGTGTTACAATTTTCATGTAGGTACCTAGCAATTAAGTTTATAATGTATACCTTCAAATTTATTCTTATTGTGTTGTGTGAAATAAATATATGCTGGTCCCTGTCTTATGTCCAAAATATTTTAATATATAAGTAGGTAAATTTTAGTAATAAATACATTATACTCGCAACCTTCTTTCATTCAACATTGCCACAGCTGTAGTATCCTCACATTGATGAAACGTCTAATTTTGCCTTTATATTAAGTACTAATATTATAAAGAGGAAAGATTTGATTGTTTGTTTGTTTGTTTTTGTTTGCATCGAATAGGCTCCGAAACTACAAGACCGATTTAAAATATTCTTAGACCATTAGAAAGCTACCTACATTCTTCCCGAGTGACATAGGCTATATTTTATCCCGATATTCCCACGAGAACGGGTACCACGCTGGTGAAACCGCGAGGACCCGCTAGTATTAAGTACTTTAGTAACACTGAAAACCCGTTTCCCGTTTTCCGGGATAAAACACTTTCCAGCTTCCAAACAATCTCCATACCAAAAATCATGTCGATCCGTTGCTCCGTTTTGACATGAGGACGGACAAATAAACAAACAAACAAACACACTTTCATAATTATAAATTATGGATATGAATTTCGCCTCACTTCCAATTTCCAATGGGCCCCGCGCATCAATATAGGTAAAATACGAACAAAAATACGACTACAGCCAGCGCCCCCAATGTGTGGTCCAAGACTGCAAAACCGAAACCACAAGTGAAAGCTAAGCCTAAAGAAATTCAGGCTATCACAGTTTCAGCTAATCCGCAGACCACAGAGCAGAAAAGTCCCGCATCTGTTCCTCCAACCTTGAACATCCAAAACAGCGAAATGAGTGACATTAGAGAGCTGGAGCGGCTTAAACCAAAACGATCGAGTGCATCGCTTCCCGGCGTGCTCAGAGGAACTGCAGCTCCAGGAACAACGCAATTGCAAGCAGCTGAGCGATGGAATTATTTACATCTGTATTACGTACAAGAAGGTACTACAGGTGCGCAAGTTCAAGCTCACCTTTTTTCCATATGTGGTAAAGACGTATGCACCGTTGAAGAGTTGAAGCCACGTGGTCGTTATGCCTCATTTAAGTTAGGTGTTCTCTCTAAGGATGTCGATGCTGTTATGTCTGGCGAAAACTGGGCAGAGGACATATGCATCAAACCTTGGCGCCAGAACTTTCGTGCGAAAAACAAAACCACGTAAAGTGCAATCTCGCTTCCATGACATTCATTTATGTTACCAAAATGTACGTGGATTACGGTCAAAAACTGGTATGTTTCTGAATAGTGTTTCTCAGAGCGGGTATGACATAATCGCGTTGACTGAGACCTTTCTCACTAGTTCCATTAACGATGGTGAACTCTTCCCATCTGGATACAATGTAGTACGTAAGGATAGAATGGGTGACAGCGGGTGGGGTGGTGTCTTGCTCGCAGTTCGTGATTGTTACCCCATACGTTCAGTTACAAATATTGATGGCATGACTGATGACAAAGAATTGTTATTTGCAATTGTTAGTATGAAAGAAGTTAAAATTCTTTGTTGTGTTGTCTATTTACCACCGGATTATAATGAAGATCAGTATAACAATGTTCTGACATGTATAGAAAATGCTATTCTTACCTATTCTGACATGAATGTTTTAATTTTAGGTGACTTCAATTTGAATTCTTGTAATGCTAATGTAAAAACTAATTTTGACTATTTTTGTGATTTTTGTTCTCTTATGCAACATAATAATGTTTTGAATAATCATGGCGGTATGTTGGATCTCGTGCTGAGCAATTTTGAACCGAATCACATATCAGTAACAATATCAAATTGTGTAGAGCCTTTGGTGCCAATTGATAAATATCATCCTGCGCTTGAGGTGTTAATCACAATGCATCATGGTCAGAGTCTGCCATCTCTGAACCAATCCCAGCCTCCCCTACCTCGATCAGGTGCTTATCCGGAATGGAATTGGCACAAAGCGGACATTCAGGGTTTATACGAGGCGCTTATAAACTTGGATTGGTCTGACCTTCTTTTAATTACTGACGTCGATGGAGCTGTTCAGTTTTTCTATTCGAAGTTATTTGAGTGTATAAGACAATTTGTGCCCTTGAAAAATCATTTTAGACAGATCAAGCGATACGTTTACCCGAAATGGTATAGTTCAGAATTGATAAAGAATATTAGAAATAAATACTTCCATCATAAAAAGTATAAGGAGGAAAATAAAGAGTTTAATTGGGAAATGTTTGTTTACTACAGGGGCCTTGTCAAAAAGATGATTGATCACGATTACTGCCAATATTTAAAAAAAGTACAAGAAAATATTATCAACAATCCAGCAGAATTTTGGAACTACGTTAAGGAGAAAAAGAAGGATAGGAAACGCGTAGATACATACACATACGAAAACGTCGAAGTGGAAGGTCAGGCTGCAGCAGATGCTTTCTCTGAATATTTTGGATCTGTTTTTCATGACAAGGCGCCTTTACTTGATCCGGTCGCGGCTGCCCAAGCTGCGTACACTTGTTCTAATACGGCCAACGTATCAATTGCAGCAGTGGACAAGTCAGATTTGGAAAAAGCAGTTAAACGTCTAAAGCCACGATCTGCGGGTGGTCCGGACGGGATTCCTTTATTTCTTGCTAAAGATTGCTTATCGGTTTTACAAACACCCCTCTTGTATCTTTATAACTTGTCCCTAACCCAGGCAAAGTATCCTGAAGCTTGGAAGCTATCCAGGGTGACTCCCATACCAAAGGGAGTTGCGGGAACGGATGTTTCGGAATTTAGACCAGTGGCAGTACAGTCGGCTTTTGCGAAAATCTTTGAAGTAATACTTAATACGTACATTAGAACCCAAATCCGTCACTCGCTAAACGACAGCCAACATGGTTTTCGAGAGGCTCGGTCCACTACTACGAACTTAGTTTCGCATGTTGATTATGTGTACGCGCAAATGGACAACCATCGACAAGTAGATACGGCTTACTTTGACTTTAAAAAGGCATTCGATCTTATTGACAATGATAAATTACTTCAGAAATTAGCAATTATTGGCTTCACACCGAAATTACTCAAATTATTTTCAAGTTACTTGAGAGACCGTTGTCAATATGTACGCTTAAATAGATACGACTCAGATACTTACTACACAAGATCAGGTGTGAGTCAAGGTAGTACTTTAGGACCAACACTTTTTGTAATTTTTATTGACGACCTACCGGAAATTGTCACATCTTCCGAGTGTCTTTTATTTGCTTATGACCTCAAGCTGAGCCTAGGTATCAAAACTGAAACTGATGCTGTGGCACTGCAAAAGGATATTGATGTCGTATACCGATGGAGTTGTGACAATAATCTGCCTTTTAATAGTAATAAATGTAAAATTATAACATTCTCACGAAAGCAACTACCATTAACAATAAACTACACATTAATGGACTCTCCTTTAGAACGAGTGCATAATATTAGTGACTTAGGTATCATTTTAGATTCTAGATTGGACTTTCACGAGCATGTGACAAATATATGTAAGTTAGCGCATAGATTATTGGGATTTGTTATGAGAACAGCTGCACAATTCGACAGTACACTAGTAGCAAGGGTTCTATTCAATGCGTACGTTCGCAGCAAACTTGAGTATGGTGCTGTTGTCTGGAATCCATACGAGGAGAAATATGCCCTCATGATTGAAAAAATCCAACGCAAGTTTGCTCGCTGGGTATATAAAAAAAGGTATGGATATTATCCATACTTATATCCATCGCTGTTTGTTTCGGGTATGGTCGATCTGAAAACCCTCAGGCACAGGAGAGCGATGATGATGATTAAACACTACCTCTTGATAGTACGTCATATTGTCGACAGTCCTCAGATAGTGGAGAAAATGGGTCTTATAGTGCCGCGAAACATATCGTGGGACTCGGGAGGGCAGGTGGCACCGCGCCGCCGCCCGCGCCTGCTGGCCCGGCCCGTAGCGCGCACCGTCCGCGGCTCACACGGGCCCACTAATCATACGTTTCGTGTTATCGGGGACATACTTGCTCAGCATGACGATATCGACTTATTTGCTGATAGCTTAGGACTGCTCTTTAATAAATTTTGTAAACTTTGTGACATGTATAATTAACCAATTTATTGACTATAGTGATTTGATTTGGGCTTTCTTGTGACTTAATGTATTATTTTTACGTGTTTGTGTTTCATAAAATTGTTTTATGTTTGTTCGATTGACTAAGTAAGTAGGTAATAATAATAATAATTCGAATTTATTTCAGTAATGGATGACAATTATATTATTTAATATTAATAAATGATTATATTGTATTGTAAGTAGGTAGGACAATGAATATAGGAAATAGTAGGTACCTAATGTAATTTTAGTCTTAAATAGTGTAATCTTTTTAGCGCTTTGGATGACTCATCTGTTAGCTTATAAGATGTTTGAAATAAATCAATAAATCAATAAATCAATAAATCAAAAGACAAATTACAAGGAGGTGTGTTACAACGCACTGACGAAAATCGCCGGACATGTATGAAAATATTGATGGATGTGAATGAAGCGAAAGTGTACAAGGATCGTAGCAGGTGGCGATCCATAGTCTCTGCCTACCCTCGTGGGAAATAGGGTGAGTATATTTTATTTTTATTTATTTTAATAATAATAATAAATCTTTTCTTACAATCACACCAATTATCTAAGCCCATAGTAAATTTCTTAAGAAACTGTGTATATGTGAACTTGATAACGGATAAATATATACTTATATACTTTTTGTTTGTAAATACATACTTAATATACATAGAAAACACCCAGACCAAGACAAATAGACATGTTCATGCACACAAATATCTGTCTTGTTCGGGAATCGAACCCGAGACCTCTGGCGCAGAAGGCAAGTAGCTTACCCTTGCGCCAAATCGGTCGTCAAAATGTATTATTTTATTTTCATGGAAAACCAACAGCATACATTACAAACAAATAGAATATAATTGATGTAGTCCAAACATGCCTTTATCAGTTTTCACATATATCATCAAAAAAATTTATACTAAAACTTAATCTTACCAATCGATTTGGAAATCGATTCGAATTTCGCAATAAAGTTTTATTTACATGCAAAAAAAAGTTATTTTAAAAAAAGATATGAAGGTATACAATAAAATATAATGGTAAGCCATATGTATAACATTGCAACTTACTTTTAAAAGAAATCAGTATTTGTTTTATTGTGAAAAAAATTACAATTACAGTGGCGGTCACATAATTAAAGACACCAGTAGATTTTCATACAAACGAGGTTACTTTGAAGCCTTGGTTCTCCGCCAGGGATTGATGTGTACCTAGCTGTGATCAGATGATTGCACTCTAGGGAGTGATTGGAGGAGATTCAAATCGCTATACACACCCAACTGTTCTGATCAGCATTCTAAAAGATATAAGGATTAAGGATATGTTTAAAAAATTCGCAAAATTTGCATAAAATTGTATGGAAATCCAGAAACTGAAAACTCTGATTCTTTTATCTCCTAGAACGCTGATCAGATCAGTTGGGTGTGTATAGCGATCTGAATCTCCTCCATTCACTCCCTAGATGGCCATCATCTGATCACAGCTAAGTCAATCCCTGGCGGAGAACCAAGGCTTCAAAGTCACCTCGTTTGTATGAAAATCGACTGATGTCTTTAATTATGTGACCGCCACTGTATATGTATGTATGTATGTAAGGACGTGAATATGTGCAGGGGGCCAATTCTGCTAATGTTAAGTCATAATCGTGTCTCAATTGTGTTTCAAATGTAGTGCTTTTTTACACACTAGTTACAAGAAATGTGTACTTTTTTCACCATACTACTGATGGTCACACCACACACTACATTTACGTCACATCATATTTTCATAATTCTTGTAACTAGTGGGTAAAAAAGCACTAAAATTGAACTACAATTTACACACGATTGAGACACGATTATGACTTAACGTTAGCAGGCTTGGCCCCCTGGCCAAACGAGTTACCTTTCCGCAGAGGTCGCAGGCGAACCCTTTCGCCGGCGGCTGGCGGCGGCGGTGCGACAGCGAGTGCAGCGCCAGCGAGCGCGGGTACGCGAACCGCGCGCCGCACTCGCCGCACGCGTACGGCTTCTCGCCCAAGTGCACCGCCTGCCAACACCCGACACCGATCACACATCATCTACATTCATACACGACCCGGTCAGTTATAGTGCGACAGCGAGTGCAGCGCCAGCGAGCGCGGGTACGCGAACCGCGCGCCGCACTCGCCGCACGCGTACGGCTTCTCGCCCAAGTGCACCGCCTGCCAACACCCGACACCGATCACACATCATCTACATTCATACACGACCCGGTCAGTTATAGTGCGACAGCGAGTGCAGCGCCAGCGAGCGCGGGTACGCGAACCGCGCGCCGCACTCGCCGCACGCGTACGGCTTCTCGCCCAAGTGCACCGCCTGCCAACACCCGACACCGATCACACATCATCTACATTCATACACGACCCGGTCAGTTATAGTGCGACAGCGAGTGCAGCGCCAGCGAGCGCGGGTACGCGAACCGCGCGCCGCACTCGCCGCACGCGTACGGCTTCTCGCCCAAGTGCACCGCCTGCCAACACCCGACACCGATCACACATCATCTACATTCATACACGACCCGGTCAGTTATAGTGCGACAGCGAGTGCAGCGCCAGCGAGCGCGGGTACGCGAACCGCGCGCCGCACTCGCCGCACGCGTACGGCTTCAGTATATAAATTATAATATATTAATATTAGAGCGAAATATTTCAAAATTCTGTTCAAATAAATAATAAAAGCAAAAAGCATGTGAAGTAGTTATCTTACTATTTTTTCCTCTAAAACTTGTATGTAATCCAGTGTGATCTGTGTGATAAGTTACCTTGTTATGCAAAGACCTGCTCTGCTTGCTGCTGAACATCTTGTCACAGTTGTGGCATTTCAGCTTGGACTTGCCCTTCGCCGTCTGCTCCGTGCCAGACTCGCCTTCCATCACTTCTACAATACAACTTACTTATTAGGTCTTTACCTATGAAATGGAGTGTACAGACACCCTCCGTAAAGAGAGTATTAGAGTAGGGTGACTAATCCTTTCAAAACAGTGGTTCAACCATCAAAAATCATCTAAATAATACCTGTTTTCTATGGGGAAATTGTAGGATGTTGGAATTATCACACAAAGATATTTGGGGATTTCTTGGACATGTGAACTCCGAATTCAATGAAACTATAGAGATATGATCAGACAACATTAATTTAACTATTACCTATAATCTCATTTAAAAATGACTGTCTTTGATTAAAAAAAAAATTTCGAAGCAGTCAAATTGACGACAAAAAAAGAGAGGTAGTTTGTAGAATTTATAAAAATTTTAGATGCGTGTTTAATTGTTCTTTTTCTAGATGTTTAACATTGTGTAGTATTTTATGTAGACAAAACTCTTATCGGGTTTGTCATACTACGCGTGTTGGTGCGATGAAGGCTAAGTGTTACCACGTTGTCGATAAAATAAAATGACACTTCACATGCCTTAGTCCTCCCAGTTCGTAAATTGTACATTTTAACGTCATTATGCCGATTCCACAGCAAAGTAGCTCCCTACACACCTCTTATAATAAAAAGGATCGTAAAATATAAGGTACCTATAGCCCGTTCAACTTTTGCAAAGCGACAGTTCAACTATTTTGCCTTGCGATTATACAATAAAATACTTCTGTCAAATAAGTACCTTTATCAGTTCAGCAGTAGAACCTTCAGAAAATTTGTAATGAACTGACTGGAACAGTTTGAGTATGAGCGTTTGGAAGAAATTATTAGTGGAATAGTAAGTTTATCTTAAGAAAACCCACACACACACACACATACACACATATACACCCACATACACACACACATACACACACACACACACACACCACATACACACACACAAGTTATGCATGCACAATTATAATAAATGTACCTATCAATAATTAAAATAGAAGTACCTACTTGTTTAGATATAACACTAATATTGTAACCTTATACCTACTAAGAAGAGCCTGTCTCTCATTACACAGGGCAACCTTATATGAGAGCAGATCTAAATGTTATGCTAAAAGTGTTTTTCGAATAAATGATTTTCTTTCTTTCTTTCTTTCTTTCTTATCGCTCTGCTCGGTATTTATTTGCTAATATTTGGGTTGAAGTCCGAATAACATGATTTGAGTATTCGTCTTGTTCGGTGCACATGGGAATATGTTGCTTTTATTACTGACTAATCGTGCATGTGACAGAACATAATATATGAGGCGAGGTGCACACACTACAACTCGTCGACCAATAGAGCCAATTCATATTGGCTTACTTGTGCAAATCTTATAAATATCTTACATCTTACAAATAAATAAAATTGTAGTGTCTGTTTGTAATATTAAAATAACCGCTTTTTACTACATGCATATGATTATATATACGGTACATATACCAAAATAACATTTTTTTAAACTTTTGTCTGTCTGTCTATCTGTCTGTCTGTTTGTTCCGGCTAATCTCTGAAACGGCTGGACCGATTTTGACGGGACTTTCACTGGCAGGTAGCTGGTGTAATAAGGAGTAACTTTTTATCCCGATATTCCCACGGGAACGAGAACCACGCGGGTGAAACCGCGGGCGGCCGCTAGTAAGAAATAAAACGAATTATTAGTTACAGTTCAATATAACTATCGATGGATAAGTTGTTGAAGTCATACCTTCGTTGTCGTCGTTCAGTTCGTTAGAGGCGACATCGCCGGCGTTGCTAGCTCTTCATGTCGCTAGCTTGTTACCCGTCAATCTTGACGGGGTTCAGGTCGGGCAGTTCTTGTTACTGTCCAATATAACTATGGATATAACAACTAACGACCGATTTCAATAATCTATCTTCAGTAAGAGATAGGCCTGCTATGGATCTGTTACTAGGCAACTATTGTTATTTCCCGTCATATAACAGAAATATCTAGGCAACAAATCTTTAGTAAGCCTATCTCTTACTGAGGATAGGTTATTGAAATCGGCCGTAAGTTGTAAAAGTCTTACCTCCGTCATTGTGAAAAATAAATATAATTCTAGCTTTCTTCCGCAAATAATCACCTAACTTGCACCTTCACCGATGACAGTACTCTAAACGTGTTTCGCCCCAACCCGGGGCATTTTCAGGAGATGTTTGACCGTATACAATCCAGTACCGAAATGTAACTATGGATGGATGAGTTGTCGAAGTCATACCTTCATCGTCGTCGTTCAGTTCGTTAGAGGCGACATCGCCGGCGTTGCTAGCTACCTCGCTCTTCTTGTCGCTAGCTTGTTCCCCGTCGATCTTGATGGGGTTAAGGTCGGGCAGTTGTTGTTACTGTTCAATATAACTATGGATGGATGAGTTCGATGAGTTGTCGATGTCATACCTTCGTTGTCGTCGTTCAGTTCGTTAGAGGCGACATCGCCGGCGTTGCTAGCTCTTCATGTCGCTAGCTTGTTTCCCGTCAATTTTGACGGGGTTCAGGTCGGGCAGTTCTTGTTACTGTCCAATATAACTATGGATATAACAACTAACGACCGATTTCAATAATCTATCTTCAGTAAGAGATAGGCCTGCTATGGATCTGTTACTAGGCAACTATTGTTATTTCCCGTCATATAACAGAAATATCTAGGCAACAAATCTTTAGTAAGCCTATCTCTTACTGAGGATAGGTTATTGAAATCGGCCGTAAGTTGTAAAAGTCTTACCTCCGTCATTGTGAAAAATAAATATAATTCTAGCTTTCTTCCGCAAATAATCACCTAACTTGCACCTTCACCGATGACAGTACTCTAAACGTGTTTCGCCCCAACCCGGGGCATTTTCAGGAGATGTTTGACCGTATACAATCCAGTACCGAAATGTAACTATGGATGGATGAGTTGTCGAAGTCATACCTTCATCGTCGTCGTTCAGTTCGTTAGAGGCGACATCGCCGGCGTTGCTAGCTACCTCGCTCTTCTTGTCGCTAGCTTGTTCCCCGTCGATCTTGATGGGGTTAAGGTCGGGCAGTTGTTGTTACTGTTCAATATAACTATGGATGGATGAGTTCGATGAGTTGTCGATGTCATACCTTCGTTGTCGTCGTTCAGTTCGTTAGAGGCGACATCGCCGGCGTTGCTAGCTCTTCATGTCGCTAGCTTGTTTCCCGTCAATTTTGACGGGGTTCAGGTCGGGCAGTTCTTGTTACTGTCCAATATAACTATGGATATAACAACTAACGACCGATTTCAATAATCTATCTTCAGTAAGAGATAGGCCTGCTATGGATCTGTTACTAGGCAACTATTGTTATTTCCCGTCATATAACAGAAATATCTAGGCAACAAATCTTTAGTAAGCCTATCTCTTACTGAGGATAGGTTATTGAAATCGGCCGTAAGTTGTAAAAGTCTTACCTCCGTCATTGTGAAAAATAAATATAATTCTAGCTTTCTTCCGCAAATAATCACCTAACTTGCACCTTCACCGATGACAGTACTCTAAACGTGTTTCGCCCCAACCCGGGGCATTTTCAGGAGATGTTTGACCGTATACAATCCAGTACCGAAATGTAACTAAGTATGGATGGATGAGTTGTCGAAGTCATACCTTCATCGTCGTCGTTCAGTTCGTTAGAGGCGACATCGCCGGCGTTGCTAGCTACTAGGTTCTTCATGTCGCTAGCTTGTTCCCCGTCGATCTTGATGGGGTTCAGATCGGGCAGTTGTTGTTACTGTTCAATATAACTATGGATGGATGAGTTCGATGAGTTGTCGATGTCATACCTTCGTCGTCGTCGTTCAGTTCGTTAGAGGCGACATCGCCGGCGTTGCTAGCTACCTCGCTCTTCATGTCGCTAGCTTGTTCCCCGTCGATCTTGATGGGGTTAAGGTCGGGCAGTTGTTGTTACTGTTCAATATAACTATGGATGGATGAGTTCGATGAGTTGTCGATGTCATACCTTCGTCGTCGTCGTTCAGTTCGTTAGAGGCGACATCACCGGCGTTGCTAGCTACTGGGTTCTTCATGTCGCTAGCTTGTTCCCCGTCGATCTTGATGGGGTTCAGGTCTGGCATTTCTTGTTTCTGTTCAATATAACTATGGATGGATGAGTTTCAAGAAGTCTGAACAGATGAGTTGTCGAAGTCATACCTTCGTCATCGTCGTTCAGTTCGTTAGAGGCGACATCGCCGGCGTTGCTAGCTACCTCGCTCTTCATGTCGCTAGCTTGTTCCCCGTCGATCTTGGTGGGGTTCAGATCGGGCAGTTGTTGTTACTGTTCAATATAGCTATGGATGGATGAGTTCGATGAGTTGTCGATGCCATACCTTTGTCGTCGTCGTTCAGTTCGTTAGAGGCGACATCGCCGGCGTTGCTAGCTACCTCGCTCTTCATGTCGCTAGCTTGTTCCCCGTCGATCTTGATGGGGTTCAGGTCTGGCAGTTCTTGTTTCTGTTCAATATAACTATGGATGGATGAGTTTCAAGAAGTCTTACCATCGTCGTCGTTCAGTTCGTTAGTGGCGACATCACCGGCGTTGCTAGCTACTGGGTTCTTCATGTCGCTAGCTTGTTCCCCGTCGATCTTGATGGGGTTCAAGTCTGGCAGTTCTTGTTTCTGTTCAATATAACTATGGATGGATGAGTTTCAAGAAGTCTTAACAGATGAGTTGTCGAAGTCATACCTTCGTCATCGTCGTTCAGCTCGTTAGAGGCGACATCGCCGGCGTTGCTAGCTACCTCGCTCTTCATGTCGCTAGCTTGTTCCCCGTCGATCTTGATGGTTTAAGGTTCCGCAGTTCTTGTTACTGTTCAATATAACTATGGATGGATGAGTTGTCGAAGTCTTACCATCGTCGTCGTTCAGTTCGTTAGAGGCGACATCACCGGCGTTGCTAGCTACTGGGTTCTTCATGTCGCTAGCTTGTTCCCCGTCGATCTTGATGGGGTTAAGGTTCCGCAGTTCTTGTTACTGTTCAATATAACTATGGATGGATGAGTTGTCGAAGTCTTACCATCGTCATCGTTCAGTTCGTTAGAGGCGACATCGCCGGCGTTGCTAGCTACTGGGTTCTTCATGTCGCTAGCTTGTTCCCCGTCGATCTTGATGGGGTTAAGGTCGGGCAGTTCCTGCATCGGCTCCGAAGGGTTGGAGCTGGTCGGCGCTAGCGGGTCTTTCGGTTGGTTCGCATTAGCGTTGGCTGGGGTCTGAAATTACGCAGGATGTCAGGAAATGTAAAGAGACATAATCGTATCTTTTTAATTTGTGAATTATATACAGGGTTTCTTTTTTAACGAATAAATTGCCAGGCAATTAGTGTCATTCGAAGATTTCATTAAAAAAATATATAGGTAAATTTTTTGCAATATTTTTTTTTCCCAGCGAATCGTGATAACAGCTTGGATACTAAGTAAAAAATGAAATCTGGAAAGGCGAGTGGCGCGGGAGGAGAGGCGGGGGCTGCTACGCACGGCATATATGGTGTTAGCGCGCGCAGTTTTATCTAGGATAACTTTGAATGGCTTTAAAGCTAGGTACAGCCCCCCTAGCATGACCAACCAAAACGCGATATGATATGATAAGTTATCCGGTTTAACTGTCAAAAGACGTTGACGTTTGAATGCCGATAAATCGCTTTATCATGCGATACATATCGAGTTTTGGGTGGTCATGCTAGGCTTACTGGGTGACTTAAAAAGATAAACACGTGTTTCGTAATTTTTCAAAAGATTATCCCGTTAATATAATAAATGCGAAAGTTTGTGGGTGTGGCTGTTTGTTACTGTTTCACGCAGAAACTACTTAACGGATTTCGTTGAAATTTGGCACACAAATAGTAGATAGCCTGGATTAAAACATAGTATACTTTCTATTCCGATATTCTCACGGGAACGGGAACCACGCGGGGTCAAACTGCAGGCGGACGCTAGTAATCGTGAATTTGGATAGTGTTAAGAAAAAAATAACCCTGTACACACTTGCGCGTCCAGCGGGATGGCCGTGAGCCCGGCGTGGCCCGCGGGGCAGGCTCGCCCGCACGAGCACTGGTACAACAGGCCCCGGGCCACATGTACACACCTGGTCCAGCGGGATGGCCGTGAGCCCGGCGTGGCCCGCGGGGCAGGCTCGCCCGCACGAGCACTGGTACAACAGGCCCCGGGCCACATGTACACACCTGGTCCAGCGGGATGGCCGTGAGCCCGGCGTGGCCCGCGGGGCAGGCTCGCCCGCACGAGCACTGGTACAACAGGCCCCGGGCCACATGTACACACCTGGTCCAGCGGGATGGCCGTGAGCCCGGCGTGGCCCGCGGGGCAGGCTCGCCCGCACGAGCACTGGTACAACAGGCCCCGGGCCACATGTACACACCTGGTCCAGCGGGATGGCCGTGAGCCCGGCGTGGCCCGCGGGGCAGGCTCGCCCGCACGAGCACTGGTACAACAGGCCCCGGGCCACATGTACACACCTGGTCCAGCGGGATGGCCGTGAGCCCGGCGTGGCCCGCGGGGCAGGCTCGCCCGCACGAGCACTGGTACAACAGGCCCCGGGCCACATGTACACACCTGGTCCAGCGGGATGGCCGTGAGCCCGGCGTGGCCCGCGGGGCAGGCTCGCCCGCACGAGCACTGGTACAACAGGCCCCGGGCCACATGTACACACCTGGTCCAGCGGGATGGCCGTGAGCCCGGCGTGGCCCGCGGGGCAGGCTCGCCCGCACGAGCACTGGTACAACAGGCCCCGGGCCACATGTACACACCTGGTCCAGCGGGATGGCCGTGAGCCCGGCGTGGCCCGCGGCGGCCTGGTGCTGGTCGAGTAGCAGGCGCGTGGGGCAGGCTCGCCCGCACGAGCACTGGTACAGCACTCGCCCGTGTTGCGCCACGTGCGACATGTAGCGCCCCGCGCACGAGAACTCCATGCCGCAGATTGCGCACTCGGACTTCGTTTGACGCAACCGCCCTAATAAATAAATAAATAAATCCTACTAATATTATAAATGTGAAAGTTTAGATGTTTGGATGTTTAGATGTTTGGATGTTTGTTACTCAATCACGCCTAAACGGCTGAACGGATTTGGCTGAAATTTGGGACATAAATACTTTGTAGCCTGTAGAGAAACATAGGCTACTTTTTATCCCGGAAAAATATCAGATTCCCGCGGGATAACGTCAAGTAGTCCACGCGGGCGAAGCCGCGGGCGGAAAGCTAGTAAATAATTAACTTCTTACAATCACACCAATTATCTAAGCCCATGTTAATTTCATTATGAAACTGTATCATGGAAAACTTGATAACGGATAAATATATACTTAAATACTTTTTGTTTGTAAATACATACTTAATATACATAGTAAACACCCAGACCAAGACAAATAGACATGTTCATGCACACAAATATTTGTCTTGTTCGGGAATCGAACCCGAGACCTCTGGCGCAGAAGGTGGGTAGCCTACCCCTGCGCCAAATCGGTCGTCATAAATGTATAAATCGTAATCAATGTATAAATTAATTTTCGTGACCAATTTTTACGCCTATACTTCGGCCATCTTACGGAAAGAATGTTTGTTAAGAAACCGTCCGTACTTAACCTGAAATGTACTTTTTTATTACACGTTTTAGAAATATGTGCACTTCACGTCCATGTTTTACATATGGCATTAGTTAAGGCGATACTCGGAAAAATTATGCTAAAGCGAGATAGCAATGAGAAAACGACGCGCGCGGGAGAGAGACCGATTTTGCAGATAACGCAAAAAAAACACAAAATCACTTCGTGTTAAATAACTATAGCGATTTTTAAAAACTGCTTCTATACGATCCTAAATATTATTGGTGTCCATTAATTAAACCAATTTCCAATAGTATATGTTACCCCATTTAAGAATAATCTTGAATTTCGTATTTTTTTAAGGTATTTTCGAAAATAAAAAGTGTCGAGGCAAAATCATAAAATCGTGTTTCTAAAACTATACGATTCTAGATAAAGGTATGAAAAAATATATATCTTATTACCAGATTTATAACAACTCTAACCGTCCTATAGTTTTATATCAAAAAGTCCATACATTTTCCGAGTAGCGCCTTAACTAATATATAACGTGTTTGTGGAATAATTACTTAAAATGTTCAAATGTTTGTTAATGTTTACACACATTATTTCCATAAAATGGCTGGACTATACTAACAAACCCATAGTTAAGATTTTAAATTATTTTTATGCATTCACAATGCAATTTTTGTAAGTATAGGAAAAATGTGATAGTAAAAAACCACGAGCCCTATAATAGTCTAGTGCAGTTTTGTGAAAAAGTCGTCTAAATCGTGAGTTTTAATTGCCACTCCTCTAAATACCAACGACTGGTATCGTTGGATTCGTCGTAGTCTCCAGATTACGAAACTGTGAGTCGTAATGTAAATTTTTGGTGGAGGGGGGAGGTAGGGGGGTTAAAGATGGCGGATCAGTACTTCAGTTAAAATGCTCTAGTCTGAGAAATACTATACCGATTTCTTTGTTTTTGGTCTCATTTGAAAGAGGATAATATAAACTAAAACTCATTTATAGACATTAAATACTGTACTGCACTGGTTGAGGCGCAATAAAGGAAAACATATATTTTTTACTTAATTTCATTTTTTTTATTGCGAATAATTCAAAAAATAGTAAGCTTTCGTGAAAATTATGTTACATAAAAATGATAGGAAATTTAATAACCTATCCAAAAAGGTAAGTATCTTTACTCTAAACATATGTACGACTAATTAATAGGCTTTATAACGTAACACGGCGCAGCATATCCGAGCCACCGCGACCGGGAAGCCGCGGGTCTAAGTCTTAATTAAAAAGCTCTATTCAAAAAAATTCTAACCGATTTATTTGTTTTTTATCTCATTTGAAAGAGAATAATATAGACTAGAACTCGTTTATAGACACCAAATACTGTACTATACTGGTTGAGGCACAATAAAGGAAAACATTTTTATTTTACTTGATTACATTTCTTTTATTGCGAATAATTAAAAAAAATATATGTTTTCGTGACAATTTTGCCGTATAATTTTTTTTTAAATTTAATAACCTATTCAAGAAGGTAAGTATCTCTACTCTTACATTATATACGATCATTTAATATATTTTATAAAGTAACACGGCGCAGCATATACAAGCCTCAGGCGACAGGGAAGCCGCGGGTCGTTGCTTTAATTTAAACGCTCTATTTCAGAATAGAGCATTTAAATACTTATTAAATAATATAACTTACTAATGAAATATTTTTGTCGACAAATATCTTAACTAGGTAGGTACATACTTACTTATTAAACTGTCCAATGTATTGTCATAATTATTATATTGACTGATACATACGTCTTGATCAACGTGACAAACATATTTCATACAATTTTTTCTTATTTTTTACACAGCCATATCTAGCTGTTCGGCATCCACTTTTGCACTGGCATGCCACCAACTCTAGTCCTTTAATAGATATTGGAGACTGGAGGCTAGTTACTGTTATCAAATTACCCTCTCTTAAATGCCAACCCTAAAGTTCTGGTGAAGGCAGCATTTGTAATGCATTATCAGCAATTTTCCAAATGAATGTTTGATAGTTTGCTCTTTGTAGATGATGGCCAAGTGCTTCGGATCTGGTTGGCAACTTTTCTAAGCTATTTATGTTTACAAACATTGCAGCTCTAAGTTGATCGATTTTATTTATCTATACTAATATTACACAGAGGAAAGATTTGATTGTTTGTTTGTTTGTTTGCTTCGATTAGGCTCCGAAACTACTGGACCGATTCAGAAAGTTCTTTGACCATTAGACATAGGCTATATTTTATCCCGATATTCCCACGGGAACGGGTACCACGCGGTTACAACCGCGAGGATCTGCTAGTACTTAATAAATAAGTAAAATTTTATCATAATTTTGGGTGACACAGTATTTTCTTTATATATTTTCTCAATAATTTGGTTTCGTATGAGTGTACATTTTTAAAACAAACTTCGCAGCATTCTCTATTTCATCATCTTAGAGGTGTGTATTATTGCCGAATGTTTTTAAAAGCTCATAGTGTTCCAATAAGACAGGCTAACAAGCTTTTTTTGACAACCCAGCAAAAGAACTCGTTGTATCACAGCATGTGATGGCGTGGTAAGCAAACAGAGACTGCTTTTCAGCAACAAAGCCTTCTACTGCTGATATCGTGCACAGGAACATATTTAGGTAATAATTGCTTCATTCATCCCATGATGAATGAAGCAATCCCATTTCTTAGGTCGTATCTGAATTAGCGATACTTTTGACTGCAGGCAGGTGGTGTCAAAGACATACCTATTAACAGTTTCCACGAACACTGAAAATAAACTTTTCATTTGCAAATTGATCACGAGGAAGGTGACACGAGGATCATACTACATGCTACAGACGCTGCCCAGCGAGGATTTAAAACAGTAGTGATTCAGAGTCGTCATACTAATGTTCTGCTTTTGCTGATTCATCATATCGATAAGTTACCAAACAAAGTATGAGCTGCAATATTTCTAAACATAAATAGCTTAGATAAGTTGCCACCCAGATCTGAAGCACTTACAAAGAGCAAACTATCAAACATTCATTTGGAAAACTGCCGATAAAGCATTACAAATGTTGCCTTCACCAGAACTTTGGGGTTGGCATGATAACAGTAACTAGCCTCCAGTCTCCAATATCTATTAAAGGACTAGAGTCGGTGGCATGCCAGTGCAAAAGTAGATTCGGCATCTACTACAGCTAGATATGGCTGTGTAAAAAATAAGCAAAAATTGTATGAAAGGTGTTTGTCACGTTAATCAAGACGAATGTTTCAATCAATATAATTATGACAATACATTGGTCAGTTAAAAAAGTAGGAAAGTTTGTACCTACTTAAGTACCTAGTTAAGATATTTTTCGATTTTTTTTCTTAAGTATAAGTTATATTATTTAATATTTAAATGCTGTATTCTGAAATAGAGCGCTTAAATTAAAGCAACGACCCGCGGCTTCCCTGTCGCCTGAGGCTCGTATATGCTGCGCCGTGTTACTTTATAAAATCTATTAAATGGTGGTATATAATGGAAGAGTAGAGATACTTACCTTTTTGAATATGATTTTAAATTTTATAAATTTTTATTACTATAATTTTCACAAAAACTTACTATTTTTTTAATTATTCGCAATAATAGAAATGTAAACTAATAAAAAAAAATGTTTTCCTTTATTGTGCTTCAACAAATGCAGTACAGTATTTGATGTCTATAAATGAGTTTTAGTTTATATTATTTTCTTTCAAATGAGACCAAAAACAAAGAAATCGGTTTAGTATTTCCCAGAATAGAGCGTTTTAAGTAAGGCATAGACTCGCGGCTTCCCGGTCGCGGTGGCTCGGATATGCTGCGCCGTGTTACTTTATAAAGTCTATTAAATGGTCGTATATATGTTTAGAGTAAAGATACTTACCTTTTTGAATAGGTTATTTAATTTCCTATAATTTTTATGAAACATAATTTTCACGAAAGCTTACTATTTTTTGAATTATTCACAATAAAAAAAATTTAATTAAGTAAGAAATATATGGTTTTCTTTTATTGCGCCTCAATCAGTGCAGTACAGTATTTGATGTCTATTAACGAGTTTTAGTTTATATTATCTTCTTTCAAATGAGACCAAAAACAAAGATCTCGGTACAGTATTTCTCAGACTAGAGCGTTTTAACTGAAGTACTGATCCGCCATCTTTAACCCCCCCTACCTCCCCCCTCCACCAAAAATTTACATTACGACTCACAGTTTCGTAATCTGGAGACCATGGCGAATCCAACGATACCCGTCGTTGGTATTTAGAGGAGTGGCAATTAAAATTTTTACCCTTAGTACTAGGCTGAACTAGACTATAAGTATCTGTAAGTATATCCCGCCTGAAAGCTACTTATAGGGCTCGTGGTATGGTGATATAGGAAATATTTTATGTGGATGAGTATTTCGATAAAAATGCATGCCCGTGGGAATCGACGGGAACGATCGAACAATTTTAACGAGTTATCATCTGCAAATAGCTTCGTCTCACACAAATTATTCGAGTAGTGAGGTACACCATTCATGTTAATCAGAAATAGTTAATGGCCCAATACGGAACCTTGGGGCTCGCCTATAATAATGGGGGCTCCAGCTAAAAGCAGATGCAGTATTATTTACAACTGCTTTCTGATTTGTTTTACATGAATGAATATGATTCCAAGAGGCTTACTGATTTTTAGATACACCCATTGATAATATAATGTTCTGTCTGACGCAATCGAAAGCTTTAGACAAGTCATAGAAAATTGATACTACACTAAAAATAGTAGGCTTACTTCCCCTAGATGCTGACTTTTTTATTTCCAGACATTCCATTTTCCTTAAAATTCATAACTATCACTTCACACTATGATCGTCTTCCATAAAATAAAGTACAATTATATAGTACTGGTACTGGAAGAGAGGACTGGTGCTCGGAATACAGGCACTACGCTTAGTTCGGAGACCAGTCTATCACAACTTCGATCAACAATAAGACCTAGGTCTAGATGCATAGTTGGAGTGACAAACATGGCCGAGCGATATACGTCTACTTGAGCGTATATTTAAAAGTAGTTCCTGTCATTCTTGACTTAAGATCGTATCATTATTAACCTTTTTTCTCCGTTTAAAGGTGCCACAGAAAGTTTTGATTTAGTTCGTAAGCCTTCCTCTAGTACTATTGTCGATCGAAATCTCACAATCTTATTGTTCTCCTAGTATTAAGATTTCATGTTTCATTATTTTTGTTGTTAGGTTGTGGAGAAAAATAAACGTTTTATTATTATTTTTATCATATGAAGAACTAAACTACTCCTCACCTTTGGGCCTACCGCGTCCTTTGCCCTTGTGGACCACCACCAGATCGCCGGATTGCTCCAAGTGGCCGATCACCTCCGGCTCTATGGGCGCAGGCGGGACTTCTTCCGGCTTCACTTCTTGCTTCACCTCGCTGTCACTTTCCTCGCCGTCCGTCATTCCCTCTTCTTTAAAGATCCTTTCCAGCTCTTTGCCCTTGAGAGAAAAATTACAAACAAGATGAAAAGTTTGTTGCACATTACTCCGATTCCGGAATTCAAACTGTAACAACTTAAAATTAGATCTGTTTGGTAAACATTCTCATTTTTTGTGAAAACGATTACTCTATTACATGCCATTCCTTTAATACAAAAAATAATGTCTCATAACATTGTTATAAGTAGCGGCGCGTAAGTTTAAGCGCTGACGAAACGTGGAGTATGTTTATGGTATGGAGCATGTTTCTGGTATGGCTAAAGGCCCAAAATACCTTATTTTTGACTTCTGCGCAATAAAACGGTCAGCGCTAGAGATTCGTGCCGCTACTTGTACAGACAAAGATAAAGTGCTATTATGTCGTGGCCATATTGTAGATTTGCTCACTTCATGAAATGATCGAGAATTTCATGAATTCTTCGGATTTCATGAAATGACCATGATTTAAATTGGCAATATCGTTGAATAGTCAACGTTTAATGATACTTTTAACAACGTTTGACCATATCATGAAATACGACTATTTTATAAAATGACCAACCATATCATTTAAGTATGTAAGGTTTCCATGACATCAAAGTTTTTATTTCTGAATTTCTTCGAACGCCATTATACCTATAGAAAGAGAGTTTGCCTTGGAAGTCCTGTAGAACACGTGATAGGTTAGAAATTTAAGGCGATCGCGAAGCACAGGGAAGCGATCTTCTTAAATTACGTAGTTATTTGTTTTCACACCACAGAAATAGGTATTTTTTTGTTTAAACAGAAAAAAAACTATACTAACTAACTAATATGGCACACAAAAACAAAGCACTTGCATTTGCATTTAAGTACACAATCATTCTTTTAGACGAAAATATGTCCGATGCCCATGTTGCATCCGCTCCAGTTAATGTTGGGAACATTACACTCGAAGTTGTTGACTACTATGTCTACCTAGGACAGACAATCCAATTAGGTAAGTCCAACTTCGAGAAAGAGATCTCTCGTCGAATCCAGCTCGGATGGGCAGCGTTTGGTAAGCTCCGGCATATATTTGCGTCCAAAATTCCTCAATGTCTCAAGACTAAGATCTTTGACCAGGGTGTGTTGCCAGTTATGACTTATGGAAGCGAGACGTGGTCTTTTACTATGGGTCTCATAAGAAGGCTCAAGGTCCCCCTGCGAGCAATGGAGAGAGCGATGCTTGGTATTTCCCTGCTCGATCGAATTAGAAATGAGGAGATCCGCAGGAGAACTAAAACGACCGACATCGCTCGAAGGATTGCTCAGTTGAAGTGGCACATAGCGCGGAGAACCGATGGCCGTTGGGGCGGAAAGGTTCTCGAATGGCGACCGCGAACCGGACGACGTTCCGTGGGCAGGCCCCCTACAAGGTGGACCGACGATCTGGTGCGCGGTCGCGGTGCGCCGCTGGATGCGGGCAGCGCAGGACCGATCGTTGTGGAGATCCTTGGGGGAGGCCTATGCCCAGCAGTGGGCGTCGTACGGCTGAAATGATGATGATGAATAATTCTTTACCTGTATAACCTCCTTAAACCGAGTAGGAGTTTTCCTGCGTCTCTTGCCGTTGCTCTCCTCAGAGGCACTGTTCTTCGCTGCCTTATCATCTTGCTTGGTCACCTGAAGCGCAAGTTCTTCCGGAGTCTTGTTCTTCTTGGGCGGGCGGCCGCGCTTCCGCTTGGGCTTCCCCAGCCCGCCCACTTGCAGCGCCACCGGGTGATCATCGGGGTATATTGTGTCTCCAGTCTCTGGATTTTTTTTTATTTTTACTGATGATAACTAATCAATCGGTAGGTATGTCGCAGGGATATGAGGAAATCAGAGATTTCATGAAATCCCTAGGGATATCACGAAATCACGGAAGATGTGGAATAGTCTTATTTACGACGTCTTCTTCCTAAACAAGTTCAGTGACATGTCATTTCACTAAACTAAATCTAGTGAAATGAAGAATGACTGAAGTAATAACAGTAAGCTTACGGATGCAGGTGACAGGTATGTATGAGCGAGTTTGTATCGGAAGTCTTGTAGAACACGTGATAGGTTAGAAATTATTAGAATTACTAGAAATAGTTTTTTTTTGTGAAACAACTTATGGATTGTTTTCACAAAAAAAAATATCCACGAAATTTATCGTCTTAAATTTCTAGCCTATCACGTGTTCTACAGGACTTCCGAGGCAAACTCTCACCTCTGAAATCCACTTTTCTGACATTTCACTAGATTTAGTTTAGTGAAATGACACTGAACTTGTTTAGGAAGAAGACGTCGTAAATTAGAATATTCGACATCTTCCGTGATTTCGTGGTATCCCTAGGGATTTCGTGAAATCCCTGATTTCCTCATATCCCTGCGACAGGTATACCTCGACCCAAACTTCTTGAACCATCATGGCGGGCAAGCAACCAATCACAACTCGCAAAACGGGTTTTAGCGAGTTGTGATTGGTCGCCGCCCACCACGGTGGTTCAAGAAGTTTGCCCCACACCATACTAGGTGATATTTAAAAATTGGTAAGGGGCGGGGTTTAGAAGAAGAGGTAGGCCAGCTGCCCGCTGGGCAGATGATATCATGCAAGTGGCTGGCAAACAGTGGATGGAGATAGCGAAAAACAGGGAGACTTGGAAATCTCTAGAGGAGGCCTTCACCTTCGAAAACGAGGGGTTCTTACTAAATTGATAAAATTATGTATTAGTTAAGAATTTAGTATAAAGTAAATATTATGCATATTTTGTTAAATTTACCAAAAGTAAGAAATAAAAGGCTGTTTTTTTTTTTTTTTTAATTATTTATTTATAAGGGGCGGGGTTTGGGCAAGTCTAAAACTAAGAGGTACAAAGATATCCCGATTTGGCGCAAGGGTAAACTACCTGCCTTCTGCGCCAGAGGTCTCGGGTTCGATTCCCGAACAAGACAAATATTTGTGTGCATGAACATGACTATTTGTCTTGGTCTGGGATAAGTATATAATATATTTATCCGTTATCAAGTTCACGTAGACACAGTTTCTTAAGAAATTAAGTACAGGCTTAGATAATTGTAAGAAATTTTTTATTTATATTTATTTAATTAAGATAGATTTTTCTACGTCTTAGTTTTAGGAACCATATCATTGATTTTTGGTAAAAAAATAAATAAACATGCAGTTCACTTCATGGATTTCAAGAAAAACAACTTGATTTTTGTGTGAATAAAATGGCCATTGTAACTATTTTATTAATTTTAGATAACAACCAAGTTTCCGGTTAAATAATCTGTTTATTTTAACGAAACTGTAAGTGTGTTGCCGATTGCGGCCAACTGACAGGCCGTTGCCTGCGGGCAGACTGATAGTCTGTGGGCCCTTTACAGTTGCAGACTTCTGACTTGCCCATACTGACTGTCTGAAATGGGAATACCTTAAGCCTACCTTATACCTGACCTTAAAGGTTAAACCATAGACTGCAACTGCATAGGTACTCTTTAAGATTACTTATACTTACTTGAGTACTTTGTTTTTTGTAATTAGGAATTTAATTAATAATGATATAAATTTTAATTAGAGCATCAATTAATATCTGCTAATGGAAATGTGAGTCAAATAAATTTTAAAGTTATTAGTATTATTTAATTTTTTACTTTTTTGCATTCACAATGCAATTTTTATCATAGAAAAATGGAAAATAAAGTATTTAGAAAAAATCGACCCGTCTCACAACCAGCTCCGATGGGACTCGAACCCACGACCTTTCGCTAAGCGAAAGGTCGTGGGTAAATATAGGTCGTGGGTTCGAGTCCCATCGGAGCTGGTTGTGAGACGGGTCGATTTTTTCTAAATACTTTATTTTCCATTTTTCTATTATTAGTATTACATTAAGAGTCAAATTTAAATGATACAGGTACTATTAGGTGCAGCGCAGACGGCACACTTTTTGTGTGATCGAGTCTGCGGAGCACAAAAAGTCTGCATGGCGCGCAAAAAGTCGGTCGCGGATTTTTCACAGACTCAACGCACACGACGCACATCTTCGATCATTCTGTCGGCTGAACTGTAGGGACGTAGACGCTATGGAAATACGCTATGGACAGACTAAAGTGTGCGCCGTCTGCGTTAGCGCGCGTTGAAGCAACGTTCTATTTTTTTCGCACACTCTTGTGCGGCGCGGCGCGGTCTGCCCGAATTACACGGATTTTTTGCGTGTCGTGTGCGTTACTGCATATAATTGCATAGGTTCTATTTTTACAGACTAAAAAGTGCGTCACGGATAGTCTGTCGCCTGCGCTGCGCCTTATAGTCTGTAAAATATAGCTTGATTAAAATGACAGCTCATTCGTGCAAAGGAAAAAGCTCTTTATGCTATTGGAATAAAGCTCAAGAAAAACAGCACCAGACATTTTTTTGTGTAGCATATGCTAGAAAATTAAGACCCTATTCCTAGTGCACAAGCAATGTTTTGCTTTGCACGCAATCATTTTATAGACTATAATTGCTGCTACTCCGTCTGCACCGACTCACTCCGTGTAAATTTTGATAGAAAAAATATTGTCATAATTTATTCCTAACGACGCGGCCACTGGGTAGTTGACTACCCAAAATTATATTGCCAAATTAAATGGCCGCGTGAGAGACTAGCCTTTGTTACACTGAAAGTGTCATTACTTACTTTCATAAATGACGGTCTCGGTGACAACTTCAACTTCTTTACTCGGATTACCAAATACATTTCTTTTATATTCACACTCTCTCTGATGCAACTGACTAATAATTTTCTGAAAGACACAGGTAATATTACTAAAAGTAATTTATAAACTTTTATTTTTTATTATAGCATGTTGTAGTTACTCGTACCTGGCCATTAATGATAAGCGTTAAAAATTCAACAGTAGCTTCCAATTGTATTGTACATCCGGGGCAGATTGTTCGAGGAAGTTGACCATCATCTGATACCTAAGTAATATATAAAATAAAGTTTTATCATTTAGCGAAGGTTTGCCGTTGCAAATGCACACAAACTGGCACTGTACAAGTTCGGGGGCTTCAGTCAGGAATCTCCCGAACCCCGCATACTATGCGTACAGTGTACGGGCCCCATCGACCAATGAAAATGAGTATCATTATATCATATAAAAGTGAAAGTGAATCATTCAATGTCAATGTTCAATCATATTCAACCACATTGAAAGGATTGAGCTTGCTCAATATTTTGACTTTTGCGTCCAACATTCAATGCATTGAACGAAAGTTAAACGAGTAAACATAAGAATTGAATGATTCACTAGATGTTCATTCTCTCTCAGCAATGTGAATTGAATGGTACACTTTATAATTTAGAATTTTAGATACTAAGGTAGTTCACTTTTTAAGATACCTATGCGTAAAGCAGTGCTGTTTACTTAGACATAAGTACCTATCTTAAAATTTAACTAAATAAATTATAAAGAGAACCAATCACTTCGCATTGCTTGAAAATGTATACATGTATTACATGTATACCAATCAGGTTAGCACATTGAGAATGAACATCTAGTGAATCATTCAATTCTTATGTTTACTTACAAGTTCAACTTTCAATCAATTGCCTTGAATGTTGAACCCAAAAGTGAAAATATTGTACAAACTCAATTATTTCAAAGCGATTGAATGTGGTTGAACATATACAATGAATTTGGTTGCTTCATCCAAATTGAAAGGCAGGTGAAAGAAGTTTACTAAATAATAAACCTTAATTTGCTTTATGTAATACCTTTATATTATTCTGTGCTAATACTGTTGGTGATAGACGAAATTTAAAGTAAGTATATCACAACTTCATAGCACCAAGGATATTGAGATTGAGGCATGCATAAAAAATGAAAATAAAAAACAGCTGATTATTTTCGTCAACGTCAAATACTGGCGCCACGACTGAAAATCAAGATGCGATAAAATCATCTACACATCATTTTCTCAAAGGCCTAGAACTATGTGAGGGCGACTTTTGACAGTCATTTCAGCATTAAAAAACTTGAAAAAAATTACGAAATCTATATTTAGAACGTCTTTCATATAGTAAATTAGCATTGTAATAATAAAGATATTAAAATGTTCATCCATTAGGGCCGCCATTTTGTTTTCCAAAGGAGTCAAAACAATTTACATTATAGTGTTAACATACCTTTATAGGTAAATATGTGTTGATAAGTTCACATAGGTCTTGGTTATTTTCTTCCCTTGAATATAATAAAGAGCCATTGTCGTTTTCTTCACCACATAATCTACAAACTGTAGAATTATAGAGAGAGACTTCCATTCTCTTGGAAGGTTAAGACGCCATCTACTTCCTTTCTCATAATGGTTTCCATCTGTCAAAATCAAGACTGACAAAGTGCGTTTTGTTCATCCTTTGTTTTAATACAATAATGTATGGATCGGATTGTTTAATGTAAATACGTTTATAACGGTTAGTCTAAAATAATTTCGTCGTATGAAAGGCTTCCTTAAATTGATAAAGATACAAAAAATAGACCTTTTGTTTGTAGTTATTATATTTCAGTTGCGTTTTGTGTCACCACGTTTGACAGTTCAACGTATAAAATATGACAATGGCAACATTCAGAAAAGTCTTGTTTTTTTCAATTCAATATTGAATGAAAAGCCCTTTCCGGTTTAGTTCTTGGGGGCTAGAAGCCGTAGTTTCGGTTTTTATTATTTTTAATCGCCTCTAATCCACAAAAATGAGGATCTATAAGGATATTATTACTGGTAAATATGTTTGTCGTGCTTAGTTTGTGATATTTGCATAAATATTTTATTTATTATGTGCATTTTTGATATCAGTGATTTTGACATTTCTTTTTGACTGAGCGGTGATGTCTCATTGCTGAGTTGGTGAATTCAGCTCACTGCCACATCGACATATCGTATGTTTTAGGTTTTATCTGAAGGAAATGTTTTTAACTTGCAGGTGACGAGATGTTCTCTGACACATACAAAGTCAAGTTGGTTGACGAAGTAATCTATGAAGTCACCGGCCGATTAGTGTCCAGAAAGCAGGATGATATCCGGATTGAAGGATTTAATCCTTCTGCTGAAGAGGCTGATGAAGGAACAGACTCTGCAGTGGAGAGTGGTGTGGACATAGTGCTCAACCATAGGCTAGTGGAAACATACGCCTTTGGTGACAAGAAATCGTACACTTTATATTTAAAAGACTACATGAAAAAGTGAGTGTTTGTGATGTGAATTATCAATATTATCCCTGAACTACGAACTTGAGTCAGAGGCACTAGTATTTCTAGCTCTAGTAACTCTAGTAAATACCTACAAATTCAGTGCCATTACAATATTGTTAACAACTAGGTGTGTTGTTCATTTTTTATGTGATATGCTGGCACTTATGTCTTTAGTAGTTATTTTATTTTCAATGTCAAGTTTGCCTTATCTTGCTATCACAAATTCAGTGAGCAATTGTAATGGACAAACATGTCAAACTCTGTTTATATTGGTGGACATGATCAGAAAACATAGCATACATTGTATATGTGTTATGTATATTGGAGGCAACTGCAACTACCTAAATGCTGAAAGTTTCGGTTTCATATTCTTTGAGTAGTATTGTATTGATAGTGTTAAGGGCCCCAGAGACTATCAGGCTGCCTATAGGCAATGGCCTGTCAGGAGGTCTGTTTGATTGAGGGCTGCAGGTGGCCTACCGGCAGAGTGACAAGTCTGGGTCCCATTATTGGAATAAAATGCATCATCTAATACCAAAGGTTGAATTCTTGATGTCAACCCATGGAGCTATTGATGCTATATCAAATATCTTTTATGAAAAAACATTCACTTCTATAGTGTCTGTTCATGAAAGGGAGATGACATTTAACATATTTTTACAAAGCAGCCTGTTTGATAATTATGTTATGAATATTTGGAAAATAAAGTATTTAGAAAAAATCGACACGTCTCACAACCAGCTCCGATGGGACTCGAAGCCACGACCTTTCGCTATCCGGGCGACTGCTCGAACCACTGAGCTACGGAGTCGTAGTCATAGTAACGTAGTAAGGAATGTAGTAACGGGTCGATTTTTTCTAAATACTTTATTTTCCATTTTTCTATGATAAATATTGCATTGTGAATGCAAAAAAGTAAAAATTTAAATAACTTATGAATATTTATTTAAATGGTGCATTTGTTCATGTTTTCAGATTAGTAGCCAAATTGGAAGAGAAGGCACCTGACCAAGTAGACATATTCAAGACCAACATGAACAAAGTAATGAAAGACATTCTAGGAAGGTTTAAGGAACTTCAATTTTTCACTGGTGAATCTATGGACTGCGATGGCATGGTTGCCATGATGGAATACCGGGATATTAATGGCACACAGATCCCCATAATGATGTTCTTCAAACACGGCCTTGAGGAGGAGAAGTTCTAAGTGTACTGCATAAGTGTAAAATCTCAATTCAGAATACTGGCGCCTAATTCATTAATTTTTTATTTATTTATATAATCATGTCCACATTGTCTGGATCCGGCTACCCCCATCACAAGGCTGAACAATTTTTGTAATATTACAAATATTACACTCCATGAATAAATGAACAATTATCATATGTAGTTCTTGCTTTTTATTCAAATTGTTTCCTTTGCTCAGATTTGCTGATAGGTTTAGTAACTTCCAACTTGAGATGTTTTACTATATATATTACATTTGATTATATCGTGCTTTTATCACACTCTGTTATACTTACTTACAAGCAGCGTAGGACAGAAAGACTTACCTAACCTCCGCCATATTCTTTGAATTTCTAGTTAGATTTATGTCTTATACCTGTTATTTCAATTTTACTAATCTGCAATTTACTGTGTTTATGTATCACTAGCGGATCCTCGCGGTTTTACCCGCGTGGTACCTGTTCCCGTGGGAATATCGGGATCAAATATAGGCTATGTCGAATGAAGAATGAAGAATGTAGCTTTCTAATGGTCAAAGAATTTTCGAAATCGGTCCAGTAGTTTCGGAGCCTATTCGATGCAAACAAACAAACAAATCTTTCCACTTTATAATATTAGACTAAACGGCTTATAGGAAACCCACCACCATGTAGCAATTTACTTTAAAACTTATAGCTACTTCAATAATGCCAGTAAAATCAAATCATTGTTCCTGTAGGTATGTACTTTTGATAGGATTTTTTAATTTTAATGGTGTATTACATATCAAGTAAGTCATATCATGGCGCAACTTTTCTCAAAGCGAGCTGGAAAAAACACTATCATCTATTTGTATGTAACAGAGTTACAAATATGTAGCAGGGGTTGTCGACTTTGTAATTTTTTAAATTAAATGTTGCTCTACTTGCTATACTACAGCGACGACGAAACATAAATAAAACGAAGTTTCGAATTTGAGGTATGTTATATTTATCGAGTTTTATGTAGGTTATAACTACAATAAAGTACAGAAATGACCAATGATCTATTACAATGTAGTGAGAATACACTAATCACAATTTTTCATATGTATTTAATCATTTTGTATACTTTTTTAGGCATTCAGTAGGCACTCGCGCGTACCTTACATTGCTTAGTCTTTAGTTTCTCTGTATTTACAATAACAGAACTACAACATAACAGCGAGAATATCGTGTAGGTCCATAGTAACGAGATGGCTAGGAGTTTGACATGATGCCCCTAACTCAATTGAGAAGTAAGTCATATGTAGATAGATAACGTACCTATGTATTTATTAACGGTTGGTTGATAAGCCTAGGAATATAAATAATACTGTCACTGACGAATTATTTCACTTAAATCTCGCACATGATTCAGTTTGAGAGATTTACGTGTAACAATTCTCACTGACACATTCTATTCAACAATGGTGAAGGTTTTGTTAGAACTGCTATAGTAGTAGTATATTCTCTGCCATACATACGGTAGTCTAGATCCAACTTTACTTACTTGTCAATGACTTTTCATAAGAATTGAAAATGAAATATTAGAAATAACGAATCCCATCCTCCAAGTACCTCCGACGGGAATCGAACCCGGGACCTTTCACTGTCTGAGCGAATGCTCTGACTAGGTAGCTACTTGGAGGATGGGTAATTTTTTTCAAATATTTCATTTTCAATAATAAAAATTGCAATGTGAATGCAAAAAAGTAAAAGTAATTTTTCATAAGAATACAATTTTAGTACAGTCGGCATAAAAAGTTGCAGAAAACTTTCGATCACTTGGAGCGAGGTTCTGACAGCAGCCGCTGGCCGATGATAAAAGAGTTTGTTTTTGTTTGTGTGCTAAGTTTTCAACGACTTTCGATACCGAACGTAAGAAGTAGGAATAAAAATAGGACATATTGAAAATCTAATTATTTTCACATTATTCTGTGATTTAATGGACGTACTTTCTATATTGAGGCTCGATTAGATGGTATGAATAACATAACATAAATTATTCAAAAAAAGAATACGCTACTACTGGCACGTTAAACAATGTGCCATTATTTGGGTGATAGTTTTTTTTACAGAAATCGTCATAACAATACTGCACAAATTATCAGAAATTGCTCATATGCATTACAGCAAAATATCATTCTTAAACAATTGCAAAACGTAAGTCGCAAGGGTTTGGTAACCTTTTGGACTGTACCCTTGGCAAGAATTTATCGGAAACTGTCGGATATACTCTCACTCAGAGAGTTCTGTGCTTTATTTTAAATAAATCTAGATAACATTTTGCTGTTTGTACTGAACCAATTTTGACGACGTTGGAACCAGAGTGATCTAGGCTAGGGCTTGCTTCTGCTGTAAGCATGTTTCTGAGAAAATTAAGGAAACGCGTTATTGTGCAACACCAACTACGTATACAGGGTGTTGGGGGCACTGTTTCAAAAACGTTAACCATGGCTTCAGACCATCATGCTGAACAACGTACAGCAAGAATTCTTTGTCGGAAATGAAAAAAAAGTCGACTTTTCATACAAATTTAGCAACTAATCCGAAGATTTTGTATGGAGAGTCAAAATATTTTTTTCATTTCCGACAAAAAATTCTTGCTGTATGTTGTTCAGCAATTCAGCATGATGGTCTGAAGCCATGGATAAAGTTTTTGCAACGGTGCCCCTAACACCCTGTATGGTGAGATGTTGTGATCCGTCAAGGAAAGCACTGAAGAGCACTTAGATCAGTGTGGCATGGATGAATTATGATTTTTCTTTGCCATAGTGTATTAAACTCAATAATGGTAAAAATGTCACTTAGATCACTCTGGTTCCAACAACGTCGTCATTTGTATACAATCATAATTAAAAACATGTAGCATTTACAAATTTTTAAACCATCTACAAGTCATTTAGACACAAGTGTATTAACTTTTTAACTGATAAGATTTTTCGTTGATTTGTAGTTTGTAGCCACTAGTCAAGATAATGAGTGAAGCTAGTTTTCTTGGCGACTGTACCTAATATTCTGTACAGTAGCTATAATTACAATTTGACATGTAGGTACAGTTGATTCTTTTGCCACGACCATTCATTTCCGCTGGTTCATTTACGCCCGAATACTCGTACGCTACTTATCTTTGGGAGCGTCTCAAACAGGATTGGATTTGCCTCATATTTGGAGAAAGGACTCTATGAGTAGGTACCTATGTTCTTATTTTAAAAGAATGCTAACGACTTCAATGTCACCCACCCTGTATAAGATTCTTTATTTTCAGACATAGTACATTATAACTCAATGTTTTCAGATGAATTTCTCATTATTAGTCTAGACTCTAGAGTTACTTTGGTGGTTTGTTCAAATAAAACTGGCGCCACTAACAGTCCGAATCAAACTAATGGCGGTGGTCGTGTGAAGTTTAGATGCTATGTCAGTAGAGTGTACCTACCCACCAACCTCAATTCTCAATCTGCATGCATCTAAAATTCTAAATTGTCCCGAGTTTTGAGACGCCAAAAAGTTTGAATCAGATCACGGTTGCAAGTTACAAAATCAGCGTGAACAAAATATTATATCACAAGATCCAACAGTAGAAGCCGCGCGGATAAAGAAACAATCTGTAAATGGCGGCCGGCCGGTCATGCAGTCTCGCGTCATGCTGCATGTAGGTAGAACACGTGGGTGGGTCATGCTATCACGCTCACACTTAATACTTGGCCGCCATTTACAGATTGTTTCTTAATCCGCGCGAGTTATAACTAATTTTACTGTCACCTACTGTTCTGCTTATTGCTAAAACGAAAAGCTAAGTGACGACAACAAACTTTAGTAAAAAATTATATCTTAATTCTCTGTCTTGATTTGTAGATAATTATTTAAATATACCTACAGCTAAGAGATGATCAGGGGCTCAAGAATAAGTGACTTGTACTAGGAAAATAATATGTCTAAAATTCAGCACGTAAAATAATAACAACTGGTTTTCCAACGTCTTGTACCACAGAATAAATACTAAAGGTACTGATCGCGCGAAATAGCTCGGCGTGTGTCAGAGGGCGCTGATCGTCAAAAATAAGCCTTATTCCCATGACATAATTTAGTTCCAGATATCGACACGCGCGCCAAGTTATTTTGCGCGCCTTGTACGAGTTAGATTCACATAAGAAGTCCGCCGGCAAATAAGTCTAACTACAATAAAACGTAGTTTTCATGAAATTAAAATTTCAAGTCTAACTATTACACGAACACTACTCTTAATTAACTGATAGGAAAATTAAAACTGAAAGTCTGTGACAATAAGGAAACATAACGAATAATAATTATTAAGCATTCAATTTACATTTTATTCTATATGTAACTGTAAGAAATGGATTTTCAAGACCAGTAAAGATAACAAATTATTTCTGGCAAAGTTTATGAATCGACTAACTACTGAATCAAGCACACTAATGGAAAGTGGCACTGGCAGCCAAGCGAAGCTTCAACCACATTTCTACATCTATAGCTGAGCTCGACAATTTGTGGTGATGCTCCAAGTTTGGAAAAATAATCTTCGCTTCGCTTCATCTCTCCGTTGTGGCCTGGCCTGTGTGTAATTTCATTATCTTTACTGATCTCAAAACTATCAAATAGTGGGTTTAAGTATTCCGTGACAATGAAAATCATGAATGAATTGAGGTCATAGCCCACTTATACCGCACCGCTCCCACCCAACCAATGTATGTGCAGCCAAATATGGACTTAATATTGTTCACTGTAGATGCACTTTACAGTAACAATATACAATAGAAGACAGCGCGCGGTAAGCGAGCCTGCCGCAAGCTAAAGTGCATCTACAGAGCACGACATTAAGTCCATATTTGACTGCTCATACATTGGTTGGGTGGGAGCGGTGCGGTATAAGTGGGCTATTTCTTTTAGTTTTCAAGCGACATGTCGATATTACAGGATTGAGCAGTAAAACATTTAGTAGTGTGATGAGTTGACAATTTCAAATGATGGTGCTCGTGACCTACACAATATCATGTCGGGTGTAAGATATACAATACAGTAGTGACAGACGTAAAAATCTCAAAGGTAGGATATCAGTCGATATAGCAAACAATAGGTAGAGTTTCAGAAATAATTTTATCATAATTTTAGAAGAACAAGATCGTATTAAATTTTATAAATTTCTCAATATAGTATAAATATATTTACATTCATTATTCCTAATATTTTCTCATATTGGTGTCTTATTTAACGCACACTTACTTTATTCGTTTATAAATAAAAATATTAGACATTAAAAAGATTTCTTATGGAATGGTTTTTGTACAAAATCAAATACAAATTCCACCGCACTGGTAGAAACATACAAATCACAAGTGGATCCCGGCGGCCCCCGCCGCCCGACTAGCCGTACATTGTACTCCGACTCCTCATGAAAGTCACACTTTCACCTCTCGACAACCCATTGAAAAATAGATCCATCACTACTTAAATTTATAATTTACAAATAAGGTACTCTTTTAAACCGAATTACGATAAGTATAGATAGTCCACACCGGCCGCGGCCGTCCGTCACCGGCTCCGGGCCGAGGCGCTAACGTCACTAACCGCTCTAGAGCACTACCGCCAGCACGCACCGGTCCGCCCGTAAAACTTAATGGAATGAAGATTTATTGCTAGTATTACAAGATCACAAACGTTCAGGGAGCTCCCCGCACTTAGCAGTTGAACGTGTTGGAGTGCGCGCATGCGCGCGCGCACTCGCGCACGTAGCCGCCCTCCGGGATCACCGAGTACTCGGGCTCGCTGTACTCGCGTTCGCGCTCGTATTCGCGCTCGCCTGACCGCCCGAACCCGATGATCGTCTCCGAGTTGCGCATGTACCCGTTCTCCTGCTTCCTCGAGTATCGCGAGTCGAGGTTTCGCTGGAAGTTGTCCGGGTGGCAGAGCACGCCGTTCCGGTTGTTCTTCTTGTCGGGCAGCGACCGCAGCGAGCCGTTGTTGAGGTGGTGCGCGGGCGCGCCGTTATTGAGCGTGAGCGGCGGCGGTGGCGCGCGCTCTGCACCGATGTATGTGAAGCCGTTGGCGGGAAGCGTCCCGCCCGCACCGCCCCCCGAGCGTTGCGGCCGTCGCGCGGAGCCCTGTCCGCCCGACATGAAGAACACGCTCGGGGAGGCGTAAAGCTCTAGCTACAGTTCCGTGACCGGAATGGGCCGCAGGCCGGCCGCGTGCGCCGGCGGCGCCGGGTACTGCGACGGGTGGATACCGCGCACTATGCAGTCCTCCTCGGTCGAGATCGGCTTGTGGTACTCCAGGTTCTTGCGACCCTTGTTCCACTGGTAATCCTTTAATTTCTCTTGCATGCTCTTGCGATATTTGATAAATATCAGCACCAGCGCGAAGACGACGGCCACGCTGACGGCCACCACGACGCCGATTATAGTATTTTGCCGCGTGTCGTGAAGGACGCATCCCAGGTCGTCGGCGTTGAGCGCTTTCAGTTGCTTATCCTTTAAGTGATCAGGTGCGGCGCATTGTATTTGGGTGAAGTTGCTCTTGTCGTTGAGCAGTTGATGAAGCCACAGGAGCTGGCAGTCGCAGAAAATGGGATTGTCGCTCAGATCGAGCTGTTTCAGTTCTTTTCCAATAAAAACGGCTTCACTGAGTGTCACGATGGCGTTATCTCTTAGCGAAACGTGTTTCAACTTGGGTAGTCCCAACAGTGTAGAGTCTTCGATAACAGACAACTTCTTATTTATAATAAACGTCACTGTCTCTAAATTGATGTTATCCTCGAACGCCCCTTTTTCGATGCGCTCCAATTGTGCCGCACCGATGATTTCAAGGAGCTTTAAATTTTTCAGACCCTTGAAGGAATGGCTTTCTATCGCTATGAAGTCATTCTGTCCAATATACAATTCTTCTAACCTAGTAAGTCCTGATAACTGATGCGTCGGCACCACACTTAATCTATTACCAGAGAGATTTAGACTTCTCAGCCCTGGAAGTCCTCTAAATGCGCTTTCACTTATATTGAAGAGTCCAGCTCCATTCAAATCTAAAACTGTTAATCTATTGAGGCCCGCGAAGGCGTCGTCTGGTAAATAGGAAAACGCGTTAAGGCCAACGTGTAACTCTGCGAGACTTCCCAATAGACTGAAGGAAGTCGTAGGCACTGAACTGAGTTGATTGTCATCTAAATATAATATTCTTAAGGCAGACAATCCGGCGAACGCTCTAGGTTCTATCCTCGATATTCTGTTCTGTCCGAGATTAAGTTCCTCTAACCTCGGCAGAGTGGAAAATACTCCATTCGTGAGTTCTTCCAGTAGATTTCGTTTAATGTTGAGTACTGTTAAGGAATTTAATCCTAGGAAGGTGGTGTTGGAGATTGAGGATAGTTTGTTGCTGTTCAGATGCAACTCCTGGAGTTTGCGTTGGTAGGCAAAGCTTTTGGAGGGGATGCTGACGAGGTGGTTTTGGGAGAGGTCGAGGTGTTGTAGTTCTGCGTAGAACTGCATGGAGCTGTCGATGGTCTTGATTTTGTTGTTGCGGATGATGAGCCGCTGGATGGAGGGGTTGAGTGCGATGGGTAGCACGTCGAGGCGGCTCTCTTGGCAGACCACCACGAGCGTGTCATCGTTGCAGTTGCAGCCGCTGGGGCAGTTGGCCAGAGCCGCCGCGCCGCTGCCCCACGCCAGCACGTCCAGCAACAGGAACACCACCTGGAAATAATAAAGTTTATTCTATTAGATGGAGGTGGAATTAAAATTGTTACACATATTACGAGTAGGTATGTAAGTAATATCCGGATTTTGATTCCTATCTTTATTGAAAATTAACTGTAAAAATTATTGACAAGACTTCAAGTACGTACATAAGATATTTTTAAAATATTTCTATTATACCTGTAGTAAGGAGGAAGAACGAATAAAGTTAATGGTATCCTTTAAAATAAAAACAATCAATGCAAGGCGAGCCGAGTCCACGGAGGCGGACGCAGCCGAGAAAATAAAATAATATTGGATAGGGAATTTTGCGCAGTTTTAATTTATTAAAATGCGCTCCGGCGAGGCGCCCGGGGCAGCTTCTCCGCCTCAAAGACTAGCAGTACTTTTATTACGTTCCTTCTTTTCAACAATTAGCAGCGAGATCCGACTGAAGATTCGACTGTGGAATTACAAAGTCGACTTTAATTCTGTTACGTTGAGATTTCTGATAGATGCAACGCCGATCCTCTTCCCTTTGGAAGACAAAGCCGAGAGTAGTTTGGCGGATAAGTAAGCTTATTAGCATTTTATAGAGCAGCGGGACTCGGGGACTCAATTGGAAATCCAAGATAGCATCGAGCAACTTTCGAGCGTTTGTTGTTTTCTTTGCTTTCAGCCCGGAATTGCTACGTACAAAAAATCTCGAGTTCATCGGCTACGTGAGTCGATTCCATTGTTCTACATGATCGAGGGGACGTGGCCTCGTAATCCCTGATTGAGATGAATGTTAATCCGAAAAATAACGTTCCTGTTTTAAATGTTGCAGAGTGTACGTGTTCGAGAGCATTAAAATGTATTTTTCGCTCCGGAGCGAATGCGGCCTTTTTGAGGTTAGCTTTTACGTGCGCTCTTAACACCGCCGAATAGGTTTTCCGATGGGAATGGACGAGATGTGCGATACGGGCGAGCATTCGAGCCTATCTGTTTTACGGGTCGTTTTTTATGCGAGTAACAAAAGCGGATATTCGCAACGTTTTGCATTCCATTTGCGCGTATCTGCAATGTCGTGTGGGCAAATCAGAATCAAAACACGACATGCGGCGGTGGGCCGGCGAGTCGGGGAAATTTCCGCTAAAATCCAATAAGCGGGGTAGATACAGCGGGCGCCTTGCGTGCGGTGTGTTTGCAGAGCCGCTCGTTTTTTGGCGCTCCCTGAGCCGGTATCTCTCGGATGAGGTTCGAGCTCTGCAATACATCTGCAGACACTAAATAAACCAGCGCTGAGGGAATTACGCAGCACTTTATCAAAAGTTTAATTAAAATACGATGTTTATAGCAACAGTATTCCATTTCTTATTATAATTAACTAGCGGCCGCCCGCGGTTTCACCCGCGTGGTTCCCGTTCCCGTGGGAATATCGGGATAAAAAGTACATATAAACCTTCCTCTTGAATCACTCTATCTATTAAAAAAAACGCATCAAAATCCGTTGCGTAGTTTCAAAGATTTAAGCATACAAAGGGACATAGGGAAAGAGAAAGCGACTTTGTTTTATACTATGTAGTGATGACGACCAAGTTTGTGCCCACGTCTGAAAGCTTTAGACAATAAGTTGCTAAAAAGTAATAACTTTTTGTAATAACCAGATCTTTTACTCACTTTTTAGGTAACTTTTAGTTGTTACGCTTATTTTAGATAATTCCAATACTTTTATCACAAAATGAAGAATGGAATGCATAAACTGGAGACGAATCCACACGCCATTAATTTACAAATACAGCAGTATACCTATGAGAGTAAAAAAAAAGAATCATACTTATGAGGGATGAATTTTCACGGTAGTTTAGCACGTTGGTTTTGTGAAAGTGCTATTAAATGGGTTATGAAGGAATAGAACATTGTATGCAGTGGTATATGCACCCAAGGCGGGTGCAATAAAACCGCCACAATCGCAACAATGTGCGGAGACGCAACTTTGTGTTTCATGACTGATATAATGAATTGAAAGTATGAGACAACGATATTTTATGACAAAATAACGCGGCATGAAATAGTGACGCCGTTTTGTGGCAAGAGATTGACGAGGTAGTAGAAACTGTGCATACCTACACAATGACATTGAAGTGAAAAATATCTTATTAACTATGTATATAGTAGGAATATTTTACCACGCGAAATAAGCTGAGATTGCCCCCCCCCCCCCCCCCCTTCCCCTCCCTCAACCATAACCTGGATCCGCGCCTGAATACAGATATGCAAATCGCATGCCGAACATCTCTTTGAGTTGGACACAGCGGTCGCGGTTGTACAACCCGTACTTAAAGAGGTTCCTTGCGTTTTTTTTATTTGCACGTCCACTTATTCCCATGCTTTCACGCCAATTAAAGAGAACACACACTGAAGTAATAGATACTACTTAATTTATGTACGTTTAGGAACAAAGCTTCAAAGATAAATATTTTTCAACCGAAATTAAGAAACTTTACATGGACAATCGGAGGAATAAGAAACTGTAAGAAATTGAGCAGCTCTTCCACAGGATGACACTGCTATCAAAAAGTGGATGGCAAACTAAGTTTATCTACAAGTCCTTCAAACTTGAGCAATTAAACAATAAAATGGAAATCTTTGTTTATGGTGGAGGCTAGTTAATGCCTCAAAGACTGCTCCGCTCAAATAATAAGACCTCGATTTAAATGCAAATTCTCCACAGACCACCTAATTCCGACCACCGAGGTGCCCTAAACAACCCTTTGCGATGGCCAGCGTCAAGTCCGTCCGTTATTCAAATTAGCAAGTAAATTGTAGAGGTTTGTCTGATTAAAAATGCGAGTGGCGGACGAGACTGCACGACGGAATTACGATTCCGAATAGGACGGAATATCGTTACAGAATTATTAAAATTATTTGGGTACGATTCGTTCGTGATATTTAAATCGACACTCACGGAAAGGGAAATGCTAATTTAAAATATATTCTTTTTATCTCAGCTCGAAAAATAAATCGGGAGGTTGAGGAAACTGAATGTCTAAGGAACAAGTTGTATTTTGTATGTAATCACTTAGTTATTTTACAAGACACTTTAAGCAGCCATCAGAAACTCAATTAAGTGATGAATTTAGGTGAGGCACCGAATGACATGTCATTCGGTGCTGGATTGCATACGGACAAACATCTCCTGAGGATGCCCCGGGTTGGGGCGAAACACGTGTAGAGTAGTGTGATCGGTGAAGGTGCAAGTTTTGTGATTATTTGCGGAAGAAAGCTACATATATTTATTTTTCACAATGGTTAGGGACTTCCGCCAAGTGATGCCTGATTCAATCAAAGAATTTAGGTGAGAGATGAAAAGGAGAAGCCATTGATGATAATAAATAGTTTTCTAAAGAAAATGTTAGGTTTTCTTATTGTATTTGATTAAATCAGGCGTCACTTCCATTGGCGGTTTTCTAATTGATTACGATATCAATAATGCTTTATTGGATAGACTAGACGCTTCTACGACTATTTGTGTTGCAGGATTGGCCGATGAAGCAATGATGTGATTGTGTCATTATTATGAATCTCAAACTTTACTTTATTACTTGTTAATAAGTACGAAGATTCTTAAAACATAATTATTTGGTAGTAGGTAGTTTTGTTAGTAAGAATGCTTGCTAGATTTCTATGGAGACAGAGGTGATGCTGAATGAAACCAACATGTTATTCAAATGGGTATTAAAATTGTTTGCTATCTATTTCCGCAGATTGTACGTTGCTTTATAAAAATTGCGATTGCAATACACACATGTCCTTATGGATACCAAGTGTAGGTGCTTGTATATTTTATCAACTGCGGTGGCGGTCCTTCTCAAATTTATTATCTGTAGGTATGCGCATTTTGCGGTCCACGTAATTTATTCTGCGGGCTTTTATTAAAGCTTTGTATTTTCGGGTACTTGTTTGAAGATTTTGAAGATAAATTTATTCGGATATGCTTAATGTGATTTTATTTAAAACAATACCCGAGATAGTATGCAAATGGATGTGAATATACTAATAAGTACCGGAAATAGAACATAAAGAACTGCATTGTATAAAGATTGCTGGCAATAAGAGCGAACGTTCATAATTTGTTAACTGTATGATTCTACTGTGTGCACGCACCGGATTGGAAAATGATTCGCTTAAAAATTTTACAGGTTAGTGAATTTCGTTGCGCTGCAGATTTCAAACAAAACGAATTAGTAATAAACAATTGCTCAATCGCTCGTAACGAACAAACAAACTTTGCCCACGTGAGCAATCTCCGAGTTCACGCGTTATTAGAGATTTCACAAATTCACGTTTCAAAGTGCAGTGACGGCAGCCAGTGCAGCTAGACTCTGTGGTTTTGGAGCGAATGCTACTCGGCGCGGGTCTTGTTGCGGCGGCCATTTTAAAATGGCGCGTTTCGGCTTCATTTGTCGTTCACAAGCGGTGGGCAAATGATTCCAGCATTATGCAAAATTCAAAAAAATTCAAAATTCAATATCGTTTATTCAATTTAGGTTTGTTTAACAACACTTATGAACGTCAATGAAGCTACGCCATCGGTTCGCAAATCCTACGGCAGGAGACCTTGTAGCGAGAAGAACCGGCAAGAAACTCGCCAAGGGCTATTTTTTTCTCCCTGTTTTAACTTATACAGAGTCGTCAAATTTGAAAAGTGACCTTCACATAATAGTAAGGTTACTTTCCATCACAATACAGAATGCCGCTTAAATTAAGTACAATTTTGCTTATTAGGTACCTAAAACAGTAAACAATTTTCAACTAAACAAGGAATCAAATAGTTTAATGGACACACTAATCTTAATCTTATTCACATTGTATTATACGATAGGATTAATGAAAAGGAAACTGCAAGCTGCGCTGTATATTCAAATTTATAAGTATTAACAAATAAAAGGAATTTTTGAATAAATAAAACAATTATTAGAAAAATTGCTGTTACTGTAAGACACGGATACCAAAATTACTATGAGACACACCAGCTCGCTCATAAATCAATATAATACTATTATTAACCATATCCCGAACACCTTTAACACAAGTAGACATGAGCAGACCCACCCCACTGGCAGCACCCGTTCACGAGCATGACGCATGAGCCAGCCATCGCTTCGCTCAACCATATTTTAGGGAACGTAACGACCCGACTCACACGACACCACCGCAGGAATGTTTAACGAGAGCATGACATACTTAAGCTACCCGTGTTAAATGCCGAATTAAAAAAAAAAAAAAACAAATGCGAAATACTAGAACGTAACACAATACAATAAAAAAAATTAAATTAAATTATGACCAAGCCGTTTTGTCCTTTAAGTAATCGTTAACAGTATAATATCCTTTTTTAACGAGGCCATTTTTTATGTGCATCTTAAACTTTTCAATAGGCAAGTCCAATAGACCATCTGGAATTTTGTTGTAAAAGCGTATCCCAAGACCCAGGAAAGATCCATGAACCTTCTCTAGCCTGTACCGAGGCATTACAAGTTTATTTTTATTTCTAGTATTTCGGTTGTGCAAATCACTATGTTTGATATATTCATTTATATTGCAACGAACGAAAACTATGCAATTAAATATAAATTGGGATGCAGCTGTTAATATACCAATCTCTTTGAATTTGTCCCTGAGAGATGTCCTGGAGCCTAGCTGATAAATCGCCCTTATAGCTCGTTTTTGTAAAATAAATATAGTCTGTATATCAGCTGCTGTCCACCATAACAGAATACCATAAGACATGATACTATGAAAATAACTGAAATACACAATCCTAGCCGTATCGACATCTGTTAACTGTCTCACTTTCCTAATAGCATATGCAGCTGAACTAAGTTTGCCAGCAAGCGTCGTGACATGTTTGGTCCATTGAAGTTTCCCGTCAAGAGTTACACCCAAGAAAACGGTTGAATCTACTAAATCCAATTTTTCATCATTAATTTTAATATTAATAGGTTGATCACGTACATTTGGCAAAGCAAACTGGACACACTTTGTTTTCTTTGCATTAAGCTTTAGATTATTTACATTAAACCAAGTAAGAATTTGTGAGAGTGCTTCATTTACATCGTCAAACTGAGTTTTATTCCTGTCGATATTAAAAATCAAGGAGGTATCATCCGCAAACAAGACAATCTCACAAAATCTTTCTGCAAAGAACGGTAAATCATTTATATAAACCAAAAAGAGGAACGGCCCTAAAATTGAACCTTGAGGTACGCCCATCTTAACATGACAGCCGGATGATTTTTCGCCATTAATGTCAACGGCCTGAGTCCTGGAACTGAGATACGACAATAACAAATTTTGAGCATTATTCTTCACACCATAGTGATTTAGCTTCAACAGCAGCGTCCGATGCTCCACGCAATCGAAAGCCTTAGACAAGTCGCAGAAAATGCCAAGAGCATTCCGCGACCCCTCCCAGGCCTTAAATATATGTCTTAAAAGCGCAACCCCAGCAGCAGTTGTAGATCGACCCTTTGAAAAACCAAACTGTTTACTATGTAAAAGATGATTTAAATTAAAATACGTTAATAACTGTTCCAGTATTATTTTCTCAAATATCTTACTTAAGGCGGGCAGTATTGATATTGGTCTATAATTACTTGGGTCTTCTTTGTCTCCTGATTTGAATAAAGGAATAACTTTACTGAATTTCATAAGATCAGGAAAAACTCCTTGCTCAATACACAAATTAAAAATGTCAGCAAGATAGGGAGCAATTGGGTAAACAATACTTTTGATAATATTTACAGATATACCCCATAGATCAGTTGTGTTTTTCATTTTAAGTGACTTAAAAGCTTTTATAATATCTACAGCTTCAATACTTTTAAAATGAAACAAAGACCCGCATTCAGTTACGTTGTTTCTAAGCATGGAGGCAGCAGCCGCTGGTGAAGAATCCAAATCTGATGTCGTTTTCAACGGAATATTTACAAAATAATTATCGAATATATTTGCAATTTCTTTATCCGACTTAACTAATGTATTGTTTATGTTAAGCGCCAAACTATTTTCACGGGGTTTATATTTACCCGTTTCACGATTTATAACATCCCAGGTGGTTTTAATTTTATTATTAGACTGTTTAATTTTTAATTTTATAAAGTTAGATTTGGCTAGAGCACATACTTTTTTGAAAGTCTTGGAATACTTTTTAACATGTTCTAAGAAACCTGTACAGTGGTTACTTTCTCTCAATTTATAAAGTTCATAAAGTTTATTTCTACTTTTATAAATTCCTGGCGTAGCCCAATCACAGAACTTTAACTTTTGTGTACATTTAATAGTTTGAGTTTTGAAACATTTTTGAAACTCATTATTGATCAATTGAGAGAGGTTACCGTACAAGACATCAGGATTGTCATGCTTATAGGGCATTACTAAAATGTTATCTTCAATACTATGTTTAAAATTGTCCAGTCGCTTTTTTGTTATTGGCCTACATACTATAGTCTTAGCTTCATCCACAATGTTTAACTCATATGACACTCTCAATCCGTAATGGTCAGATGTGATATTACTAAAAACCATCTTGCTCACCGGGTCACATTCCGTAAAAACATTGTCTAAGCAAGTGGCAGAGTGGCTAGTTACCCTAGTGGGTTCAAAAAACTGATTTATTAAATTAAATGACTTGAACAAAGTCAGTAAACGAGTGGTTAGCGAAGAACTTTCCAGAATATCAATATTAAAGTCGCCACAGACTAATAAAGACTTATTTTTTAATTTTAACTTTTTAAGTACATTCTCCATTACTGATTCAAAGATGTCAAAGTTACCCGTAGGAGGTCGGTATACACATACTATCACCAAACTATTTAATTCTATGCAAGACAGTTCAACATGGCGTTCTCTAGTAAAGTTTACAATATCTTTTCTTTCCTTAATCTGACTATTACTATTTCTATTTACTAAAATTAGAGATCCGCCACGAGTTGTTGTTTTCCTGCCAAATGAACTAGATAGTTGAAAATTATTTACATTCAAAGACGTATCGTGGTGTTGCAGCCAGTGTTCAGTTAAACAAATTATCTGAATATCATGACATTCAGCAAATAATTCTAATTCCAATTCTTTGCCAGACAGACCTTGCATGTTTTGATGAATTACATTAAGACTAATAGGTCTGGCTGTTGTCTTGCGCCTCAGTTTAAATCTGAGTTTGTCACAGTTTTATTTACATTAATTAGTCTACTATTAGTAGAAGTACTTAAACTAGGTATTGTTAACTTAGTTACATAGTTTGTAACCGAGTCTTGTAAGTTATAAGCTAATAAATTAGCTAATTCTATTCTAATTTTTTTTGACAGATACATAGTATCTGGGGTCAAAATAAAATTGTTAATAAATTTATTAACGTCAAAATATAAAATAACGTCACTATGACGACATATCAAATTATACATATACAAATTCAAATCATAAATTCGTCTATTCTGATCCCAATTTAAATTACTTGCATAGGGCAAAGCACTCAGTATTATTCTGCAACTTGTCTTAGATTGCAATGTTAATAATATGTTTATGTTTCTAAGTATATCCTGTTTAGTTAAGTTTGAACTATCACCACATAATATTATTAGATTAGTGGTATCATTTATGTGGGACTCATTAATATTATTTATAATCTTGTTCAAAGACTGACCAGGAGTACAAATATTAATACATTTTTTGTTAGTTTTGTCATTAATAATTGATCCAAAACCTTGGCCTATTTTGTCTGAGTACATTATTGTATGACAATTTTTGTTTGAAACTGGCTTAAAAGTAACCGTATTATAATTTGATTCAATTTTATTTATGTTTTTTTCATTGTGAGAGACCAATGTATGCTCTGAAACACTATTCTTTAAATTACTTGAGTCTGAATGTTGTGTAACACAGGTACAGGAACAATTTGTATGTTGGAAAGTAGCATTAGATTGATTTTGTACTAAAGAGTCATATCGATTGGCATTGTAATTACAGAGTTCTACCAACTCTGTAGCAGATTGAATATGCTCATTTATTTGTATTTGAGCACTTGAGTACTGATTTTTCATGAACTCAAGGGATTCATGCAGTCTTTTTATGTTCGACTGTAAACTTTTGGTATCTTGATCATACATTTGTCTACTCTCAATTAATTTAGTACTGTAAATATCTAATGAGTCTATCAAATCAATTCGTTCTTTCCTTAGAGCAATATTTTTGTGATAGCAATTATTTCTTTTAATTAATTTCTCAGTCTTTTTAATGAACTTACTAATGCGGATATACTTTTTAATTTTCTTATGCCCTAATTTACATTTTAGTTTGTTAATAGAATTTACATTATTTTCTAAGGGTTGTGGGGAAAGGCAAACTCCTGGAGAAAGCATCAGTTCCTCAAAAAGGCTCTTTGTGTGTTGCTCTTCTTGACTTTGTCTCGTTGCCTCAAGTTCTGCAATACACTGATTTGCAGCAATTAATTCCTTTTCTAAGTCAGTGATGCGGCTTAGAGCACTCTCATATGTGTTTAGCTGCTGGTTATAGTCCTGGAGGGTATCACTAAGCTGATCCCTTTGCACTAAAGCTTCTACATGTTCCGAATGAAGTTGGGCCAACTCGCTCTTCAATTGAGAATTTTTGTCGATGATTTTCTTAATTTCTTTTTCACTATCCTCTCGTTCTCTTAAGAGCTGATTGCAAGTATCTTTAGAAGCCTTGAGTTCTTGCAATGCTTGTCTCAACTTCAATTCGGTGCTGTTAGCGACTGCTTTGCGGGTCATCATTTTTGATAATATGCCTGAAATTATATTATAACTTTAAATAAGTAGTCCTGGATTGATTGTACTATTGATGTTAAGGATATGATTCAATCTTTGACTATAAATTGTGTAATTAAACTAATATTTCAGTAAAATCTACAATAATATCTAAGTAAGTGGGTAGGTAACTATTAAAAAAAAAACAAATTTCTATATAATTTTTCCACTTAATTAGATACCGAGTAATTTATATACCTACTACAAGTAGTAATTCAGACTTTATGGAAGACCACAAAGAACTTATAATACTTTAAATAACCTAGGAAAGTCTTTACTTATGTCAGATCTAATATAAGATTGAAATTATAAGTACTATTAACACAATGCAAAACAAATTATATTATTCCTCAGAGAATACTTGTTGTTGTTTACTGCTTACTCGAGTTGTTGGGCTAACAAATTACTGAATATTATCAACTAGGTACATTAATTATTATTGGTAGAATTTGTCAAGCTCTTAAGTATATACTTAGGGTGATGAAAGTTTCATAGGATTGGTCTAAAATGCACTGTGAGTGATGTAAATTATGAAAACAATACTCCCCAGGTTTAATTAGTAGCAGTCCACAGTATTTTTATTTCTTTTCAATTTGAACTGTAGTCCTCTTCTGGATTGACAGTTGGGTAAATTTTTCCTTGCTGATAATTCAAAAGTGAGCACATGAAACTTGCTGATATCACTTTCACTTATTAATTAACACTTAATTTAACGAATTACACTAAATAACTTGGAATTAAACATGAAATAATATTAAAATTATTTAATTTAAATACTACGGCTAGCTGACTAATGTTGCTGCCAGTGTTGCCACCTCCTCATGCCACCTGCAGATCGGGAACCCGCCGGAGCGTCCGCCGTCCGGCGCTTTAATCGCCGCTCGTTAATTGTCGCGCGCCCGATTTGTTGTTGCACAAATAGACAATAATTCCGGTTAAACTGTAACTGATTTAATTACGTATCGGATCGGATGATGTACGCGCCTCGCTCGGGAGGGCGCCACTGGCGTTATCAATGTTTTCATCGAGATTTACGAGCGCGTCGGGTAATTGGTAGAGCACCGAATATGGTATAGTGATAAGTTTTGCACGAAAAATATTAATTCGGGTTGAAGAAATTGAATGGGTCCCATGTTGTACAGACCTACATTAAAACACCCAAGTATTCCATCTCACTTTAGCGTCAGAATTCTACTCATAAATTCCTTTATTTAATCCACAAGATAAAATCTGACATGAAAAGAAGGCTTTGCTTTGGAATAAACTTTTGAATAACTTGACGGATAAGGTCCAAGGTTTAAGTACCTACACGAGATCTTTTCGAATAAGTTACACTTGGTTGAAGACTTTCTCAGCGGTAGGTATTATGAGTAAAATAATATTAAGTATTATATTCGGACAATAACTTAAAACACAAACAATGACTTTGAAATCCCCAGATCCACAGATCCCATATTTTGTGCCAGGTTGGACCAGTTGGGCACGTCAAGCTTTTTCTTTGTCTTTCTTCTCAATCTTTAGCAACTTCTTCTTTTCAGCGATACCTCGGACGATCATCAGAGATCATCAGCATCACCTATGATTTTGTGTTTTCCATTCAACTCTAAGTACTCCTCCGTGAATCTCTAAAACACTTCGGATGACGTATTCTAGAGTTGAACAAAATAGGTGACAGGGCGTCTCCTTGCATCAGTCCAGTCACCATTTCAAACTTCTCGGTCAGATCATCGCAGCTTTTGATACCTTACCACATTTTGCTCGAACTTGTGGCTATTCTGATGAGTTTGACAAGCTTGTCCGGTATCTGAAAGGATGTTAAAATCTGGTAATGCACTTCTTGGTCAATGCTGTCATTTATGTTTTTGGGAAGTCCACAAACAATGAACGCTTTGGGCAAATTTTTCCATAATCTGTTTCAATAGAAACATTCGATCTACTGTGCTGTGCTTCGGTTTTTGCGGAATCCACACTGGTAGTCGCCAAATATTTTCTCAGTGTATGATTTGAGACGTCTTGGGCCGTCTCGAATCGGCCGGCACGTATGAAAGTATTTTGTAGGCAGTTGGGAGAAGCGTAATCCCTCTATAGTTTTCGCACTTCTTTCTACTTCCCCTCTTGTGTACGGGGCAGATGATGCCCACGTTCCATCCCTTTGGTTGTTCTTCCGAAGAACAGCCAAAGGGATGGAACGTTTCTTCGTCTTTCCAAATCCTGCAGATCATTTCGTGCAATCTGGATTGCAATGCTTTGCCTCCATATTTCCACAATTCTCCCGCCAGGTTATCTATACCTGAGGACTTGTAATTTCAGATGATGTTCATCAATAAAAACATTCATTCGATTGAGATTAGACGGATGACCCCTTTTTACTTAAGGAACTTGATAATATTTTTTGTTATGCAACGTCTTTTGGTTGTTCATATTCTGAATATGGAAAGTTTGAAAATGTTGTAAAACTTACATACCTACGTGGCTAACGCCCGAATTCTCGTACGCAAATCATCTTTGGGAGCGTCTCAAACATCATGGCATCTCTTTCATACGTTTGACATTTAAAGTGACAGGGCGATGTGTGTGACGCTCCCAAATTGGGCATTATGCCCGTATACTCGAACGCTACAGTGCCACAAGCTTTTCTGTTCCGGTGACAGCCGTGACAGAAGAGCCACTTACAATACGAAATTAGCTGTCAAAATGGAGTCTCGTATGAAAACTGTTTTAGTTCCAAAGATAATCACCGGAACAGAAAAGCTTGGCGCATTATACTTATCTTTGGGAGCGTCTCACACATCGCCCTCTCACTTTAAATGTCAAACGTATGAAAGGATGATTTGCGTTCGAGAATTCGGGCGTAAAAGAAGTAGATACCTAAGTAGGTATATTATCTTTTTTCCATGAACTATGAAAAAATATCTCCCCCTCTAAAGCTACTTTAAAATATCTGTGTCAAGTCATCCCACTCTTCCGCGCAATGTTCAAGATCCTTGACTTTAAGGCTTAATCGTTATTTCTAATCCTACGTATTATTCAGCCATTAACTTTTACGCAGGAACTGGCGTAATTATAAAGTCATTAATTCGTTTAAATAATCCAAAAAATACTTACTAGGAAGGCATTAAAGGTGAGGGCAGCCTGCAGCCGTCGACCGAAGCTCAGTGGCGCCATCTGCGACAAGGACAAAGGAATTAGTCAGTGCAGCCAATCATTCCATCTGACAAATTGCCGACTGTTTGAGTTGCAAATTCGACGCGGCAGTCATTTGCGTCCAAACGAAAGAGTATTTAGCCGTAAAAAAATCGTCGATGAATTATTCATTCCCAACTCAATAAGTCCTTCTGGCCGAGTATAAATAATGACTTTTTATAGCAGAAGTAGAAATAAAATGATAACTAAGCTAAATAATGCCTGCTTATAAGTTTAAAAAAGTCGGTAAACATATATTTAACATAGCTAAAACCTTTGATGTTGAAGTAAAGCGCACCTTTTACCTCCCCTATGACGGTACATTGTTCAAAGTTGTAAAATAGTTGTTCAATTGTTCGCTGAAAGTTGTTTCAGTAGCAAAGTCAGTTTCGCGGGAATTGCTGCCTGATATGATACCGCGTGTGCAAATGTCAGTTTTCCCACACGCTCTCATTACGTTGTCGAGCCTCGGCCTCTTCGATCGAAGCTCGGCCTTTACCATATCGGCCTCAAACGATTCAAATTCAAGCGACTCAATCCATTTGAGTGAGAAAGCGCTGCTGTATGCAGTTAATGTTACCGTCTCGCTTAGACCTAAACGGCTAGAGTTCTAATAGCATACGTTGGTAGGGCCACTGTTTATAACGATTTAATTAAACTCTACAGTTCACCGTAACGTTATAGAGTGCTGGGCAAAGAATCGTAAAGCATTATTCGCTTTTTAACCGGCAATTTTCCCATGCCAGTAATTTAGTAGCGTATAATTTCAAGCCGGCTATTTAATGCGGCCGGCGGTGCATTGTTAGAGTGCATGACTCGGCGAATAGATTAAATATTTATTTTAAAGAGGGCCCCGATATGACTCCGCTATATTTATCTTTTTTATTCTAATAGGACATACATAATTGCTAAGATATTTTTCATACTACTTAGACTGTTCGTAGTTTGGTATTTTTATATTCGGATTTGAAGCAGATATGAATGAATAAATAAACTAAAATAAAGTATTATATTCAAGTTTTTAGCCGTAATTCCAAACACACACAAAATGGCGGCCCACGTTTTACCTCGTTTGTTTAAATAGCCCTTTCGTTTCCTGTGAAACTTGCGTTCCTAATCTCTTTAATGGGAACAAATGGACCTTCACATTCCACTAATTTGTTAAGCGTCATTGGAACGGTCAGGTTGACGGGGGTTGCACTATTCCAGTGTTGCGGAATGCGGAAGAAAACTTTTAGTTGGCGGTTTGTTTGGCGCCAAAACCATCCGGCAGCCATTACTGCGCGACACTGAGCGCGCGAATTTTCCCGTTCAAAAGTAATTTGCTATGTCACTGTCGTCGGACTTTCAGGAGTGACTGACTGACTTTAAACAAATGCTCGAGTCACTGTGTTAATAGCTTGTTAATAGGAACTGGTTCCATCCAACGCATTTTATTGCAGAACAACTTTTGTAATAGACTGCTGCAACGTTGCTGAAACGTAATTCAGTTTTACAGCGCGTTCGTTCTCGTAGTTTTAATTTAATGTTGTAAGTTAAAGTTTTATTAGTCCTACATCATCACAGAACATAAGTAATACGTTTATAGAAGTAAAAAGTGGGCGGTGCGCGCGTGGAACAGCCTTTTGCTCAAAAAGGCAAACCCTTAAAAGTCAAAGTCAAACTTGTTTGAATAATCAAGTTTGACTTAAGTCAAACTTTAGTCAATTTAGATTGTTATTTATTACAATACTTGTAAACGTCATACAAGCTACGCCATACATTCTACCCTTTCATACATTTCATTTTTCATGGTACTATAGAACTTGTGTACTTGTCATAGCAACCGGTTTGTTTCACGCTTTTTAGTACAAATGTCAGTGACCTGCTCCTTACCTATTAAGGCTGTGCCTATTCTCTTCTTTTCCTAACCATTACCTAACAGATATATTAATCGAGCTGGTGAAGACAAACGAAAACCGAAGTAAAGTATACGTAGGTAAAAGTGTAATTTTCATAATCACAAAACTTTTTCTAAATCAACTTAAATAATATTCTTGTGCAATTTTATAAAGTGGAATTGCGAAACGCATTTTATGATAAAACTCACTTAAGCATTAACATACAAAGTGAAGGTTTAAGCAAAATAGTAATATAAAATTAAAGAGTGTTTTAACTTTTGCGCTCATATTTCGAGTTTCGAGAAAGGCAGTCCGTCTAAAAACTTTGTTTTCTCTTTTTTGTTATTGATTTTGAGCTGGATTTAAATTCTGCAGACTGGCTGTTTTTAGTAAGTAGGTACCTACTTAGTATTTACCATATAAATGATTTAAAATTTCATAAATCAATGAGATCGAGCCGTTTTAACAGGTACCTACGCCTTAATACTTAATACTTCATCTGGTTGAATTCATATACCACTGTAAAAACCAATTCACTACTTACTACAATCTTGGTTCATCAATTATCATTGTCGTAGTAACATTGTGAACTACTACTGGAAAACTTGATCAACAAATTATTTGATATAAATTTCAAGAAATGAGGCTAAAAGTAATCTTGTCGAGGTCGGTAGTTAAGTAAAATTTTTAATCTTTTTTTTTTTTCTTTTTTGGTTTTCGGGATTTTTGTCATAAATTGACGATGCCAATCCCAATTTTTAATCTGTAATGTGGTAACTTGGAACCTCTGAAGCTGGCTACGCATATGTGTCCACTCTTTTATGTCATCCTATAAAACTTAGAGCCATCGTAACCTAATCACCTAAGCGCTGCGGAGTTCCAGAGTCTCCCCGAAGGCAGATTAGCATCTCCATTGAGTCTGGAGGCCGAAGTCTCGGAGGCTCTATAAAGGCCGCCGTTTCCGTCACGTTTTACGCCCCAGCCTTATCACGACCCCATCGAGGGTTGATAGCGCCGATGTGACCCGCCAGACACGCATCCACAAAAGAATTCAGACAAGTACGCTATATCTCTATTACTGAAATAGTTACAAACGAATGTTACAAAAACCTAGAAATATTTACGAGTATTTCAAATAACTTTCTTGCGAAGAAATCCGACCATTACATTTCAATGTTCTGTGTAGGTTTTTTCAAAGTAAACCAAGTTTATTATGTTAATATCCGCCATTTTGACCAGCCTCCTTTCTGGGAAAAAGTTCAAAGATAAGAATCATCGCATTAAGCATTCATAAGGATGCGATACGATACTCCAATCATTCTTAGGATTAAGTAACAAAACATCAAAAGGGAAGATAAAAGAAAACAAGTCTGGAATGTAAAGATATAGACGCTGGGGAGAGCTCGAGAGTCCGGCAGTAAAGGCGATATTGGAAGTCGGGCCTAAACACACGGAAAACTGTTTTAAAATGCCGATCCCCCGCCAAATGGATACGTTATAGTGCATCGAGTGGTAGGGTGGGGGTAGGTAGGTATTTGGGCGGTGGATTTAACTGTTACGAGCCGTCGAACGCGGCCGTCTCGCGGCGGCCTCGGAACAATAGCCCTGCTAAATGACGATCTTCGCCCGAGTGTTGCTATACGTTCTAACAAGCAATCTGCGTAATAGCTACCTTGATGACCTACCATTGAGTTATAATGTACTAAATGTGACCTACTCGAATAGACTGACTTAAATGAGGAAAGCAGCTTGAAACTTAGGTTTATTTACTTGCTATAGGTACCTACCGTGTTTAAATAACAGAAAACTATTACTGTTAAACACATCACAGTTTGACTTAGTCAATCGTGCCTAAATTCCCGGATTTTATTTCACAAGCATACTCCATATACCGAGCGCCTCTGGCCTCATTTTATTTCAGTCTTCATTTTGACGTTAAAATTTTCAATCAGATTTTATTTTCAATTTTATATTCTCCAAACATGATTAAATCAGAGAGCGGTAAAACGAAAATATTTGCTCTCACGAAACAAACCAGACGTATCTGAAAATAAGCTATTATCTCGCGAATCAGAACAATACCTGAAGTAATCACCGAATCTCGTGTCGTATCAGCTCGTGTTATTTTATCGTGCTCCCGGTTTACTGCGGGATGCGAGCCGCAAATTAACCCGCCCTGCTGGGATCCCTCCTTGGATGTGATCCCTAATTTTCAGATACATCTCCAGGAATAAATAGGGGATTAAGGGCGGCGCCGGGCGCGTAAATAACCTCGCGTCACGCCACGCTACCAGGGCACCAGGAGATAAGAGCGGGTGGAATTGCCCTCCGCGGAGCTCCTTACGAGGACTGTGCTCTGAGCAACGGGAGGGAGCGGGATGTTTTACGTTTGTTTGGTCGAAAACTTTGTGTTGAAACCTACTTCTTCTTCATCCGGCCTTGTTCCCATTTTGATTAGGGTCGGCTCTCCTAATCAACTTTCGCCACAGGTGTCGGTCCTGTGTTGTCTTCGGGTCAATGTTCAAGCTGTTCAAATCGTTATTTATTATCTTAATCCATGTCAGTCGGGGTCTACCACGGTTTTTCAGCGTCGGCTTTAGATCGAGAATCTTCCTGGTCATGTGGTCCGCGGGTTGTCTCATCACGTGGCCATACCGCGATGGTATGGCCACGTGATGAGACAACCCGCGGTTTCTGCTAGTTTGTCGTTGATAGGCCTAATCTTAAAGGTTCCTCTTATTAAATGGTTTGGCACCTTGTCTAGAAGTGTGACTCCCGCGGCCTATCTGAGCATTCTCATTTCTGTGAAACCTACTATTAGAATAATTATGTAGTTGTCGTACAAATCGTTGATTCAAAATAAATAAATAATTCAAAATATTGCCAAAGAGCTGTCAGTTTCCATACCTTAACTGGCAGCTTTGGAAGAGTTTTGACTGATGGTATAGCTTACTCAACGGTACAGTAATGAAACCGAGAGTTGTTCCTGCTTGGCTCAGGTTACTGTAGTGTCAGTGCTAAACTTCATGATACGGAACTTCTGATAAATGATAAAATATTTGATGTTATAGGACCGTTTGATGAACACAGCGATAAAAGGCACCATAAATAGAGTTGTCAATACACGCTAACAGCTTATAGCTTGTGGCAACTGAAAAGCAGTACTAAGTGTTACTGCATGAGTTACAACGTCTTTTTGTTCTCGACAAAAGGCTTTTAACGCGGTTGAATAGCAAAACTTGGTGCGTGCACGCAGATATGCCATTGTTTCCGCTCTGCGGTATAACCGAGCGTAGGTGACGATATGGCGCGTACATCATGTGAAATAGTTATGAGTTGACATGAGCTGTTACCTTTAACATAGGCTTACATGTGAGACATAAATGTGATAACGAACTTAAAGGAAGTTACAAGTCAAAGACAGAAAGTAGTACTTTGCAATTTTTGTGCCATTACATGATATATCTCAGGCTTTTAGAAGTGCACTTTATTAGGTTTTCCTTTTGACGAATCGCTGAGAGGGAAATCATCACACAAGCCTATCTTGGCCTAGCCTAGCTTTGTCTATCAGTAGGTATAAAGAACGAAACTGTTTTTGGTTCTCCAGACATAAGTTTATGTACTTAGGTACTTTCTACTAGGTGGTGAAGGCGTAAGTCGCGATTAGCTACAGAATTGAATTTCGTAAAAATATTTATGCAAGATGATTGAAAAGCCATCACAATGTTTGTCGACGTACCAGCAATGCTGTATACAATGTGTTGTCCAATTCACTGGCTGGTACAACTACAAACGCGAAATGACCACCATTAATTCCACGACGTTCCAGCATTATGCCTCCGCCATTTCCCATCAGCTGCAGCGTTCGAGAATGTTGCAGTCGCTGTAGTTATTATGATAAACTGCTCATTGTTATGCATTATTTCTGCCTTGCTGCAACGCGATGGCTACTACAAATCGCTGTTGAAGCGATTCGGTATCCGGTACGCATAGCACATCGCTGTGTGTATTTTTTTTACGAGCCTTAGGTCTTGAAATGGGATGTCTAAGAAAGGGAGACAAGAAAATTTAAGAATACTTTTTGTCTTTTACTCACAAAAAAAATAATTTAAATGATATAAACGAATTGTAAAAATATAAAAAAGAGAACTATAACTTTATACAATTTAACTACTAGTAGGTAGAAACTTAGTCTAAAGAGGGTCGCTGTTTTAAAATCCAGAGGAGCAACATTATTTTTACGGTCTCAAAGAATCCCGAAGGTAAGCCCAGGAGATGTATTATCAGAGTTAGTGGTGGCAGCATTAGCTGCCGAGGTCAGTTTAGTTTAGTACTGATTTAGTTCCCGATACCGGGGACCTCGGGTTAAGGTATTTGCGACCACACCTCTTTACTTTGTATGGTTTACGCCTTTTTACCGAGCAAAATGTTGGGGAAAAGCATTAATTTTAAACATCTCGAGAGAAACCTGGATTATCTTTGAGGAATAACGGCCCGGCTGTATACGGGAGCCCGGAGATACTGTTGCTTTTTCCTTTTAAATTTCCCGGAGCAGCTCTCCTTAAGCCTCGCTTAATTGACGTTTAGCGTAGACAAAAACATATTTAAGTATGCTGAAAACACACCTCAAGCAGCTAATGTAGCGAGACTTCCAAGTTTGTAGGGTTTTGATAAGCAGCAAGTTTGTAACAGGTCTTCCGACGACAAAAGATTTTCATAGTTGTTCAGTGCCATAAGTTTGTTAGTGACAAATGAAAGCACGCACACATCCGCGTCTAGACAGTCAACTTATAATAAGTTCCGCGCAACTTCTGGCCGAGTCATATCGGAGATATTTTGTTTGGCGACTAGTTTCTAGTGATCTCTCATCTAGTTAAGCGTCTGTTTTATTAGTTCGATTGTTCGGAAAAAAGTTGAGGGTCGACTCGAAGCGCCGGAGCAGATTTTATTAGATTCTTTCTTATTTCACAAAATGAACACTTCTGAATATTACATTGAATACCTATAGCTTTTATTCAATATAAGACAATTGTTGATGGTAAAATGAATACTGGCTTGCTACAAAACACTGTAAATATAAATTGGAATAAACAGATTTTGAAATCTCGTTGCTCACAGAACGAGACGTCTGCTCCACCCCTTTCTTTGCGAAGTTAACAACGTGTTAAAAATGCATGCTTATTTGTGCATCCATAGTGGGGCACCCTCGGAGGGTGGCCCAGGACTTAAGTGATTTCCAAGTGCGGGTTGCCCGATCTCGTTAGAATGTCCTTGCTTTTCGGACTGTGAATAGAAAGTATCGTGTATTTTCTTTTGTGCATTGAGTCGTTGGGGTGTTGTAGAGTGAAATCGATTCGGTGTTATCGATGTCGCCTTAAATGTAACAGTAAAGTGGATCTTCAAAGTGAATCTTACGTAACATAAAGTATGAACATAGAGAGCCAAGAATGAAGAATCAGTTACATAGTATCGTAATGTTCCTCTAATTAAATTAGTAAGTAGGTACTACGAAATGAAATGTTTAAACTGAGCAATAGCAATTTATCTAGACAACCAGTGTTGAATAAGACAACACAGTCTGGCGTAAGCATCGCGCCTCGTAGGCGGAGGTAATTTATCATGCAATACCTACGGACCACAATAAACAGTTATCCCGAACTAAAATCACAAAATCCCGTTGAAATCGGGCTTAACCCGCGTCGCAACAACTGCCATATGAATTACTCGGCCATAATTCGGGCCCGGTCGGCCGAAATTCCTATAATTGTGATAAATCACCTTTTATCCCTCGGGAGCGTCAGGCTGCTCTAATGGCGCCACTTGAGAGACGGCGCGATAAAGTGCGAGCCTTTAGTCGCACAGTCGCAAAAATCGCTTACACACGTCGCAAATCGCGATCGGCTGAACAGCCGTCGATGGGGTAGTAATAGTATTTATATCGTTAGGTAGGTATACAGAGATATTGCTCATCTTAAGTGTGTTTATTGGAAGTGCTGATACTCTGGTTCTGCCAGTATCGGTTTCAACAATCTCTCATATCATACAATATCTCAAGCTCAACTATGAGTTTATGCAAATTGTTTTCATCATCGAGTACCATTGAGTATAGACCTGCCTCTATTATTCACATCAACTGTTTTAGCTACAAAAATCGAAGGTCTGTATGTCTTTTACAGTTTGTAGAAACTTGTAAATTCTAGAAATACAAGCCAGCAAATAAATGTACTTATTAAAAACTACGACTGAGGTGTTTAATTTCTGCTAAAGAGGTTTCAAGTGATCCGAAATCGTCTGTCTTCGTTCCCTAATTACCCCCTTCACGTTTGCACTAAACCCCCCACCTGTGACCTAATTCTGGGCCGTAAACAAAACAGGCCATTAGAGCGCCACCGCTCGTACGTTACGGTCTTTGTCGCGCGAATACTTTCATAAACGTTGCCACTTTGTATGGAGCTTTATTGAAAAAATTCTTCAAGCATTCTCCCTTACTTATCGAAGGATAAGGGTTTTATAACTTAAAGGTTTTCATCAGGACTATAAAATATGATCATGAATAGTTGATTGTTAAATATAAAAAAGCAAATGTCGACATCGAGTTTGATGACAAACCATTCGGCGTTTTGTAGGGTCTTAAGTTGGATATAAAACAGGTGTTGAAGTGATAAGCTTCTACATTGAACTTGTTATGTTAAGTTGAATGTGCTAGCAGTAAAACATTGGTAATATCGAAACTCTAATCAGTATTATGAAAGGACAACGGGTATTAGTCGACGCCGTAATTAACGCGGTCAACCAATGCAGTGTTGTGTTATGTTATATGATGAATACCGCAAAATGTTTAGACTCGCGGAACATGTAAATTGACGTTTATTTGAGCTACAGCTCGCTGATTTCAGAATTAACTCTTGTTTAGGTGTAATAAACGTATCAAACTTTCAAAGCAATTTAACGTTGTATAAACCGATCTATCATGCGAAAGATAATACCTAAGCTAAAACAAAGCCTGTTTTCTGTGTTAAAATGTTTAGGGATTAGGATGAATTTCTAGTTCAGTTAACGAGTTTGGTAGCTAGAGCTTGAGTGTGCTAATTTTGAACGATTTAACTGATACATTGATACGTTGTCGTTTACGTTGTGTTTTTCTTTGGCAATATCATTGAAATTATTTATTACTTTTGTACAATTGCAGTGTAATTTTTTATTTTTTGAAATAATAAAAAAATCACATCATTATAATCGAAACTTACAATTTATTTCTAAGATTTAAGGACCTAGTTGTGAAAATATGAATGGAGCCTCACAAAGGTCTTACATACTTGTCTCTCGCTGAAATTTTTTGGCTTTTACGAGTATCAACAAATAAAACTTAAAGTTTCCAAGTTTCTCAGTTCACCTGTTGGATGCTGTGCGAGGAAGGCTGAGGCGGCAAATAATATGAGATAGCCCCGGCCGTTAGCCGCGAGCCTCGGCCAAGACCATTACTGGCCTACTTTTGGGAGCCGGCGCTATTCCGCGAAATGAAACTAACATTATCTTGTTTTCAAGACTATTTTAAAGCCAGTTCTGGAATTGAATCGGACGCCAAAATGGTTTTGAACGAATTTTCAAGTCGTATCACGGATATAGTTGTGGAACTACATGACATTGCATATTTAGTTTCACAAAAAAAGGATTCGCAAAGAAGTTACTCGGTATTTACAAGTTACAACAACAAAATAAATATATAAGAACAACAAAGTAAATTAGAAGGATAAGCACATGAAAACATGACACCGGTGAAGACGTACGTCTAGAAGACTAAAAGGCTTTATTGCTGCGGCGGTAGCGCATCGGTGGCATTAATATCAGTAACGATGCTAAAGACCGGCCGACGAAGTCACGGGATGGATGGAATTGCCCCCGGCTTCAAGATGTACAACCTTCGGCTCCAGGCCGGTAGAGAACACGAGATAAATGCAACTGCCGCCGGCCTCAAGACGGACAACCTTTACAAGCATTTGCATAGAAGTAAATTGGTTGCATGCCTTTCTAGACGATATCGTATAACAGTGTGTTAAAGGTTATGTTATGTATACTGTCAAAGTCATAGTCATAAATTTTTTATTCATATAGATTAAATAAAATTAATGCTTATGAATCGTCCAAAAATTTTTTTACCTACCACCTGTTATGGACATCTTTTAACTGACAAGAAAAACAGGCGAAAAAAACTCATCAGCTTTAACAGAAGCAACGCATTTACAAAAAAAAATTATGTCGTTGCTGGACAAAATGATACAATAATAAAATTTATACAAAAAGCTAATGCTGAAGGAAAGTATTCTCATACTTATGTATAGGAATATTTTCCTTTTATACATTGTTAGTGTTACTATAATTATGACAACCAAGCGTTGTGATCATTTAAATAATCTTCTACTTTGTAATAGCCTTTGCTTAAGAGCGTCTTTTTAACATGTTTTTTAAATTTATTTAAAGGCAGCTCGATTACTTCTTGTGGAACTTTATTAAAGAATGCTATGCCTTTTCCCAAAAACGAGCCTCTACTTTTTTCAAGTCTAAATCTTGGAACGGCAAGCCTATTTTTATTTCTTGTGTTAAAATTATGAATATCACTATTCTTAGTGAATGAGTCAAGATGTTTCCTAACATATAATATGATTGATTTCAGTATCCTGATTTTAGTGAGTAGGTAAGGTACACACAAAATAGTAGGCGCGTAATTCATTGGACTAGGTATTGCAATTGCAGTTTTATGATCTTGATTTTAGATTTTTATAATTTGGAAAAAACTATTTAAATCAATTATTAAACTTTTTGTTTTCATCGAAATCTAGTTTTGGATTCTTAAATATACTAGAGACGTTTCAATGACCTGTCAAAGCAGCATCAATGAATAAAGGAAAATTGCTGTATCAGTTCACTGATCTGCCCAATTACTCTAAATAGCAGGTCTTCTGAATTTCGTGAGTTAATATGGGGCCAATGATATTGTGTAGTGATATTCCTCGCAGATAATGTGGCTACATCGTTCGTTGTCCGAAGGCTCGGGAGGCGAAGCACCTTTGACCTGGATTTATCAAAAGGAATTAATCAGGCCCTCCTACAAGAAGCTGTAATGATCCTTAATACAGTGAAATGTGCGAAAATGAAAACATGATATTTGAGACTTTATACGTAGAATTCCATTGACTATTTATTGAATCCTAATAATTACGTAGAATGTGATCTGTGTGCGATTGGTATTATAATGACATCGTTAGAAATTCCCAGAAAACAAGATGGACGGAATAGACATTTTTTATAACGATAGATCATTTGTTAAGTTATGGTCCGATACGAGTAAATGAAGTACAAAATTTCATATAATTGTAAAGAAAACATTAATTTTGCTAATAACATTTTCTCGCCTTCGAAGCGCAAAGCGTCTCGTGGCGAGTGGCCACTAACAGCTAATGGTCTCGAGGCGCCGAAAATAAAGAAACCGCGGCCAACTCAAATAACAGAGAATTCGCAATTCAAAATTCTGAATTTTAACATTTCGCGTTTTAACGTAGAGGCGGATTTTTAAAAACAGTGACCTCTGGGAAATCAGAAGTGGGAGCACGGATCGGTTGAAACGAATGCTATAGTGGGAGGAGACCAAGAAATTGTAGCCTCTGATGCGGCGGAACAAGGATTTGATTCTCAGAAGAGGTTGTTTTTGTGTGAAGTGACCTGCAGGTAGGCATTGTGTCGCCGGCGACTGTTTCCGGAGCGACGAGCAATCTTGTTAACGTTTCGACGCAGGTGATCGCTCTTAAAACTCCGCCTTTTGTTTTGAATAATGCGATTCTCTCCTCGAATGAGTGCACTCCCATCGCTGAAAGATGTCCCAGACTTCCCAGAGGAATATGCTGTAAATTCATTTGTGAAATATCGAAGCTCGCCTGCACAGTAAAATTTGAGAAGGTGTCCGGATATCTTTCTTTTATTTAGCGAGCCATTTCTATGTATGACGCGGCGCCCGGAGAATGAGTGCCGGAGTTGGCCCGCGGTGTCACACTGGCAGCCTTTTTAAATTATTGCGCCTTCATGGAGACAATTTAGAAAATGTATCGTTGCGAGTGCGTAGCCCAATCCCGGAGATTACGCTGAGCGTCGAGAATTTGAGAGAAATGTGCAAAATAACATTTTCTTATTTCGTCATATGTAGCGCGCGACTTTGCGCGGCGTGAACTGACGATTCAAGTTTATCTCGAAGCAAAATCTTAAAGCGGCTCCGAGTATAACAGAACATTAAAACTCATATTTCGTTGCTCGTATCATGTCCTTCACACGATGTTGAGTGATTATTTTAATAAGTGAAATTCTGTGGCTCAATATCAATAGGTATTTCTTATACTCTTGCAAAAGCCATTGCCTAAAATCTAGTTCAAACATAATTAATTAGCTTTCACACACAATTTCATTAGGCCAGGGTAAGATAACAGATGGACCAGAGCGTTCAATTACCACCCGGTGGGTTGCCGCATTGTTAATGTTATTAATGGGTTAGCTGAAGACAAAGCCCGATATTGTTGGAAATGTGCTGCGGCTAAATTCGGAAGGTCGCGCGAGCCAAGAAGCGGATTTAAAATTAATATTGCCGCAATTTTTGCGGGTAACCGATACCCTAGGTGGGACGCGCACGATTATTGGCGTTGCGTGTAAGGAAATTGGCTGTTAAACGATTTTCTTTTTTCTCTTATCGAGTTATTTGATAGGGGTTGTAATGTAACCTGCTTGGCACGAATATAAATAAAAAGGTTGGCGTTTTGGAGTAGATAATAGCTTTTTTTGAGCAACAACGTCAGTTTATTAATTTATATTACACAACTATGATTAGGTACGCTATAATCTTTGGGGTGTTAGACATTACAAATGGAGCCCGTACCTTACTGTAGGTACGGTCGTTCGCCGCTAACTTACAGTCCACGCGCGTCTGTTGATGCAGCCAAAAACTAAAAAATGCCTTATTGCGTAATAATTAACTGCAATAGCCCAAAATGGTTTCGGTTTGGATTTCCCATCTCTAAATTTCGACTGTAACTTCACAGTAGGTGTTAAAAAGTACGCACGCTTGGTTTCAATACAAATCGTGATACCTGCGGTCTCTATGTTAATCCAAATCTGGGGCGGACCTACTTGACTTGCTTGCTTTTTGCGGAATGAATTCATGCCAGCTGACTAGGACATTAACCACTGCTTCATCGAATTTCTCAAGGTAGTCGAAGGGGTTGAAAAGTAGGTGGTTAATGTATTTGCTCCACGGATAACTCAATTATATAAGTATGCTTGTAGAGTCGAATGTAGATCAATGATAAGTACAAATACTCAATTAGTCCGTGAATACATGAAGTGACAAAGGGAAATTATGTATTGGGGCATTTGATCGACCTCCGTGGCTCAGTGGTGTACGCCCCGGTTTTCAAGGTGCTGCTATCTCTAGAGGTTCCGGGAGCCGGGATCGAACCCGGTGCGAATATTGAAACGCACTTTTCAATATTTCTTTGGGTATGGATGTATGTGGTAATATGCTCTATGCCCACAGTGTAGATGTTTGGATTTGGTTTTTACGTTCAAAAGGTTTTTAGTTCACTGTCTCTCTCAAGCTCTCAAGAGATGTCGCTGGTAGATATTACGCCTATTTTAATGTTCATTTTTTTATCTAAATGTATGTACCTTATGCTCTTCCACTTGTGTATGTTTCTGTTTTGTTGTTTCTATTTCGGTTTGTTTGTCTAAGTGTTGTCCGAGCCTTAAGGCTCTGACAGAATAACAGCGCTTCTGGGTCATTCTAACCACCTACGGATGGCCCAAGAGTTTAGCGTCACACCATGTGCTTGTCTATTTGTTTTTGTCTTTCTTTTTTTGTAAACTGTTTTATTTGTCTATTGTTATTCTCTGTATTTTGTCTGTACTTATGTGTTATGTGGTGTGTTCGTTAATAAATGTTTTTTCTTTCTTTCTTTCTTTCAATATGAGTGCCCATCATTGCATCCAATTTCCATAATACTAGTGCTCAAGCTACTATAGTTTGGTATTGGAGCAATGTATACGATGGTGTCCAATTTTTTTTTTTTATCAAAACACAAGGTCAATTTAGTTAGGATCTTCGTAGCATTGCTAACTTGATTGTGCCTGGGTGCCTACCATCAACTTTAAAATGGCGATTCAAAAATAGCGCGATGCAGAATAGATTCCTAAAATGAATTGCTTTCTTTCGTACTCTGACCTTCTAAAAACTGGATCGCAAATGAATTGCTAAATGTGAATGACCGAACGGTTTGTGTCCTTATTTCTTCTACCCGTCTCTTTGAGAGTGAAAGGGACGGGTATAACCTGCAGGTGTCATGTTAGCTTAGCCGAGTTATAAGTCAAATAAGAGTTGATGACAGCTCAGCGGCTGTGAAATGTCATTGAATGATCACTGAATCGCTGTCATTGATATTAAGCTGTCGTGGTACGAATAAGCGAAGCAGATCAGTTTAGGTCCTAAACAAAACCGCAATAAGAGTTGATGGTAGGCACCCTGGTCGCAGTATTTATAGCGAGATTATGTGCTATGTGGACATTAGATTATCTAGGTATATTGGCGTTAATCTAGTGGGCTTCAACATTCTCCAATTAGAATATATTTCAATACAGGAACTGAGCATACTGAGAGCCTGAAACTCAAATATTTGATTAGCGTTGGCTCTTGAAACTCTCTTTAATTAGACGGTAATTAATAATGGACAAATTTAATTCAATTGGACAAAGAGGTTCTTGTGAATTTCTGTGAAGTATTTGACGTACCTACTCCATTTTATTATAGCCTTACTTACTATAGCGGAAATACACGGGTCACTTTTGCCTTTCAATTTGGATGAAGCAACCAAATTGAACAATGTTAACGTAAAAGTGATGTCAATGTGCGCCTGTATTTCTGCGCCTTTCAAACAAAGTGAATCAATTTGGTTGAACCGTGTAATATTAGCGTTAGCAAGTAATTTGTAGCTCTAGCACGAAAAGCTGTCGTTATGGTAACCGTTATCGTTTATTATTTTTCAACACACTTGCTCATAAAGTGAGCCTTATTAGATCGATCTTAGGGCCATAAACCGAACTATAACCCACGCGTGCATAATAATATTACAGTACTAGTTGCGTAATAGAATTATCCCTACAAAGTTAAGTAAGTACCTAACTGCAAATTATATGCGAGTAAACAGAGACTTTTCAATTTAACCGGGTAATACAGTATCCCTACAAAGTTAAGTTAGTACCTAACTGCAAGTTATATGCGAGTCAACAGAGCATTTTCAATTTCAGCGGGTAATAGATACAGTTCTTTTTTTGTAACAACAAAGAGGTTTTATACGGCTGAAAATCCATTTAGGTTTTTAGAATAAATAAATGTGTCCCTAATTAAGACAAAAAACATAATTAAGTATATTATTATCAAATTATTTATAATTCACAATAATTTGTTATAAAACATTTGCATTTTATCACTATTATTATACTTAATTATTTTGAAGTAGGCTGTATGGCTGTATGTAATCAATCAACTCACATTTGGCGCGTGCAAAAAAAAAAACTTGCGCGCTTTTTCCCTTAGTTAATATTAGGTTAATACAATATGTATGCAATAAATGTTTGTTTTTCCTCGCAAGTGTGTTGAAAAAGTGCGTATGAAACTCGTGAGCAACTTACTCACTAGACACTCGGCTGATTTACGCCCTCGCCTGCGGCTCGGGCTGCAACCCACAGCCTCGTGTATAATGAGCAACCTAAGCTCACTTGTATCATAATATACTATTGTAGAAAACCAGAGAAGCGCCTCTTCCGGTCGTATAAGGAACTGAAATTCAATACTTAATTGACAGCAGCACTTTGACAGCTTTTGAAGGACGGTATAGTTTACTATTCGTTTTCCTTATTGATCGTTTTTCTTGCTAGGGGTACCGAACTTTCTAGTACAAGGATATAGGGAAAATTGTTGACAAGAGAAGCAGAAGCACCAAAATTTTGTTTGAAAGCAATAGCAGACCACTAACACAGTTGAGAACATCAAGAACCGGGCAAAGTTATCCCCAAGCTGGCTGTATGTAATCAATCAACTCACATTTGGCGCGTGCAAAAAAAAAAACTTGCGCGCTTTTTCCCTTAGTTAATATTAGGTTAATACAATATGTATGCAATAAATGTTTGTTTTTCCTCGCAAGTGTGTTGAAAAAGTGCGTATGAAACTCGTGAGCAACTTACTCACTAGACACTCGGCTGATTTACGCCCTCGCCTGCGGCTCGGGCTGCAACCCACAGCCTCGTGTATAATGAGCAACCTAAGCTCACTTGTATCATAATATACTATTGTAGAAAACCAGAGAAGCGCCTCTTCCGGTCGTATAAGGAACTGAAATTCAATACTTAATTGACAGCAGCACTTTGACAGCTTTTGAAGGACGGTATAGTTTACTATTCGTTTTCCTTATTGATCGTTTTTCTTGCTAGGGGTACCGAACTTTCTAGTACAAGGATATAGGGAAAATTGTTGACAAGAGAAGCAGAAGCACCAAAATTTTGTTTGAAAGCAATAGCAGACCACTAACACAGTTGAGAACATCAAGAACCGGGCAAAGTTATCCCCAAGCGGCAGTCAAAGTAATTTATGGCTGGAAGACAGTAGTTTGGCTGGCTCCGCTGTTTATTGCTTTACAATTATTACAAAGTGCGGACCACACAATGCCCTCGCGGTTATAATTAATTCAATACGAGACTCGGATATGCGCTTGCACCGTATACATGAATATTAAATTGCCTAAGAGATAAAATGCTAATTCCGCTAGATGCATACATATTTATCCGTGGACTGTATTAGCAGATAACGCCGGTTTGATAGCGGAATTGGATTAGCTGATTTAATTTGCATTAGTCTTAGGCTGAATTAATTAAACGGAATAATCTGTAATAATTTCAACGGTGGCTGCACATCTCCGGAGGGTTAGCGCTGTTTGGCAAAACAATAAGTTGCGCCTCATTTACATTTTGTAGTGTTCCGTTGGGAGTGTGGCGTTCTAAATAAATAAAGCCTTGGAATATACTGTGTAGTGCACTGTTATACAATTCATAACAATAAATGTTCAACAGAGGTATCACTGTAATGAAAGAAACAGGAGCGTCCTCATTATCAATATTAAGTTTAAGTAACTGCTTAGGTTTTCAGTAACTAACATCACCTATAACGATAACTTTCAGTTTGACAAACACTGTAAATCCATTGCTGTGGCTGTGTAAATCATTGAAATCACATTCTTTATGGACCAGTAACGGATGGAACACATATTCTCCTATTGGAAGCGACCGTGAATCGTGATAAATGTTGAGTTACAAAGGTGGATGGGATTCTGTATTAAACTGGCAGTTATGATTCTATACTCCAAACTCAGACATCTTTTTGTGTAGTGTAGTGCGGTTCTGAAATGTTACTCTCTAAAAATAGGTACTAACTTTTATAGCGTTCAGTTATTATTTACTTCTACTTTGACTATGGCCCGATAATCAAAATTATGTAATATAGGTACCAACATAAATAAGAATAACTTTGATTAAAACATTATTCGTAGTGTAGTACAAATTACAGTGCCCCCATAACCATAACTGTGTAAGTACAACATATTCAACGTTACACGCATCCGAAGACAAACGGCAGTCCATTGTTTCAGTAGCTATGTAAAGCACGCGAGATAGTGTTCACAGTAAAAATAGGCTGCGAACAATAACAATAACACTGTTCCATTTGTTACTCCACATTTAAATTATGCCCGTTATACAACATCTTTATTCGGCGTCGCAGCCGCCTCCATGAACTCGCATTACCGGCAATTCATCAAAACATGGAACTTCCCTGGTTCCGCACTCTCATTCATTCCTCCAAAAACTCCACCGTTTTTTGCACCTTATGCCTCGGTAATACAGTCCCCCATTACTCACCGGTTCGCATAAAAAGCCGTGTTTAGCTAAAGTGCTTTTAGACGTGTGACGCTTTCTGCCAAATCAACACCAACTTTGATCGACTTTGCAATTTCGCGAGTACACAGAAAGTTTTCTTTTTTATTTTGTATTTTGCGTAACGGGTGATAGGTAATTTGAAGTAACAAAATGTTATAGGCTAAACAAGCAGTAGCAAATAGAGTATAAAAGTAAAACAATGTTTATTAAAATAGTCTCGCTTCAAAATAATTTTAGCCTTGGTAAAAATCCCAGAGTGCCTGTGAACATCGACTCCTTTTTCCATCTTAACTTTTTTCAAATGTTCAGTACAGTGTACCTATTTGATATGAAATTCAAATGCCCGAATACTCGTACGCTACTTATCTTTGGGAGCGTCTCACACATCGCCCTGTCACTTTAAATGTCAAACGTATGAAAGAGATGCCATGATGTTTGAGACGCTCCCAAAGATGATTTGCGTTCGAGAATTCGGGCGTAAGTGACATAAATACTAACCCTTCTAAACATTCGCATAAAAGCTCAGTCAGACGTACACTAGCCTTTAATAAATCCACTTCATTTCGAAATCATTCATTTCCTTATAGAGTCGGCGTATGCGGGTTAATTTTATTAGCGAAATTACGTCCTGCTTTGAGCAGACGCGGCGGCCCAGGCGCATTAATACCGACCGGTGACTGGTTCAGTTACCACTCGTCATTACAACCGCGTAAACCGATCATCGAACCGACGATCTCGAAATACATCCACAAACACCTGCCTCTAATGGTGTATTGAAGTTGCGAGCGGAAACTAAACGGCGGCCGACTGTCAAACATCTTAGGAATCCCGCCCATTCTCGACTTTATCTCAACGGCTGAGATACTGCCAGTAGATGCCCAGCTTTAGAGAAGCCGCCGGTTCCTAATGAGTTGGTCAATTAACTGCTGTTTTGTTACGTATGCGACAGAGCAATAACCAAACGCAGACAGTTCGAAATTTCAACCGCAACATCCATTACATCCATGTTGATCTACTGACGAGGTAGATTGGTTCATTTCGTTCATCAGAGTCACTCACAGTCACGGTACAGACACCGCAGTCAGAAAAATAACACAGACCATAATATTAAATAAATAAATAAATATTTTCTTACAAACACACCAATTATCTAAGCCCGTAGTTAATTTCTTAAGAAACTGTGTCTGCGTGAACTTGATAACGGATAAATATATACTTAAATACTTTTTGTTTGTAAATACATACTTAATATACATAGAAAACACCCAGACCAAGACAAATAGACATGTTCATGCACACAAATATTTGTCTTGTTCGGGAATCGAATATACCTATACCACACACAAGTTTTAAGGAAAATCGGCTCAAATACCAATACAATACAATTTGATCCATAGTTTGATGGATTGTAAAACAAGTCCATTTACTTACAGTAGTATTAGACGAAAGCGCATCAAAAATAAAATTCTTATTAGGATTACTCGACACTGAAATAACTTAAAGCCAAAACAAAGAGTTTTTTAAAGTCGACTGATATTTAAAGTGTTGCGAGGTCTCCAGCGGCCGCGCTCTAATCTGTTGTACTTAAGAGCTGGCTTTCTGCACCTGAACAGAGGTGTTTTAAAACGAATTTACCGCCTCTTCGGGGCCGCGCGTCTGTTAATTCGTTTACTCTTTGCGCGAGGGCCCTAATGGGAAGGCTTTTCTCGCAATTAGCCGCAATTAAGATACTCCGTAAGAAGCGGCGGGGGATTCCTCCAGAATCGATTCAGACAATTATATCGATACCGACTCCGATGCGCGCATTGGCATTGGCATCCCGCTTGTTTAGATTTGTTTAGGATTTAATTTTCTTTTGCCCTCCAATTAATGTTTGTTTAAATTAAGCTTTTGTTGGATTGCGAAATTCGGTTTCCGCCTGTATTGTGATTTGAATTTAAAATAAGTTTACGTTTAAGAGTAAATTTTATACAGAACCGCTGTAATGAAATAGTCGGGTTTGCTCTAATTAAATGACCTTATTTGTACAGTTAACGTAGTGTTGTTTGTGTTCATGTTGTATAAGCGGGTAGGGCAGAGGTACCGTTTGTGGCCACTTTAAGGTTTTTTTTACATTTAAGCACTAAGTACTAAATGGTCAAGACACAAATTATATCTTAAATTATAGATAACTTATCCAACTTTAAATGGACATTTTTTAAATTTAAAAAATAATTATATCTTAAATTATAGATAATTTATCCAACTTTAAAGGTACATTTTTTAAATTTAAAAACGAAAAATAGTTTTTTGTTAATAACACAAAATGTGTGTGAGGTGCCAAATGTACCGGTTTTGGCCACTTATTGGTACTTAGTTAAACTTTTGTAAGTATAACGAAAAATCTAAACCAAACCACAGAATATATAATAGTACTAAACCAAACCCAGGTTAAATCAATAATCAAATGCACTAGAAACCAATCAATTGCAAAACAACAATTTAATTGTAAAAAACAAAGGTTTTTCAGAATTGCAAAACAACGAATTAATTGTAAAAAACAAGTATTTCATCCCAAACAAATTTCTTAAAATTTTCATACAAAACATTTTGTAAAACAGAAAATGGGTTTTATTGAAAATAAATCGTATGACTTATGGTTTTCTTACGGTTGTTATTATTACCTTAAAATACCTTATTTTAATTGCCTTTAACAAAAATAGCGAAAAGTTGTTTAGAAAACTTTTAGAGCAAAAAGTGGCCAAATCCGGTACAGTGGCCAAAACCGGGGCTTCTGCCCGACGTGTTGTGGTGAGCCAGAATAAAGTGGTTCAAATAAACTAACTAGGTAATATATTATTCCATAACTGCCATTTATTTAAAAAGTATTAAAAAGTATCCTATGTGTTATTCCAGACTATAATCTATCTCTGTTGCAAATTTTATTCAGATCCGTTCAGTAGTTTTTGCGTGAAAGAGTAACAAACATACATCCATCCATACTCACAAACTTTCGCATTTATGTAGGATTATATTCGATAATAGTAAATGGAACTAATAATATTTGAATAATAATTTGATCTGCTTATATAAATATAAAACTACTTTACATACATCATTCTTTCAATTTAAGTTAAAAAACTTAAGCAATTTTGTTAAATACTATGTAAATTATAACACCCAGACGCAGAAAAACACAACCATTGGATGAATAACATTGTGTCATGGGGCCCTTTCAAATAACGAATGAAGAGCTTTTTAAGACAGGTACTTGAAAGGAATAACAAGGTCTTTATTCCGCTCAATTATGGTTATTCAGCTCATCACCGCGACTATATCAAGCGAAAAGATCTAAACTAGCTCGATCGCGACAACGACAAGACAAGCCTCCATTGTTCCAAAACTATAACATGTCGGCACTTAATTTGTTTATTTTTTTTAAACTTCAACCCGGGTGGTCGCCACCCAAAGTTCCGGTTATCGATAAGAGCAAGCGCAGCACTATCGACGCGTTACATGTCGATTTTATCAAGCTTAATTACAATAGGTGGCTCCGCGAGTTTATCGACGCGAGTATCTGTTTATGAGATAGTGCGACATCGAAGCTTAATGCCGACGTTGATAGCATGGAATGTTCGTTGATGGCCGGTTTTATGGAATGGCAACGAGTTGTAAGTTATACCTTTTTTTCTTATTCACAACGGTGTAGCACTTAGCCTTCATCACACCTGTTGAGAGGTGATAAGGCTGAAGGTGGAAGCGCACTACTCCAGGAATCCTCAATCACTGAGGAACCGCCTACCTATCTTATCTCTAACTGCCGAAACATAATAATATAAACAAAAGAAAGAAAGAGAAGTTGGTGGTAGCCAGGCAGGCGGACTATGAACAAGTCCTGCCACCAACCAAACCGAATACAATACGTACAGTCAGCGTCAAATTGATATAAGCGTCTAGAGTAGTCAAAAAGATCTGAAATACATAAACGCAATTTGATCTAAGCAGTTCGAATCATCATATTGTTGTAATCGCGCAAGGTGTTCAAAATATCTAGGCACTCATTGTTTCATATTTATATAAGCAGTCAGAGTGTTCAAATTTATCTAAGCAAACAAAGCTATCAAAACATCTGTGCATAATGTACAACACCATAGTGCACTTTGAACTGCCTAGATCAAATTGGTTTTATGTTTCTCAGATCTTTTTGACTACTCTAGACGCTTATATCAATTTGACGCTGACTGTACAGCCACTGGGAATCGAAACCGGGACCTCTGGGTCTGAAATCGGTGGTGTGAACCACTAGATCACAGAGGCGGTTAAAATTGTTATTGGTCTAATGAAAATGTTCGCGGAAATAAAACTAAGACTAATAATACTGGTGCCTACCATAACACAGATTACTAAATAGTTACACCATAATAGCAAATAATTAAAGAATTAAGATTCATTTAAGTAACTAAGTACAAGAATTTCATAAGTCTCCAATATTCTCGGTTTAGTATTGTATAGATAGAGTGTCTAACTTAACCAAGGGTAGAGTTAGGAACAAAATTGTTTTCAAACTCAGTTTTAAGTTAAATCGACAAGAAAAAGTTGAAAGTGAATAAAATATAAGAACTTCTCACACAGCGACCAGCAAATTGAAAATTATTATATTAAGAGGGGAAACAGCAGACATTACATTACCACTATAAGGAAGTTAACGAATAGTAACTCGTTACCAATGACGGGCCGTTAAATATAGAACTTGTCCGCAACTAGATAAAGATAGGAGTTACAATCGTCGTAAATATGTCGGCGAGGCATTTGTAAGAGGCCGAGTCCCATCAGAGGCCCGACTAAGTCCACTAAGGCAACACTCAATAGTCGTCTCGTAGTCTCTCGACACGGAAGAGTCGTCAACCACGAATCACACTTGAAAGCTAACAATGAACCTGTTCAGGTAGTTTTATGAGCCTATAAAATTCTAAGGCTGAATGCATTGTTTCTGGTTTAATAACCCAAGTGCCGGCGAAGTACGTAATTAAAATTTTAAATACATTTTAATGCTATTGAATGTTCATGTAGTGCTGGTTTGGTATTTGAGGGTTATACTGTAAACATAGGGACCCCACAACAAAATACATAGGCAATTTAAGTAAGAAAATGAAACACAAAATTTTGAAACGATCAAGCAATTGATGTAGAGGAAAACCTTTAACTGGATGTACACTATTAACATAAAAAATGCTAATTTATTAATTCCTTACTTATGAGTAAGTAGGTACCTATGTTAGTATGCTTAGTGAGCTACTCAAATATATGAAATCCTTACTGAAAAAGTTGCAAAACATGTCTTATAATGAGTATTCTGTCTGTATACATTTAGAAAATTATAAGTTTTCATTAATCCCAAATTCTAGTGATGCCTCAGTCCCATATCGTTAGTTATCAATAATTTGCCGAGGAGTGTGATGCGAGGCGTGTGGCGGGTAACGTCGTCGTCATGCAGCCTGACAAATGCACGGACCGACGACGCGACCTCACCACGCATTATCTGAGATTTCTTGAGCCAATCTGTGAGGAGGAGGACTGACATCTTGCCCAAGTTATGGCAGAGTGGCGTAGTTAATTCTTAGGCCTCATTTCCCGGGTAACGTCGTCGTCAGGCAGCCGGACAAATGCACGGACCGACGACGCGACCTCACCACGCATTATATGAGATTTCTTGAGCCAATCTGTGAGGAGGAGGACTGACATCTTGCCCAAGTTATGGCAGAGTAGCGTAGTTAATTCTTAGGCCTCATTTCCTACACTACAACTTGCAAGTGTGTTTACACTACAACTTGCAAGTGTGTTTACACTTGCAAGTTGCTATCTGACAGACTGTCGGACATTTATCGCAGAAGACTTACATGCAGGTGGAAATGAGGCCTTATGATTGTAGCGCAATCCGATAATTTGGTCAATTAATTTGCTTGATTTCTAACTAAGTAGTTCTTTCTTTCATAATATTTCAGTCTTTGGCAGTTTAGGCAACTGACTTTAATTGCTCAAACTGGACATCTGATTGATGCAATAAAAAGGTTTTCAAATCTTGAAACTGACCAAGTACACGACCACTGTTCCGATATTTTAAAGCTTGATATAATTGTAAGAGGGTTTAAACCAAAACTTGTTTAGTTTGTTGTTTGTAGCCACCTATTAGCAAGGCTCGCTCATTGCTCTACAAATGGCTTTACAGTTTTTTTTAAATTACTAGTAGCTATGACAATAATTTTATTTCATAGAGCCCGCCTCCGTCTGTGCCTTAATGCGTGAGATAACGAGCGTGATTTATTCAGGTGCAGGCCGCAATCACGCGCCATTGTGCTGCGGCCGACCGGACAGCGCCGGACGCCGGCCCCGGACGCAGGACGCCTCGCCTCGCCCCGTCAAGAATCCTCGCCTCGCCCGCTCTGGTCGGATTTTTGCCCAAAATCTGCAATGAATCCCGGGATTCCCGGGCAAGATGCAGAGAAATGAGGCGCGTTAACTTTGGTCAGTCGTTTGGAAACAAATGCAGTGTCTAGCCATACATCAGTATTAATTCTATTTGATTGAAATAAATTATTTATTGTTGAAAAAAATATATAAATAATTTCATCGTGTGGGGGTAGTAATATCTTCACATTGAGGAAATTAACGCTGGCTATACAGCGTGTAAGAAGTATTTGATAAATTCGACGCTCTCGTAGCGACTCCGCAGCTCAGTGGTTAGAGCAGTCGCCCGGATAGCGAAAGGTCGTGGGTTCGAGTCTCATCGGAGCTGGTTGTGAGACGGGTCGATTTTTTCTAAATACTTCATTTTCCATTTTTCAACCATAAAAATTGCATTGTGAATACAAAAAAGGAAAAATTTAAATAAATTATTTATTTCTTTGTATTAAATAATAATCATTGATATTTATTATTGCTGAATGACTTTCTTGTAAGTTGGAGATTACTCTGTAATGTTGCATGGATATCATGAATAAATTAAATGAAATGAATAGTTTTTGTTTCTGTATTTTTGAGTATTATTGGTTTGCGAAGAAAATTCCTAATTAAAGAAAACAGCATATAAAGGTGTATCATAACAGTAGAAGTACTGTATTAACAGAATAGCACAATACGCTTGGAAGTTTATTGTTATTAACATAGTTTATGGTAGGTACAGAGTCGACCAACATCAAGAATACTCTTACAGCGAAAACTGCTCTTAAAACGAGTTCTGTAAGGCTGCGCTTTTAAGTCTACTTGTTAAACTTGATCTGTTGTCGTTTGTATATCTTACGTTGATTCAAGCGACTTTATGGTATTTTCATGTTAGAAGTTACACTGTAAAAATAGCTTTAAATATTGAATTTCTCGTTCGTTTCTAGTTAGGGACCTAATTGCATTGTACACAGTAGCCGGTTTACTGAATAGGAAATCACTGCGACTGCGAGAGTCTATAGCCCTTATTGTGGCGGCTGCCATAATTCACGCGCCACCACTGACTAGTGTTGTTTCACCGGCTTAATCGAATCAGCTGGTTGAATAGTGATGGCATAACTGCCCTGATTGGATAAGTGAGTTAAGTCATAATCAAAGGTAATTAGAAGTTAAACTGTCAAAATAGCTTTAAATATTGAATTTCTCGTTCGTTCCTAGTTAGGGACCTAATTGCATTGCACATAGTAGCCGGTTTACTGAATAGGAAATCACTGCGACTGCGAGAGTCTATAGCCCTTATTGTGGCGGCTGCCATAATTCACGCGCCGCCACTGACTAGTGTTGTTTCACCGGCTTAATCGAATCAGCTGGTTGAATAGTGATGGCATAGGTAACTGCCCTGATTGGATAAGTGAGTTAAGCCATAATCAAAGGTAATTGGATTGGCGACACGTATTTTTCATTCTACACGTTCATTTGTGTCAACTTGGTGCTCGAATACTGCAATTGAGTATATAAGAAGCTCTGTATAAAGAAGAAGTAAAGAAAACTTATGATTCAATCATTTTCGTCTTTTAAGAATGAAAATGTAATATCTTTCTCTTTTTTACACAATAGCCTTAACAGGTTGATTAGTCTTTAATCTAAGTACTAGCTTGGCTCTAATTATGTATAAATAATAATCTCATTGCAATCAAATGTCGATAATCGACATTTATCGAACTCCAATTACTATTCAACCTGTCAAAAAGCAAACAACCTCGGTAGAAAGAGATGTTATGTTAATTAATATATGTACAGCTTTTCTTTATTATAAACACATTTTTTGCGATTGAATTAGTCGCGTCGTCATCGCTTAGCTACTGTTGGCACTTTTTGCCTTATTCAATCTGCCGGCCAATCAATTAGACAAGGTTTAATGGATTCGAGTGTCATCGGGCGGTGATCGATCACGCGGAATAAGTACATTAAGCAGTAGTTAGACGGTCACTGATCGATCGAGGGAGCCAAATTTTTAGGCTACCGACCGACGACGGAGGTTGCAAACTTTTTGCTACGAACCTCCGTGGCTGTTGAACTCTAATTCCAATTTCGGGCGTGTAAAAAAAGAATAGAGATACTGTTTGGTCCTTGTAGTTCTTAATTTGAAAAGTTTAGGCACTGTAATTTCTATAGTATTTTTTTACCCTGTGGTAATAAAGTCATTTATTTGGCCTTATCTAATGTTGTTGGCTTCCAGACGATACTAAAATTTAAGATATTATTATTTAGGTAAGTATTTTTAAATTTGCTTTTCATCGATAGTGACATCACTAGTTAACAAGATATTAAATAATTTCTATAGTAAAAATGTAAAGCTAAATTACGGTAACTATTTCTAATTAATTGATCTAATCTGTTAATCTAACATACAAATTAATATTAATCAATTCTCTATTCTCCGTCGGTTAAATAATTTAGACGTTCAGTTGGTTGGTCGTGTCAATCGGCCGTTCCGTTTCCGCCAACACATGCGGGTGCGTAAATAACTCAATGTAGACGTTAATTACGTCGAGTGATCTTGAGCGATCCGTCGAACGGAACGCAATCAGACGGGGGTTTGAATTTGGAAAAAACGCGAACGTCCTTCCTTTGTTTTGTTCTTAGAAAACCGCCTTCAAAAAAATCGCATAAAAAAGTAAGAAATAATCCCTCTAATACTACTGTATTCACACCAAATAACGTAAGTACTTTGAAGTCGGGTGGGTTTTAACAAAAACAACAACAATGTTTCACGCCCGACCTGAAATCGCCCAACCGCCCATTTTTTTGAAGGCGGTTTTATTTTTTTTATAAAAATAAATTTTATTTCACTCTTTTTAGTGCATCATGGAGGCAATTTACGTGTAGGTATTCTGGTAAAACTGAGAACCTCCTTTTTGAAGTCGGTTAAAATAGGTACCTTAAGGTATCCCCTTTCCAACAAAACAAGAATCATCTGAATCGGTTTATAAACAAAGGAGTTATGCCTAAAGATTCGTAATAAATTCACATGATGTAACGAAAACGACAGTATTTTCAAGTTTTTCTGAAAACTACTGAACCGATTTCAAAATTTCAAAAATGGGACCAACTTGGGAAAACCCCTGATGTTATAACGTTTGAATCATTTCAATCGGTTCAGCCGTCTTCGAGTAATCGGTGTACATACATATAACAAAAATAAAATAAACGCGACGAATAGATAACCTCCTCCTTGTTCAATTTTTGAAGTCGGTTAATGAATTTCCAAAGTGAAGAAAGTTGTTTGTTGAAAAAGGCTATAGACAAATAATTGATAACAAGTGACATGAATGATGACGGTTACTTTCGTCAGGAGAAAAATAGAGGTCGGGCGGGGTGCTGATGGTTTGTTTTCTAGAACAATTTTTGGTTATGAAGGGGGCAAAGATTGAAGCTAGTATTTCTGTCACAGTCTAAAATTGTAATTAGACTGTTTTTGTCGTTTGAATTTTTTAAGAGATAAGTACCTAAGGGGGGTGGTACACTTCACTGTATGATATAATTATCACAATGTCTTAAAACTGGTTTCCCTGCTATACGTTTTCGTTATTAGCCGTCGTTATAACGCTATAGCGCTATTTCTGCGTTAGCTATTTTCCAGCGTCTTGCAGCGTATTGATAAATGACCGAACGACGGTCGTAGGAAGGAAGTGCTCTTGATGGATCAGGAGCTATTAACGGCTGCGAACCTGCTATGCTTTTACTAATAAAAGGGAAATGCCGAAAGGTTAACACGCAGTCACGAAAAGCCAGTTACATAATGTTATTTTTAGGAATGTTTATTTGTAATCTTGGCTAAAAGATCGCTGCTATAATCAAAATATTCGGATTTTGTTACACTCATTCATTATGTTTTTTTTTTATTCAAAAAGTTTTTTCTCTTCCCTGTTCTGTCGAGGTGCAATGCAATGTGAAAAGAATGCATAATGCACTGATAAACGTGAAAGAGAATATTCCATTCATCGATCCAGTTTAGATTTCCAGTCAGTAAATGTGAAATATGAATAAGGAATATTACGGAAAACGGGATTTTTACCATGTTTTGTTTTGTTGTTGAGTTAGTCCGTACCTAATCATGGCGTGTGCAACTGCGCCGAAATATCGGGGACTCAACAACACATCAAAACATGGTAAAAATCCCGTTTTCCGTAATATTTACAGTGTTAATGACCATGAAAGTTTAAAAAGTTATGAATAAGAAAGTATGAAAAAATAGCTTTGAGAAAGTTAGACAGCAGGTGACTTTAGTATCCACAAACAAATACTTAAGTAACAATTAAGTGGCGGACATATTAGTTTCTATATATATAGTATCATAAATTATAGTTAATCAAAACTTATTCGTAAATGATAAATAGACTCCGAGTTATTTAGTACCATTCGTTCATTATTATTAAAACGGTTATTTCATGGACTCATCAGCTGTACAATTAACAAATAGTGCGCTTGAATTAACTTCCCAGTTAAAACAGTTAATATTAACTTTGACACGTTTAAAAACGGATTTATAATTTATCTACCGGGCCGTTCCATTTGCTAGTTATTTATTGTCGCACGGCAACATGACGGTTCAGACTAATCCGAAAAACGAAACGTTAAAATAAACGATAAAATCCATTGCGTAAACTGGATACAAAAGTTTTTGAGTGAATTATGTATGCGCGGCAATGTATAATTTAGTTTTAGTTTTTGCTTTCAATAAGGTGGACGTGGACATTGGACATCGACAATTCAGACACTCACGGTGGGACTAGCCCACTAATTTAAAGTCACCCAGCGCGCTATGGAGAGGGCTATGCTCGGCGTTTCTCTGAAGGATATAATTTGAAACGAAATAATCCGATAGAGAACCAAAATCAACGTCATAGCTCGAAGAATAAGCAAGCTAAATGGCAGTGGGCTGGCCACATCGCTCGAAGTTCCGACGGCCGTTGGGGCAAACGAGTTCTGGAGTGGAGACCGCGTTTAGGCAAACGTAGCGTAGGGCGCCCTGCTACCAGGTGGAGCGACGACCTGCGAAATATGGCAAACGGGGGCTGGCTGCGAAGAGCTGAAGACCGAACTCAGTGGCGTAAATTAGGAGAAGCGTATTTCCAGCAGTGGACAAAAACGGGCAGATGATGATGATGTGCAATTCAGTATGTCTATTTGCTTTATTTTGTCAATATGTGTTATAGGTATAACCAGGGACGAATTCGGTGAACCACCCCTTATCTACTTCTTTTTGTGCGGCGTCTCACCGTTCATTTGCAGTTCCTATTCCTAATTATTTATGCATTGTACTACCATAGTTTAATAGATAACCAAATAGGAAAAAGGCTGCGCGTGAATGGCAACCAGCCTCACGAAAATAATTAAGGCGATACTCGGAAAAAATGTGCTGAAGCGAGATAGCAATGAGAAAACGACGCGCGCGGGAGCGAGACCGATTTTGCAGATTAGGCAAAAAAAACACAAAATCACTTCGTATTAAAAAAACTACAGCGATTTAAAAAAAATGCTTCTATACGATCCTCAATATTATTGGTGTCCACTAATTAAACCAATTTCCAATAGTGTAAGTAACCCCATTTAAGAATAATCTTCACTTTTCGTATTTTTTAGAGGTCTTTTCGAAAATAAAAAGTGTCGAGGCAAAAACATAAAATCGTGTTTTTGAAACTATACGATTCTAGATAAAGGTATGAAGAAATATATATCTTATTACCAGATTTTTAACAACTGTAACCGTCCTATAGTTTTAAATCAAAAAGTCCATATTTTTCCGAGTAGCGCCTTAAGAAGTGAGTCACCAAATTTGTCCCTGTACGTTACTTCGCTTATATAATTTGTTAATTAGCATGTTTAATTGATAGATTCTCGTATGCATGGAAATTCATGTAAAAAATAAAACAAAAATATTCTACTACTTCCACAAATTAAAAAAAATAAATGTTAAAAAAATAAATAAGTACGTCCAGCACGGACATAATTTATATCTACACTCCATTCAGCGAAACAAAAGATTTTTATGAAACAATCTTGATAGGTATTATGTCTCTTTATCTAGAAAATTTAAAATTATGAAAGAATTATTTTACATACATTATCCATTTTATAATATGAAATCATGGATTTTCTTACTTTGAATAAATAAGTGTTTCATATCTTTATTATTGCATTTTATATTGACACGACACGTTAAGATTGTTTATTTAAAAAGTCTAGGCGTAAGTTTCCAAACTACTTATATATTTTTAACTCAAGATTCGCCGCGAGCGAGAATTAAAAGCAACCGAATACTTTATTAGAAGGCTTCGGGACTCGTTGATCACACTGGAGGCAACAGGATAATCCCGGGATTAGCACCCGACAAAGGCTGGGATCGACTGCACTCACTGGGAATCGGTGATTTTGTGACGAGCTCGTATTACAAACAATTTGTGAAGGTTACAACAACGCCTTTGAACTGTAAACTAGTATTTATGATGTTAAAACTAGTGACAGTGCGAACTTTTTTCCAGATTTCCAAATTTGAACTCTCAACACTTGTCTTTTCAAAATATTAAAAGTAAGATTTTGTTATTGAAAATTGGAAAAATTAGGTGATGATCATATTATTATAAAAAGTCAAAAGGTAATTTCTAAGCTCTAACACAAGGTCCAAAACTTAGACGAGAAACGCAGGCGAGAATTAAAAGCAACCAAATACTGTGTAAAAAGGCTTAGATACTGGATTGATCACACTGACTGGAGGCAGCAGGATAATCCCGGGATTAGCACCCGACAAAGGCTGGGATCGACTGCACTCACTGGGAATCGGTGCGTTTGTGACGAGCTCGTTTTACAAACCATTTGTGAAGGTTACAACAACGCCTTTGAACTGTAAACTAATATTTATGATGTTAAAACTAGTGACAGTGCGAACTTCTTTCCAGATTTCCAAATTTTAAATCTAAACACTTGTCTTTTTAAAATATTAAAAGTAAGATTTTGTAATTGAAAATTGGAAAAATTAGGTGATGGTCATATTATCAAAATGTATTTTCTAAGTTCTAACACAAGGTCCAAAACTTAGACGAGAAACGCAGGCGAGAATTAAAAGCAACCAAATACTGTGTAAAAAGGTTTAGAGACTGGATTGATCACACTGACTGGAGGCAGCAGGATAATCCCGGGATTAGCACCCGACAAAGGCTAGCATCGACTGCACTCACTGGGAATCGGCGCGTTTGTAACGGGCGCCTTTTACAAACAATTTGTGAAGGTTACAACAACGACTTTTAAGTGTAAACTAGTATTTATGATGTAAATAAAACTAGTGACAGTGCGAACTTTTTTCCATATTTCCACACTTCAACTCTAAACACTTGTCTTTTCATGATCAAAGCAGGTCCTTCTGTATCTTTTAGCCTTGGTATTACCTACTTTTTTACATTTTATGGCCTTGCTCGTGGCTTCACACTGAACTTTAGCGTTGAGAAGAAGCCTAAGATGGAGCGAGCTTACCTAGAAGCAGCCTATTCACTCTAGCTTTAAAAAAATTATAGGGTTGTATAGTCATTCGGGAAAACAGACGCAGGTAGGGTATTCCATTCCTTGACGATTGGCTTGGCATTACTTTACATCAAAATATTAAAAATAAGATTTTGTAATTGAAAATTGGAAAAATTCAGTGATGATCATGTAAAAAGTCCAAAGGTCTTTTCTAACACAAGGTCAAAACTGAGGCGAGAAAAGCAGGCGAGAATTAAAAGCAACCAAATAGGTACTCTGTTAAAAGCTTTAGAGACTGGATTGATAACACTGGAGGCAGCCGGGTAATCCCGGGATTAGCACCCGACAAAGGTAGGATCGACTGCACTCATTTGGAATCGGTGCGTTTAACGTTTGTTCGACTTACTTACAATTACAATAAGTTTGTGAAGGTTAAAGTAACTTTGGAAAGTAAAGTAGCTTATAGAAAGAAAAATGGAAAATGAAGTATTTAGAAAAAATCGACCCGTCTCACAACCAGCTCCGATGGGAGACGGGTCGATTTTTTCTAAATACTTCATTTTCCATTTTTCTATTATAAAATGCATTGTGAATGCAAAAAACTATAAATTAAAATAACTAGCTTATAGAAAGTTAGCACTCACCCTGTTTTTATCCGGGTGGTGATTTTTCTATTCTCAGATAAAATACGAGTATCACCCCTTGCATGTTTTTCGTAACTAAAGTAGCAAATGTCCTTCTTCATTAAGTAAGTAACCTCTCCCTTTACAAAAAGAATTTCAATCAGACTGGTAGTAGTTCCAGATTTAAGCATGTTCAAACAAACAAGCAGTTCAGTTTTATTATTTTTGTAAAGACAAGCTGCAAAAACTACCTAATTTCAAAAAGGGTGCTGTATAGACTTTTGTGACACTTTTTGTTTTCACAAAATACAAAAAAGGGCAACCCTTTCGGGCGTTAGTGTCTAACAAAAACAAATATTGAAAATGTAGACGCAGACATATCTAAACCATAAAGTACTAAACAAGTAACAAGTAAGATGTGTTTAAGTAACAAGTATATTTATTTTAAGTATTCTATCAAATCCTTTGGGTCCTAGACAGAATATACAAATACAAGTATCTTAGGGACATCTGGGTACTGAGCGGTAGAGATAACATAAGAAAAAGGGGGATTCTGGGCCTAAAACTTATGTAGGGTCTGAGCGAAAACACTGCTGTTTGTAGTTCCCCTAATGAAGGACTGGCTTAGTCGCTAGGGTTGCCCCCAATAGGTTATCATAACATTCAAGAAATCAACTGTGATGAATTATTACAAGGCATAAATGTGAATAGAGATTTCAAGATTTGAAATTCCTTTCAGGAAACTTTGATAGTTGATGTGAACTGTATTTTTTTTTATTAATCATCGATGTTTATCTATTAATAGTAGGTATAGTACAAGCTAATATTAGTAGAGCGTTTGATAAAAAGTGAATAGAACAAACCAATACCTTTCTTCAAATAACCAAATATAAGTTTGTTGTCTTATTTGGAAAGGAACATCATCTTTATAGGTTTGTAAATAAACAGCTCTTTTATTATGATGTAAGCATCAGTTGTTTATTACTCCCATGTGTTTTTAGCTTAGTTAGATAAACAAAGTAACTTACTGTATAACTATCAGCTATGAGTATGATTTAGAAAAATATTTTGTATGAATTTATATTTAATCGAGTTTGTAACTAATACCGATTAGTATGATCATTTGATCGAATCAGGCGTCACCTGGAAGAAGTACTCAACCATTGTGAAACAATAAATGAATGTAGCTTTCTTCTGCACAAAAAAAACAAATCTTGCACCTTCACCGATTAGACTACTCTACACGTGTTTCGCACCATCCCGGGGCATCTTCATTCAGGTCAGGAGATGTTAGACCGTGGAAATCCAGCACCGGAATGATTCGTATTCGTTAGAGCCTTTTGAAATAGCCTTTAAAGTATAGTAGCACATTTCTTTTAACATAATAAATACGTAAGGATACGCCCGCTGGATGCGGGCAGCGCAGGGCCGATGGTTGTGGAGATCCTTGGGGGAGGCCTATGCCCAGCAGTGGGCGTCGTTCGGCTGACATGATGATGATGATGATGAATCAATACGTATAACGTATTAATACATTTAATCAGAAAAACACTATACACGTTACCATTTTCGCCCAGGTGGCAGCCCTAACCCTCTAATGCGGCCCTCAACACTTACGCGGACAAATGACTCGGTCACTCTGTGCGTTTTGTACGAGTAGAACCAGGTCAAAGGGTTTCGCTCCACTTATAATTAATCGACGCGTACACAGTATACTTCGGAAATTAGCGCAGTACCGTTTTTGCGGTCGAGGGACGATTGTAAAGGAACTTCGGCCCGCGTTACCCTAGCGTTGTGCTGGCCCACCACCAGATTGGGAACAGATTAGATTTACTTTAATGTAGTGAGGTTATTTAGAGCGGTGATTTATGGGACGGCATTGTTTCGCACTGTATTGTATACTGAAATAGTGTAGCTACAGTGTTTGTCCTAATTGCTGAAATGTAATTTAAACTAGAGAATTTACAAAGTTTATTGCATGCAATACATAGACTTGGTACATTAGTTACTTTTTGAGATACTAATCAGTTAACGTTAACTTACGATAGTTACGGAACGATAAACGAAATATTGTAGTGTAGAGTTATATTGTACACAATTCCGATTGAGTTTTTAAAATTAAATTTATTGACGACCTTTGTTGCCGCTTCTGCAAAATTTCGTAAACATCAACAAAGCAAAAATCCTCAAAACAGTGTTCTGAACAGAATTCTATTTTCGTCAGCTCTACGTATCGCTGCATCGCCAACAAAAACAATAGAAGCAACAAAAAAAGGCCACTTACACCCGACGACGGAGCGGTTTACAGCCGCCACCCACTTTGCATAATACCAATCCGGTGGCAAAAATAACGGTTTAAAAACGGAATATCTTATGAGCGCGTCGTAAATTCCATTTCGCCGCGAAAATAGCGAAAGGGTTCGTGCTGGCAATAAAGTAATTTATCCAATCCCCGATAAGGGGCAATAATCCGCGGTGCTGGGTGGGTGCGGCGCTAGTGAGCGCGCGAAGCGGGCGCACGATGATAAGCGGCGCAAGCGACGAACTGTGCTAGGAATTAGGATGTGGCTGCTGCTTAGACGTGCTAAGCAAAATTAATATCGCGCATGAAGTGTTTCGTTCGTAGCAAGAAATAATTTCGCTTCAGCACGAAGCGAAGCTTTTCTACCTGATCTGTGAAAAATTTCCTGAAACAAGTTTGAATATTCTTTATTGTTCCTGATAATAACTTTTTCGGCATGTTAGTCAAACCGTTATCTAAATTTAAAGTTATTAGTTTAGAGAACTATTAGTCAGGCTGCAAAATACGCGCAAGGTTCAATCGTAAATACCTACCTTGTTGCTTTTTCGGACGTACTATTTTTTGTTGGCAACTAATGCACATAAAAAAGAAGGTAAATCGCAGTAGTGTATGTCAATCGCATTTTGACATGTAGGTAATTGGTCAATAAATTAGAGGCTGTAGCTGGTCAGCCGTCGAACGTGTCCAAGTGGCAGTCACAGCCTCCAGACACAGATCCGGGGCGATTAGCCAAGCCAGCCCTGTGACCGGAACCGACGCCTTGTTAGCTACGTCTTACTATACAACCCACTGTATGCTATATCACTATGTGTACACAACGATTGCAGCGGGAGATACCACGCATCAGCGGTCACCGTAGGTATCTACAATTTGATTGTGGTGGAATTTGGTGTTGACTTCTATTGGCCGATATTGTATTAAGTGTGCTGTTAGACGTTTGTTAATTACTAGAATCTGTGTATCAAAAGAGGGAAAAGCATAGTATTTATATATTATTAAGTGTGCTGTTAGACGTTTGTTAATTACTAGAATCTGTGTATCAGAAGAGGGAAAAGCATAGTATTTATATATTATTAAGTGTGCTGTTAGACGTTTGTTAATTACTAGAATCTGTGTATCAGAAGAGGGAAAAGCATAGTATTTATATATCTAACTAAAAGCGGGACATCGCTCGAAGGATTGCTCAGTTGAAGTGGCAGTGGGCGGGACACATAGCGCGGAGAACCGATGGCCGTTGGGGCGGAAAGGTTCTTGAATGGCGACCGCGAACCGGACGACGTTCCGTGGGCAGGGCCCCTACAAGGTGGACCGACGATCTGGTAAAGGTCGCGGGAAGCCGCTGGATGCGGGCAGCGCAGGACCGACCGTTGTGGAGATCCTTGGGGTAGGCCTATGCCCAGCAGTGGGAGTCGTACGGCTGAAATGATGATGATGATGAACTAAAAGATCAAAAATACACGTGGTTGGTCCGTTTTACAGACTGCGTACTGGCGAAACACCTGTAGAATGGTAGGTGAGACTACCGCAAGCGTTAATTTTTTATGCATGTGTATTTCATTGATTTTGTCAAGACTACATGAAGCAGATGTTCCATGTAATTTAACCAAATTGCTATAATATACAGAAATGTGTTTATAATCTTTGCACACGTTCTTGGAGAAACCAATTCGAAATAACTTAATTCAGAACACGTTCTGTTCGGTGTTACTGTGTGCATCATTAGGAAGACAACTAAATGCACTAGCTGGTCTGATTAAGTTCGTTCCGGAGACACGACGCAGTCTCTCTGAGCCGCGCTTCACAAGACAAGACGCGGCGAAATAACTGCTGCAAAGCTCTGCTTTCCTAGTACCTACCCGGGTAATTTAATGAGGCGGCAATCCCAAACGTTGGCTTGTTTGTCACAATTTGAATACTAGCACAAATGATTACATCACATCGATTTAGAATAGAGGTTTAACCAGCGTTTAGCGGCGAGAGTTTGATAACAATTTCTAAATAATTTATTAAAATGAGCGTCCTAAAATCCCCGTCTAATTTAAAGCATCAAATCAGCTAATGGACTGGACCGCAGACCTCATATCAGCTGTAACGGGCTGATTCTAATTAGCCCCAAAAATGTGTGTGATTCAAAATCCGGTTCGGGATTAGATATGGGAATTGCGGGCGCGGTCGCGGCCACGCCAGATACACTGCGAATGTTACAAAAGCGTTTAATATTTGTTACCATCTACTACACCATCATATACTTACCCGGGTAATTTAATGAGGCGGCAATCCCAAACGTTGGCTTGTTTGTCACAATCTGAATACTAGCACAAACGATTACATCACATCGATTTAGAATAGAGGTTTAACCAGCGTTTAGAGGCGAGAGTTTGCAATTTCTAAATTAGCTGAAGAAAAAAGTTACAATTTATACTTAAGTACATAAAAAAGTTCAAGAAGCTGCTCTTAGGAAAATGCTGTTATGGTGTTTCATAATTTTTAAATGATAAATATTTAAATATTTAATAATAAATAAGTATTGTTATATTTAATAATTTGTGACATATTAATAATGTATGATACTTATTTAAGTAATAATTAATAAATTAAGTGTTTAACTATCGAAAAGTAAGTCGTCCTCTCAAACAAATAAATAAATATAAAAAAAATTGCTATGCCCTATTCAGTGTCTACAATGTAGGTACTTACTATGTTATTCTGTATCTATCATCTTGTTACCATTGTAGAACGCAATAAATTGAAATTAAATAATTTATTGAAATGAACGTCCTAAAATCCCCGTCTAATTTAAAGCATCAAATCAGCTAATGGACTGGACCGCAGACCTCATATCAGCTGTAACGGGCTGATTCTAATTAGACCCAAAAATGTGTGTGATTCAAAATCCTGTTCGGGATTAGATATGGGAATTGCGGGCGCGGTCGCGGCCACGCCAGATACACTGCGAATGTTACAATAGCGTTTATTATTTGTCACCATAGGGTTGCCTAGGGTAGGGGTTATAATTTTTAACTTACCAAACACTAAAACACACACCAGAAGATTGGAAACTTGTCAGAACTCTATGAATAGAAGCATGTTGGGGATTAAACTGTCAGATAAAGTATCAATAGACAATATCAAGAGTCGATAAAAAACTAAAGACATAATACCTACACAGTAAAAGCACTGAAATGGCGGTGGACAGGGCATACAGTGAGAGGCAGAGATAAATGGAGCAAAACGATGATGTTCTGGTACCCAAGAAACGCCAAAAGGAAACGTGGAAGACAACACAAAAGATGGGTTGACGAGATAAGGGCCATAGCGGGATCAGCTTGGACCAGAGAGGCCGTAGAAAGGAAATTGTGGCTCCAAATGGAGGAGACCTTTGCCAATGGGCAAACAGACAAACAAACAACTGCTACATAATTACAATAACATTAACAATAACTCAAAAAGTCTGAAGAAGGGGTTTATTTATTATTTATTATAGGGTTGCAATCTCCAAACTTTGAAATCCAGGATTTGAATGTAAAAATACCAGGACATTTCGGTTTAAAGCCAGGACTAAGTATATACATATAAGCAGGGTCGGACTGGGATTCACTACGTATTACACCCCCCAACGATACGTATTCTTTCTTTATCGAAATTACCATGCTGGGTTCGAGGGTCCGTGGCCTACAGATAGCTAGGCCTTAGATTAGATTAGGACTATTAACTTTCCAGGACAGCCCAGGACACCCCAAAAACCAGGACATGTCCTGGGAAAACAGGACGGTTGGCAACCCTTTGCAACCAGCAATGTAATTAAATGGATATGGTTTTTCTAATGGACTTTACACGTCACAAATAATTATGTGGCTATCTGTATTCATTTAACGAAAAGCTTGTTTACAGTTTGCACGCTGTTTTAAACGGCGCAATTTTATTGCATTCAAAATTATTTTGTCTGGTTTTCTCACAATCATGCAAGTTTATTATAACGAATTTGAATGATACTTTTTAATTCACAACGGGATAGCACTAGCCTTCATCACACCTGTTTTTTTTGTACTACTTATTGGGTAAAATAAACGGGTGATCCAAAAGGATTTAAATTGGGAAAGGGGACTGGGTGAACGGAAGTGGACAAGATTTGGTAAAGGAAGACGCGGCGCTGTTGAGCTCATCCCATGGTGAAGCTTGTTGCCCTCCAGAGCCGCATCGTGGGGTAAGGGAAAAGGGTAGAAAGAAAGATATGATAGAAGGATAGAAAAGTAAGAGGATAGAGGAAAGAGAGGAGAAGAAGTTGGGATAGGAGGAGAAAGACAAAAATAAAAAAGCCACAACAAGATTGCCACTGGGACAAACCACCCCCTAAGCTCTTACGCTTAGGACCCGGGTCAGACCCTCCCCAGGGGCCACACCTGATGTTAAGTGGTGATAAGGCTGCACTGTAGGTGGAAGCGCACTACTTTCGGAATCCTCGATCACTGAGAAACTGGCTATCTTATCTCTAACTACCGGAACACAATAATGCTGAAAACTTCATTGTTATGGCATCAGACTTGATGGTAGCTAGCCAGGTGGACTAAGAAGTCCTACCACCAACCAAGCCCTGGGAATCGAACCCGAGACTTCTAGGTCTGAAATCGGTGGTGTGAACCCATAGAGGCGGTTAAAATTTCTAAATGTATCATAATCTAGATTAAGTACTTACGTCGAGTTATTTAAATTTTTACTTTTTGCATTCACAATGCAATTTTTATAATTGAAAAATTGAAAATGAAGTAAATACCTATTTTCAGAAAAATACGAGTCGATTTTTTCTAAAAAAATACGTCGATTCCGATAACCTATGAACTGAGTCGAGCATTAGGCAGTGTTCCGAACGAACGAGCGTTGGTTGTGGGCCATGTTTGCGAATTGCTGATATTATCTTAATAGGATAGCGAAGATTTACCGCGGGACATCGGTGACGGAGACGACTCCCGCTCATATTTCACGGAGTCTCCGTGATAAACGAACCTTTTATAGGGGATTAAGGTCCATTTATAATTAAACGGTGCGAGTTATGGCAGGTTTCCGTTTTAGTAGCTTACTCGGCAGATGGGATTCCATTGCCGATACATAGCGGGGGAACCTGCTAAGATTTCTGGTAATGGTAACTGAGAAGAAACGATATAACTTCGGTTTTATACCTAGTAGACCGTACATTGAAGTGGATTTTTGGATTTGGATCTATTGTGCGTTGGTATTGGTTTGCTGTAGGATGCTGTTACTTACTACAGGCAAAATAAGAGTGTTAAGGTGCTGAATCAGCAGGCTGATAAACTAGAGCATTCACTTGTAACAGAACATCGAGCATTCGCCGTTTTTATATTGGTCGAACAACGAACAGCGCCAAGCATAGAGCCAAACATGACAGAAGCTCGGCTCACCAAAAAGTTCGAAGCAAATTTACTGGCCTTTCGTAAGAATGCTCGCCAGAACGCTCGATAGAATGCACGCCAGAACGCTCTATAGAATGCTCGCCAAAACGCTCTCATTTATTTTTCTGTAATTTAACATTCGCAAGAATGCCCATTAAAAGTGAATGCCTTAGTTTATCAGCACCTTACAATGTGTTTTACTCAGAAATTAATATTATCTATTATTAAGAGCAATGGAAGGAAAGCTAGCCCGAGATTGCAAGATGCGTGATTCCAAGAAATTTATTCATTTTCTATATTGCATATCCATTTCCGGAAACATCCCATTCATTCAGGCTATCTCTATGTGTTCCTTGTTCTTAATGTTGAAATTAAGTAAGCAAGTGAATTTATACACTCCAGATCTTATTATCCTTTATACTTACTTAAGGCGATACTCGAAAAAATTATGCTGAAGCGAGCAATCAGAAAACGACGCGTGCGGGAGCGAGACCGATTTTGCAGATTAGGCAAAAAAAACACAAAATCACTTCGTATTAAAAAACTACAGCGATTTTTTAAAAAATGCTTCTATACGATCCTAAATATTATTGGTGTCCACCAATTAAACTAATTTTCAATAGTGTAAGTAAAAAAAAATAAAAATGGGGTATTTAAGAATAATCTTGAATTTTCGTATTTTTTAGAGGTCTTTTCGAAAAGAAAAAGTGTCGAGGCAAAATCATAAAATCGTGTTTTTGAAACTATACGATTCTAGATAAAGGTATGACGAAATATATATCTTATTACCAGATATGTAACAACTGTAACCGTCCTATAGTTTTAAATCAAAAAGTCCATACTTTTTCCGATTAGCGCCTATAGGGTTAGAGCAATCAAATTCAAAGAGAAAATGATAATAGACGTGTCTTTGTCTATGCCTGTTTTTATTTTTGTTTTGTTTTTACCGGCCCTGACTTTTAAATCCTTCAGCCTTGTTTGTTTGTATCCTCCCTCGCTTGTTTCGCGTAAATTATATATGTTTGGCCCCACCAAACACCGTTCCGACGGAAGACCAGCGCTGGTCACAAGCCAAGCATTATGCTGAGTCCGGGGCCGTTTTGGGACATAGGTTTTATGTGATTTTGTGTTTGTTATTTTGTTCCGATGTCCCAAACATTTGCTTCTTTCTTTCTTGCGTATAGTATAATTCGTGGCAGCGTTTCACACACTTGGATAAGCGATTTTATAATCAGGCATATAAGTATTGGTATCGTTTGAAACGGCTCTCAATCTCAACACAATATAATTATGGTATTAACTTAGGTACAAGATAAAAATAAATCTGAATTTTGTTTGTTTGTTGGCCAACACACTTTCTTATCTTTTTGTCTTCGTTATGTTTTAATAGTAATCCCACCAAAAACATCCTGTAAAAAAACTGGCCAACTCTCGCTGGAGCTGCTTATTTTCTTTATAAAAAGTGATGAAATCAGTAAAGCCAAGCCAACTCTAATGTTCCTTACTGCGATTTCTTTATTGATATAGTTAGGTTTTATGTGTCTTGGTCGTTGACTTGTGTCCTCTAACATGTAAGAATGTTCAACGTCCAAGTCACATAAAACCTAACTATATCAATAAAGAAATCGCAGTAAGGAACATTAGAGTTTCACTTCTTTTTGTAGAAACGGTCCCACTACGCTAGATTTTTGCAATGACAGTTGATTTTTTTATGTACCCATAGTAGAAGGGGCATTACCATATCTCTAATACAATACAGCTGAGACCAGCTGAGGGTTCTTCATCAGATTCTTCAGACCTTCGATTTTTGACATCAAAATTAAATGAATTGAATATTTTTTGTAAAGGCGGTATATCGATCTCTAATAGTTTGGTTGGGCTCTTGTGTTTTCTAATCAGGGTCACCAGGTACTCCAGATCTTCGATTATCCTAGTTTTATAGTTTTCCCTTTATGTGGCCATTAAACCCTAACTCTGTACCAAATTTCAGCTCTCTGAGTTTATGGGAAGTACTAGTTCTATTCTGATGATCATGAGTGAGTGCGTGTCATAAATGCGAAACTTTGCTTTCGCTTAACTTCGGAACTAAATGACCTACAGACTTGAAATTTTGGATTTTAAGTATGTGATTATAGCTTACTGGATGACAAAAATTTCTGCGCTCTGGTCTTATCTAGAAGTTCTCAAATAGGGGCTTGAAAATGCAGCGAAATGGTTCCAGTAAAGGATGGTACGGCAGTGTTTGCTTCGCGCTCGACTTGGCGGGGACAATGCCGTGCCCTCAGATTAGTTTTAGTTTTATTTAATTTTTGTAACTAACTACCGAAATTCTTTGAATTGTCTGTTCCTTTCATTATTTTTTATTGTTTAATGTGTGTGCGTACAATAAATGCTTTTCTTTCTTTCTTTATTTCTGATTTTCAACCAGATGAAGTCACAGACGGCCACTAGTAACTGGTAAAGCTTCTGAAATACGGGTAATGATTCAGACGAGACGAGACATCTAAAGTAGACTATAACCAGAGAAAAAGAAAATGGCTTTCCAATCTTATATCTTTTTCTACTAGATACCTAAGTTACTATTCGCATATATCCACAATTCCACATATATCTTAAGACTAAGTAAGTACCTACGTCGCGAGCATGTTCCAAAATACGTGTGCCGCGGATCAAAGATAGATATTGTTGAGTAATACTCGTAATTTATCCCTTTCTCTATAGAAAATAAGCTGCCAATTTTCACTTGGTAAATAAATGTATTTTTCACCTCAACTTTGCTCTTCAGCTCAACACTTACCTGAAATGAAAGAAAATGTTATTAGCAAAATGTACAAATATTTTCATTTTCACTAAAAGTTCGTATGAAAAGGGTTTCAATAGAGACTGAATAAAAAAACATAAGACATATTATAGAAATCACAAATAGTCACAAAAATAAATTCGTCTGATTTTTGATTAAACTGTCTCAGGATTTTAAATTTTGAAAGAAAATAATTTTGAATCGTGTTTGAATCACTACGGTACGGATACCTTGATAACACAACTGAAGATGGTTTGGCTAATCTACCCCCTGATTCACGAACCGTCGGAAACGGTATCGGATTCGAATTCTGTGCTTCGCCTTTGTCTATTCTATAGTGAGTGACAGAGACAGGGCATACATTTCGTTGTTGGGAGCGTTTCCAACGGTAATATAATCCGTAAATAAATAATTTTATCAAAGATTTTATCACCCATCTTAAGGGTCAACTCTGACCAAGCCCTAAAAAACGGGCTAATGTTAACAAATGACAATTATTTAAATTTATCGCTAAAATATACAACACCGATATTCTCATATAACTCGAACCGTGTGAACAGTTTGTACAAGCGGGACACGTGTAAGTACCCAGCCAAATTTATTGCCTCTATCCGATTAAACTGTCTTTATGAATGCACTTTGCGTGTAAACAACCAGAAACACCTTAAACTCAAGAGCATAAAGTCTATTTTTAAAAGTAAGAACGTATGTAGGACGCAATGATTATCAATCTCGATAATAGAAAAATAAAGCTCTTCTTGGGATTCTTATTTTGAATTTGGAATAAGTAATGAGAGAGGTCACCAGCTACAGCCAGTGTTGCCACGTTGTAAAGTATTACAGTGCCACAAACTTTGCTGTGCCGGTGGCCAAAATGTGAAACTAACGTGTTTTTTTTAAATGTCATTTTGCTGTCAAGTTGATGTCCAACCATAGCGCTGCTGGCGGCTGAAATTCTTAGAACTCAAGGCCGGTTAAATTGCTACAAAAAAAAGAAAAACGTACGTAGCGCCACTGTCACCGGAACAGAAAAGGTTGTGGCACTGTAGCGCGCTTTATGTTAGTTAAGCTGCTTAATGTCGTGCTATGCTGCAGTTTACGCCGTTATTATTGCTTAAACGTGTTATTTAAGCCTGTTAATGGTTATTTCTTTATAAGAAGTAGATGTAAATAGATATGCTGTGATTTAATTGGAGATTACGACTTACATAAATGTTTCTTAGTAAAATTTATTCGGACATGTAGTTTTTGCTTAATTTTAATGTGCTCATAACATGCTAGATTTGAACAAGATGTTAAGTTAATCAAGCGATCACTGGCTTCGAATTAGGCAACCCGCTGCATGCAATTAATTATGCATTTTGTTAAACTAACATTAGTCTTGCTGTCATTATGAAATACAATTTATTGCATGCCTTTCAAATTGTATTTAATGTTGAAAGCTAGGTACTTATACATATTTACGACTTAGTTATGTGGGAAAATATTGATATGATTCTTCGGTCAGTAGGTGTAATTTGCCAAAATCCCGAGACGAAAACTTATTTAAATTACTCTTATTTTTTAAATTGGTTTGTCATTTATCTAAGTACCGATAGCAAAATAACATTTCTGACACTTCAGTGCGATCAAAAACGTTCAAGCTCGTATTCTAGATTATTATTGCAGTTTCATTTAAATTGAACTATTTTACTACTTCGACTGAAAAGAAATTATAATATAAATCTCAATATTTCATTCAATAATATACCAGTAGTCGTAGCACGAAAAACTGACGCGTCGTCATGGTAACCGTTATCGTATTATTTTGTATGAAAGCCTGTAGGGCTAACATGACAGCAACGAGATAGCACGAGATAGTTTGTCGCATTACTTTCGACCAATCAGATCGCTCGTAGATAGCGCGCGTGACTGCTGATTGGTTGGAAGGCGCGCGCCAAACTATCTCTTGTTATCTCGTTACCGTCATGTTAGCCCTACAGAGCAGCGCCTCTTTCGGTCAATTCAATATACTTAATATGTTTCACAGAAGTACTTTGACAGCTTTTGAAGGACCTGGGTGCCTACCATCAACTCTTATTGCGGTTTTGTTTAGGACCTTAACTGATCTGCTTCGCTTATTCGTACCACGACAGCTTAATATCAATGACAGCGATTCAGTTATCATTCAATGACATTTCACAGCCGCTAAGCTGTCACATACTCTTATTTGACTTATAACTCGGCCAAGCTAACATGACACCTGCAGGTTATAACCGTCCCTCTCACTCTCCGGGCATGACAGAATCGAGTGAAAGAGACGGGTAGAAGAAATAAGGACACAAATCGTTCGGTCATTCACATTTAGCAATTCATTTGCGATCCAGTTTTTAGAAGGTCGTAGTACGAAAGAAAGCAATTCATTTTAGGAACCTATTCTGCATCGCGCTATTTTTGAATCGCTGTCTTAAAGTTGATGGTATGCACCCTGGGTGCCTACCATCAACCCTTATTGCGGTTTTGTTTAGGACCTTAACTGATCTGCTTCGCTTATTCGTACCACGACAGCTTAATATCAATGACAGCGATTCAGTGATCATTCAATGACATTTCGTAGCCGCTAAGCTGTCAAGAACTCTTATTTGACTTATAACTCGGGCAAGCTAACATGACACCTGCAGGTTATACCCGTTCCTCTCACTCACCGAGCATGACAGAGTCGAGTGAAAGAGACGGGTAGAAGAAAAAGGACACAAATCGTTCGGTCATTCACATTTAGCAATTCATTTGCGATCCAGTTTTTAGAAGGTCGTAGTACGAAAGAAAGCAAATCATTTTAGGAACCTATTCTGCATCGCGCTATTTTTGAATCGCTGTCTTAAAGTTGATGGTATGCACCCTGTATAGTATATTATTCGATTACCATAACGATAATTTTTCATGCTAGGGGTACATTCTCATTACCGCAGTCTATGTTACTGATATCGATATAGTAGATCTCTTAACATACGAGTAGGATGGCCCGCAGGCTTATTACCAAAACAAGCAACCAGTTGCTAATTGTACAATTGCAACGCGACTGCTACTAGTTGCGGTTGGTTTGCAATCGGTACAGGTCGGTACAGTACCTTTCATGCAATTTTAGTTCACAAATCGCTCGCTTGTGGCGCTATCGTAGCGATCTACGTTCTCTAATACGAATATTATGTGTTTTGGTAGCGATTAATTGTTAATTGTCGCGATTGCGACTGTCACTTTAAGATCAGTAATAAGCCTGCCGGTGTTAATTCACCTGCAGCTCATTTGTGTGCATATTTATGAGCAGACGCAGCACAAATGTCTCCCAAGATTAATTGAGATGGAAAACAATGGGCAGCGGGTCTAATGGATGTTGACTCGTATTATCGTGATAGGCACGTAAAGGCCTATGTGAGCAAAATTAGGAAGCGAATTTCCAAAAAGTAATGGTGGTTAATACAGTTTCTTATTTTATTTTACTTTTTGGCATTCAAAAATTTTGCAAAAAAGTAGACGTGCCGATTTTTTGTAAATCCTTAAATTTCAACAGTTTCTTAAGTTTAATTTGTCGAAAAAATGGTATCGATAATGGCTGGCATGGATTAGTTTAGTGTTTAGCGAAGTAGATAATAGTAGAAATTTAGAGTGGTACAGACCGATCGTCACTCGCCACTGTAGTACCTACTTGCACATTATAAGTCGGCCATAAAGTCAGGCCAAGTCGGCTTTTGTAATATGATTTTGGTCTTTGAAGTAAGAATTTCTATTTGGAAAATGAAGGTTATCGTTGTTTTAGCATAACTAGTTAAGCTCGCGACTTCATTCATTTTTTTAAATATATCTAGTACATACTTACCTTCATTAACGCGTACTAACAAAGCACTGGCGATGAATTCAAACACATTAATATACGTCGACACAGTCATTAACAGTATGTTGGAAGCAGATGTACCTATAAGATATAGGATTCGACGGGAGACAGCACCGCATTTGACCGCAGCCGGCCGCAAGGCATTGCAGTCACTCGCATGACCCAAGGCTGTCGCTAACTAATACTTACCTACCTACCTACCTACTGTCGCTGATTTTGAAGGTTCAAGAGCTTGAGCTTTGGCGATTTAAGTGTTACCAAATAAATAAAACAAGGCGAGAATTTGCTATTATAGTGACATTTTATACGAGCGTCTCGCTTAAATTAAGTTTCGGAAAATCAGGAAACCTTCAATAGCCAAAATGTAACATGTCTAATACTAAAAGGATCCTAAATAAGAAAGAAATGATTTTAAATTAAAACTACTAGCTCTAACTTTATAATATGCTCGTTAAATTTCTAATCAAATAGTACTACATATTTCCACAAATGAATTCAACGCTTTATAGACTTCTTGTTCTTCGATTCCAGTTCTAGTGTGAATACCTCAATACAAATAGGCCGGTTACGTGGACACAATGAGGCCGGAGATTGATGCCAAAAGTAATTAGAACGCACGCAGCCTCCACAAGCGAGCGGCATCGATCTACCCGACCGCTCGCTCTGCCCGCTCGCTCCGCTCGATCAATCGGACGGCATCGGCGGTCGACTTAATTGAAAAGTCAACATCTCGATGTTGACGATCGATTATTCGATATGTACGGCTAATTTATTATGTTTGTTCCGACGATTGATCTCGCTCGCTCGCCTCGCTTGTCGGGCCGTTTCCAATTTTAAATTTAATTAGCCTGTCTTCGATAGAGTTGATACTTACAACTCGTACGAGGATTAAATAGGGTTGATAATTAAGTACACCGACAGATGTATGAGATATAAATAAGTGTATGGTATCAAGAATTTGAGTATTTGTGATGTGAGTGACGGACGGCTCATTAAAATAATATCAACGAGTGTCGTGTTCTTTTTCATTTGGTATAAAATCGACTGTAATAAGCAACTGAGAGACACAAACTGTTATTACTTAGTACTTACTATAAATATACATTTTAACGTACCTATTTACTTTAAGAAGTACATTTTATCTTTTGAATTTACATTTCTTTATACAAAGTAACAAATATTTGACGTGAAACTTTTGAAAGCCTTTCTGTACCAGAAAAAGGAGTTAAATAACCTAGATTTATATCTTTTGTGTCCGATCCAATATAGTTAAGTGGGTGGGAGATCCTGAAAGGACGCGTTGTACTCTAAATGTCAATACCTTTGTTGCCTTACAAAAGCGACCCGCCAAAGGTACAATGACCCCATCGCGAATCATTCCTGAAACGCGACACCCCAAACAGAACCGAGAAATCTTTTCATGAGTTTTATCGCGGAATTTCACTAAAACAAGCTTACTGCAAACGGATTTATTATCATCATAACAGTTACACAACACACCTCTATTAAAAGTGACCGACGCCATTTTGCGAAATAATTCAACAAGATGCGCGCGAAATGGCCGAAACTTCCGGCCGCGGGGCGCCCTCGCACATTTAATATTAAAATAGATATTCCGGCGTTACAAAAACAGCTTGGTGAAAAATATTTTTAGTTTGTGCCGAGATTAGTAATTTTCTTTGCTCGCCTTAGGTGGATAAGCACTCACGGGGTGCTCTGCACACTATGTAATGTATTACACTATAGAATGTAATACATTACATAGTCCCAAAACGTGGACTAAAGTTAGACCTGGTTAAAATTGATGCCATTTCTGTCTTTTATTTGGAAAATGAAAGTGACGGCACCATTTTAGTACCAGTATTAAACCAGGACTATTTTAATCCACGTTTTGGAATAAGGGGGCTAGAGTTTAATACATTAGCTTTGCATACATAGCATACATAGCATTCATAGCTCTAAGTGAAACTGCTTGCTGGTGCTTATCTCGCGGGAATATCGGGATAAAAGATAGTCTATGTTACTCCGGACGAATGAAGCTTTCTAATAGTGAAAGAATTTTTTAAATCGGTCCAGTAGTTTTTGAGTTTATTCGTTAGGTACTAACAAAAATAGAAATCTTTTCTCTTTATAATACATATTATTAGTATGAAAGAAAACTAGTAAACAGGTTTATTTATAAAACACCAGCAATCTCGCAGGAGTAGGAGTTTACTATCATCATATTAAAACAAAGTTTGTTCAACGAATTTCCGAAAAATACGAAAGAAAGATATTTCATACAAAACTCGATCAGCTGTTCAGACAGCTGTATGGAAAATCAATATTATTTTGTCTTTTTTCTGAAAAATCGTAGAACAAATGTTGTTGTTTATGCTGTTACTAATGTACTCCAATTAACAGTTATAAATAAACTTTAAAGAGATTCTTTATGCAGCACAAGGAATGGTCCTGCTGGACGACTGGGCCGGACTGGTCCGGACAATGCTGCCAGCGACCGCGGCATTTTCCCGTCAAATAACTTCGCGAAATTCGCTCCAAAATGCATTCTACATTTGTGCTTCGTTCAGGGTTGTGGTTTTTGGGACTCATTTAAGATTTACTTACTTGTTTTTAAATGGAGAGTAAAGAAGAGAACAATTTGGCAACCTGAGGCACTGCTATGCTAACCGCCGCACGGTGGGCTGAAATTCAAGCTTGGTAGACTTAGGAATCATGAAATTAGTTTGCTTTTATTTAAAAAACAAAATGCATGAACTAATGTCTACTATAAAATATAACGTAGTTTTACTCTTTGTAGTTTTTCAATATACCTATTATATTCAGCGTTATGATTTTTTAAAGTTTTTTTTGTATGAAACTAAAGCTTTATTTACAAATAACTTGTATTTTTCACGTTTCTTCAAAAAATCGATTTCAGATTTGAGTAGATATAATTTTTTGCCTATTTTACCGCCACAGATGATATTGCGCTTTTCTGCGCTATTTGATTTTTTTATTCTCTATTCCACACCACCTCAGAGGTAAAGAACTAAGCGCGTTTTTATCAGTGGTATCCCCAATAGGCCTAGTCCACTAAAAACGTCTTAATTTTAATGAAGTTGTAATTTTCTTTCTTAAAAAAAAATATGAAAGGAGATCAGTCAAATTGGACCAAAAAAGTAAAAGTGCCGGCCAACAAAAATAAATTGCAAATTACTATTGTGAACAGTGTGATAATTTTTTGTTATGACATCAAACAGTGTACGATTAGCGGCCAAGCAGTTATTCAAGTATAGGAAAAATGTGATAGTAAAAAACCACGAGCCCTATAAGTAGCTTTTCGGATGCGAGGGTTTCCTCACATTGATGAAGCATCGCTGGCCTACAGCGTAACAAGTGATAGCAAAATTCGACGAGTCGTGTAAGCCTTTCGGTAGCTTAGTTGGTCAGAGCATCGGGCCGGATTCCCGGAGGCGCGGGTTCGAATCCCGCCTGAAAGCTACTTATAGGGCTCGTGGTTTTTTACTATCACATTTTTCCTATACTTACAAAATTGCATTGTGAATGCATAAAAATAATATAAAATCTCAATATGGCTGTTTCATCTTAATCGATTGTTAAACATTTGTAAAAATGTTTCTTTCGGATGCGAGGGTTTCCTCACATTGATGAAGCATCGCTGGCCTACAGCGTAACAAGTGATAGCAAAATTCGACGAGTCGTGTAAGCCTTTCGGTAGCTTAGTTGGTCAGAGCATCGGGCCGGATTCCCGGAGGCGCGGGTTCGAATCCCGCCTGAAAGCTACTTATAGGGCTCGTGGTTTTTTACTATCACATTTTTCCTATACTTACAAAATTGCATTGTGAATGCATAAAAATAATATAAAATCTCAATATGGCTGTTTCATCTTAATCGATTGTTAAACATTTGTAAAAATGTTTCTTTCGGATGCGAGGGTTTCCTCACATTGATGAAGCATCGCTGGCCTACAGCGTATCAAGTGATAGCAAAATTCGACGAGTCGTGTAAGCCTTTCGGTAGCTTAGTTGGTCAGAGCATCGGGCCGGATTCCCGGAGGCGCGGGTTCGAATCCCGCCTGAAAGCTACTTATAGGGCTCGTGGTTTTTTACTATCACATTTTTCCTATACTTACAAAATTGCATTGTGAATGCATAAAAATAATATAAAATCTCAGTTATTCAAGTTTGAAAATGACTATTTTTCTTCATTTTCAAACTTGAATATAGCTTGGCCAAAGTGCAGCCAACAAAAAAAAATTGCAGATTACTATTGTAAATAGTGTAACGATCGTTTTTTGTTATGACGTCAACAGTGTACGATTAGTGGCCAAGCAGTTATTCAAGTTTTAAAATGACAATTTTTTCTCTTTATTTTCAAACTTGAATACAGCTTGGCCAAAGTGCGGCCAACGAAAAAAAATGCATACTACTATTGTAAACAGTGTAACGATATTTTTTTGTTATTCCGTTAACAGTGTACGATTAGCGGCCAAGCAGTTACTCAAGTTTGAAAATGACATTTTCAAACTTGAATAACTGCTTGGCCGCTAATCGTACACTGTTGACGCCATAACAAAAAATGATCGTTACACTGTTTACAATAGTAATGTGCAATTTTTTGTCGTTAGCCGCACTTTGGCCAAGCTGTATTCAAGTTTGAAAATAAAGAGAAAACAAATATTACATTTTCAAACTTGAATAACTGCTTGGCCGCTAATCGTACACTGTTGTCGCCATAACAAAAAATCATCGTTACACTGTTTACAATAGTAATGTGCAATTTTTTTCGTTGGCCGCACTTTCACGAAACGAACGAACGAATGAACGATCATTTTTTGTTATGGCGACAACAGTGTACGATTAGCGGCCAAGCAGTTATTCAAGTTTGAAAATAACATTTTTTTTGTCTTTATTTTCAAACTCAAATACAGCTTGGCCAAAGTGTAGTGCCAAATACCTCCGGAGTTCTTTTTAAACGAAACAGAATACCAAAAATATGGTTTTTGAATCTTTTGTCTGTCTGTCTGACTGTCTGTTGTCCGCGTTTCACGCAGACTACTGAGGGGTTTTGATAAACCTTTTTTTTGTTATATAGCTATTGGTCCTCCGCTAACATATAGGTTATAATTTATTTTGAAGATCGAAATACCTGGTGTGGTACCATAGCAGTCCAGCCAAACTATGAGAGATATAAAAACACCGTCTTAAGAAAAATTGATAAACGTGATAAGCATTTTCTATTGACGTCCAAATTTTGAAGGTCTGGTACACCTGATGTGGAACCCTAGCAGCCCAGCTAAACTATAAGAGATACAAACATAGCGTCTTAAAAAAAGATGTTTAACGTGATGTACTTTAATTTTCTACTGACGTAAAAATATCAAAGATCTGGTACAGCTGATGTAAAAACCTAGCAGCCAGGTTAAACTATAAGAGACAAAAACACAGCGTCTTAGGAAAAGTTAATAAGGCTAGTTAAAAATAATATAATTTCCATACAAAAATAAAACCGATATAACTCGAAAAGCAACGAGTGATTTTTTTTATATATTTTATAAAATATTGTATTAGTACGTAGATTTCGAAAACATGCGTACAAATCCTTAAGTCCAAACTTTGTAATCTCAGCCCAACGTGCGCCGGTTTCTGAAACGCCAATCAAAATTAAAATTACGTAATTCCCAATTAATCTCCAATTAATTGTAGTTTGGGTTTCTGAATGAAAAATGTGACAGACTGTCAACAGTCTGTTAACAGTCTGTCAGTGCCCATACAAATCTAAACCTAATTGTGAGATAATTTTCGTTTCAGAAACCCAAGGTGCTTTTAATTCGGAATTAATTCTGACTGTCTGTTGACAGTCTGTTAGCTAATTTTAATTTTGATTGGCGTTTCAGAAACCGGCGGTAAGTGTTAAGTAAACAATAATTAACGGAAATGTAACATAACAGAGGTCAAAATGATTCGTGTTTACGTGTTACAGAGGATTCTCCTTAGTCATCCATTAGGAAAGCCATGTGCCCCAGCAGTGGGGATATTCAATGGCTCATGTTTATAATAAAGGATTTGTTGAATTCCCTTGGAATAAGTTGGTTTACATAATCATCATATCAGCCGAACGACGCCCACTGCTGGACATAGGCCTCCCCCAAGGATCTCCACAACAATCGGTCCTGCGCTGCCCGCATCTAGCAGCTTACGCGACCTTGACTAGATCGTCGGTCCACCTTGTAGGGGGCCTGCCCACGGAACGTCGTCCGGAACGCGGTCGCCATTCGAGAACCTTTCCCCCCCAACGGCCATCGGTTCTCCGCGCTATATGTTCCGCCCACTGCCACTTCAACAATGCAATCCTTCAAGCGATGTCGGTTGTTTTAGTTCTCCTAGGTTTAAGTTTACATAATATTCAATGCATAAAAGGAAAAGCATATTAAGGCAAGGATTCCCGACCGAAATAGGCACGCTATCGCTTGCTCGGCCGCGCTCGATACACTTCACGCGGACGCAGCGGCAGCCGGCAGTGAACTGTAAACTCGCGAGCGCCCCGCGAATCGAAAATCGCTTAAAATTCAATAAAAAATTAACTTATAAAAACATTAAAATTATGACGGCCGGAATCCGTCGGCTAATCAAAGACAATCATTTTCGTATATTTTTCATTAACTAAAACCAAGTATACTGCAAGTAATACGATATTTGGATTACGATTAGACGGATGTTTAGGATTTTATTTGACACAGTAAAATATCACCAATCGAAAAAAAACGGCCGGAGGCGCTAGATAAATAACTGTAAAATAACATATATTTTTTTTTCGAAGTTTTAAGGACTTGTGATTTGCGAGTAATCCATAATTTAAAATACCTCATTTTGGGGAATCGCAGCCTTAACATGCAGAGCGTTAGCATGGTGTTACACCCCTATTCACTCGTGCCGTGGCCCGGAAACCGCCCGGAAACCGTCCGGTCGGTCCCACCTCGCGCGCAATCGTAAACTAACTAAACTATACATATTCCAATAATTACGCGCAGGAAACTTCGCATTCACGTCATACGTCCCAGAAATTACGCCCCAAAGGAAACGAACGATGCGTGAACGCAAACAAATGGCTATTATAAACCCATTTATTGTACCGTATCTGCGTAGCGTTATGCCGAGAAATAATAATTTATTTCTCAGAAGTAACATTCTTTTTAATATGTTCGTCGACCGCAAAATGTTTTTTGATTATCCCACTTGTTTCCGAATGTTGCGTTCGTTGATACGAAAACTTCTATAATGAAGTATCACAATGAAAACATACCTTCGCATTATTTTTACTTTTTTGCATTCAGAATGCAATTTTTATTATTGAAAAAAATCGACCAGTCTCACAACTAGCTCCGATGAGACTCGATCCCACGACCTTTCACTGTGCGGGCGAACGCTCTAACCACTGACGAGTTCGGAGTTATAGGTTCGAGTCCCATCGGAGCTAGTCATGAGACGGGTCGATTGTTTCTTATACTTCATTTTAATAACATAACTTCATTACTCATATAATCTAGTATTTACCACATTATCTCAAAATCTAAGTAATATTGTAAACCATATTTTTATTTAAAGGGCCGCCTTATTATTCGATAAAATTCATTTCAAAATTCTTGATACTTACGACTCAATTGTTTCAGTACGGGAGTGCGATTTACACGGTTATAGTGATTTTCTGATTTTTTTTTACACTAATCCTTAAATTATTATCTTAAATTCGAGTGTTTCAAGGTCAAGAAACATTCATTGGCTAGCTGTGTGATTTATTTCAAGGTTGTAGAGCATCGTTTACTATATCATTCTATTACAATCCTGGCCCTCGATTGCCGATGACTGTCCTTAATTTGTAACATTTTCCTTTTAGTTTAGAATAAAATAATAGGAAAAGTTTCAGACTACTTTGTTCCATTAAATTAAATATGCATGTTTTTTTATAATCTACGCTTTTGCATTTTTACCGTTAGTGAAAGTACCTACTTATCTCATTTTATTATATAACAGCAATAATTTGTTTTATGGTTCCTTTTAAAGTAATGTTATTAAAAAAAACCTGTTTCATAATGTCTAACCCATAATCAGTTGCAATTAAATTGGCCTTCCGTTGACAAGCATTGATTGGTGATTGTAGACGACCGACGACGTAGTCTAGTTTGTACTTCGATCATATATCGAAGAGTTTGTAGGACAACCAACCTACTTATAAAATAAAAACGCATTTTAAAGCGTCCAATACAATAATGCCTTCAGGGGGTTGTTGGGGCTGCCGTGGCGTTGCAGCGCCTCGGGGATGTTCGCTGCTTGGAACACAGACGGCTTCCACGCCGTGTTGCGCAAGCGAGTGGCTTCTCTCTGGGAGCGAGTGCGGGGCAGCACCAACACTCTCCTGATGGTCATCGCGGATAGGGTGGACAGTATCCTTAAATGCTGGATGCCCATGCATGTGCAATCGAATGAGCACTTTAAATTCTACTAACACATTAGCTTTAAGTTGTTTTATTGATACTAACACCACTGTATGGATTTATATTTTTTTTTAATCTGTAATAAATGTTTTCTTTCTTTCTTCTTTCTTAAAGAGTAGCCTACAATTTTGGTTTATTTAGTTCATCGCATCTAATCTTCTGCCCTTACAAAAAGGGTTAAAAGAGCCCTAATCTACGTTATTTATTAACTGTATCGCGGCCGGTTATTCGAGAAACTACTTATTATGGGTGGAGTTATTCTGAGAGGTTTTTGTCTAAAAAAAGGTTTTTGCGTGGCTTGCCGAGGCATCACGCGAAAAGTTGTTAATGGATTTTATAGCGTTTTCGGGACGAATGCTATTTAAAAGGTTTTCCATTAAAATCATCTTGTTAGTTTTCAGGTATTCAGATAATGTTTTATAAATGAAAACCAACACTAGAGTGCTTTTAAACTTTCATGGCCAATTTCACTATAACTATTGTAAAAAACGGGATATTTACCATGTTTAGATTTATTTATGAGTCCCCGATATTTCGGCGCAGTTGCACGCGCCATGATCACGGAGTAACTTGTGTTACTAGTTCACGGAGTATGTCAGATAACTGCATGCAACTGGGGCGTTTTTTTGTGCTAGTTACCACCGAGAATCTAAACGCACAGCGGGCTTTCATCCATTCTTGGTTAACATCCCGCGAATGAGTACCAAGCGGTTTTCTTCTTCCTTTGTGATGTGCACCGCCAAGGAATGGTATACCCTGCCTGCATCTGTTTACTCGAATGGCTACAACCCTATAATTTTTAAGCTAGAGTTCATGCTGCTTCTGGGTAAGCTCGCTCTATCTTAGGCTTCTTCTCAACCCTATGGTTCAGTTTGAATCCAAAAGCAAGCCCATAAAACATAAAGAAGAAAAAGTTAGAGTAAATTTTTTTCTTCTATGCTTATGGAAAAGATTAGTATTCGATTTGGACCGCGCGCAGACTTATGTGGCGCACACTCTACAAGTCTACCTACATGAATAATAAGTATGATACGTCACTTACACGAACATCGTTCAAAGTTTCTGGCAATACATTTATTTGTTTAATAAAAAGGTATTTCAAACAAAAGCACATATATATGTATAGAAGTATCATGAAAGCATCAATCAGCTCGCAACTCAACGTAGTCAAATAACACTGCCTAAACTTAAAATAGGTCAATTATGCACTCCAAAGTCCAAACTGAACATTACTCGACACAGGCTGTCGACAATTAACTATAACACACTGAAGATTTTATCAGTAGAAAAAAATTAAAACCCTCCTTGGCCCGCCCCTCGCGTGCCCGATACTGGCGTATAACTCGCTTGTTTTATGCCCAGACATTAAAAAAATGGCCGTATAAGCACGCCACGCGACGCGGTGTGACTTAAATACTGATCACAGGATACATAGCAAACAGTACGCTAATTGCAGGGTGCAGGCATGCGCGCCTCGTTTTCAAAGCTTGAAAGCTTGTGCAATATACTTTTCAGACATGACATATGGCTAAAGCTTAAAAAAAAATATGAATTTCATAAAAAACATTACCCAAATCTGTATGTCAAAGATAAAAAAATTATAGACAAACATACAGCCTATCGTAACAATATTGTTTAGTCGGTTCTAGTTTTATATTTTAACTATAAAAAATAATCGTTGTAATTAGTTAGTCGGTATGTACGCTTTTCGCAAAAAAATATTGAACGGTATTAACGTTATTTTGTGTTTTTGATAAGATACGTCTGACTGATACGTAAAACTACGATAAGAGTAAGCAAAATGTGAATTTTTAAAGCCCAGCATTTCGTTGGTTTTTAAGTTACTTGTGAACTACGGTGCTTTTTATGCCGTATTATGCTATTTTTTGCTCTGCATGCGAGGGTTGAAGGATATAAGTTAAGCGTGTGTGTTTTTTGACATACACTAGGGGTACAGTACCCCTAGTGTAAGTTTTAATGTCAAAAAACGCAAACTATTTCGATTCCGTATTTATGTCAATTTGTATGAATACTACATAAGCGCGCTACTCACCGCTAGAGGCGCTAATACAGGTTTCATACAAATTGACATAAATACGAAATCGAAATAGTTTGCGTTTTTTGACATAAAAACTTACACTAGAGTGTTTGTCAGATAACTCTGCGCGTGACTGGCGCGTTTTTGGCGCTAGTTACAGTGCATTTTTTTGTTCTTATGTTATAGAAAAGATTAGTATTCGATTTTTACCGCGCGCATACTTATCTGACGAGCACTCTAGGGGTACAGATATGTTTGTGTCACTGTTCTTTGTGTATTAAGGTGCATGTAGTCGTGAAACGATCATTTTTGAGGCCCTAAAACTATTAAATTAGCCTACTGATGAATCCAGAATTAATATATATTAAATATTGATATATAAACTTCAATCTGAGCATTTAAAAAAAACATAGTTTATAAGATACTATTTAAAAAAACATTGAAATGAAGCTGTTTTCAACTTGAAATACGCTACTGCTTCTAAACTACAAGTGATATTTTCACGTTTCTTTCAGGAAAAGATTGCTAACTTGTTTAACTTAAAACTGAGCATTTTTCGTTTTAAAATAATACATAGTTTTGACGAAACGTGTGTTTAAGCTGTTTTGGTGCGGGTAGCGGGCGGGAAAATTAGGCCACTTTTCTATGCCCAAGGTCGTTGGCGATACCACGGGCCTTAAACTGATGCATGTCTCAATGCGTGTAGCTTTGGGAGTCCTGTGGTCGACACCGGCACGGATACCAGCTGCTGTGGTGTGTGGTCACTGCTGGGTAACCAGATAATTAGGAACCACATGCAATGCCGTCACTGATACCAAGGTTAGAACATCGACCATCTGATTAGCAGCAAAATGTGATAAAATTAAAAATTCATTTTAATTATCAAGTATGAAACTATACTTTTTAAGATATATATTTTTTATCATAAATTGATATTACTTATTCTCTAATAAATTAAGAGTAGCCGTAACATCCGGTAGTCGCAAATAATCGCAATAATTCGTGTTGTTTCCGGTGCGGTGCGGTAAATCACCAATTTAAAATAAATTATATTCATCATCATCATCATCATGTCAGCCGAACGACTGACTGGGCATAGACCTCCCCCAAGGATCTCCACAACGATCGGTCCTGCGCTGCCCGCATCCAGCGGCTTCCCGCGATCTTGACCAGATCGTCGGTCCACCTTGTAGGGGGCCTGCCCACGGAACGTCGTCCGGTACGCGGTCGCCATTCGAGAATCTTTCCGCCCCAACGGCCATCGGTTCTCCGCGCTATGTGTCCCGCCCACTGCCACTTCAATGATGCAATCCTTCGAGCGATGTCGGTTGTTTTAGTTCTCCTGCGGATCTCATCATTTCTGATTCGATCGAGCAGGGAAATACCAAGCATCGCTCTCTCCATTGCTCGCTGGGTGACTTTGAGCCTTCCTATGAGACCCATAGTAAAAGACCACGTCTCACTTCCATAGGTCGTGTAGTGCCGTGTAGTGCCGGCACATAAATAGAATAGCACTACCCCCTCTCTTCCCGTGGGTGTCGTAAGAGGCGACAAAGGGAAAACTGCCATCAGGAGATGGGCAGCAGCGTCTCCAGGTTACAACAGGCCATACTGCGATCGCCAACCCGCCTGCCAAGCGTGGCGATTATGGCAAACCCCCCCGTAAAAAATGGATACACAAACAAAATTATATTAGCTGGTTGGTATTATTAGAAGTATTAAAACATTTTTGTAGAATAAAGTTCCATACATACATATACTCACGCCTGTTTCCCATGGGGGTAGGCAGAGACTATGGATCGCCACCTGCTACGATCCTTGCGAGGAATAAAGTTATATAATTTACTAGCTTTCCGCCCGCGGCTTCGCCCGCGTGTACTACACGACATTATCCTGATTGGATGTAATATTTACCGGGATAAACTATGTCATTCTCTAGCTCCCAATCTACCCCCGTACCAAAAATCACATTGATCCGTTACTCCGTTTGGACGTGAAAGACGGACAAACAAATAATACACCAATTATCTAAGCCAATGTTAATTTCATTAAGAAACTGTATCATGGAAAACTTGATAACGGATAAATATATACTTAAATACTTTTTGTTTGTAAATACATACTTAATATACATAGTTAACACCCAGACCAAGACAAATAGACATGTTCATGCACACAAATATTTGTCTTGTTCGGGAATCGAACCCGAGACCTCTGGCGCAGAAGGTGGGTAGCCTACCCCTGCGCCCAATCGGTCGTCATAATACCTTCTTATTGATTTTCCCGTGGGAATATGATACTATCCTGTGGTAAAAAGTAAAAGTAGCCTATTATAATCCTTGCCAGGGTCTCAAATTATGTACTTAAATACCAATTTCTGCCCCCAAATTAGCCTGCGCTTAAAGTGATTTTTCCATACAATGAAATTTCCCGCGATAAAAAGTAAAATATATCCTTGCCAGGGCCTTAAACTGCCTCTATTCTAAATATCATCCTACCCATGAACTCAAACTATCGCCTTAAATACCAATTTCATTCCACAGCTTTGCCCGAGCTAAAACTTATTTTACCATGGGAATGAGCCTTATTCCCGCGGTTACAATTTGCCTATGTACTTCCTAGCATCAGGACATGGGTGTCCCGATGCTCCTATCAGTAGTAGTAGTAGTAGAGTAATTAGTAGGAGCACCCGGAAGCACTGTCTCAAACTATCTCCATTCCAAATTTCATTCAAATTGGTTCAGCCGTTCAGACGTGAGCATATACAATTTCGCATTTATAATAATAGTGAGCATAGTAGAAATAGTCCACGAGTACTACATCGCAAAATTTTGTGTCAAAAAGTAGGTAGATAGGCATTCTCTAAGGTCTCATCAGTACCATCATCAATCTATTTTAATGTCCCTGCAGCTGGGGCACAGGCCTTCATATAGATGGATAAGGAGAATGACCTTCCACACGGGCCCAAAGTTATAGTGTACTAACCAATCCAAATGCAGCCAGAAACATCGGCTTATCGTGTCTTCCGAAGCACGATAATTTTTTAACAGCAATCCCATGATAGACCATTGCAAAAGTCACATAGCCGCATCGATCGTAGGCCGAGCACCCTACTCGTGGTTTAGGCATAAGAAGGTAACGATACCTAGACAAACAGGAGCTACTATCGTATGAATAATATTCGGAAATTCTCCTACTCTTGAACTACCAAAATGCAAAAAATCAAGTCAATACTTTGCAAAAAATGTGTAATACTGATTTTCTTGAGTTTTATTCCAATGCATAAAGAATTTTTTGCTTTGCACGAAAATGAGCTGTCATGGGACCCATGCTTCATTAAAGTGAACAAAAAAGACTATATCCCACGGGAACTGTACTTTTTCCCGAGTTAAAAAAACCATATGAAATTTTCCCGGTTAGAGTTCAATTATCCCGATCGATTTAGCCGTTTCTACCCTATTAAGGGTTTTTTTATTTTGCCCACGCAGATAATTTTTAATCATGACCTAGTATCCTTCATACCAATTTCCATACTCCTAAGTCCAGAAATGAGGAAGTTTTCATATAAGCCTTAATCCCCCCTTTCTACCCTATTAAGGGTTTTTTTATAACTTCGCATACGCAGATCATTTTCAATCGTGGCCAGTATCCAACATACCAATTTTCATACTTCTAAGTTTAGAAATGAGGAAGTTCCATATAAGCTTAATCCGCCCGTTTGACCCCATTATCGGGGAGTTTTTTAACTTCGCTTACGCAGATAATTTTCAATCGTGATCAGTATTCAACATACCAATTTTTATACTTCTAAGTTCAGAAATGAAGAAGTTCCATATAAACTTTATCTCCCCATTTTACCCTATTAAAGGGGAGGTTTTTTTACTTTGCTTACGCAGATCATTTTCGGTCGTTACCAATATCCAACGTACCAATTTTCACGCTTCTAAATCCATAAATGAGGAAGTTCCATATAACCTTAACCCCCCCATTTTACCCCTTTAGGGGGGGAGTTTCCTAAAATCCGTTCTTAGCGGACGTCTCCTAGGCATAATCTACTTTCCTGCCAAATTACATCTTCGTTGGTCCAGTAGTTTTCGAGCTTTCGTGATGAGTGAGTTATGTCCCCTCGATTTTATATATATAGATTATAAACGGAGTAAATCAAGATTATATACCTAATCTGGTCGTGCGTGCGACTGTACGCGTACCTGACATGACGCTCGTACGCACCGTAACCACCCGTAACCCAGCGGTTTAAACGATTACATTTGATAAATATAACGGGACGAAGGGATGGCGCGGCTTACAATTAATGCCACGGAGATATAATTTGGTTTGTGCTTACGTTATCTTGGAGTTATTACAAATGAAATGTAGAATAATTTGTGCACTTAATTTTGCACGTGTGTTTTTCGCTGAAGACTTTTACATCTAAAAGACATCATAATTTAATTCTCGTAAGTAGGTATATAAGTAAATCATTTCGGAAACAACTACTTACAGCAGCTGCTTATCAAAATGCAAAGCACTATTTTGACGTGATAAGGACTTATAAATCGATGAGCGCCTGGCTCCATCCACGAAAAAGCATGATGCAATAGTCACGTTCCGCCTAGGCTGGCCTAGGTAATGGTACAGAGAGCTAACGTCTGAAACAGTTACATTAAATTTATCAATCTTTTCCCCACGACAATTAGGTCTAAAATAATTGGCTGCACAACAATCACTACATAGTATAAAACAAAGTCGCTCGTCTCTTTCTGTCTGTTTCTAAGCTTTCTTCTTTTAAACCACGCAACGGATTTTTTTATTGCCTTTAAAATTACGTATAGACAAGGAAACTGATAAAGCGACAAATCAATTCAATCTGTCCATACCAGCGGTGAAATAACAGCAAATGAAAATAGTCGAAAAGCCCTCGATGGCGTAATAGCCCGAGAGCTAAACTAATTCGCTCTATGGAGACTCAACAATAATTCTATATCAGTAATTTCTTAACATACAATATTAGATTATCTAGTTTAATAAATAATTCATTAGTAATCCACCAATAGTTATGACAGCGAGCGACATTAAAAAAAAAAACAAATACAAAGCTATAAAAAATGGGCAAAAATGGTATAAGTATTATTCACTTTACATTTGAATACATGTATTAATTATCTTTCGTAAAAGTACATAATCCCTTTATTTTTGTACTTAAATGAAAAACAAATAAACTTTAAAAAAACTCTCTACGTAAACTCAAACTGGCATTACCTACACCTATGTTAAAAATGCTATCAGAAACAACCGACTTCTTCCTAAAGTATTAGTTTCCCGTTTTATTTCTTTATGGATTTCGACTTTGGTGCACATAAACACATGTTTACGATAAAATTGGTGATAGCATATATGCTGAAAAAATTGCACCATTTTCGGGGTACCTACTTACTTACTTATTACTTTTTTTATACCTTCTAATGCGATATTATGCTGGATTCCAAAATATAGTCTCTTTAAATTATATTTAAGGGCCGTTTACAAAAATTTGGCCTGTTATTAATTTTTTTACAAAGATATCGGATAGCTCTTGGGCTATAATAAGCTGGCGCAGTGCCGTGACTCTCGCCCCGAAGTACTGGAGTGCAATTAGTACGTCAAACGGTCGCGTGCGTCACGGGCCGGCGTAATGCCGGCACGACACGGGCCCGACCCGCCCCGCGCCGACGAGGAATTTTAATAAAGATTATGAAACGGCCGCCCCGCCAGGTAAACAAATACTGTTTTAAGGGCAGGGCGGCCGAATTAACGCCCCATTTGAATTTAGAATGCAATTTTGTGTTTAAGCCCCGGATTAAGCCGCCCGCGCCCGTTTGAATGCACTAAAATAGAATAATAAAAAGCAGGTTCCAAATTCAAATTTTACGAGAACATTACAATCAAGATTTCCGTGCGAATTGAAAATCCGAATTCGGATATGCTCGAATCAACAATACACGGCTCGAACTCGTAAAAGGTTATTTCATTTGCGATATGCGAAAACAGTGCATTCCTAGTAAAATAAACAGATAGCGATGCCGGAAAGCGTGGCGTTACACTTATAACTCGATTTGCTTCGTGAAATTCAACAAACAGATGCCCTAATGGGACAAGAGTTTAAATTCAAAGTGAATTATAACATGTAGCTAAAAGCGAACACGAACGTTGCATAGTTATTATTAAGTACTGTTTGTTAAACCGAAGGCGGTGATAAACAGCAACATATTTATCTTTGCCACGCGATATTACAAATGACGGCTTATGCACTGCTTTAAAAGAGGAAATTAAGAAAACGCGAGCTCCTTCCACGGAAACGGTGCATTAATCTCGAGAGGTTGGTTGCAAAAATTTTCACTTACAGTTCAGTCGTAAATCTTGGGAGCGCAACATTCTAATACTCGTACAGACATGTAATTTCCACAAATGACCTATGTAAAGCGATCTGCGAGGTGCAATAACTCGATTTGCGAATAAATGGCTTGGAAGTTGATCTATGTTGCCGTTCTGCCCCTGAAGGCTCGCGTTCGGCGTGTGAATGCGGAGTGGAGCCTTCCACTGCCGCGTCGGTAATGCTCCACATTTCGCGCCGCAATATTAAGACTGCAATACAATGCGTTTAAGCCGGAATCCTCCGTGCATTCACAATGTTTACCGCGCCGTGGTACAAACGTGACTTTTTGTTTCCCCCATTTTTTGATCCCGCGATTTTCGCTCGGATTCCACTTTTGAACGTTCGCGCCAAATGAAAAATGGCGGATTAACTGTCAGAACGGTTATTGATATGTGCGCTAAAAAGTTTTATTGATGTAGGATTAGGTCTTATAGGGTGAACGGACATAAATTTTGAACAGTATTTCAGCGCTCTGTGCTTTATTCATAGACAACAAACGCTATACGCTATACAAAGAGTGTGAGTGTTAATTAAAGAAGCAATACGATATCGCTTAGAAAATTCATCGAGTGCACTTGTCTTAGTTTCGACGAGATTGCTAATCTTATGAGCTTCCAATCTGCGGTTAGGGACCGCTTCTCCAATTACGGCTGGTAAGTAAGTTAGTCGGACCTGGGGCAAGCCTGTGAGGCATCCCGCTCTCGAGGACGGTAGACGACAGAGATGGAAGATAGGTGGACGGATAATTTGTGGTGCTTTGGTTCAGTGGAAGGCGCAGACAAGTGGCACTAAGTTAGCGGCGCGGCTCGGCGTCCGAGAGCCGCTGAGTGCCTTCGAAATTATTGAGAAATGGCGAATAGCTGCCCCGTGCATTGCTGGTGAATAGCTCTCTCAATGCAGCTCCGAACAAACGCGGTGTGCCGGGCGGCGGCCATTACTGCCGCTCATTGTGGCAAAAACTGTAACAATGCGCACAGACAAAAGACGAACGCAATTTATTTCGCGTCTTTGTTTGACTAACTGGGGCTCAAGTTCGAATTTCAAAATTGTCCGAATATCCAAGGCTTGATCATTATTAAATACAGAGTTTAGTTTAAAATTAGAATCATATTCGATTTGACAAATAAGATTTACCGTCCATCCGGAGCGTAAAAGGCGCAAACTCGTTCGGATATTAACAGATTTCATTTCGAAAGTTTCGCGCCAACAACCGTGGAGTTGTATAACAATTCTCCATTTGATTCCAACTCCTCGTAACAATCTAAGCACGTTTTAATTCACAAGTTTTCGGGCTTGATGACTGCACCCCTTGGATGCAGGGGGGTGGAGCGTGACGTGAATCGCGAGCGGGACAATAAAAACCTGAGAGGTGGGGCACTTCTTTCAGGAAATTAGCTGTCACATTACCTAGCCATTACCGCTCCGTTTCTATTCAGTGCTGATTAACCGCGTTTCGGCACGAATTTAGGGGTATATAGGACGTGCTTAGGGCCCTGACTAATTACTGTGTGGACGCTCCATTCGGAATGTTCTCATTCTACCGCCGGCGGTCCTCAATAAACGCCACGTTGCTTGTCGTCATTACAGATTTATTGGGCCATTCTTTCGTGATGTCGCCGTCCAGACTAGTAATTAAGCGACGGCCTTTTAACGCAGCATGATTAATACATTAATGAACGGTTAGCACCCGCTTTGTATTTATATTAAACTGCCAAAGCTTCGATAAAGGCGGTGCTTAAACTTACCCCGTAATTATTGCCATAAAACAAACAGGTATTTAGCTACTTTTAATTTGAGAAGCGGAATAATAAAGCTTCCCGCCGTAAACTCTACTAGTTAAAAACGGGAAGTGACCGTCTATATTTCAGTGGGGGTAATTAAACGAAATTGCAAAGAAAAAATCGGGCCGGCATTACTCGCCTCGGGCCAAATTAAGTTTACGCGAGCTAATTATGAGTAATGACTTGTTTCTCATGCCGGTGAACACTTCAATATTCCGTCTGCCCCTGACGGCTGTCGTTAATTTTTATTTCCCCCACCACTCCCCTGGGAGTTTTTACTCGGCGAGTAACCCTAGCGCTAAATTAGTTTTTCTTTTAAAACTTCCCCGAACGTTTCCGAACGTCTGCGATGGCAACTGTTTCTTTTCTTGAAATAAGGTTTTGAAGTTTTTTCACGAATAGGTAATAAAAAATAATACAGATGGCCAGTGCACTTTCTTATAATGAATTAGGTAAGTACTTTTTATTTTCTGCTTTCAAAATAACGAACGACGAAATAGAAACTATCGAAAGAGATTATATACTTACCTACCTGTGATTTTCGTTTGTTGAAATTGGAATGTTTCGATTTAAGTCGAAATAAACCTTAGTAAGTACCATAAAGTAATATAGCTATCGGAAAAGGTATATTAACTTTATGGTAAGTACATAATACGCTTGTAGAGTGTATATATTCTTTGCTTATAGTGTTACTGTAGCAATGAAGTTTAATATCAGTGGTAGAAAAAGATTTTTACTTTTTTGCATTCACAATGCAATTTTTATGGTTGACGTTGATTTTTATGGTTCTAAATACTTCATTTTCAATTTTTCAGAGTAAGATTTGTTTATTCAAGCAATACGCGATTTTCGTGGGTAAGATTTATAATGAATGTCGGTCGGAGTCGGAGTTAAAGTGGTACGTGCACAGTAATTAAGTTCCACAACCGACAGGGACATGAACACTCTACATTTTGTTGATTTGTCACTGGGTTATGAAACAGTAAGGATTTTACTACTTATTACAAGCGTTGCTATTTAATTTTTCATAATATATTAAAAAAGAAGATTTTTGTAGAATCTATTGTTACTATGATCTACCTACACGTATACACACAGAATACACAAAAACCTTTATGACATGACTCACATGATACTTTTTGAAATATTATAAAACCCAATTATTTTGTGAATATTTATTTATATAATTTATGATCTTAACAGCTGCACTTTGAGAGCGGCTCTTATGTATTAGATACAATATTTTTATGTGCATAAAGTAAAATCAAATATGACAATGTGCAATTTAGTACTGGCCCGTGCAGGGCCCGGCGCGGTTTGCTAACCAATCGGTAATTTTAACTAGCCGTTACTGCAAGGTTCGGTAGGTAGGTACTTGTACTCACCGCTGATATCCTGAGGTGTGCGTTACTTAATCTACGGGAGTGCTCTGGGTTCGCCTGGAAAGAAGAGAAAAATATGTTAACTTCTAATATTGTTAAATTGTAGGAGGATTATTTTAATGTTCGAGTTGATCCGAGTCTTTCTGTACAAAATCGGGTTTTACTAATTATACCTAAGGAAGTATTAGAAGTACTGCACTGTGTACAACCCATGCCTGTTAGAAGTGGCGCTTCTAGAAGTTAATTAGTTAAAAAGAGCATCTGTTAATTGTAACACAAATTGTACCAAATCAACATTCAAACCGAAGTTCCTGAGTAACTTTTTTATGCACAACGGGGTAGCACTTAGCCTTCACACCTGATGTTGAGGTGTTGATGAGGCTGAAGGTGGAAGCGCCTACTCCCGGAATCCTCAATCACTGAGGAACTAGCTATCTTATGTCTAACTGCCGGAACATACTAATGCTGAAAACATCATTCTTATGGCGTTGGACTTAGATAAGATGGTGGTAGCTAGCCAGGCGGATTAAGAGCAAGTCGTATCACCAACCAAAAATTATACTTAACTTAACTTAAAAGCTTATATTACAAATGCTATACGAATATGTTTGAAGTTCCGCCACCAAACACTAAATAACTAAAATATATCTCTCCAGGCAACTATTAGTGGAACTAACAAACTTTTCACAATTTCTAACTCTATCATTTGGGGGGTTATTATGCGATCCGTCGGGAACTCGTGATACCACACTAATATTGCGATTTTACTAATTTCGGAAATTCTAGCACCGTTACGTCGTTTTATTCAAAACGTTTAACTTTTAATATCGGCGTAATTTTTGGATTAGATTATTGGTCTAACTAATAAGACTTTCAGTGAGTGAAAACTCTAAAAAGTATCAAGAAGTAATAAAAAATCCTACTAGTGCAACGTGGTGAGGGTTTTTACTGCAGAAGATCATCTCAAATCACAGTAAGTGTCCCAAAAAATATTTTCTGTTTTAATAATATTTAAATAACTAGGTAAGTAGGTACATAATAAAGGAAAAATTGTAAAAATGGAGTTAAAACGCAGACAATGAATATCTTCAAAAAGTTTCATTCGTAATTTAAAACAGTAGGGCTGGCTGGTTGCATCAACATTCACGTAGGCTGTTCCGTTTTTAAATATTCTAATCGTAGAGCGGATAGTAGCAGACAAGACAGTCGTTTATTCACGGGTTGTCTCAGGCAATGAGGCGATTGTGCGTTTGACAGCGAGACCGGCCCGGCTCATGCATGATTTGCGCTACTCACAAAACGAACCTATTTCATTTGAGAACCTCTTTCCAACAGACAAGACCAATTTGATAAAACGTTAAATTGAACTGACCCAATTACAAACAAGGCACATTTTTATTTTACCTTAAATAAAACAAGAACATTTTATTCCTCTCTCAATGGGATCTTAATTAGATACGAGAGTCTCTGTCAACGAGATAAGCTTGAACGTTTTCCTCAAAACAAATTGAACGGAAAATCAGGAACAATAATCCACAAATTGATACGGCTGAAAAGCCTTTGTGTAGGTACATCGCATCAAACGAGATTAGATCCGAGCCGATACTTTATTCACGGATAAACAAGCGTGCGCTTCGGTATCGGAAACAAAACTCATCGGCGTTTGGTCGAGTCCGCGTCGAGCGCCCAGGCGTGGGCGTGGGCGAGCCGCGCAATTTGCAGTAAATAAGGATATCGGTTTAGCGTCATTATCCCGCGCCCGAGTAGCGCCTATACTCCTCACTTATCTGATGACCGCCTACCTTCTTTATTCTATGATCTACTCTATGATAACTCTGCGCTACTTTATGATTTTCTAAACAAATCATTATTGAAAGAAGAAGAAAGAAAGAAAGAAAGAAAACACATTTATTTGCACATCACAAGTTCACATTACAAAAGAATACAAATAACAAAGAACACAATTAAATTAACAAAGAACTAAGTACATAAAAGAAAAAATAAAAAATAAAATATCTATGTGATGCGCCAATCAGGACCCTGCCTCAGCATATGTTGTTGCTGGGTGTCAAAAATGACACCCTACAACAACGCTGGTATTCTGGCAGGGCCTGTGCGAGCAACACCAGACGCCACCAAAAAGTCAAAAACAAACATAATAAGTAAAAAAACAGTTCCTAACTAAACACATATAACAAAAAATAATAAAATAAGAAATAAAGTTGATACTCAAGAATTGGCAGTATGGCTTAATGTCTTCGCCTGTCCAAAAGGACGAATGGGACGAATTACATGACAATACATTAATTGTTCTGTGGTATAAATAAAAAGAAAAACTATTGTATTGTAAACAATCAAATACCTAGTGAAAAACAATAAACTCAACAGAATTTTATGTCAAACAAAATCCACAAAATACATAGCAAGAAAGAAAGTACATACATAAAAACAACAACAAATACACTTGTTCAATCCTAAATTATTTAGAATTTGTGAATGTTCACAGTCGCGTGTGTTATTGCTGATTGAAGGTCGCGAACCTCATCAAAGTCCATCTTGCCACACTTACCACACTTACTACAAAAAAGGGATTGGAATAATTTAGTTGACTTAGTCCTAGCATACCCACGAGTCATGCAAAAAGAAATGGTGAGTAAATTTTTGCCTAATTTGTTTATTTATCTGATACTCGCCAGTGAAATATAGATACATGAAACAAACAATGGTTATTTTTTCCTTTAGGTCATGCCTCATGCAATGCGGCAGCAGCTGCAGCCGTAGGTACTAGGTACCTAACTCATCAAATACGAACTAGCCAATGGGAAAAGATCGCCGAACGACCCGATGCCATCACGAATCGTGATAAACAATACGGTATACATTATTTTTACTTGGTGTTATATGATACTGATGCAAGTTGAATTGTAAATAGATGACTTTTTAATCGGTTTTTAAATGTATTTATTGTCTTCAGGTCACATAAAAGAGGTGGCAGAAGGACGTTCCAACATTGGGTAGCAGCGAATTTGAAGGATCCCCGGAATGCACTGGTGCGATGCCTTGGCATCTTGAAAATACATCTACATCCTCTCAATTGATTACCTTTGTTGCTTTGAGCCCAAGTAAGTTTTTCAAGCAGATATGTTGGTTTTCCTGACTTCATCATACCAAACATTAAAGTGGCAAGGTGGAGTTTCCTGCGAGCCTCCATTTTCAATAACTTTGAATTGTTTAAGTAAGGGGTAACATGAGATTTTGGAGGCACTGTGAAGCAGTAGCGAGCACAGGCATTTTGAACTCGTTGTACCATCTTGGCTGTTCTGGCCAAAAGACAAGGGCCGTATACAATGTCACAGTAGTTAAACTTGGAGAGTATCAGAGATTCACACAGTGCAATTCTAATCTGTTCACTTAAATAGGGACGTATTTTGTAAAGTAATTTAAGCCGGTAAAAACAACTGCGGACACACTCCGTGATGTGGTGCTCAAAATTTAAGTGGCAATCCAGTGTTATGCCTAGGTTTCTGCATTTGTCTACACGCTCTATGACCTCATTATTTAATTTGACATTGATTTGCACATTCTCCAGTTTCTGCACATTCCTTCTGGAATTTGTTGTTGTTTATTGTTGTTTGGAAAATCAAAAACTTTAACCGCCTCCATGTGGTCTAGTGGTACAACCACTGGTATCATACTCAAGAGGTCCCGGGTTAGATTTCTAGTGGGGGATACTTATTGTATTCGGTTTGGTTGTTACACCCTCTGTGGGTTGTTAGTAGGACTTGTTCCGAGTCCGCCTGGCTAGCTTATACCATTATCTTACCTAAGTTTGACGCCATAACAACGATGGTTTAAGCATTTTTGTGTTCCGGCAGTTAGCGATAAAATAGCCAGTTCCTCAGTGGTGGAAGATTCCGGGAGTAGTTCGATTCCACCTTCAGCTTTATCTTCAACTTAACATCAGGTGTGATGAAGGCAGAGTGCTACCCCAAAGTGGATAAAAAATACCACGGAAAAGCTTAAATAAATAACGTACGGCAAACAGAAACGCTTAAAGAGCCGTAAGAAAATAAAATTTTATATTCTCTCATAACAGCAGCGCAAAACTTGAAATTTTACAAAAAGCAACAGTAAACTTACAACACTGTAACAATAAAAATGAATGTGGAAGCGCTGCAGAAACTTAATTACAATTCGTGTGTTACGCTGAAGTGCGAATACTTTCCAATTACTCTGGAGCGTTGCGCATTTTGTTGTTGGATTATACGGTTTATCCCGAGAGCGAGTAAATGGGTGGCGTTTGACGTCGTCTTGACGGAACAAAGGAGCGTCCGAGATGGTTTCTAATTACGACACAGACCGTTATGCAAATCGAGGGGAGCTCTGCCTCTAATAAACATGCGCGGCTCTTGCGGTCAGACCGCCAAATTGCTCCTCCATCGCCCCACGCCAATGAGACTACTCGGACGCTAGTGCCCTCTCTGTACAATTAAGTATTCTTTGACGGAATAGCAATTCGATGTTTTTTGAAAAAAGAACGCGCGTATTCTAAAACTAAAATAGTTCAAATATCGCGTAGTATTTTTCGGCGGTGTTCGTTATATGCTGGGGGAGGTTATATAACCTATTTAGTTGGCATTTTAGACGGTGCCTATCTTATTTAGTTGGCAGATGTTTTTCGGTAAATTGGACGGTCTGAGGAAATAGTCAGGTCGTGCCGTGACTTGGCGCTCTGAAACTGGGCTAAAGGCGCTGCTTCTGCCGCTGTCGCACTCAGAGTAATTTTTCACGAAAATGCTTTGGACAGTGACCGTCGATTTAAAAGGGTTTACGAATGCAGCATTAAAATAATGACTACAGATTTAGCGCCGTTTCTATTTCACAGTAACAAATTGGAACAGCAAATGTAGCTCATTTTCATGCGCGAATGTTTCCGGAAATGGGAATAATCGATTCGCCTTTCGTCCGTTTCGTTCGGTCCGGTCGGGACTCGGGTCGTTACAAACAAAGGTGGATCGCGGAGGCGTTTTATTCGCGCGCTTCTAGTTGGATGCATTTCCAATTCCCCTAATTGGGCGATCCGCCTAAGACTTGACATTCTTACGTCAAACTGCAGTGCTCTGTATTAGTCTCTAAGTAAATGCAAACGTCGCTCGTCGATAGGTTTTGTGCCCTGTGCTTTGTACCTTTAGTCCCAGACTCCTGTCCAAGGAATTTATAAGTACTACGTGCTCCTGTCTGTTCCGGTGACAGCTGTGAAAGAGGAGCCACTTGCAATACGAAAATATCTGTCAAAATGGATAATATAGATTTGTCACACAAGCAACAAGCAACTCGAGCAATCTACACAAATGGACGACGCAAAATTTGTATTATGAGAAGTAAAAATAAATTGATAAAGCGCCGAGATATTACAACCACATGCAATTAAAACAGACCGAAGTAATTTGAAAAACAAACAACATTTCATTTGTCACTGTATGACTGTGAATGTATAAATCCAATAATGAGCTGGGCAGTGGGCAGTGGGCAGTGGGCAATAGCCACGCGACGCAATTATCCATTCATATTTCATAAGCACAGTGCGAGATAATGAAATGAGTTTCAATTCCATAAATAATGCGCGCGAAAACGTAAAATAATACTGTGGCAATTAACTGCGGTTGGCTGGCTCAAACTATAAGCTATAGCGGGAAAAATATAGATAGATAAACTATTTGAATATTTTGAATATTTATACATATATTACTAGCTGCCCCGCCCCGGCTTCGCACGGGTGGCCCATCTATTATTTATACCTATTGCGATTTAAAATGACAGAAAGAGAGAAACAAAATTTTTACGTCATTCCTTAATTTTTTTGAAAATTATCTTTTATTAAACCTTTTCCTAATAACAACAAACACAACAAAAAAATAATTATATAATTTGGTGCAGTCGCTCTAAAGTTTTAATTTTTTTGAAAATTATCTTTTATAAAACCTTTTCCTGATAACAACAAACACAACAAAAAAAGAATTATATAATTTGGTGCAGTCGTTCTAAAGTTATGCGCTTACAAACATTTCGGCGATTCATTTTTATTTATATAGATTATTGAAGTTCTTTCACAGGATTTTGGATAAAATAATTATCGCCATTACAAGAGAAAATAACGACTAATACTTACTAACTCAAATTACATGTGTTTTGGTGTATGCCAAAATCGTTTTAGATTTATATTATCTACCTAATTAAGTTTTATATTAAGATTTTAAATTATTTTTATGCATTCACAATGCAATTTTTGTAAGTATAGGAAAAATGTGATAGTAAAAAACCACGAGCCCTATAAGTAGCTTTCAGGCGGGATTCGAACCCGCGCCTCCGGGAATCCGGCCCGATGCTCTGACCAACTAAGCTACCGAAAGGCTTACACGACTCGTCGAATTTTGCTATCACTTGTTACGCTGTAGGCCAGCGTTGTTTCATTAATGTGAGGAAACCCTCGCATCCGAAAGAAACATTTTTACAAATGTTTAACAGTCGATTAAAATGAAACAGCCATTAAATAAGATTTTAAATTATTTTTATGCATTCACAATGCAATTTTTGTAAGTATAGGAAAAATGTGATAGTAAAAAACCACGAGCCCTATAAGTAGCTTTCAGGCGGGATTCGAACCCGCGCCTCCGGGAATCCGGCCCGATGCTCTGACCAACTAAGCTACCGAAAGGCTTACACGACTCGTCGAATTTTGCTATCACTTGTTACGCTGTAGGCCAGCGTTGTTTCATTAATGTGAGGAAACCCTCGCATCCGAAAGAAACATTTTTACAAATGTTTAACAGTCGATTAAGATGAAACAGCCATTAAATAAGATTTTAAATTATTTTTATGCATTCACAATGCAATTTTTGTAAGTATAGGAAAAATGTGATAGTAAAAAACCACGAGCCCTATAAGTAGCTTTCAGGCGGGATTCGAACCCGCGCCTCCGGGAATCCGGCCCGATGCTCTGACCAACTAAGCTACCGAAAGGCTTACACGACTCGTCGAATTTTGCTATCACTTGTTACGCTGTAGGCCAGCGTTGTTTCATTAATGTGAGGAAACCCTCGCATCCGAAAGAAACATTTTTACAAATGTTTAACAGTCGATTAAGATGAAACAGCCATTAAATAAGATTTTAAATTATTTTTATGCATTCACAATGCAATTTTTGTAAGTATAGGAAAAATGTGATAGTAAAAATCATTTTTTCCTAGCTTTCCTATTTGAAAGCTACTTATAGGGCTCGTGGTTTTTTACTATCACATTTTTCCTATACTTACAAAAATTGCATTGTGAATGCATAAAAATAATTTAAAATCTTATTTAATGGCTGTTTCATCTTAATCGACTGTTAAACATTTGTAAAAATGTTTCTTTCGGATGCGAGGGTTTCCTCACATTAATGAAACAACGCTGGCCTACAGCGTAACAAGTGATAGCAAAATTCGACGAGTCGTGTAAGCCTTTCGGTAGCTTAGTTGGTCAGAGCATCGGGCCGGATTCCCGGAGGCGCGGGTTCGAATCCCGCCTGAAAGCTACTTATAGGGCTCGTGGTTTTTTACTATCACATTTTTCCTATACTTACAAAAATTGCATTGTGAATGCATAAAAATAATTTAAAATCTTATTTAATGGCTGTTTCATTTTAATCGACTGTTAAACATTTGTAAAAATGTTTCTTTCGGATGCGAGGGTATCCTCACATTAATGAAACAACGCTGGCCTACAGCGTAACAAGTGATAGCAAAATTCGACGAGTCGTGTAAGCCTTTCGGTAGCTTAGTTGGTCAGAGCATCGGGCCGGATTCCCGGAGGCGCGGGTTCGAATCCCGCCTGAAAGCTACTTATAGGGCTCGTGGTTTTTTACTATCACATTTTTCCTATAAGTTTTATATTTGTAAGTAAAACTTAACTGAACACTTAACCTAACAGTAAAATTTAACTTTGAACCTTGTTCTAACTCGACTGTCCTTACTAACGTTATAAGATACTACACAAAGTTTAACATTTAACACATTGGTGTTTAAAACAGAAAGCTTTTTCATTCAGTACCCGCTACCGCCTATGCCTTGAACAGAAGCATCGTAAACACACATGGATGATTTATTCTCCATACTATATGTGTCATTATGAAAATTTGTTCAAATTGTTTGCTCAAGTCGGTGGAGCGCGTAACAAAATTGAAAATGCTCTTAAATATTTACTTTGGCAAAAGTTAGACACATGCGGTTAAATAATTGTTAAATGAAAAAAAAAACTAAGGATATTTTATAGAACAAGAAAATGCCTTCGCTGATATCATAAATACATATTCGCTTAAACTACCAACTCAAATATGAGTAGGTATTATTGAAATTGCTGTCTAGAAAGCTAATAAGTATTCCAGTAGCAGAGCTATTGATTGTAATTTCTTAAAATAAACAAAATTTAATCTCCTTAATGAAGGCGCAACTATGACGATACGTCGCACATGGTTTGCCTGGCAAAATCCTGTGCCTATGATGTTAAATAACAAAGTATTGAATCAAAGGAGAATGTTCAATAAGAAACCCAGGCCCGACGCAAACGAAATGGTCCATAAGTTTATGAGTAAACATGAGTGATTTGATGAAACACTGCATTATGGTACTTAATCATCGAAATCGATGGCTAACTGTGAAATTGCCAAGTATAATTTAGTTATTTACTTATACCGTACTATTTAGGAGTTCGTACTGAATATATCGCCGCAGCAAAGAGGCTACAAATCGGGCTGCCGCTTTAGAAATCCGTCCCGCAAAAACAGATGAATGACGGAGTTTCAGAGGTTCAAATATCGCTTCGGCTATTAAGAATGCACATCAGACAATTTCGTCTCGGACTTACAGATATAGCGGTGTTGTTTTAATTGCAATAAAAAAAATGGGTCCATAATTTTAACATTTCAGAAAAAGAACAGACTTTAAAAAGGAGTTCTTACTAAAAATATTGCTACAGAAAAGATGCAACATACAAATCGGGCAGCGCCGCTTCAGAAATCCGTCCCGCAAACACGCGTGTTTACCCGAACACGCTTACAGTATGAATGATGGAGTTTCAGACGTTCAAATATCGCTCCGGCTATTGAAAAATGCACGTACAGACAGACAATTCGTCTCGGATTTACAGATGTAGCGGGTTAGGTTGGGCGGGGGTGGGGTTGAATGATTGATGCGATTGTCGGTTGTTTCTGGAGCGTTTATTGTTGAGTGGTCGCTTTGTTTATTGACTAGAAGCGGACCGCGAATTCGACTAATACCTGATTTACATTGGTTCAGTGTTGGCGAAGTTTAAGCAGCAGCGGCACGTAAGTCTAGCGCTGACCGAAACGTGGTTTTATTTTCTTAACGAAATTTTACATGGGCTTTGATGATTGATGCGATTGCGTTTTGTTGTTGTGATTAATATATTTATTATTATTTATTTCTAGTGGTGTAAAGTATTCAGCGAGTTGAGAGTCTGACCAATGTAAATCAGCCACGAGAGCACCAAAATAGTAAGTAGCGTGAAAAATTTGGGAAATAAAATTCTAAAACATTTTTAAGCCCAACTGGAAAACAACACTGCAGCGTTATACAATAGTCGCATGTGGTATTTATAGAGTGGGTAACTTTTTAGAATTTTAGTACTTACTTAATAACAAGTTATTGAGTAAGTCCATATTACTTGATCAAATTATTGTGTCGACCAAGAATTACAAAATTTACTTAGATCGCTTTTGATCTCTAAATACATGAAAAAGGACATCATTTAATAATACCCTAATCCCTAATGATTTGTCACAAATATAAAAATAAATACAAAGTTAATCCAAATGATAAGACTGGTAAAATAAAAACTTGAGTAAGTATACACGGTAATTTTTTTATCACCCCGAATAATTTCAGGGATTATTCTACTCATAAAAACAAACAACTTTTATTATGGGACCAAAACTGAAATCACGAAAAAAAAATTAGCTGTTCTATAAAAAAGTGCAAAAATATTTAATCAAAATGTATGGAACAGCTAATTTTTGGTCCCATAAATAATAGTTGTTTGTTTTCATGAGTTGAATAATCCCTAAAATAATCCAGGGTGATAAAAAAATTACCGAGTATAGTACTTACCTCCAGTAAATGTGACAAGCACTATGAAGTTGTGACGTGAGTTATGATGAATAATACTATTAAAGGAGATACTAATGTCAGTTCCTAAGGGACTAGATAGTTCACAGACGATCTCTGTTAAGGTACGGTTAGACTTGAGCATTCACTTGTAACAGAACATCGAGTATTCGCCGTTTTTAAATTTATCGAACTGAACCACAAACAGAGCCAAGCATAGAATCAAAAATCGCTACGAACATTTTCATGTGATCTTTCTAGCGAACGCTCTAGTCGTTGCTCGAAAAAAAATAATCTTCTCGAAGATGTCAGGCTTGATGTGCGGGGAGGGACCGCACAGCGGCGGAACAATGACAGAAGCTTGGCTCGGCAGAAAGTTCGAAACTTTACTGTCCTTTCGCTAGAATGCTCGCCAAAACGTTCTCATTTATTTTTCTGTAATGTCATCATCATCATCATCATGTCAGCCGAACGACGCCCACTGCCTCATAGGCCTCCCCCAAGGATCTCCACAACGATCGGTCCTGCGCTGCCCGCATCCAGCGGCTTCCCGCGACCTTGACCAGATCGTCGGTCCACCTTGTAGGGGGCCTGCCCACGGAACGTCGTCCGGTTCGCGGTCGCCATTCGAGAACCTTTCCGCCCCAACGGCCATCAGTTCTCCGCGCTATGTGTCCCAACCACTGCCACTTCAATGATGCAATCCTTCGAGCGATGTCGGTCGTTTTAGTTCTCCTGCGGATCATTCATCATTTCTGATTCGATCGAGCAGGGAAATACCAAGCATCGCTCTCTCCATTGCTCGCTGAGTGACTTTGAGCCTTCTTATGAGACCCATAGTGTAATGTAACATTCCCAAAAATGCTCATTACAAGTAAATGCTCAAGTTTATTAGTACCTTTATAGGAATAATTTGAAACCGCGCGTTCTCGAGAGTTCTCAGAAAAAATAGTCACTTGATAACAGACGGAGAAAAATTGAGTGTCGTTGATCAAATGAACGCCATTTCTATCCAATTGGCAACGATATATTTGGTAAGTTTTGTCTCAAACCAATTTTCTGAGGTCATTCGCTTTAGTTGTTGAACTGAAACTGATTACCCCTATTTAATCAGTTTCATAAGAAAAAATGGGATTAGAGAGAAATTAGAGAGTGATTCATATTCTATCTTTTAGTTTTAGTTGATAAAATAAAAAAAAAATTGCTCTGCTTTAAAGAAAGAGGTAGTAAGTAATTAACCGATCGACTAAAATACTTTTTTACCGACAAAAATACTAGGTGAGCGACTTACCGCCGGTTTCTGAAACGCCAATCAAAATTAAAATTAGCTAACAGACTGTCACAATTAATTCCCAATTAAAAGCACCTTGGGTTTCTGAAACGAAAATTATCTCGATAAGTCTGCGCGTGGTCAAAATCGAATACTAATCTTTTCCATAAGCATAGAACAACAAAATGAACTGTAACTAGCGCCAAGAACGCCCCGGCACTGACAGACTGTTAACAGACTGTTGACAGTCTGTCACATTTTTCTTTCAGAAACCCAAACTACAATTAATTGGAGATTAATTGGGAATTAGGTAATTTAATTTTAATTGGCGTTTCGGAAACCGGCCGTTAATCACCAATCTAACCTAACCTAAACCTATTTTTTCCGCAACCAAACCTAATATTTTAGTCGGTAAATTTAGTAATTTTTAGTCGGTTGGTTTATTATATTCCTAAAGAAAGTAGCTAAAACTGTACTAAGAAAACATGACAAGACGCACACAACATTTAGATAGGTATATTTTCTTTATTTATTCGGCAAGAACAGATCACGGGTCAAAAGCAAGTTGATTACGAATGATGGGTTCTTTCTTGGGGTACTTTTGGGCAAAGTTTATCACTTTAATCCACCAAAGTCTTACCGCCGGTTTCTGAAACGCCAATCAAAAAGGCACTGACAGACTGTTAACAGACTGTTGACAGTCTGTCACATTTTTCTTTCAGAAACCCAAACTGCAATTAATTGGAGATAAATTGGGAATTAGGTAATTTTAATTTTAATTGGCGTTTCGGAAACCGGCCGTTAGATAGGTGAATAGTTAAAAACAATAACAACAGTAGCCCTAGCACGAAAAACTGTCGTTATGGTAACCGTTATCGTGATCGTTTGTATGAAAACCAAAGCAGCGCCTCTTTCGTATAAGGAATTGTATTTCAATTAATTTTTATTATTTATTTATTAACAACAAGAGTTACAAGGGTGTTTAGGTCCCACAACATAGAACTTTGTCACATTGAAGCGTTCCGAAAGAAAACGATCAGTGTCACAGAAAGAATTCAATATTGTAATATGACATAGTCCTATGTTGTATACATACTTTTGCTCGTGAATGTACATAAAATTTGTGAGATTTATACATTGTTATGGTATGTAAATGCTGTCTATTATTACTGTCTTTAAAAATGTATTGAATTTATTCTTGTTTTCTTCTTGTCTTACGTTCATCGGCAAGCTGTTCAGTATATAGGGCAAGCGTTTCTTTAGGGTTCTGTCACCATAATAATTACTGACCCTTAATAAGTAGTACTTTGAAGGCGGCTATAGAAATATCTGACAGCTATTGAAGGATTGTACAGTTTACAATTCGATTACCATAACGATAGTTTTTCATGCTAACTAGGAGCACTAAGCGTTTTTCCTGAATTCTATTAACATAAAAGACAGTTTGAATAAAAATCATATATCAATTTGTCAACCAAACCAACCAAACAACCAAACAGCGATACAGGGACCGTACTCTGAAACGCACATCCGAAACTTCGGTTAGCCCCGTCCCTTTCACTCGATTCTGTCATGACTCGAGCGTGCGAGGGACGGGTATTACGAAGTTTCGGGTTTTGCGTTTCAGAGTAGGCCCTCAGGTACAAGGACAATGTATATTTCTTCTAATTGGGTGTTTGACTGTTGTTGTGTAGATATTTAATTATGACATTCAGAAATAAAACATTGTTGAATAACAAATGTGAAAAAAGAAATTCAATATGTATTATAATAAGCGAATTATGAGCAACTTAATTGTGACTCTAGCTAGGTAAGTATCTCTTTCTAAAACGAAATTTTCTATGACGAGAGTATGGCACTATAGAAATGTGACGTCACGTTTCTATAGCGCTCTCCTTGTTTAATTAGAAAGTTTGATGCTCTATATCGCTGAAAATATGCAAGATATTTGGAAATAAATACCTATATTGTGTTGCTAGTAATTAAATGAACATTTTAAGTAAATAAAAAAAAATCTGTCGAATACCCAATTTCTAGAAGGACCATTTCTGTTTTAGAGCGTACATAGAAAAGCGAGTAGGGCTGTACCATTAAAACTTGCAAGTTGAAACAGAAGCAACAGCAATCTGAGGCGGGCCATAAACGGGATTTACGCGCGTCGCATTAAGTCGCAACATGTCGCGCGACTCGGTTTAATCAACTGAGCTGCCAACTATTATTGCTTTAGATGTTGTCGGGATTTCGCTAGTGCCTAAGATGTAGTACATAACGTTAGTAGTTAGTCCAAAGCGAAGAGATTCTAATTCTAGGTTGTATGATGGTACTACATAGTAAGTAACGGAGCCAAATCTCTTTTCTGCATCAGTAACGGAAGTTATTATTATTATTATTATTATACTTTATTTAAAAGCCAACAATGGACCAATTATAATTAAATTGATAAATACAAATAAATTTATTAAATTAAAATTAAAATTAAATTGGGTAAAAGATTATTTAAAACAGATTTACATTATTAGCCCGTGCGTGTACCATGTCACAGTGATACACGTACTGGCAGTCAAAACGTTCGGCAAAAGCGCGCAGGATACTGTTCGGGCTGGCCCGCACCCTGCGTACCAGGGATAAAAAAAACAAAAAACACCTTCTATTTGCTAAAAATGTTTGTTGGTTGTTACGCAAAAAATACTGAATGTACAGAACTCAAAATATGAGAGTTCCACCACCATTTCTATGGTAAATCCATCACCATTTCTATTGTAAATGTCAAAGAAGAATGTCACCGTTAGTCTACACTAGAAGTAGGTTGAAAAGCACGAAATTTAAAGGTAAAACTCGGGAATCCGACGAGAAACTATTCAATCTAATAAAGGTACGGTAAGGACGGACTGCGTCACAGAGGTGTGAAGGAAACGCATCGGGTCACCGGAAACAACTTGGTCTTTGACATGCAAATGTGCGGACGCGTGGGTCCGTGCGGACTGATGGACTGGCCACCTCAAATAATAGTGCCTTGGGTGGGTCATCTATCGTATTCTCCCTATCTACCTTTTGAGAAACGAGTACATAGGACGACAATTAAATTTGCTTGCTATACCCCAATGCTGTTCTAAAATCTGGACAACCCTAAGTTTGACCTAGTCCTCGTAGATCGTCTCTGCATCCATCGTATTCCCCTTATTTACCTTTTGAGAAAAGAGTGGCATATGGCGACACTTAAATTTGCTTACCATACCCCAATTCTGATCTAAAATCTGGACAACCTAAGTTTGACTTAGTAGAAAGTAGGAACTGATGATTTCTATTTAAGATTTAATTTGAGAAATGGCTAATGAATTCTATCATTTAAGTAGTTCTAAACCGTAGAGTTCAAGACCCACATACCACTTAAATAATGTGTGATTGACAGTCACTCAGTCAGATCTGAAATATGCTCAAAGGGAGGTCTAACATTCATATAAACTGGTCCAATTTTACGATTTGAGATAATCTCGAAATGAGATATGAATTCAATCGTCGGTTCGAAAACGACAAAAGCCGCAGATAATCCCGGGCTTGTTTAACATAAACCGCGAATGACGTCCGGCGCCGGCTCTCCGCTCCGGCACCGACACCGGCACGAGCACGAGCCGATTTGTTTCCTAATCGATTGTTTCAATCAAAATATCTCGCGATCAAACTTTGTATGAGTCGAACGTTTAAAGCTTCCGTTGCAGAATTTGTTTAATCGTGCTTCGCAGTGTACTGAAATTAGAATTCAGGGTAAAATACTTTGTTGATCGTTTTACATCGTACTATTAATTTGCTTTGAAATTTGAAAATATGCTCTAAATTGCATTTAGGTCAAACCTAAATGAAATTTAAAGCAAATTTTCAAACATTCAATTACATAACATTGATTTTGTCAGCATTCCGTTAATATGCCCTAGCAAGTCTAGGAGTCTATAGCTGTTGTTGAATTAAGCGTTCAGGCTTCCTTCTATGTGAACGGGAGTGAGATAGTGAAGACAAATCAGACAATTTATTTAAAATGTTAAGAGTGGGGGTAGCAGAAAACATAATGAAAGTTGAACAGTTGAACAAAGTGACGCCTGCCTAGCTTTGCGTTAAGAACAGCACAGCCACTGTGGAAATTTAATGGTCTAGCAGTGGATTTTTTCAGGGTCTCGCGCCAACGTCACATTTGCAGAGTTATTATAATCCTATTGCAAGTTTGGAAGTACCTAATGTCTTTGCTTGCTAAATAACATAACCAGAAGCTGGCAAGTGCTTCCAGTTCCCGCGGCCGGCTCCACCGCGCTCGATCCGTCTAGCGCAATTTCGAGGACGTTGATTAATCGTCTGAACACGGAACCCAAGGCGTCGGCTAATGAAATAACCGCTTTGGCGGTGCACTGCGCTCCTCTGTCCTCTATGAGAACGATACATTAATAATTTTAATAGAGTTGACAATATCAATAAACATTATTGACAACTGTTATGTGAATAATACATCGTTTTACAACCCTGTTACTAGAATGTGTCGCTTATATAATGAGACTTTGTCTAGACATTCTTCTCTGGATATTTTTAATAATAGTTATAATAAATTTAGGAGAGAAGTTCTGACTGCCCTATGTCCGAATGACTCATAAAACTAACTTAATTGGTGTTCTTCTTTTTTTATTTTCTGTATTAAGTTATTGTGTTCTAGAGTTCTAGACTATAGATTAGTTTAAGTGTACCCCTCTTTTATTTACTAGTAATTTAGTTAATACTGTGCCTACATCTAGAGAGTTATGGTCTAGTACCAAATTATTTGAATGTATAAACTTAAGCATACTTTTTGACTGTAACTTGTTTTGTAAGCCTTATAAATAAAATAAATAAATAAATAGTACTTTAAATAGAATGGTTCTCTTTTGTTTTACTTTTCGATTGTTGTTTCATAAAATCCTCTTCAATTACTCTGTGATGTAGAAAGCAAATAGTTGAAAATCTTACAAAAAGAGAAGGAAAACATTAAACTTTGGTGATACTTAGAGAAAGCAATGATGCTGTACCTTCTGCAAAAAACAACAACACAATAGAACGCACATCCCATACTTATAGCACCTCCACCTACAAACAAGGAAAAAGCTGGTGCCATACAAACCCTCAACTAAGCAAAAAAAAAAGTCTCCAAGATTGACGATGCGAATGTAACGCGCAGATATTCTAATGTGCGGCCATTATGAGAGCTCAGAAGAATCTTAGAAAGCGAATAAACTGTGCCCGTTCCCGAACGGCAAGCGTAACGACTCGTGAGTGATAAGCGCCCGGCGCCACCGACGCATCCGTCATGCGCGCCTCGCTGCTCTAGGTGTTAGCAGAGATTAAAAATAAATGTAGTAACCACAATTCACAAAAAAATCACAGGTTGCACTCCGGGAGTGCCGGCAGAAGTAAAAAGGCCACCCTAGACTAAAAAAACAAAAAAGAATTTGACAAAAAAAAAAGAAAAAATACAGACTAGATTTGAACTGAGGTCTTCTGGCTTCAATGCCGCCCGTTTTCTAACTTGAGCTATCACCACTTTGGAAACGGTGGCATTGTAACAGTTTTTTAGGTCACCTGTCCGTCTTAACAATTTTCGATCTGACGGTCACGTGATCCTGGGTGCCTACCATCAACTCTTATTGCGGTTTTGTTTAGGAACCTAAACTGATCTGCTTCGCTTATTCGTACCACGACAGCTTAATATCAATGACAGCGATTCAGTGATCATTCAAAGACATTTCACAGCCGCTGAGCTGTCATCAACTTTTATTTGACGTATAACTTGGCCAAGCTAACATGTCACCTGCAGGTTATACCCATCCCTTTCACTCTCCTGGCATGACAGAATAGAGTGAAAGAGACGGGTAGAAGAAATAAGGACACAAATCGTTCGGTCATTCACATTTAGCAATTCATTTGCGATCCAGTTTTTAGAAGGTCATGGTACGAAAGAAAGCAATTCATTTTAGGAACCTATTCTGCATCGCGCTATTTTTGAATTGCTGTCTTAAAGTTGATGGTATGCACCCTGACGCGTGTTTATCATTTTTTACCCATCACAAAAAGTGCACAACGCCGCTACAGAAGTTGTCACTTCAAAAAACACGTTGGAAGTACAGAATAGTTGTTTTGAGAACTTACAATGATGAAGCACATACAGCGTGTTAAAGTGATAGCAAAATTCGACGTATAGTGCAACAAGCTTTTCTGTTCCGGTGATAATCTTTGGAACTAAAACAGTTTTCATACGACAGTCCATTTTGACAGCTAATTTCGTATTGCAAGTGGCTCCACTGTCACGGCTGTCACCGGAACAGACAGGAGTGTGGGATTGTAGCTTAGTTGGTCAGCGGAAGGAAAATGTTGACGATAAAATAATGACAGATAGAAAAGGTTGAACATTCTTAAGTACATATTATTTATTATGTCTTACCGCCAAAATTAATAATCAATCCACAGATAGGGATAGGCTGATCCAGATTAGTTGCTATGAAACGTTTGATATCAACATAAAATTAACGACAGTTGCCTGGGTGTTGCTAGGTATTGCCTAGCAACTGATCTGGATCATGCCTATCCCTGTCTGTGGATAGATGATTAATTCTGGCCAAGTAAATACATTTATTTTTTGTTTTGAGCCAGATTCCCGGGCCGCGGTTTCGATTCCCGCCTGAATTTTTAATTTACGTTGGAAGTAGTAAGTGGGTGAGGACAAGCCTATGCTCAAATAAACCAAATCCTCCATACATTTTATGTACAGTCGAACCAATTGAATCATGACCGTTTTTGATAATAATTTGTTACAAAGCGTCAAAACTATATTATAAAGGTCATTGTCAATGTCAAAGAGTTTGAATTTAAACCTAAATTTTTATATCTGTTAGAAAATGAACTTATGGGTTGGGACGACTGTACCACAGTGCCTATATTATTCTGTGACTGTACAAAGTTACTATGACAACTAGTCTAGAATCCACCTACTCCTTCCTAACTCTTGCTTGTTTTCTGTGGTAGTACCATAAGTAGGTAGTTATTTAACTAAAGTTAACAATTGTCACTTCATATACCTAATTCGGTAATTTCTTGTTGGCTAAATGCAAATTTTATGTCTTATTAGTAACTAGCTTTCCGCCCGCGGCTTCGCCCGCTTGGACTACACGACGTTATCCCGCGGGAAAGTGATGTTTTTCCGGGATAAAAAGTAGCCTATGTTCCTCTCCAGGCTACAAAGTATCTGTGTCCCAAATTTCAGCCAAATCCATTTAGCGTTTTGGCGTGATTGAGTAACAAACATACAAACATCAAAACTTTCACATTTATAATATTAGTAGGATTAGTAGGATGTAAGTGGAAGAAAATGACATGTAAAGCAGACCCCACTATCAGATGGGAATAATAATGCTGAGAGAGAGAGAGAGAGTAGGATGTAAACAAACATTGATAGAGAATAAACATCGAAACACTAGAAAACAAAATTATATGCAAAATATTCTATTGAAATTGTTATAAGTACGGATTCCACAATGGCTATGAGTTTAATAAATAAAAAATAAGCAAAAACTTGAACAAATAACAACAAAAACGCATAACTGTTGCCCCGTTTCAGAGCATTTCAGTTTCAGCGCAACTTTTAAAGTCAATGTCTCCCTCTAACTACTTTATGAAATGAGAAGCAGCGGAATTTAAAGAGCTAACTAAGCAGTAATATCCTTTTTATTACATCTTAAATAACTTTGAGATAAAAATATCTTGCTGTTCCAAAAACAGACAAAAGTAAATACGGCTGCGTTTTCCTTATCAGCTAGTCAGCTACAAGTTATCGGCAAGGACCCCTAAAAATAGCCGTCCTTCGAATCAAGCCTCGGCTCAGAAGCCTTAGGATCTATTTCTTATTGATATCCGGATAATCGTTGGAAACTTAAATTTCATCGCGTACGGTATCGCCCGTCGCATAAATCCCTCCAGTCCTGCAGTCGCCATATTGGATTAGGGGAGCGGATCCTCTTAAGTTTCATTAAGCGATCCTCCGATACGATACGTAGCCGAATAAATCGCCCGAACTAAGTTTGGGTGGTGCTCATTTATCTGGCGGTAACTGAAATTGGAAAACGGCTACATCTTCAGTTCTTAAACTTGTTTCTGGTGTAGCAGAGGTAGAGGGCGATACCTAGTATAGTGTATGTGAACAGGATAGAAGTAGGTTTTTAGTTGCAAGTATAGTGTAGTGTAAACTGCCAACTTTATATTTTTCAGGCGACAAAAATATTTGTACGGGGCGTTATAACGCCACTAAATTACAGTTGAGAGGTCAAATAGTTTAAGTGCTATCTGGGAACCAACTAAGATCGTCTCGCATCAGGTACCCCTTTTGTTGGTTTGCTTTCAATAAGTGTGGCTCGCGCTTTAAATAAAAGTAGGCGGGTCAACTAATAAAACTCAACGATTTACATTGTTTCCGACTTTAGAAATAATAATAGGCACTATCGGAAAATAAGGAATAAGGGCAGTTGGGCGCGTATGTTTATAACAATATCAAACAACAGTATAGAGTGCCTAACAACAAGTATACAGCAGATTCAGATAAAGAAACGCAATGGCCGTCAATCGTACAACTCCCCCTAACTGACGTTGTAACTGCCTCTGACGTCGTAACTGCCTTCTAAGTCGTTAACCAACCCTTATCCTATCGCGAACCCCATACCTTTACCATGGATTTACCATCGGTGCAGTCCGCAGATTACATCTAGGAGTGATCCAGAGAAGGAAAGCAGACAAGCATAGCTTATAGCTAGTAAATTAAGGGTTGATGTTATCTGATTTGTTCATGGCTTTTACTGACCAGTGATTTTAATAACAGGAAAAAAGGATCAATATTGTTAATCGCCACGGATATAGAGGGAGCCAGTTACAGTTTGTTTGAATCCGATTAGTCAGCAATTCACAACAGCCCCTTGATTCACAAACTGACTGAAACGTTCCCTGTGGAATGTATGCGTTTTTGTGAAAAGATATGTTGAATGCAAGGGGATTTAATTGTATAGGTACAGTACACCGACATATAGATATTTTTTATTGTAATAGTAACGCCTAATTATTATTTTGTTTAATTGTAATTGAATGATATCTTTAATTAATGTTACCGTTTTAATTACAGTAAATAAATAAATAAATGCTTTGTCACTGTCAGTCACTCAGAATAGGCTAAAGAGGCCCACAGACTCTGACTATCAGTCCGCCGCGCCGGCAGGCCGCCTTTAATCCTCAATTGAAGGTGGTCCTCAATGTCGCCCGACTTTCGGTTTTAGTATGTGAAAAACTGTGAGTCTGTGGTCAATTGCGGCCAACTGACAGACAGGATAGTCTGAGGAGCCCTTAAGACAATTTTCCGTTCCGACTCCGTTTCCGACAGTTTGTGAACAGTGTGTGACAGTGTGTGCTGGTGTTACTTTCAAAATGGTAAAATATTTCAACTACCTAAATAATATTACCCAAAAGATTTTAGCATTGTCGTACGAAAACGGTCTCAAGTCTTAAGTGTAAAAGTAGCAGATGGAAATGAAAAAAGTTGGGTGTTATCCTCTCCTCCCAACTGAAGCAGTTTTCATCAAACTGGAGTGTCTCGAGTTTTTACAGTCCCCGTTTCGGATTCACGACTATACGAGTGGCGTCGTTTAATAGACGAAATACGTATTTTCCCATCTCTAGCAAGTTTTAGAGTTCCGAATGAGTTTGGATCCGGCAACCGGTGGAACTTGCCGGTTTATGGTGACGAGACGAGACGGAGGCGGTTAAATCTCGCCTCTCCCGCTGATATTCTCGTATTCTAGAGTTTAACTTTCAACGCTAGATTCGTCTAGTTTTAGTATGGCGATTGGCTGAAGTGAAAGTTCTATGAAGTGTGTAATTTTTGTTGATTTAAAGTTTGCGAAGGCTTATAGTGCTTGAGCGATGTACGTTTTATTTTTACTTGATGGTTAATTTTGTTGATAATGCAAACAAAGACTAGGTATTTATTTATAATCTAATCTAAAAGAACTCAAATTGACAACTCATAAACATCTAGCGCTGTAGGCAAGTTAATGTCACCTTCACACACCAATTTCGAATTTAAATTGGTCTTATCACAAAATGGTATTAAATATATTCCGTTTAATTATTACATTTAAAACAGCAAACGGTTTTGCATTAAAATGGGTAAATAAATTACCAAAATTGCTACCAATCATCGACAATAATAGAAGCTTTTGTCTTCGTCATTGACAAAAACTTGTATTTATTTATCTATACTAATATTATAAAGAGGAAAAATTTGTTTGTTTGTATGTTTGTTTGTTTGCATCGAATATGCTCCGAAACTACTGGATCGATTTTGAAAATTCTTTGACCATTAGAAAGCTACATTTGTCCCGAGTGACATAGGCTATATTTTATCCCGATATTCCCACGGGAACGGGTACCACGCGGGTGAAACCGCGAGGATCCGCTAGTGTCAGATAAAAGACAATGCATGTAATGTAAATCAAAGATGGGAACAAAAATAGGTGCTGATTCATATTTGCTCGTTTACACGTCACGACGTCACGTCGTATTACTATCGTCTTTTTCACGAATCGTAAAAAATGAGGGATACGTATATCCTGTACTTTGACATTTTGTATTTTTTTGACAAATCGTCATTAACGGAGCTCGTGTGTACGAAGAGTTATCCTACTAATATTATAAATGTGAAAGTTTAGATGTTTGGATCTTTGTATGTTTGTTACTCAATCACGCCAAAACGGCTGAACAGATTTGGTTGAAATTTGGGACACACATACTTTGTAGCCTGGAGAGGACATAGGCTACTTTTTATCCTGGAAAACTAACATATTCCTGCGGGATAACGTCGAGTAGTCCACGCGGGCGAAGCCGCGGGCGGAAAGCTAATTCTAAATAAAATAATCTTAAAATGTAGTAATATACATACTTACGTATATATTACTAAAAATTTTTTTTTTAATTCAAAATGCTGTTAAAGTACATACGTACTTTTGTAATTGAATATTCCGCGCGCACAAACAGTCGGAAAGACAAGGAGATGCAACGGCTGCTCACGCATTCGGATACAGAAACGAGTTACGAGTATTTCCTAGTTCAATTACAATAAAATTGATGACCGCACTCAAATCAGTGGCAGTTCAGCCTCCGAGCAGAGGCTTGAGCGTTCATTTGGCATTTATTATTTCCTGAAACAGCGCTGGTTTGAAGGTAGTGCTCCATAAAAACTCCAGGGTTTATGCTCGTAGGCGGGGATTCGAACTTGCTACATAACTTTTTATGTAACGGCATTGTAATTGAAAACCGTCGCGCAAGTACCGAGCGTCCCGACTAAGTTTACCCCGGGTGTTTCGCTGGATTTTATAGAGGCAAGTACCTACATATAGTGTAGCCATTTTGGGGGGTTTTGCCATAATCGCCACGCTTGGCAGGCGGGTTGGCGATCGCAGTACGGCCTTCTGTTACGTGGAGACGCTGCTGGCTATCTCCTGATGGCAGTTTTCCCTCTGTCGTCTCTTACGACACCCACGGGAAGAGAGGGGGTAGTGCTATTATTTCACGGCCAGAATTAATAATCAATCCACAGATAGGGATAGGCAAGATCCAGATTAGTTGCAATGCAACCTTTGATATTAACATAGAAATAACGACAGTTGCCTGGGTGTTGCCTAGCAACTAATCTGGATCACGCCTATCCCTATCTGTAGATAGATTATTAATTCTGGCCGTTAATGTACCGGCACTACACGGCACGTTCGATCGATCGTTGAAGGATCTCTTTGGGGGAGGCCTATGCCCAGCAGTGGGCGTCGTTCGGCTGACATGATGATGATGATGATGAAGTACATAGTTGGATGTTGTTTTGAGAATCAACGTAATCATTGTACCTACCAGTCCCCTACTGTAACGGTTGGAGGCTGGGATGATGATTGGCTTATTGGTAACATTTTGGTCAAGCTTAGCAAGATGACGATTTAAGAAAAAAGATTCAGAAATAAAGGATTGTTCAACACACAATTCTGATGGGTCGTCAAATTGTCTAGGTTAGGGAACGGGTAGGCATTCTAAATACACTCGTGTACAATAAAATTTACTTACTAGACTTTTTTCATACAAACATGCTCACTTTAGCGTCTTATAGTAAACTACATATTTGCATCTGTGCAATGATTTTTACGTCGATGAAGGGGCAAAACGTCCAATTATTGAATCACACTTTCAAAAATCTTCAAATTGTCTTCAATTTTGCGAAAAAAATAATAATAAACCGAACTCATCGCTCCATATCACGTTTTATGAGAGATAAAGTTATTTAATGTCTTTTTTGTGTAAAATTGTAAATTCAGTGCTTTTTGTAAATATCCAACGCATCAATATTTAACTTGTAGACTCTAACAACATCGAATCACTTTGAGATTGAGACACTGATGCCTTGAGCTATACTGAGTTTCAGTAACATATATCCCTTTGAATAGCCTTACATTGTGGTTTGGTACTAAATGTTCTTTGCCTAACAACCATCTTCAAATCTAGGCCAGAACTGTTTAGAATAAGTCTTTAGCATACCCACGGGCTCAATCAGGTGTTCAACCTAGCCCTAACCTAAAACAGAAGCCCTTTTGTTAATATCTAAAGTATTAATTAAATTAATTTTCCTAAGAAATCCAGGTACGAGTATGTTGTAATGTAAGTAAGTAGCTTTGAAGTCTAGTTACCTATCTGCTGAACGCTATTAAAGGTAAGAGTTCTAAATGCAATTTTTCTAATACAAAATACCACCTTTTACCACCATCTGAGTTGTTTAAGACTATTTAAGGACTGCCTACACATATCAGGGCCGTGGCCGGGCCGTGATCCGTCCGCCAATCACTAGCGGCGACCGGACACGGCACTGAAACTCCGCCGCTTGCGATTGGCAGACGGATCACGGCCCGGCCACGGCACTGAAACTCCGTCGCTAGTGATTGGCGGACGGATCACGGCACGGCCACGGCCCTGATATGTGTATGCAGTACCTACTTTAGTTAATTGCATATTTTTCTAGTAAGTATAAAAAGTTTGGCTTGACTACGAGTTTTTGATCACAAATAGAAGTCGAATCTCATAATGATCCAAAGAGGTTCACTTAAGCGGTCCATAAACAGCAAGTTGTGACGTCACACGCCAGGACACACTGTTTAAGCCATTTGTGTACCGACGCTAACTTGGCCAACTTAGACCGGGCTTAGATGTGGCCTCACTGGGTCGAACAGCTAACTTAGGGACAACAAGAAACTTAAGAGCGCAGTGGATTAGTATGAACAGTACTAATCATATGATTAGTTCTGTAAGTTGTTTTCAGAAGGTTCACGAGTTGGTGTGACTGCTCAATGGCGATATATTCAGCATTATCGTCAGCCATTTAATGTAGGTACTTATCCACTACTGGGGCTCAGACCTTCCTTATTGATGGATAAGGAGAATGTGGATAGGTAAGGTAGGTACTGTAGAGATCGTCTATGTTTCCGCACTGCATGCAGGCCAGTACCACAGTATTAAAAAGTGCCAGTACACTTGAAAAATTATAAAAAGCGAGCGATGACGTGCGGAGACATGCGCGTTTGCCTTGTGAGATAAAAAATAAATGAAATTAATCTACCAATTTTAAGGTATGTACTCACTTAAAAAAAACTCACATACTTACTAATAATGTTTGTCCCCGTTTTAAGTAATGTAACGTACCTGTGAACAAAAGAACATTTATTAGAACAACATTGTGATCATATTTGTCTTTTAGCTTTATTCTACAGATTTGGCGTGAAAAATTGTATTTGCTTATGAAGTATTGGAAAAAATAATGGCAAATTACTTATTTGCGCAATTTCTTTGTTCAGATGTCGATCGTCTAGACCTTCAGCTCCAAGTTATAGGAATGAGCGGTTTCCTTCTTCTCAAATGTATAAATTTTTAAAATGTTATGTTGTAAGTTTTATGGATCTCGGCCTGAAATAAATGTATTTTTTTTCAATGAATAAAGCTGCAAGAATTTTCAGCTTATGTATTCAATCGAGATTTTAGAGGTTCCAAAATATAATTCAGAGTTGTATGCGATGTAATTGGGGCTCTTCTGGAAATCTGAAAAACATTTTATAAAGCATCGCTCAACTTCACTATAAAAAGAAAATATTGAATAAGAATAAAATTTCAAGTTATCACTTCGCTCGTCTTAGAACTTTTAAAAGAAAATTCACAACACAATTATAAAGTACTAGCTGTACCGACAGACGTTGTCCTGTTACTCCGATCTTTGAATTCCAATTGTCACAATAGACGAATAAATGAATTTCTTTTTCATTGAAATTCCAATGGCCGTAAGGTTTTAGGTCATTAGAAAAGTTTATACACAGTTTTCTTAAATTTTCTTATTTTCCGCGCTTATTTTTCTTTCCTAAGATCCTTCTCCGGATAATAACTAACACAACAAAAACAATTAATAAAATCGCTTCAACCGTGCACGCGTGATGCCGTGCGTGACCAAGGGAAATAGGGATTAATTTAAGTACATTATTTACTTATAAAGATGCTTTAGATACGAAAAAAAATGCAAGAATATGGCATATTGCAGGATTAAATTGCATATGTAGGAGTTTTTAACTTTGTTTTGAACGTAAGCAGACCAAGGTTTATTAGCCGTAAATCTCATTATCAATGTCGTCTTAACACACATCCCGCTGACTCCGTGGCCCCTTTGCCGCAATATCGCGCCAACAAGGTGTGGGGTCAATAATGGCCGCCAAATATTTGCGGCGGGCAGCGGCTGCGGGCGCGTTTGTCGGGCCAGTGTGCAAGTAGCATTAGGATATACATGACTAATGTGATGTAAATTGGTAGGGTAACATATATTTTGTGCTATCATCATACTAATCATCAGTTTATAATCTATCATAGAACGCATGCTTTACTCGTGCTGCTTGAATGCTTAGCTGTTAGTGGGCTTGTATTGTACCTACTCAATTGAAGAAAAATATTGGCTAGTAATTTTTATAAAAGGAGACTGGCGAACTTCTATGTATTTTCAGACCTCGACTTATAGGTCTCGTTCATGGAAAAAATCGAATGGTACTTAAAGAACTATGCTAGACTAAGAAAAAAGTTAATTGTTTCTATGCTTTTAAAGTTGGGACAACAGAGATATTATGTTCAATAACCTAAAATATAAAAGTTAGGGTAAAAATCATTTAATTAACAACTCTTTATTTAAAAACAACGCAAATAATTATTAACTAATAATTAATGAATGATAAAATACATGAATGGGTAGGTAATAGTAATGACAAAGACAAAACAAGAAAGTAACCATTATTTTATCAGAGACGTAGGTAAGTCTACCTACTCGGAGACTTAAGAGGGTTAACATAACATCAGGCACATTATCAAAACTAACCACAAATTCTACAAATCAATTTTTGATGAAAATCTCGAAAATTCTTTAGTAAACAAATTGCCGACAACTTTGATAGCGCAGATCGCGCCGCTGGCGCCATCTGCGCTAAGCTTTGCTTCATTAGTTTTTAATTTATGTTTTGTACCTTCTTTGATGTGGGTATCTAATATTAAGTAAATAATAAATGACTTTGTTTTACATGACTACTGCGTCAGATGAAACGGATTTAATTATGAAGTGTTTCAATCGTTTAAATATTTTGCCTTACTTGTACAGTCAATTATTTGCGATTTGTAAATTATTTATCTTTTTATTCCATTCTTTAATAAATCGGGCGTTCATAAAAGTTAATTGTAGGAACGTAAATGAATTTAATTTTCATGTTTCTTAAAGTGTACGACTTCGTAAATTATTAGGGCGATTCTCGTCGGTCTCCTTTAAAAAACTATAGTGCTACATTAAAATTGTGTGATCGTTAACAGTTCTAAGGAGATCATAATATAAAAACCGCCTTCAAAAAAACCACATCAAAAAAGTAAGAAATAATTCCTCACCAAATAAATAACGTAAGTACTTTGAAGTCGGGCGTGAAACATGTACAATTTTTTGTTGTTTTTGTTAAAACCCGCCCGACTTCAAAGTACTTACGTTATTTATTTGGTGAGGAATTATTTCTTACTTTTTTGATGTGGTTTTTTTGAAGGCGGTTTTATTTTTTTATAAAAAATATTTTTATTTCACTCTTTTTAGTGCATCGTGCAGGCAATTTACGTGTTTTCTGGTAAATAGGTATGTGATCAAACTGAAAACCTTCTTTTTCGAAGTCGGTTAAAATACCTTGAGGTATCCCCTTTTTACCAAAACAAGAATCATCTAAATCGGTTTATAAACAAAGGAGTTATGCCTAAAGATACGTATTAAATTCACATAAAGTGGTAACGAAAACGACAGTATTTTCAAAATTTCCTGAAAACTACTGAACCGATTTCAAAATTTCAAAAAATGGGACCAACTTGGAAACCAACCTGATGTAATAACGTTTGAACCATTTCAATCGGTTCAGCCGTCTTCGAGTAATCGGTGGACATACACAAAAACAAAAAAAAAAAAAATGCGAAAAAAACATACATACAGACGAATAGAGAACCTCCTCCTTTTTGATTTAGAAGTCGGTTAATAACATGAATGAAAAGGGTAAGGGTAATTTTTGCATCCATCATTTTACCACATGAAATAAGCTAAGATTGCCCCCCTTTTTTGCCCCCTGAACCAAATTACCCAATTGTATTGAATTGCACAATTTGGCACTTATGAACCTACTAATCCCACGTCAAGTTTTGCTTACCAAGCAGTCGCAATCGAAGCCGGATGAATGATGGACGATTACACACCAGTAACCAACTTAACTAAACCCATCTCCGGCAGAATCAGAAGACTGTATGCCCCAATCGGTGGTATTTAAAAATAGATTAAAAGTACTAAATTCGAATTCATACTTTACATTTAGTATATTATGATACAAGTGAGCTTAGGTTGCTCATTATACACGAGGCTGTGGGTTGCAGCTCGAGCCGCAGGCGAGGGCGTAAAACAGCCGAGTGTCTAGTGAGTAAGTTGCTCACGAGTTTCATACGCACTTTTTCAACACACTTACGAGGAAAAACAAACATTTATTGCATACATATTGTATTAACCTAATATTAACTAAGGGAAAAAGCGCGCAAGTTTTTTTTTTTTTTGCACGCGCCAAATGTGAGGTGATTGATTACATACAGCCATACAGCCTATTTCAAAATAATTAAGTATAATAATAGTGATAAAATGCAAATGTTTTATAACAAATTATTGTGAATTATAAATAATTTGATAATAATATACTTAATTATGTTTTTTGTCTTAATTAGGGACACATTTATTTATTCTAAAAACGTAAATGGATTTTCAGCCGTATAAAACCTCTTTGTTGTTACAAAAAAAGAACTGTATCTATTACCCGCTGAAATTGAAAATACTCTGTTAACTCGCATATAACTTGCAGTTAGGTACTAACTTAACTTTGTAGGGATACTGTATTACCCGGTTAAATTGAAAAGTCTCTGTTTACTAGCATATAATTTGCAGTTCGGTACTTACTTAACTTTGTAGGGATAATTCTATTACGCAACTAGTACTGTAATATTATTATGCACGCGTGGGTTATAGTTCGGTTTATGGCCCTAAGATCGATGTAATAAGGCTCACTTTATGAGTAAGTGTGTTGAAAACATAATAACATATTTAAGGTTCCATATAATCCCACATGTATTGACACTTATCAAATTCGCCACACACCACATTTGGTAATCTTAACCCTTATTTGATAAAGGCGTCCCACGGTCGGCGCCCCGCAATCGAATCCGCACGGATCACACCGCACCAATAACCAAACTACATCCGTCTGCGTCAGACGCAGCTCGTGTGTGCCTACTACGATCCAATTGTCCTTAAGGGCTGCCGGTAAACACGACTCGGAAGATTATGGCAAATCAAACATGTACCTATTATTACTAGGGTATTCAGTTAAGTTGAATTTCAAGAGATGCTGTTTGACATGTTTGCAGTTAATGGGGTTTCACTTTTTTCTAATGACATGTTTGCAGAATTGTGCAAGATATTTTGCATCAGAGACATGGTTTCGTATGAATATTTAGACTGTGTCAGAGTACAAACAAAGAAAAAGAAAAATATACTTATTACAATCTGTTAAAATTAACGGATCCTATAAAAAAAAAAAGCCATAACAGAGCTTTCGATTGTGATAGTATCTTTAATTTGTACATTTACTTTGTTATTTTCGCAGAGTGACTCGTGTTCCAAAATTCTAGATCTTGTAGTGCCAGTGTTATAATATTGCCAAACGGCGACAGCCCTCATAAGCAGCACACATCGTTGACTAATGTCTCCAACATCGGCTTATTACGGCGGTCAGCCAACGGCCAACAGGTGTGCGAACGTAATGATATTTAATGTAATTAGCAGCGTAAGGTTTGTAACATACATAACAACTTCTCAAAGTTTCCTGCAAGAACCTAGTTTTATCTACTTCCTTCGTTAATGCTATCAATTGTACAATTACAAACACATCAGCAAACATACACCCAAACGAAGACACTCACACTGTTGACGAATGTCTCCGATGTCGGCTTATTACGGGTTGCGCGGCGGTCGGCCGTCGGCCAACAGGTGTGCCAACCTAATCATATTTAATTTAATTCGCCGCGCCCATGCATATGCAGCGTACATCGTAGGGTTAGACCCGACCCGCGATCATCAAAATGTAGATTGTGGTAATACAATTAACTGTGTAAATTATTACGATGTTGGTACACAGCGCACGCAATTTCAAATTGGAATTTGTGGTCCGATTGTTTTGGAATTCCGTCTAACTGAAAATGAAATTAAGATATATTATTATGTAGTTAAATAATTTTGAGTACTGTTGTTGTTGTAATCAAGGGTTGACAGCGAAGTATACGTAAAAAATAAAATATAGGTACAATTAACAAATCCACCAGGTATACACCATAAGGTTCAACGCCAGTTTAAGTATACTGCACTAAAGACCTTTTGCAACGGACTGCCATCTGGTAAACCTACCAATAGTGTCACAGATGGGCAGCCCAATCAAACTAAACACAAATTATATTTTTTATAATGATTTTTTTTGACAAAAGGACATTTGGGTTGACCAACAGCTACCTGTGATCTAAAACTTTTAAAAGTACAAAAAGAGCATTGTCGTCTCTTTAGAATGGGCGTTAAATGGGATAAAACAACAACAGATGGTTGCGGTAGTGAGTACCCAAAGCAATAAAATTTAAAACAAAAATCAATGGCACATTTTGTAAAATCAAAGACAACGTTTGTTATTGAAAAAACAAATGAAAAAAAACTTGTTGTCCGTGCAAGCGAAAAAGTTTGATAAGTGTATAGCTAGTTGTTTTGCTCATTGTACCTACTAAAAGTTTCAGATCGATTTTCTTAACTCAACCAAAATACTTACCGTAAACTAAAACAAAAAGTCCCAAAGTCATTTCTAAAGGCATCAATACAAACTTTAACAAAATTTCCATTTTCCGAACATTTTTAACAGCAACATTAAAGCTACCCCCAAAGCCTGTTTCAAAAGCAAGAGAAAAAGAGAAATATTAAAAAAATAACAATTCCTTCCGAGTGAATCCATGATTCAGGGAAGCGAATCGGCGACCGGAAGCGCTGTAACCACTGCTTCCTGTTACGTTCCGCTGAGCCCCGTCCAAGACGCTTTCAGGGCCCCGTCGTGGAACGCAAAACAACTCTATCATGAAGAAATTTACGAAAAACTGAAGCAGCTGTTAGTTTGCAATTCTTCAAGATATATACGGTTTTAAAAAGTGAGCTGTACGCTGTTTTAATAAGATTTTTTACATATATACAAATGGTACTAATTGTCAAGAAATATAGGAGCTACGAGTAAGGTATTTATTGAATAACTAAAATTTAGTTATTCCATAAAAACGCATAAGTATTTATTTTAGCTTAATTGAAACGAACTGAATATTAAATTATGTTTCTACCACATTCTCCTTCACGATATCATCCTACTAATAAAATGCGAAAGTTTGTGAGTATGGATGTTTGTTACTCTTTCACGCAAAAACTACTGAACGGATCTGGATAAAATTTGCAACAGAGATAGGTTATAGGCTGGAATAACACATACGATATTTTTATCCCGATATTCCCACCGGAGCGGGAGCCACGCGGGTGCAACCGCGGGCGGCCGCTAGTCTGTAATAAATACAAGCTGTTAGAAAACTGCGGAACCCTCTAATGAAACCCAGCTACCATCTATTCCTCCAAAATGGCGGGCGGTCGGTGGTTTCCGGCACACATTTCCATGACATTCAGAGAATACACTTCCGGTGGCTATAAAGAATCTCTTTCGAAGCTATAATTCAAATCTTACAAATAACTACTTACGAAATATTTATTGACTCTTTTATACGCTTCATTGATTTACTTTAAAACAATTTTTATTTTTATTTAACTCTATTCGCATCTAAAAGGCTTGCGGGGCGTTTTCTTTCATCATGTTGGTAATAAAATGGTATTAAATGACGTCATAATTATATTAATTAACAAAATACTCTACTACTTTAATAAAGGTACGGTAATTGAGTTTTGAGAAACTGACGAGCTGTAATTTTATAATTGTATGTCAAAGTATCTAAAAACAAAAGCTATGCATAAATATTTGTCTTACTTTATTTTCTTTTAATCATTATTGCTTTTACGGCAGATCTAAAAATTTAAAGAACAAGCAAGTATTCCAAATAATAAATCGCTGCTACTGACTGCAAATTTAAAAATAAACACGTATTCCAAACTTGAAAATCGCTGACACAATTTCTAATATTTTAAGCTCCCATTTATTTACGAATACCTGGCCAGTACGCTGTATGGCGCGAAAGGCTCTAGCTGTCTCCGGCACTTGTTATAATAATTATTAACGGCTGTGGCGACGCGCCGAAAGTTGAGCCGAGCCTCCGTGATAAATTGTCTACGGCCGGAGAATGGGACCTTTTCGGAAATAAGCTGTGCCTGGGCCACGGCCTAGAATCTAGATAGGACGAAGTGTATAGCAATATTGTGTCGTGTCGTGTAACTTTGGTAATATATCATGAGGGTATTAATTTATGTATTCGTTATTAACGGAAGGTCAGGTCACGCACGAGTAAGTCCTCGAGAGGCGAGCGTATGAGGAATGTGACCTGATGATGGATGCGGCAAGACAGATGTTAGAATTGGAGCAAGTGGAAAGATAATATTCGTATAGACTTCAGAGGATAATGGCGTGATCGTAAATGATGTGTAAAATCTTATCTTCTCCTTCTCTATCCATAAACAAGGCTAGTACTCAGTAGTTAACATTAAATCGATGATGATGATGATAACGAAATTCAAATCAAGAATCTCACTAACGCACATAACATCACACACGCACATATTAATTATTTGTTCTCATCCTAAGTCGTGAGCCACACTGGAGCGACCGCGGGGCGCGGAGGCGACCTGCGGATCCGCAGGACGCGCGAACACGTACAGCGTACTATTCCCTCGGCCGGTCGCGGCGACCGCTGGACACGCCAGTGTGGCCCCTCCCGTCAGTCTCAATATATTTGTTTTTCCCGCTCAACGCGGACGCAAGACGCGCCGCTCCAGTGTGGCCCACAAAAGAGCGCAGTCGCCGTGCTTCCCGCGTTACACCTACGGGTGACGGCTGAAAATCGGTGTTTTGCCGACTGGCAAATTTACACACCGAGCCTTGACCCTTTTTGCTGCTGCACACATATCATTTATTTTCTGTGTCATGAGCTCATAGCTTTAAGTTAATTGTATGTCTATTCTTTCTTATTTTTCTTATTTGGTTTCTGTTGTTATGTCATGTGTGTGTTGTAGCCATGAAGCTCGACTTCATACTGAGGTAACTGGAAGGTGCAGTACGAACAATTTTTTGTCCACCACAAATTACACAGTGGCTGTCTTCCGTCTCACCTACACTTTAAAAAAATACGTATGGTCATATGAGACAACTGACAGCCACTACATAAATAAATGTCAAATTTGCTGGGGACACTTTTTTATTCAGGGTGAGAGCTCCAGTTACCTCAGTATTAAGTCGAGCTTCATGGTTGTAGCGAATAAACTTTTTTATCTTTCTATCTATCTAAGTATCTAACGTCGAACTTTTTTGTTGTAAGCTTATCAAGTGTTCAAAAGTAGTTAACGCCATAACAGCACTAGATTAAAGTGTAGGTGTCCGAAAGCGGCAATTTAGTGGCGAATTAAAAAGCAGCCGCGGAATGGTTCACAATTAGCTGGAATACGGCCCTCGGGAGCCGGCGATGGGAATACTGATATGAGGGACTATTCTGGTCTAAACCATGGACATCGAAAGAAACGAAAATACGAAAAAATTACACCGAAAATTACTATAGTATTTTCTGATAAAAGATACTTGTTGTACAGATATTTAGACATGGAATCTCCGCAAAGGAACGCCTGAATATGAAGCTAATGAATTAAACTTCATCAGTATATTTTTTTTGTTGTAAATTGCACTTAAAAGAATTATAATACAGGGTAAATTTTTAATCAGTGCACAAATTTTTAAGATCGACTCAGAATCGGTAAATGAACAACTTTCTCCTAGAAACATAGGTCGAAATATGACAAAAAACTTTTGACTCTTCATACAAATCGGACTGATCACGTGATCGGTTTAGTATGGGAAGTCCAAAAATTTTTATCGTATTTCGACCCATGTTTCTAGGAGAAAGTTGTTCACTTACCGATTCTGAGTCGACCCTAAAAATTTGTGCACTGGTCAAAAATTTTTCCTGTATATGGCAGCGCGTTTTTAGTAGCCCATTTTTTTTTAATTTTTATCGTCCCAATCTCTAAAGGGTAGGGATCGCTTGAATTAAATAAAGAATTCGAGATAAAAAGTTGCATTTATCGTTCTCCAAGATTCTATTCTATCTCTATGCCAAATTACATGTCACCAGGTTATTTAGGTTTGTAAAAGAAAAAGAAAAATAGAACCAATAAAATATAATATTGATAATAATAAATCTCTTACATTTCACCAATTTTAGGTACCTAGCTCTTAAGTAGTTTTCATTACGAAACTGTGTTATGGAAACTAGATAACGGATAAATAATACTTATACTTATACTTTTTGTTAGTAAATCATTCTTAATATACATAGAAAACACCCAGACCAAGACAAATAGACTTGTTTCATGCACACAAATATTTGTCTTGTTCGGGAATCGAATCCGATACCTTTGGCGCAGAAGGCAGGTGTCCGTACACTTTCGCCAAATCGGTCGTCATAAGTATTACCCATAAGTTATTTCCATCGTCATCAGCCATTAAAGTCCATTGCTGGGGGCCAAGTCTGCTAACGTTAAGTCACAATCGTGTTTCAATTGTAGTTCAGTGGTAGTGCTTTTTTAAACACTAGGTACAGGAATTAGGACAGTATGATGTGATGTGAATGTATTGGGTGGTGTGACCATCAATAGTATTGTGAAAAAAGTACATATTTCTTGTAACTAGTGTGTAAAAAAGCACTACAACTGAACTACAATTGAAACACGATTGAGACACGATTGTGACTTAACGTTAGCAGACTTGGCTCCCTGAACATAGGAGTAACATTTGCATTAATAATATTAGAAGGTTTAACCGCCTCTGTGGTCAAGTGGTTCACACCACCGATATCAGACCAAGGGTTCGATTCCCAGTGGGGGTACATGCCTATTGTATTCGGTTTGGTTGGTGGTGGACTTATTCTTAGTCCGACTGGCTAGCTACCACCATCTTATCCAAGTCTGACATCATAAAAATAATGTTTTCAGCATTATTGTGTTCCGGCAGTTAGAGATAAGATAGCCTGTTCCTCAGTGATTGAGGATTCCAGGAGTAGTGCACTTCCACCTTCAGCCTTATCACCACTTAACATCAGGTGTGATGAAGGCTAAGTCGTGGGCCACACTGGAGCGACCGCGGGATTCGGAGGCGACCTGCCGATCCGCAGGACGCGCGAACACGTACTCTTCCCTCGGCCGGTCACGGCGACCGCTGGACGCGCCAGTGTGGCCCCTCCCGTCCGTCTCAATATATTTGTTTTTCCCGCTCAACGCGGACGCAAGACGCGCCGCTCCAGTGTGGCCCACGACTAAGTGCTACCCCGTTGCGGATATAAAAAAATAAAAAAGTAAGTATCAGGTTTTCGAATAGGGTTACGATCGGTTCGAGCTGGCACGCTCTGGGGATCCAGCCAGAGAGGGGTGAAAAATGCCGATATCGATGAGTTCATTATTCCGGCCTCTAATAGTTTTATGTTGCCTCTATTTTTCTTTTCACTTGTTTTTAAGGTGCAAATTATGTAGCGTATGTATGTAATGTTGTACAGATTTGGACGGGACGGGACGGGAACGGGAAAGTTTGTAACATTTTCAAGAGATACCTAATGAAAATTATGTACCAGATAGTAACGTAGGTTTGAAGTAAGTATTAGAAGAAAAGTGAAAAGTACGAATCTGCCACTCGACGACGACGTTTCTTTCACGAATCGTGACTTTTTTAGACGGCGATAATGCTTTTTAGATACGCGTGTGCTTCAAGAATCCGGAAAAAATTATTGATACCTCTTTCCTATAATTACTTTTTTGACGAATCGCCAATGATGTATTCCCCTGTGAACGAGCCCTTATTGATAATAGTTTGTTATGCTTTTGAGCACATAGTGATGCCATTATAAAAAAATGATAATGCCATTTGTAAATCAACAGTTTGAAGTTTGACGAGATCTCCAAAGACATTGATATATCATTAGTTTGACACAGTTTGACATGTTTTATCTCCCGAAACGTACTTTATCCTTTCCATGCCTTAGGAGCAGCCAACGTAGAAAAGAGAGCGCGTTTAATTTTCCGCAATATGGCAAATCAAATATTCCCAGGCGAGCTGTACAAACCGAACTGAAATTCAAATTTCGAATGGAGTGTTCATCTGTGGAGCGTCGGAACGCCTCGAGACATACTCGGGCGAGGCGAGGCGCTATCAAAAACCAGCCGGGAGCGCGGGAGGGAGGGGCGCTCACAACTTACATCAAAAGCCCATTTCGAGGGCAGCGGGCGATACGTCTTGACGCCCAACTATTGAGTTTCGGAACGTCTCTCGTCTCTCCACCTTTTGAAATTCAACGATATTTTAATGGCCACTATCGTGCGGGTTCGATAGATTTCCTCCCCCCCCCCCACTTTTTTACTTTTTTGTTAAGAGTCCCGTTCCTGTGCTTTGACACAGCTCGATATTGCTTCGCTCCGGCTTTTTATTTACGCTCCGAATGTTAAATAGACTTGAATGTTTACTTTGCTTGCCGCTTATTTATATTTTTTTCTTAATGAATAGTTCGTTTGAACTACTCAGTTCTCAAATGCGATTTAATCAAGTGAGCGTACACAAGCAGGTATACTAATACATAATGCCTATATCACGAGAGTGTTTATTATGAATATATGGAATAATCGTTTACGCACAATTCAGCTGGCTAATATTCAGATACATCCAATCAGAGACCGCAATATACAGGCCTCTATTTGCTATACCAAATCAGGGGGCTAAATATCATTTGTGGTTGGACCGTTATCTCACGCCGGGTCTATCACAGACTAGCTGTCAGCGGCAGCAATACCTGGCCATATTTTGTTAATTGAAATCTGCAAATAGGACAAGTGTTCTCTTGTCATGTCACCGCTCTATTGTCGATAGGCATGATTCAAAATTCGTCTTGCCACAGGCTGTGGTCTTGTGAATAAAAGTCGATTATTATAATAAAGTTTAGAAAAGTCGAGCGTTCCAATTTCAAATTGGAATTCGAACTCCTATTGTATTTAAATAGGACAGATTTCTTTTTAAATCATTCTATTCTTTTTGTGAAATGAGGTTCGCAACTAGAATGCAAACTATTTGTAGTTTCAAAAGTAACAATACGGAACAATCCGAGTGGAAGCAAAGCGTAACGGTTTCATTAACGGAAAGTTAATCCTCATTGTCTCTGGCATGTTTATCGTTGACTCGAATATTTGCGTAGCTATAATGTAGATGTCGTCGGCAAATATTGAGTCGGAGCGATTGGGGAGTCGTCTGTTTGTTTGGTTTATAGTTTCCCACAATTAAAAAGTCGAGTGCTCGCCTTGTCTTGTTGTCGTTTGTTGAATAAACCACTTCAAGTTGCTTTGTTTTGGGTAACTTTATCTCGTGGGGCTCAAAGTACTTTTAAAACCACTTTCCGTAAAATAAACAGTTAAAATTAATATAATTAAATGTTAGGAAACTAGGGCATTCTTATATGCAATTATTATTGAAGAATATTTACTTAGATGTACTTATGGGTGATATAAAAACTAGCCTAAAAGTATCATGTTAACCAACTTCAATGTAAAGAATTGCAAAGATAAAGTGTCTACTTTACGAACATTTCAGCAGTATTAGCAACGTATAAAAGGGAAATAACGAGGAAAACGTTCCGGAATCGCTAAATGAGTGTTTAAACGTCGTATCAGGAGCACAGCTGCCACTCGCAAAAACTTACCCGACAAAGTAAAACAAAATGCGATAAGCGCGCCATTGGTCAATTCGAAATTGGAACGCGCGGTCCGAATTGTCGGGCAACACTTAAAAGTTTCGCTAACGAATCGGAAAGACACTCCTTTAAAGGTTCATTATTTTCCGAAAATGGTACGCGGGGGGTTCTATTTTTCATTTTCGCTCTGTTCTTTCGCCATAAAGGTTGATGTATGATTAAAGTTCGCGCCTGCGTTGAACTGTATTGGGGCGGGTTGGTCGATTGTTTTAGCTTTTTTCTTTTTTTATTAGCAGCCGTTACGGCACGTGGTGCCAATGACGCCTTTGAGCGTGTGCGTTTCGGAACTGTGTTTTGGTATGTTTGTTAGAGTAATAAAGTGACAACTAGAGCGTTCCCTCCAAAAGGTCCGGTGAAAAAGTTTCGAATGCACGCCAATAGCGTTGTTCTTTTGCTGTTTTTTGAGTGCCATTCCTTTGTCTACTTGGAATGTTCTGTTATCGATTCTGTAACAGGTTTAAATAGGCTATTTGACTGTTGTTGAAATGTAAATATTTAATGATGTTTTCCAGCAATATAACATTTTTGAATAACAAATGTAAAAAAAGAAATTCAATTTGCATTTTGACAAGCGAATTATGAGCTATTTAATAGTGACTCTAACTGTCTCTTTCTAAAACGAAATTTTCTGCGGCGAGAGTATGGCGCTACCAGCATGTGACGTCACTGGCTGGTAGCGCTCTCCTTGTCTAGTTTGAAAGTTTGATGCTCTATATCGCTGAAAATATGCAAGATATTTGAAAATAAATACCTATGGTATGTTGCTACCATTGCAATAAACATTTTAAGCTAATAAAAAAATTCAGTCAAAAATACCCTATTGTGAGTGTGTACCAACTCTATGCGAATTTTCAATAAGTTTTGCATGATAGGCTGCAGTGCAGGGGATTTTCCTCTTTTCATTTGACCTGAAATCATAATGCAATGTAGGTAAGTACTTAAAGATCTTGTCACAATGACAAATAATGTAAAAAACATTTAGAAGCCTTATTATCGCAAATGTTTTCAGCATTATTGTGTTCCGGCAGTTAGAGATAAGATAGCCAGTTCCTCAGAGATTGAGGATTCCGGGAGTAGTGCGCTTCCACCTTCAGCTTTATCACCACTTAACATCAGGTGTGATGAAGGCTAAGTGCTACGTGAATAAAAAAAATAAAATTAACCCTTTCCTGCATTTACCATCTATCATCATAATATGCGAAATATATGCCATAGCAATTATTTTTGCTGTACATCCACGTAATAACACGTCCGTTCCACTTTGCGCCATTTACATTACAACAATTAGCACTCTACGAATAACTCAATACTCAAAGGGTAAGGAAAACGGAGTCTCTTGTAAGGGCGTTTGTGCACTACCACTGAATTTTACCGATCCGGAAAAAAACGGATGCTTGTATTTAATTAATTACTAATATAAATGATTAATTATTAAAATACAAGCATCCGTTTTTTTCCGGATCGGTAAAATTCAGTGTAGTGCACAAACGCCCTGACGGAGTGCGTCCTAATTGAACAAATGTAACGAGACGAACGTATAAATGGAATGTCTCGGGCTTCATCTGACAAGGCGGGAATTCGTTCACCTTTGACAAACGTAATTCTGTAATGCTGGGGCTTCACCTGTCTCCGTCTTAGCGCGCTATTTAGCGCTAAGACCCGGCTACACCTGCGTATTATATGAAATAGCGCGCTAATTAATGGCTTTAGACGCAGGTAAAGCTCGGGCATAATGCTGGCTATTTGATATAGTACGCAGGTGTAGCCGGGCTTATGCTAATATTACACAGTTCAACCAAATTGAATCACTTTGGTTGATGGGGGCAAAAACAGGCGCACATTGACATTCACTTTTACGTTTACATTGTTCAATTTGGTTGCTTCATCCAAATTGTAAGGCATAAGTGAACCGTGTATTTCCGCTATTAGCGTCTAATGACATTAGACTTTAGGCAATAGCTCAGACGGCGACTTTCGACACATCAAAGGGATTTAGCGGGCCTCTAGCGCGTTGTTGTGGCTACACCTACTACAGTCATTCGGTATACGAGCTAAACAGATCGCACGCTAACTAAGCCGCTAGAAGCTAGAATCAAACATTAAATGAGTGTGGCCATACATTTATCGCATAGTTTAGTGCACAATTTAATGAACGCTAATCATGCCGTTATTAACGCCGTTAGGCATCACGCAGGTGAAGCCCCAGCATAACAATTTACCTAAAGCACTTTATGAATATAATTATGTTTAAGTCATCATCATCATCATCATTTCAGCCGTACGACGCCCACTGCTGGGCATAGGCCTCCCCCAAGGATCTCCACAACGATCGGTCCTGCGCTGCCCGCATCCAGCGGCTTCCCGCGACCTTGCCCAGATCGTCGGTCCACCTTGTAGGGGGCCTGCCCACGGAACGTCGTCCGGTTCGCGGTCGCCATTCGATCATAATTGTTTAAGTAGTTTTTAGTAAATACACCAGAAAACAAGTATAAAACAAAGCGGGTAAATCACCCGTATCGTTTCATCCGTCCAATTGATACGTATTACAGGAGATATACAAGAAATCCCTTCATACATACTGCAAAAAAATCTTAGAGAATTCCTTACCCGAAGCCTCCGCCCCGGCGGCCAAAGCAACATTATGATCTATCAAAAAGGCGGGGCATTAAATTCTTCCGAAGCGCTTTAGTGTTCTTTACGCGCTTGCCGTCCATAAACTAATGTTATTCAGTCTGTTATGCGTCTTGCGGGAGTAAAAAAGGCTCGCCGGCCTAGCCGCGGGACCCAACGAGCCCCATAAATTTTTCATGAAGCAGCCATTTCGTGAGGAGTCCCCACTCCGAGTGGTGATTGAATGTAGCGCCCGTAATATTGCCCCTCGCTGATTGCCAGCCAGCTTAAGTCAATGCGTTTAGTTTTAAATTGAAAATGGAACGCGAATGCGCGCTATTTCGGAATTGGGATAGTTGTCGGAGGGAACGATATTGCAATTTTAGCTGTTCGAATTTTTGAATTTGAATTGATTCGATATGAGAAGAGGAACCTTGATTTTTTTATGGCTATGGTGCGATAGAAGCTGTAAAGTAAGACGCGTGTCACTGCGCAGTATACGTTGTAAAAGAAAATTGTAAAGGAAAGCTGAGATTGTGGCGTTGTGTTTTTCGATAGCCAAAATTGTATTATCTTGTCAATTACTTATATATTTTTCATACAAGTTGTCCTATTCATCCTGAGAGAGATTTTCCCTTTACGAATTCTTTACTGAGCAAAATACTATAAATCCTATATTTACTGTATTAATGTCATATTTGTTTCTTACGTTTATCGAATGTGTCTTTCGCAGAATTTCGCCGGTTCCAAAGGACATTTAGATTCGCATGCGATGGAAGTAACTGTAATCTGAACATCGTAAAAGTTTGGTCTTCTTCTGCTTTCAAAAGGATTTTTGGATTCGCCTAAATTGGTGAGGTACTTAGCTAGTTTTTCAGGTGAGGGCTCCTTTGCCGATAAATATCGTAAAATGTTTATGGGGACGTAAACAAAGTGGCCTCTCCGCCGGCCCGTTTATGGCCGGCCGGAGAGCGGTTTCAATGGGAAATGGTAAACGGCTTATCACGTAACTAGCAAAAGCCAAGCGATCGTGAAAATCTTGCAATTGTTGCTCTAAAATCGCATATTTGTACTATGGAATGTGGGATGGGCGCAACTGTTAAAGGAAGACTGATGGTATGTCTTCCTTCCGGGCTAGGTGTTGTTAGCCCGGGGACAACTGTCCGATGGTTGTATTGTATGTCGGAGTTCGTATATATGCGCACTTGGTGGATGAACTTCGTAAGCGCGATGTAGGTTCTCCGTACTATTCGCCGGCGCCGTTAGTGGTTATGTGCGCGTCGTCTAGATGTCGCCACATGGAACAGCAAAAGCTTACTGAGGTTTGCCATTTTGGAGCAATATAAAGATAGATAAATTCATTTATTTGCATCACAAACATACATGCACAACATCATCATCATCATCATTTCAGCCGTACGACGCCCACTGCTGGGCATAGGCCTCCCCCAAGGATCTCCACAACGATCGGTCCTGCGCTGCCCGCATCCAGCGGCACAAAATGCACATAAACAAAAGAAAAGAAAATAAAAATAAACAAACTACTTACTAACCAAATTATGTAAGCAAAAAGCTACCAACAACAGGGACCTACCTATGAAATTAAATTGTAAGGTTAATTTCATAAGCAGGTACATGTTGTTTGCATGTCTGTCACAGCGACGCAAGGAGGCAATAAAGGCTTCCACACACCAGATGCGTGAGCAACACGATGCGTTGCATCTGCAGCACGCTGCGACATAAAGCAATTCACACCGGCGGCACAACGGTGGGCGTCGCACACGCATCGCAGCGCAGTGCATCTGCGACGCGACGCCGCCCGTGCGTCAGCGACGCCGTGTGTTGATTTCGGATCGCGAATGTCATTTTCTTTCAATTCGTAATTCCCTTCCTATTCTATCCCACAAAAGAGAGTTTTTATCTTGTGGATCGTATATACATTTGTATCTGCGTACTATATTAAATAATTTTTCGCGTATTTCAAAATCCATGATGACAATTTATAAATATTGACAACTGACATGCCGCAGTCAGCGTCGCAGCTGCACGCAGACGTATAACGTCACCGCGGTGTGTTCTCAATTGAGAAATCCTATAGAATACTACGTCACTATGCCGGAGCGCGAGTGCGGCGTTGCCGTTCCGCTGTTGCGCTGCGCGGCCGTTTCGGTTTGTATCTCGCGGACTGCCGTGCGGATCTCGCACGCAAACGCATCGCAATGCAGCTGCGATACTGTTGGTGTGAATCTACGCGTACAAATGCATATATTACAACTCATGACGCACGCAGACGCAATGCAGCACGTCTGCGTGCGTTTTTGGTTTGTGGCAGCCTTACAGCTCAGTGTATATTTTGCCCGAAAAAACAAAACACTACTGGTTTTCAGCGTTTACCCGAGGGAACGCATTAACAAATAGCAATAACGAGTCGCATTGAAGTTACGTAATAAGTACCCACTGATGAGCCTGCCGGACGTGTTTACGTTCGGTTTTTGGTGAAGACTGCCGGCCTAGCATGAGCGGCTTTTATCACGCAATATGTTAAGGTACGGCATGCCGTCTTGCTTACACCTTAGTGGGGTAAGCAAGACAACTTGCCGTACCATATTATCACATCGCGCGATAAAAGCTGCTCGGTTACGATAACCGTTGGTTAGTTGGTTGGTTAACGCACGTGATTGGTGCTCGTTAATTGGTGAACTCGAGCCTTAGTAGGTATTTGAAGCGTCCTGCGTTTGAAGATTCCTTTAAAACCATTATAAAAGAAGTACCTATATGAAAATTAAAATAGTGTATATCCAGAGTATAGTATTTGATTATGGTATAAGTGATTTACTTACTGTCTGTCTTGAAGCCAGAAACAATAATTTGCAAAAATACTTTTAAATTCTATTTCTCTTAAACTATTTTCAATTATTATATTTGACATCTTCGTATCTAAAACATTGAAGTATGTTTTAATTTTCGTTTTTATCGCAAATTTCTTCTTAAGAAATACTCAAGTAGTTGCTATAGCTCATTCACATTAAATTAATCTGTCGCTAACAGCAACAGCCTAATGTTAGCGTATAATTTCCATTTGCATCAGTTATGATGAATCAATTGAGCCCCGACTGGGGTCTGATTGAATGTATAATCAATCAGCGGAACGCAAACGAGATGCACACAGCTTAGCTCCTTGCTGTGGCTTTGTCCGGATTGCCCGTCAGACATTTCTGGGTACTGCCATATTAACATTGTCTCTATAAACTATAGTACTTGTCTCATTAACTTATTGAATTACTTCTATGAATGTTAGCCTTGTTTCAGAACTGCATGATTGGGCATGGTTCCATAGCGGGCTTGAAAGTATTTTTATTGGACAACTCTAAGACGAATCGATAAAAAAAACGAGTTTTTGCATTGATTTCGAAACTCCTTATTTAAAAGCTGACGTCCAAACTCCTTAGCCATTGTGATGCACTATAAAAAAACGAAAATCGAAGGAGGTTTTAGCACAAACTTGAAACCGAATAAAATTTATATTTTTTTAAGGCTGCCACACACCAAAAACGCACGCAGACGTGTTGCATTGCGTGTGCGTGCGTCATGAGTTGTAATATATGAATTTGTACGCGTAGGTTCACACCAACAGTATCGCAGCTGCATTGCGATGCGTTTGCGTGCGAGAGCCGCACGGCCGGCCGTCCGCGAGATACAAACCGAAACGGCCGCGGCGCGGTCGCGCAACAGCGGAACGGCAACGCCGCACACGAGCTCCGGCATTGTGACGTTGTATTCTACAGGATTTCTCAATTGAGGACACACCGCGGTGAAGTATGCGTCTGCGTGCAGCTGCGACGCTGACTGCGGCACGTCAGTTGTCAATATTTACAAATTGTCATCATGGATTTTTAAATACACGAAAAATTAATTAATATAGTATGCACGCAGATACAAATGTATATAAGATCCACAAGATAAAAACTCACTTTTGTGGGATAAAATAGGAAGAGAATTACAAATTGAAAGAAAACGTCAAACCGCGATCCGAAAGCAACACACGGCGTCGCTGACGCACGGCGTCGCAGATGCACTGCGATGCGTGTGCGACGCCGATGCCGGTGTGAATTGCTTTATGTCGCAGCGTGCTGCAGATGCAACGCATCGTGTTGCTCACGCATCTGGTGTGTGGAAGCCTTTATTCTTATCAATAAGGGATCGTCACAGAAGCCATTTTATATTCAAAATTAACCTACAATTTGTCTTTTAAATCTAGCTCTAACTCACAACATTTAATTGGATTCGAACAAAAACATCCATAGGCTCCAGAAAAGCTGAAATAAATCTTTTACCCGGATCATATATAGTCTTGAGAGCACAAAAACGCCATTAAATTAATGCGTCACTTGTACGTATCGAGGCGGCCATTATTTATAGAGACGGCTCCGATTCTCTCAGCTTTCAGACGTTCAGGCTTAGCAGTAAGCTGCTGGTACCGCAATGAGTGGCTCAAAAAATGGATTGTGTGTGCCAGGGCTGGAGCCAGGGGCTGCAAGGGGCGAGTAAAGGCGAGCTTGTATAGAAGATTTGGCGGTACAATAAAATTGCCTCAAAGAAGTTTAAAAAAAATTGTTACTCAATCAAATAAGTACTAATAAAACAGTAGTAAGTAATATGTGTATCAAGGTCACCCAGCGAGCAATGGAAAGAGCGATTCTTGGTATTTCCCCGATCGATCGAATCATAAATGATCCGCAGGAGAACTAAAACAACCGACATGGCTTGAAGGATCGCTCAGCTGAAGTGGCAGTGGGCGGGGCACATAGCGCGGAGACAAATGGCTGTAATAGCGACCGCGTACCAGATGACATTCCGTGGGCAGGCCCCCTTCGTTTATCGGTTCCCTACAAGGTGGTCCGACGATCTGGTCAAGGTCGCGGGAAGCCGCTGGATGCGGGCAGCACAGGACCTATCGCTTTGGAGATACTTGGGGGAGGCATATGTCTAACAGTGGGCGTCTTATGGCTGATGATGATGAATATGTGTATAAATTATAACTAAGATATTAGCTACTTGGTCAGAATAATGATACAGTAATTCCTAAGTTTAGATTTAGACACCGCATATTTGTAATTTTAATATGTATGACGAGGTGCTTAGTATTACCTCTGTGCCACTGTAGTTAATCTAATAACTAAAGAAAGGTTACTCAGACAGAGCAGACAGGTTGTGGAAGTTAATGGAGATTAACAAAATTAAACTAAAAGAGGTAAATATAGGCAAGGCAAATATTATATTGTTGAGCTCATAAAACAATACGATTTTAATTATATTTTTGTTGCGGGGCGCCCGCTTCTCAGTCCGGCCCTGGCACGCGGAGATTACACGCTGACAACAGTCCGAGGCGGCGGCCATTGTTCAAAGTTCGCTAAATCGCCGGATTCACTTAGCTTATTATATCAGTTGAGCTGCTTAGCGCTCAGCACCTGGCTCTACCTGCCTTTGTATCATTGTTGCGCTCAATGGCGCAGGTTTATCGCGACAGCCGTCGGCAAACGAAATGCTGATGTACAGCTTATTGGATTCCACTGGGCAAAGAAGTTTTACACTTTGTTACGGCCTTGACAATGAGTCAATGGAAACATCTTATTTAGTAAAGGGTTGTATTTATTTGGTCACCAATCTAACCTAACCTAACCTTTAAAAATTAAAAAAAAAAAAAAAAAATTTTAGGTGTGCAACTCAGTATTCAATTTAATATTTCCCTTTAGTAAAGAATAAGTAAGGTTTAAGTAAAGATTAGGTATTTACTTAGTTTTTTGGTTTATTGCAGCAGCTATTGTTATGTATTTGACTCTTAACATTCCACTATTAGTTCTAGTAATACTCAAATGTGATCTTTTTCATATTGCAATTGACAAGTATAACCATGATAACCAGCTAGAGACCTTGTTAGTTAAGTGACGTATTGAAATAATTCCAAGGTTCAGTTAATTACGATTGTCGTTAGAACTGCGACAGTAATTCTATTCCAATATGCAATAGGTTCTAATTCTATTCTAAGAGACGATACTACTAATTGTTTGAGACCACTTTACGTGTAGCAGTGAGATTTTGGTTAACAGTCAATGTGTAATGATACTAGTGGTTAACAGGTACAATTAGAGGACTTTGTGATAGGTATGTATGTAAATATCAAACAGCATCACATAGGTACTCGATATGAGGTGCTTAACTTGTGTTGCGGCTAGCAAAAGTATCAGGCAGAACCAACGTTTAAAAATATGTACGAAAACAAATAAATATCAATCATGGAAAATGAAGTATTTAGTAAAAATCGACCCGTCTCACAACCAGCTCCAGATTTTTTCTAAATACTTCATTTTTCAGTAATAAAAATTGAATTGTGAATGCAAAAAACTAAAAATTAAAATAAATATCAATCAAACAATTGGAATAAACGATACAAAAACACAGATACAAATAGTGTCAATTAAATTATAGATAACTTAAAAACTGTCATCAAGCATTTGTCAACTGATATTAAATTTTGACAAAGTAAAAAGGTTTGGACTAAAGCAAAAAAAAATCCTTTACCAGAACGAACTTGGAATTCACACGGCTCTCAACAGAATGTAAACACTAGCTTCCATAGTCGCAAACGTTTATTCTCCGGCAAATAGTATGTTAAAGCGCTATAAATGAACTATTTATATTCACCGGGTCCTCTCGGCCTTTGTTCGGAGGGTTCGGCGGGACTCGGCGGCGTTTGAGGGAATAATCGTGTGATAAATATGGACGCTTCGATACGGGCAGGGCGGGCCTCCGGTAAAAGCTAAGCTAAGCTAAGCTGTGGAGTCACTATACAAAAATAATATAGACCGGGTCCTCTCGGCCTTTGCTTGGAGGGTGTCGGCGAGAGTCGAGCGACGTTTGAGGGCTTAATACTTAGTATGTCCGTGTCGGAGCGTTCATCCATACTAATATTATAAATGTGAAAGCGTGTTTGTTTGTTTGTTTGTCCGTCTTTCACGTCAAAACGGAGCAACGGATCGACTCGATTTTTGGTACGGGGATAGTTTGGGAGCTGGAGAGTAATATAGGCTACTTTTTATTCCGGAAAATTATAAAATAAAAATGATTATTTTGTTTAGAAAATCGATAAACTGTCGTACTATACAAAACTGTCATTTCTTCCATAGCCGCTTCCAAAGAGGTATGTCAAAGAGTATTGTAATCACTGACGTTTTAGCCGCTTTGGATTACCTACTTTTTAATAAGTGACATTTGTTGCAGGCAATGTATAAAACTTCTTCGCGATCATTTATTTTCTGTCTATCAATAATAGATGTTGGTGATACGAAGTTTACCGGGTCCACTATAATTAATATGGCAAAACAACGTTTGCCGGGTCAGCTAGTATATTATATGAACGCTCCGACACGGGCTGGACGGGCCTCCGGTGAAAGCGACTTTATCACTGTTATATGAATATAATAGAAATCACTGTTTAATATGTTCAATTAACAGAAACTGTTAAATTATAATTAACAGATTAATTTAGAATTAAATGCAAAAGTATTTTTGTTTTTCGCTCTAGATTGTCTGCAGCGATACAATATTTATTTATTAGAAACTATTTAAAATGGAAGGTCATGCAATTGATCAGATACTTATTTTAACAACTGGGCTTTATCCCTCAATGCTTCTGTGCATAAGAATATTTTTTCTCATCACACATTTCGTATTTAAACTTGAGAAAAAATATTATTGCGGCATGACATGAATAGCATATCCCCGCATTCTCTATCACTGATTAACGACCTTTACAAACACTGTCGGCTGTCGGCTAGTATTCGTGTAAGCGATCAGGTATTTTAATTAGGATGTATTATATTGTAAATTCTCGTTTAAATTTAGGAATGTGTAGGACACAGTGCGTCAAATTGCCGTTTGTCGGTCTCATAATAACGCAATTATTGACTTGATAGCGGCATTAATATTAGCCTAATTTCAGTTATTTTTAACCCTTTCCGAAGTAGTTTTGTAAATGCTATTATCAAGCATATTAACTTAAATGCTTTTGTGAGAAGTATTTGGTAAACGTAATAGCTAGACCACACGGGGTTTTAATTATTTCTGAGTATTATTTTGACCGCCTTTGTGGTCTAGTGGTTCACACCACCGACTTCAGACCCAGAGTTCCCGGGTTCGATTCTCAGCGGGGGTACATATTGTATTTGGTTTGGTTGGTGGTAGGACTTGTTCTTAGTCCGCCTGGCTAGCTACCACCATCTTACCTAAGTCTGACGCCATAACAATGATGTTTTCAGCATTATTGTGTTCCGGCAGTTAAAGATAAGATAGCCAGTTCCTCAGTGAGGATTCCGGGAGTAGTGCGCTTCCACCTTCAGCCTTATCACCACTTAAAATCAGGTGTGATGAAGGCTAAGTGCTACCCCGTAGTAGATAAAAAAAAAGTATCATTACGAAAGTATTTTCCCACATAACATATTGTTATGTGGAACATATGTTATGAAGAACTTACTATTGTTTAATGTTAATAAGAGTCTTACATATTTTTAAAATGATCTTAAGTACCTATTAAGTTATTTATAGTCTGAAATAATAATGTAGTGATTAGCTAATATTTTAATGCGGTGACTAGAATGTGTGAGAGTAAGCAAAATCTTCTAGTATTATTATCATCTACTTAGTATAGAAACAGCATGATGAATACAAAAATTTAAATTAAGAAGTAAACAAGTCAACTTATTTTAGAACGTAGACAGTACAGTTAAGTTTGTTAGTGACATCGGCTTAGTTAAACTCGATTGTAGTCACGATCAAGTCGCGGCGACTGTACCTAATCGATTTACTTGTACCTACTTAGTTAACGCTTCGGTCAGGAGCTTGCCGTCTTTGCAGCAAGTTTACTTTGACTTATTTTGAAAATACATAAGAAGTCATTTTAATAAAAAGACGAATAGGTAGGGCAGAATCCCCGGTTTTGGCCACTTTTTGCTCTAAAAGTTTTCTAAACAACTTTTCGTCATTTTTGCTAAAGGCAATTAAAATAAGGTATTTTAAGGTAACAATAACAACCGTTAGAATTCCTTATGTCATACGTTTTTTTTTTCAATAAATTCCATTTTCTGTTTTTAAAAATTTTTTGTATGAAAATTTTAATAATTTGTTAAGGATGAAATACATAATAAACCTTTATATATAACAATGAAATTGTTGTTTTTCAATTGACTGGTTTCTAGCGCATTAGAATATATTGATTTTACCTGGGTTTGGTTTGGATTTTTCACAATACTTACAAAAGTTTAACTATCAGTAAGTGGCCAATACCGGTACATTTGGCACCTCTCACACATTGTGTGTAATATAAAAAACTATTTTACTTCTATAAATTTGAAAAATGTACCTTTAAAGGTAGATAAATTGTCTATAATTTAAGATATAATTTGTGTCTTAAATACCTAAGACCATTCAGTACTTAGTGCTTAAAAGTCAAAAAATCCTTAACGTGGCCACAAAGGGTACCTCTGCCCTACATTATAGAAAATAAATAAATAAACTTTATGTTAATATGGACATTCTGACTTAAACTCCGGGTTTGTTTTATAAATAACTAGCTGACCCAGCGCGACTTCGTTCCCGTGGCCCTACCCCATACTCCACCCTACCCTACCCTACCCCTTCCCTACCCTACCCCTACCCCTACCCTACCCCTTCCCTACCCCTACCCTACCCCTACCCAACCCCTACCCTACCCCTACCCTACACCTACCCTACCCCTACCCTACCCCTACCCTACCCCTACCCTACCCCTACCCTACCCCTACCCTACCCCTACCCTACCCCTACCCTACCCCTACCCTACCCCTACCCTACCCCTACCCTACCCCTACCCTACCCCTACCCTACCCCTACCCTACCCCTACCCTACCCTACCCTACCCCTACCCTACCCCTACCCTACACCTACCCTACCCCTACCCTACCCCTACCCTACCCCTACCCTACCCCTACCCCTACCCTACCCCTACCCCTACCCTACCCCTACCCTACCCCTACCCTACCCCTACCCTACCCCTACCCTACCCCTACCCTACCCTACCCCTACCCTACCCCTACCCTACCCCTACCCTACCCCTACCCTACCCCTACCCTACCCCTACCCTACCCCTACCCTACCCCTACCCTACCCCTACCCTACCCCTACCCTACCCCTACCCTACCCCTACCCTACCCCTACCGCTACCCTACCCCTACCCTACCCTACCCTACCTTTACCCTACCCTCCTTCTACTCTAACCCTACTTACCCCTCCTTCCCCTATTTTCTCACCGTTAAAACCTTCCTTGGACTTCCACGAACATTTCAAGACCAAAATTAGCCAAATCGGTCCAGCCGTTCACGCGTGATGTCGTGACCAAGGGAAATAGGGATTCATTTTTATATATATAGATTTTCAATTATTTAAGTGTTATTTAAGTGTTGGACTGAACCCACTATTCTGTGACTATTGTCGTTGTTGGCTTGGCTGACCTTACCAACAATTTCTTGCTCACTATAGTGTCTCAAAGACCTACGTCATACGTTTTACGTCAATGGGCCTTCTAGCTTCTAGCTTTGATAAGAAATCGCGGAACTCCACATTTTTTTAATAAAAAAATGTAAATCTGGCAATGTTCATATTAATACAAAATATCGCAAGTACACCAAACAGCTCTACCTATTCCGAACCCTGGTGAAAACATATTTAAGTATTTTTAGAAAAAAAAAACGTCAATTTATTTTATACATATACTTACCCTACCTGAATCAGTTTACATTTTTAACCAGTGACAGTTCAATAACATTTTCGCTTATATTTTCCTATTGCTACCCACCCCATAGGTAAACTCGGTATTATCAAGGTGTGATAAGATAAGCCAGGGGTGGCTTACACCCCGCTTGTCAATCAGGATCAGGCAGTCCCGTGACTTACCGGCGGCTTGCAGCGCGGAGGTCCCAGGATCAGTTCCTATTGTGCCATGTCATAATGGCGTGAGAGCCGGTATTACTAGCTGTGGCAATCAATTGTGTGATTTTGGGGAATGTTTATTTTTGATATCCTGCGCTATTGTGAGTTTGGGTAGATATAAAGATAGCACTTTAATTGAAAGTTGTTGTTGCGACGTCAAATTATCGCTTTTTATCCACAACGGGCCTTCTTTAGCCTTAATCACACCTGATATTAAGTGAAAGAAAAGCTTTTTATTAATAATAATTAATATCGTATTCTTCTCACTTGTCACTGATAATAATAACCATAAAAAATTATCTTAAAGTAACTTTTTTACTCTATTTATTTTACAAGAATAAGCCTACATTACTAAATTTTGATCATTTAAAAATATTTCTATGAATCTTCTATTCAAACCTCCTTAGGATTGATTAAGAAGAGACATCAACGATTTGTCTAAGCATAACATAACGCTATACGTGTGGCGCAATTTTGGTCTAACATCGACATGCTAAGAAGAAGAAGAAGAATTAAGTGTTTAAAAGTGAAAACTGGCTCTGCTTATTGTTAACGGGGTACCCGTAATAAGGCTTCACATAAGTTCAATTAAAAATAGGTCAAATACTCCCTTGCTCAATAAAAATAATTTCGGGGGCTCTAAATTAGCGTAAACCCGCTACAAATACATAAGTCTGTACCAACTTAGGGTCTTCCAGTCGCTAGAGACGTTCATTACATTAATCCTGCGAATAAATCGCCACAAATATAAATTAACCCGCGACGGAACCGCCCACTTAGCGCCGGAATTAACCGACGTTTAATTGAAACTAGACGGGTTAAAAATAACCCCGCTAGCGGCGGGCGGGTTAAACCTGCACCGACTAAAATATTCAACGTTTTTCACCCTGATTACGAGTTTTGAAGTAATCTTCGGATTGTTCGAGAATCTTCCGGTCCGACTTGAGATTTGTGCTCCGGCTCCGGAATTACGGTTAATTCTTTAATTCCATATACAAACATCGGGAGATTAAACTAGATCTTTGTTTTGTTGAAATTTGTTGAGGAGTTTGCCGATTCATGTCTGCTTGAATACCGGATAAGTTGTAACTTATCGCGTTGGATTGTATCCAATTTTCAGTAGGCAAGCTTGCTTTTTCACTCGTCGAATCCAGCTCGGATGGGCAGCGTATTTGCGTCCAAAATTCCTCAATGTCTCAAGACTAAGGTCTTTGACCAGTGTGTGTTGCTAGTTATGACTTATGGAAGCGAGACGTGGTCTTTTACTATGGGTCTCATAAGAAGGCTCAAGGTCACCCAACGAGCAATGGAGAGAGCGATGCTTGGTATTTCCCTGCTCGATCGAATCAGAAATGATGAGATCCGCAGGAGAACTAAAACGACCGAAATCGCTCGAAGGATTGCTCAGTTGAAGTGGCAGTGGGCGGGACACATAGCGCGGAGAACCGATGGCCGTTGGGGCTGAAAGGTTCTCTAATGGCGACCGCGAACCGGACGACGTTCCGTGGGCAGGCCCCCTACAAGGTGGACCGACGATCTGGTCAAGGTCGCGGTGCGCCGCTGGATGCGGGCAGCGCGGGACCGATCGTTGTGGAGATCCTTGGGGGAGGCCTATGCCCAGCAGTGGGCGTCGTACGGCTGAAATGATGATGATGAAGCTTGCTTTGGTTTATTTGATTGTAAATAAGACTTACATTATTGTGAATGTGGCAGATATAGATATAGATTTACCGATTCTTTTGGTCGATATAATATTACAAGTTTAAAAAAACACTGTTCCATTGACGACAAACGGGCTTGTGGCTGAGACGCCAACTAAAGTTGTCAATATTTTGCTCAGTTTTATTTTAAACATATTTATAAATATTTTCATGGCTTGGCTTTTGGAGTGAGGTAACGTCAAGAGAGAGGAGGAGCCCGTGGCGCAGTGGATAGCGCGCTTGGCCTGCGATCGTTGAGGTTAAGCAACGTTCGCAATGGTCGGTCACGGGATGGGTGACCAAAAACTTTTCATCTCGAGCTCCTCCGTGCTTCGGAAGGCACGTTAAGCCGTTGGTCCCGGCTGCACTTGCAGTCGTTAATACCCACCAATCCGCACCGAGCCCGCGTGGTGGGTCATGGCTCATTCTCCTTATTCATCCATAAGGAAGGCCAGTGCCCCAGCAGTGGGGACATTAAATGGCTGATGATGATGAACGTCAAAAAGCGCTGGCATGCAAAAGGTTAAACAGTTGTGTTACTAGAACTTCCACGTTTAATAATTTCGTTCTCATAATTCATTACTTTCACAGGCGTCCTTGTTCAAAAATCTCATCATGTTAAATATGTAAAACAAATTTTGTGATAAAAAAGCAATTAATCTTCTTGATCGAAAAGGCAGCGAGCGATAAAATCCGCGCTAACTGATAGCGATCGCTAACGACGGCGCACGTGCCTATCTGCGCGCAGATCTATCTAACCACCTAACGTCTGTTGTGCTACATTTACCATTAGTGAAAAAAGCTGATCACTTATTGAACTAGGAAACAAACGTTATTTCATTCGTATCAGAAGTATTTGCAGAACGAACTCATCACTATAAACAACTGAGATTGCGAGACATTTATGCAGCAAATAAAAATGCTTGAAAGTTTTTACAATCTAGTGTAATTTTTAACCGACTTCAAAAAAAGAAGGAGGTTCTCAAGTCGACTGTATTTTTGATGTATGTTTTACCATAACTTCTCCAGTTGTTAACCGATTTTAATAATTCTTTTTTTATCTGAAAGAAAATAGTTCAATCAGGTCAGTAAGTTCCAAGAATAATGAGATAAAGTCCCGCCCTTCCTTTGAATGGAATGATTCAATTTATTTTTTATTTTACGTTTCTTTTTTGGTAAGTGAGTTTTAATTGGCAGTTTTTGTTTGAAGGCGGTTTAATTTTTTTTCATCGCTACTGTTATGTTATGTTTCATTTCATTAATTTCAATTTGAAATAGAAATTATTTAATCTTTATCGATTGTCAAATATCTGGAAAGGTATTTCTTTCGAGTAAGAGTAGTACTTAACACGTCAGTAATATCTTCACATTGATGAAATAAGCGTTGGCTAACAGCGCGTTAGAAGTATTGGACAAATTCGACGCTTTTCTCAGCAACTCTGTAGCTCAGTGGTTAGGTTAGGACTTTCGCCCGGACAGTGAAAGGTCGTGGGTTCGAGTCCCATCGGAGCTAGTTGTAAGACGGGTAGATTTTTTCTAATACTTACTTCCTTTTCAGTAATAAACATTGCATTGTGAATGCAAAAAAGAGTAAAAATAATTTTCTATTAATACAGGATATTTTTTTATCAGTGCACAAATTTTTAGTATCGACTCAGAATCGATAGGTGAACAACTTTCTCCTAGAAATATGGGTCGAAATACGACAAAAATTTTTGGACTTCCCATACTAATTCAATCACGTGATCAGTCCAATTTGTATGAAAGGTCAAAAAAAAATTGTCATATTTCGACCTATGTTTCTAGGAGAAAGTTGGTCACTTACCGATTCTGAGTCGATCCTAAAAATTTGTGCACTGATAAAAAAAATATCCTGTACCTATATTATTCATTGTGATATTCATATCATAATAAAGAATCCTCTTGCCAATTACTTTTTAAGTAAAATACAAAATCACTGTCACGTAAGTAATAAATGGTCCTACCGAGCCGGATAAAATCTAATCCTTTGGCGCCAATCATAGAAAACCATTATGCGTTTATTCGAAAACATGGCACCACTATTCCAAGCTTTTCTTTTCGAGACCGTTCGCCAGTAACAGAGCAAGCTTTCGATACTCCGATTATTATCGCACTCGCAATACAATCAACATTACACGCGTGCCAGCTGCGGAACCCTAAATTACGGCCCGCTTATCAGTAACGAAGGGTTCCACACAAAAAATGAGACAAAATTGCCAGTTCAATCCGCCGAATTGGCTCAATTGAGACGTTTCATTGCCTGTAATGAGAAAGAAAATGTTGGTCTTACTCTATGGTCTTTGACAACGGCGAAAACGAAAAAAAAAGTGGCAGTCTAATTTGCTTGTTCTAAATTTATTCTAGATAGATTGAGATTTTTAATTATTTTTATGCATTTACAATGCAGTTTTGTAAGTAGGTATACGAAAAATGTAATAGTAAAACACCACGAGCCCTATAAGTACTTCTCGCCTGAAAGCTACATATTATTATAGGGCTCGTGGTTTTTTACTATAACATTTTTCGTTTAATTATTCTAGATAGCTGAATTGCGGTTTATCATAGTTGCGTATATATGTTGTTTAATATTTAATAGTTGACTATTAAACATATAAATGACAGAAGATCCACATAAATATAGTTAACAACTTCAGTTTCAAATCACTTTAAGATTGCTCAATAGGGAGATAAAGAAAAAAGGAGCAAAAAGAAAGAAGGTTAGTTAAACCTACTTGCAAAAATCCGTGCAGTGTCAATTTGTAAAAGCATTGTAATGCGAAATAATAACAAAAAAGTAAAATGAAACACTGGCCGCGAAAGTAACCCCGATTCGCTGCAATCACGCGCCATTGTCTATACTCCATGGATCAATCGGACAGCTTCAAGCCTTTATTTAAATAAGTTTAAATTCAATCCCACCCAGATTACAATTTACAAAGGATTGTTTAAATCACGAACGTGCACGAAAATTATTTTCGGGGCCCGGCGTGATTTTGAATTTAAAAATGGAAAAATAAGTAGGTACAAGTATTGATTACAGATAATCTGTGATGCTGGCAATTTTTATGCAATGCAACTCATAAAGTGCCTAATATTAGAGTATGACATCACAAAACTTGTTAAACACAAACAATAAAATAGGTTTCTCAATAGATCTCAGTACATTAAAAAAGCTCATAATAGAGAAACTAATTAAACGGATTTGGCAATACCATTGTTTACATTTGGGAACATTTAATCCAGTAGGTATAAAATTTTAAAATCAAATCTAACGCTAAAATCATTTTAAAAGAAGTTTTCCACATATGTTTCATTAAGAAGCTATTACTTTTGTCTCTAATACTTTAAATCCGTTGAAGCACGTTCTCTAATTCAGATTTGATAACGTGAATCTCCTAGACGTCTCCACTCCACTTTAATGCACGACATTTTAATGGTATTATAATGACAACATAGTGACTACAATGTTGAATATGTTGCAACATAGTTGTAACTGCCATTACCAGATACCGAGGCACCATTATGTATTTGGAAATACCTAGTAGAAGTCGGCTTCAAAGTCTAAATGTATTGTTCAGACTCGGCTGAAGAACTTACAGTGCCACAATCTTTTCTGTTCCGTTGGCCAAAATGTGAAACCAACTTGTTTTTTTATGTCATTTTGCCATCAGCTGCTAGCGGCTGAAGGTCTGAGAAGTCAGGGCAGGTTAAAGAGCCATAAAAAAAAAGAAAAATTACATGGCGCTGCTTTCACCGGAATAGAAAAGATTGTGGCACTGTAGAAGCTAGTGCCGGTTGATCATATAAAAAAGTAGCGAATCTACATTATACTTTAGGACAGGCGAAGATATTCAGCCATACTGCCAGTCCTATTATGTAGAAATAGCTACTTGTAAACACAGGTTAGCTTCACAAACGGTTTATCGGACAAACCATAACGGTATTAACTTCATAAGATGAGATCTATTCCAATATTTATGACGGAATACTTATAAAATATTCAGTAGCAATCACCGTTGCGCGCTAAAACCTTTCACGAGAAACGAGCGGTGTTTTTGAATATATATTTTTTAAACTTATTTCCGAACGCACTTTTGTTTTTATTCCGCCGGGCGAGGCTTTGGAAGTCGTTCTATTCGACTAATTTAAAAAGTTTGGAATTTCGATACTTTATTGAATTAGTCGCGTGCGGTTTTTTTTGATACGTTAGCTAGATAGTTCTGTTCTGTCTACCTCGATTGAAATAACTATTCGCTTGATCATAACGTTGATAACAGTAGTTGTTTTTGTTAAAGCAATTTTTTCAAACTTAATATTTATTATTGGAATAAAAAAATATCAGTCTACATCACATACATTCATTTATCTTACAAACAAATAAAACCAACAGAAAACACACAAATGCTTATCACATGAATGAACGAACTTACGACCCTGGCTCAGAAAAGTCCGAAGGATTAACCATTATCCGACTTTGTTTCATCAGGCTCTTCATCAGCAGAATATTTTATTTTTTTATTTTAATTCAATTTTGCCTATGGTTTTACCGTTACGAGTGTTATGGTTCCAAGTCGCCAAGCCGTCTGGCTGTTTGCCCAGCGACCGGTGTTTACACGAGTCGCCTAAGGTTGACAACGCCTACATACGAAGGGTACAGGGGCAAAACAAGAAATGTCACAAACAGGTGTTTTGTTTTGTATTTTTTTTTTTATTTTTTTTTTTATTTTTGTCTTGCATAATTATTTTTTATTAATTTACTGATAGGAACCTAAGTTTACTGTACAAAGATCGGCTGTAAATACAAATAAACTTTTGACAAATGTTCACAAATATACTTACATTAAAATGAAAATTCCACAAAAATCTGTTTTGTGACATTCCATGTTTTGCCCCTGTACCCTTCCATTTTTTACATTTTCAGCATTTGGAAGAATGATGCAGTTTTTATTTTCAGGCCTTTTAATAAATGTTTATACTAGAAACACTGCCTATGTTGCAGTGAATGTTAAATATTTTCACCAAAGTTTTTATTTTACAATCTGCCCGTCAAATAAATAAATAAATAACTTTTTACATTCACACCAATTATCTAAGCCCATTTTAATTTCATTAAGAAACTGTATCATGGAAACTTGATAACGGATAAATATATACTTAAATACTTTTTGTTTGTAAATACATACATAATATACATAGTAAACACCCAGACCAAGACAAATAGACATGTTCATGCACACAAATATTTGTCTTGTTCGGGAATCGAACCCGAGACCACTGGCGCAGAAGGTGGGTAGCCTACCCCTGCGCCAAATCGGTCGTCAAAGTTTACATGCACTGCCAAAATGGTAGTTTAAATAAAACATGGCAGCCCTCGTGGCCTGTGGTAGGACATCAAAGCGATAGCAGCGCCGCAGAGCGGCTAAACTTGTTATTCAATTATATTTAGAACACGTGTGGTGTTGTTTTTGTTGGTTGACGGCTGATGGCTGAAGCTTACTGTATCATGCAAGATAGAATACTGCGACGAGCAAACATATTATGTATATCAACAATATTTGAAGGGTACAGGGGGCAAAACAAGGAATGTCAGAAAACAGATTTTTGTGTAATTTACATTTTAATGTAAGTATATTTGTGAACATTTGTCAAAAGTTTATTTGTATTTACAGCCGATCTTTGTAAAGTAAACTTAGGTTCCTATCAGTAAATTAATAAAAAATAATTATGCAAGACAAAAATAAAAAAAAAATAAAAAACAAAATACCTGTTTGTGACATTTCTTGTTTTGCCCCTGTACCCTCCATTTTAAATAACTAAGACTAATAAAAATGTTTTTTAAGCTTCAAACGGTTGTCATTTAGTACGTTTTAAATCAATCGTGATTGTCCAATTTATTTAATTCAAACTTTATTGCACAAAAGGGTACAAATGGCGGACTTAATGTCATAAGGCATTCTCTATTTATCAGTGCGAAAGTAGCTCTGTTTGCTTTATTGCGCACTAAATGAACAAATACCATTTACTTATACACATATAACAGAAAAATAAATATTTTAAAATTATTTGCCTAAATCACAAAATTACTTTTAACCGATCGGCCGATCGACGATTTTTCGTGATTGTAAGTCTCGTCAAACGGTTACTTATTTGCTTAAATTAATCCATCGTCGTCAGTCATTTATTCGTCGGCTAATCGTCTGTCGCTCGCCAATCATCAACAAATTGTTTGTATTCATGTGTGTACGTTATATACTGCAGTGAAGATCAAACATAGGGGCTTATTACTGCGAAGAAGCTCAGCTGTTCGCAAATACGGGCGGGGGCTATGAGGGGCAAAGAGGGGCTATGGGCCCTCCGCTACCCCTTGTTTGACGAGGTAGCAAATAACTTTATACAACAAGCAACTCTTTATTTTGTTCTTGCGTTTGGCGAAGACGATGACTGTTTGAAATTATTAAGGCGCGGATTTTTTTTTAAGTTACGTTCTTTTTTTTTGTTTTATCCGTCACAAAAATGCATTAGCAAATAATAATGAATTATAAGGTAAGTTCATAGTTGATTTAATTACATGTATGTAACAGTCATGAATTCGCGATTTCCCACAATCGAACACATGATTCCATTTTTAAACTTGGGTAAGTACAATAAAGACAAAGGCATGGCTGGAAGCAAGTAGGTCGTAAAGACGATATTACACGATTGAACCAAATTGTCAGCAATTTCATTGAAAGTTGATAGATTAGTAGATCATTGTTCAGTAGGTCTTAACTTTCAATGCTGTTGTTGAGATGTATCAATGCCATTGTAGCAATGGAATTGAAAGAAATATTGAAACGAAATTGAACCGTGTAATATCTCCTTAATTGCAGCTCAACTACTTATATTCTTTGACTCAACACAGCCTAGATAGTTCATTTGTTTCGCGTGCCTCTCCAATAAAATAGTAATGTAACAATATACCTGACCTATTTAATTTAAGTTCTATTTTTAAACTTATTTCTTTACATTGCATTGAGCAAAGTAAGTCGGTCTGTCAACAAGGCTCAGTTCATTTGTTTCGCGTGCTTCCTCCGATAGACAGGGTATGAGAAATGTCGTGACCGCGCGCCGCACGCGAGGAGGGTTAGGTAGGACAGGGAATGAGAAATGTCGTGACCGCGCGCCGCACGCGAGGAGGGTTAGGTAGGACAGGGAATGAGAAATGTCGTGACCGCGCGCCGCACGCGAGGAGGGTTAGGTAGGACAGGGAACTGCGCTACAGTCATAGCGTAGTAATCGGCACATAGGCACAAATACTTATTTACTGAATAACAGAATTCCGATATTAAATTGGCTCGTCTAAGGAAAGTAACCAAACGTGTAATCGCTTGATTTTTATTAATTTTTCATTTTTATTACGAAATAGTTATGTACCTACATTTATTGCAACCATAATAAATAATTTACTATTAATTTAATTTATATGATGTGACTTATTTTTTTGGATTTACAACCTGGCATCACAGCTTGCTTTTCAGATGATACTCGGCCTCGCAAGTTTTTTGATTTCCGGTCCACTGCTTAATCTCACTCTCTCAGTAGTTAAATTGGAAGTTCAGTGGAAGTTAATGTCTGTCATAATCATAACTACAGTTATAAGTTACTCTAAACTAAAACAAAAGGCTCACTCATTTACTCGTATAAGTAACACAAGGTACCAGGGTTGCAGAAGGGGCGCGGAGATCTATCACGCGACAGATGCGTGCTCCCCAGGGCACGCACGCGCGTCTCAGGGCCCATTCGAACGGCCCATTTGACGTTAGTTACGGGAATTGCGCCTTTGAGGGGTCATTGAGGCAGGTCACCGAGAGCGGAGGGTTGGGGCACGCAAGTACACTATTTGAAAATCGAACGCTCTATACTTTTTTTTGTTCTTTTTTTTTCGAATATACAAACTTGAGTAAGTACACGCAATTACACTATTTGAAAATCGAACGCTCTTTACTATTTGTTCTTTTTTTCGAATACACTTTGGGTACTTACCTAAACTATTTGAAAATCGATCGCTCTAAAGGTAAGTACCGGTTTTTGTACTTTTTGCGCATGAAATAACGAATGGATTCAAATAATATTTTGTTTACCTCTCATTCAGAGCACAGCACACGACAGTTTGTATTCAGCTATTGCTATTGTGAAAACTATAGTGTATTTTTGGTAGTGGTTTTTGAGAATTATGTCCAAATCTCCAATGCTGCTTTTATGTAAGTAGTAAAATATTGCTCTATCTTTGTGTAAAATATGCGGCCATCACTCAACCTGAGTCGCCGGCTGTACCGAAACTTACGGAAGCACACAGACCATAACCAAGCAAGCTTCAGGATGTGCATTGTCATTTTTATTCTGTGACAATTTTTCATAAAAACCCAGACAGAATCCAACGCTGTTGCCTCAAGTGTTGAATTTCTAAAAGCATCAAAAGTTAGAACTTTTTATGATAACTTCGGTAACTTCTCGTAACGACTCCGTAGCTCAGAGGTTAGAGCAGTCGCCCGCATAGCGAGAGGTCGTGGGTTCGTGTCCCATCGGAGCTAGTTGTGAGACGGGTTAATTTTTTCTAAAATACTTCATTTTCCATTTTTCAACTTCGGTAAATTGGCATTTTAACGCACTTTCTAAACCAATAATCACAACTGTCATTTTTAACCCAGAATTTTCATCTTTTCCACACCAATAAATAAACGCCACCAATTCGTCGTGGATCCAAAGGTCGTTTTGTTTTAAATAAGTTCCCGTCTTTTGGTTCGGTAAATACTTAGGTCGGGGTAAATTTGTCCCCGAGGCTATTCGGGCCGACCGATACGGGGCAGGGACACAACGGGCCCTTAATTTAGACATTAAAGGGTTGATATTTATATGTTCGGTTTTTGTGTAAAAAAAATTGGAATGTTTACACAAAGGGTTAGCGTTATCGGGTTAACAAAATTTTTAAGATAACCGCGATCGTATCGGCGCCCAGCAATTTGTCTGAGTAATTTACGGCGGACGTTTATAATTAAAGTTATCTGTGTGCGGTATCGGGACATCGCAGATGATGTACGAGCGAGCGGTACGGGATAAAAATCAACAGCGTATTCGATTAAGTCATTACGAGAGCGTCCAATAAAACAATCCGTTAAAAAAAGCGCCGCCGACAATGAAGCTTGCCCTATTTACTAAATACAAAACAAATACAAATCATTTATTTGTAAACATTAGTAAAACCAGTTGTTATTAAAAATAAAAAATGTATCACTATGTTTAGCCATCAATGGGCGTACAAATTTGAGTCTCATTTTAAGAAAATTAAATTAAAAAAAGTAACAAAATTAAAATATCTGAAAAATAAACAACATTAAATAATAAAAAGCTGTCAATAAATAATTGTAAAAATGTCAACAAAAAGACTACATAGACAATGTCAGTGAATTTCTTAAAATGTAAATAAAATTTAAAAAAGTGCTTCAAAAACAATGTCAGTGAATTTCTTAAAATGTCAATAAAATAAGTTTTTATTTTAGTTAAAAATCATTTTTATGACAAGCTTTTTGCTGACTGTACTTTAATATTGTATTGTCATCTGAACCAAACTTGTATAAGTACTCAGCTCCATCTCGGACACTGGGAAGTGGGTCAAATTAAGCTTGCAAGATTTGTCCCCCACTAACTAACAACTAACATGGCAAGTTAATAATAAAATAACTAGCACGCTCCGTATTTAATCTTTGTCTACAATAATGGACATATAGCAAACGCGTTAATATTAAAGCGCAGAGCTCTTTCGGGTATATTTATTATCCCGCTGCAAGAGCCCGTCTCATATTTTCCTTTAAAAGCCGAGCGCAGATGCGTTCGCTAAAAGCATAAAAGCGTCGGGAACGGCGCCGAACCAACAAACATGGCGCTCAGGCAGACACTTAACACTCGTCGCATTGTTAAGCTAATTCCGAACCGCTCCCGAATCCTTTTGACGAAGAGTTAAAAAGTTGAAACTGTCGGTAACAACTCAGGAATCGGCGACGGCGACGCCCTTCCTCCGCCATTATAGTAACAAAATTAAACAAAAGAGGACGGGAAGCCGGGCGAGAAACTTAAAATCGCGGTCTGAAACTCGCGTTAGATAGAAGTGAGGAAGGAAAACTCCCCGAAGTTTGTCCGAAAAACCGGAAAAAAGCCCCAAATTTAAGGGCAACATTCTGTTTCCGCCGGCCGCGGGGCCTGAATATTATTCAGGATCTTTTATTCCCTTTGTTTCAGTTGTATTTCGTGGTCCGGAGCGGTCATCTCCGTATATTGAGACGGAGACAGAGCTCCTAGCGACGCGAACACAATAATCAGTGCAAACAACATTTTAAAACTTCCACCATTAGCTTCAAAGAAACAAAAGGAAAAAGCTCGTCTAATTTATGAATTCGATCTTGAAAGGGACCCTCCTCAAAAGTAATCGACTTTGTTTAAGTACAGAAAAATAAAAAGGCCAACTTTCCCGTTTCTCGCAGTCGAATAATTAGTCCGTCGCGTTCCGATACGTTCGTCCGGGTCGTAAACCGGGTTTTATTCTGTCGGGGGTTTTTTATGAAAACTGTCCCCTCCATTCGACGCATAAACTTGCAAAGAGATTTCGTAATTTGCGCGCTTTGAGTGATTTTTGGGGATGATCGGGAGGCAGATGGCCTGATATTGGGGTATCCTAGTTTTATGCGTGGGCCGTGCAGACAATGTGGACTTGCAGGCTCGTAAAACGGGAAGGAATCTGTCGAGGTCTGAGGGATCCCATCTGATTAAGTTTCCGCTGATCCGAGATATGGCAGCGCGCTATGATATTTGAGAGGGCTCACCTTCGTCATGTTGGGTTTATTGCTGATGTGCGGACTCTGCGTGTCATTCGTCTGGAACAATGCAAAGGGCTTTGTTATTTATAGTTTTGAAATTACTTATGTGATTTCTTAGGCATTGGTAATGAAGTAAGTATTATTAGAAACTAGCTTTCCGCCCGCGGCTTCGCCCGCGTGAACTACATGACGTTATCCCGCGGGAATGTGATTTTTTTCCGTTATAAAAAGTAGCCTATGTTCCTCTCCAGGCTACAAAGTATCTGTGTTCCAAATTTCAGCCAAATCCGTTCAGCCGTTATGGCGTGATTGAGTAACAAACATCCAAACATCTAAACATCCAAACATCTAAACTTTCGCATTTATAATATTAGTAGGATAAGTTATAGTAAAAATTTCATTTTTATGACAAGCTTTTTTGCTGACTATACTTTAATATTGTATTGTCATCTAAACCAAACCTGTATACAGAATTTTAGCTCCATCGGACACTGGGAAGTGGATCAAATTAAGCTTGCAAGATTTGTCCCCCACTAAATCCTTACTTATATTATAAATGCGAAAATGCGAATCTGTCTGTCTGTGTGTTACACAATCACGCCTAAACTACGGAACCGATTTGAATAAAAATTGGTACAGAGATAGTCTAGAGCCTGAGAAAGGACATAGGCTACTTTTTTATGTGAACAAAGGGCTGTAAGGGGTTGAAATAGGGGATGAAAGTTTGTATAGAAATAACGTCATTTTTAAAGCTAGAAGCTTCAAAATTATTTTATAGGCTTTCGATTAGATAAATAAATACGACATTCAAAGTTTGTAAAAAAAAACTACCCTAAAGTGGGTGAAAACAGGGGATGAATTTTTTCGTGTGATGACGTCGGCAAAAAAGTTTACGGAACGGATTTGATGAAAGTTTTTTTGTTATACAGCTATTGGTCCTTGCCAACATATAGCTATAATTTTATTTTGAAGATCGCAATTTCTGATGTGGAACCATAGCAGTCCAGCCAAACTATGAGAGATATAAAAATACCGTTTTAAGGAAAATTGTTAAACGTGATGAGCACTTTCTATTGACGTACAAAGTTTGAAGGTCTGGTACACCTGATGTGGAACCCTAGCAGCCAGATTAAACTATAAGAGATACAAACATAGCGTCTTAAGAAAAGTTGTTTAACGTCATGGACATTTTCTATTGACGGAAAAATATCGAAGGTCTGGTACTCCTGATTTGGAACCCTTGCAGCCCAGCTTAACTATAAGAGATACAAATACAGCATCTTAAGAGAAGTTGTTCAGCGTGATAAGTATTTTCTTTTGACATACAATATATACTAATATTATAAATGTGAAAGTGTGTTTGTTTGTATGTCCGTCTTTCACGTCAAAACGGAGCAACGGATCGACCTGTTTTTTAGTATGTGGATAGTTTAGGAGCTAGAGAGTCCCATAGGCTAATTTTATCCCGGAAAAATATCACATTCCCTCGGAAAAACGTCGTGTAGTACACGCGGCAAAACCGCGGGCGGAAGGCTATGTGATACAAATTTTTTATGTGTTAATACGTAGGTACTGTTTATGTAATATACACGGTATTTTTTTATCACCCCGGATATTTTTAGGGATTATTTTACTCATAAAAACAAACACTTTTATTAAAGGACCAACACTGAAATCGCGAAAAAATATCAGCTGTTCCATACATTTTGATTAAATATTTTTGCACTTTTGTATGGAATAGCTGTTTTTTGCGATTTTAGTGTTGGTCCCATAATAAAAATTGTTTGTTTTCATGAGCAGAAAAAAAACGGTATTTTTATATCTCTCATAGTTTGGCTGGACTGCTATGGTTCCACATCAGAAATTGCGATCTTCAAAATAAATTATAGCTATATGTTGGCAAGGACCAATAGCTGTATAACAAAAAACTTTCATCAAAAGTAAATAAATAAAATAATTCATACTTATTATAAAACTGTATGCGATTCTATTCAGGGGGCTACCGGCTAAAAATAATGGGTATGGACATGGGCTTTATCTGACATTTGAAGCCCATATTATGCCCTTAAAAGCACAAAATATGGGCATCAAATGTCAAATGAAGCCCATGTCCATATCCATTTTTTTTTGCCGGTACAGGGGCTGTATACATTGAAAAGAAATAGAAAAAAATACAGTTTGTGAATTTTTTGTCTGTCTGTCTGTTGTCCACGTTTCAGGCAAAAACTACTGAACGGATTTTAATGAAACTTTTTTTGTTATATAGCTATTAGTTGTCGCCAACTTATAGGTAGGCTATAATTTATTTATAAGATCGAAATGGCCGATGTGGAACCATAGCAGTCCAGCCAAACTATGAGAGATATAAAAATACCGTCTTATGGAAAATTGTTAAATGTGATGAGCATTTTATATTGACGTACAAAGTCTGAAGGTCTTGGTACACCTGACTGGCTAGCATTACCATCATTATATCACGCGATATGATATAGCACGTCTTGCTGTCTTGCTTCCACCTTAGTGGGGTAGGTAAGCAAGACTGCATGACGTGCTATATCATATTGCATGATAAAAGCCGTTCATGCTAGGCCAGCTGATGTGGAACCCTAGCAGCCAGCCTATATGAGATAGCATCTTAAGAGAAGTTGTTCAGCGTGATAAGTTCTTTCTTTTGACATACTGTTTGTATTGTTTGTATATCCGTCTTTCACGTCAAAACGGAGCAACGGATCGGCGTGTTTTTTTAGTATGTGGATATTTTAGGAGCTAGAGAGTGACGAAGACTAATTGATATCCCGGGAAAATATAACTTTCTCTCGAGATAACGTCCTGTAGTACAGGCAGGCGAAACCGCGGGCGGAAGGCTATGTGAAATATTTTTTTAATGTGTTAATATGTATCATAGCGCTAAACTAATATATATAAAATAAATACACAAAAAAACGAAAAACCTTATTAGCTAAAAAAATTAAAAATGCTGCCGAAAGTCACTATTCCACGCGAACGAAGTCGCGGGCACAGCTAGTAACAAACTAACTAACTAACTAACATGGCAAGTTAATGAAAAGCTTGTAAAAATAGACCCGTCTCACAACTATTTTTTAATAAAATATGCATTGTGAATGCAAAAAGGTAAAATTAATTTGTTCCTTAGGTTATTTGAAGATGTTGATAACATGTAATATTGCAGAGAACACTTGGGTCCTAGTTATAGTTACCACTCACTTACCTATTAACTCAAGAGATATGCACAAACACATTATTATGTCGCAGTGTTAAAGAATACTAGAGATCTACTAGAGATCCTTAAATAAATAAATGAACACGACATAATAATGAAATGAGAGCACTTTCGATTATTGATTAGGTGTATGTCTCTTCAATCAATGTTACGTCAAAAAATCGTTAGGTTAGAAGGCTACTAATCGGCCGATAATTAATCTAACATCAATATTATCCTGCTCCCAAAATTAAGAGTAACAAAAAAACAAAACAAGACGAATCATGCTCCTTAAGGAAATATATTTTTCTTTCCTTCCCTACTAATGAGAAACCATAATAAAATTCCCACCACTTCCTCTTACTATCGAAATTAATATCCTGGCTCTTACTAATTCATCGCAATATCTTACCGGGGGTATTTTATTACCCAACCCTTTCAATCACGCGGGTCCGGCCCTGTTTGTCAGGCGGGTCTGAGAGACCCCTTTGTCACGCCGATAGCTCGGAACAGAAACACATAAAAACACATAAAAACACCTGGAGCTCGGTACGATGGAGCAATTTCCCTGATCAGTGTTAGACGATAATCCCTTGCTCAAGAACTGCGCACACGGTACTGTACGTATGAGCTTTCGGAGCGAAGCCCAAGGAAAACTCCCCTTAACGGTGGTCGAACGGTAACTTCCTCAAATTGTACAAACGCACCAGTAATTTGTCTGTACATACTTCGCGATACGTTACTGAGAAACAGTACGAGTACGAGACATTATTTATAGGGAGTTGGCTATTTTCCTGTTAGTTATTTTTATTTCTCGTAGTGAGGATATTTTAGTCGAAGAAATTGTTCTAGTGCGTGTTGCAGACTAAGTCGTGGGCCACACTGGAGCGGCGCGTCTTGCGTCCGCGTTGAGCGGGAAAAACAAATATATTGAGACGGACGGGAGGGGCCACACTGGCGCGTCCGGCGGTCGCCGCGACCGGCAGAGGGAATATAGTACGTGTTCAATCAATCAATCAATCAATCAATCAATCAATATATTTATTTGCAAAAATATGGTTATATTAGTTGTTACATACAAATCACCAGCATATTTTGTTGTTATTGTCAACGTGCAAAAGTTTCCAAAAAAATATTATTAACAATTATTGTCAAAACTGCAATTTAATCTGTTAAATTATATGTAATATTATTACTTTTAATTTAAAATTGGGAGATTTAAAAGAGATTAAGTACATTATTATAAATTATTCAATCAGTTATCTTTATCTAACAAATTGAAAAATGTCAATTACAATTTTACAATCATTTATACTTATTTCAAAATATGAGTCATAATTTATTTAAACCTATTTTATCATCTAAGAAGTCATTGACGGAATAATATAATTTGTTAATAAAAAATTTAAACAACTTTGTCCTGAATTTAGTTAAGGTCAGTCTTTTAATTTCATTGGGTATTTTATTGTATACCCGAATGGCCGCGCCCGAATGGTTCGCGCGTCCTGCGGATCCGCAGGTCGCCTCCGCGCCCCGCGTTCGCTCCAGTATGGCCCACGACTTAGAGCTAAGCTAAGGTAGTTTAGCTTAGCTCGCATAGCTGACACAGTTCTTTTTGTAGTGAAAACTTCTTAAGCGGCGTTGTGCACTTTTTGTGATGGGTAAAAAATCAGGACATCACGTGACCGTCAGATAGAAAATTCGTAAGGACACGTGACCTGATCGAAAACCTGTTACAATGTCATTAGAATACGAGGGCAGATTTCGACACCTTTTCCAAAGTTGGAATAGCTCAAGTTAGAAAAAGGGCGGCGTTGAAGCTAGAAGACCTCGGTTCAAATCCAGTCCGATTTTTTTTTGTCAAATTCCTTTTTTTTTTAAAGTCTAGGAAGCCTTTTTCACTTCTGTTCTGCCGGCACTCCCGAAGTGCTACCCATTTTTTTTTTATTATTCACAACGGGGTAGCACTTAGCCGTCATCATACTTGATGTTAAGTGATGATAGGGCTGAAGGTGAAAGCGCACTACTCTCAGTATTCTCAACTGCTGAGGAACTGGCTATCTTATCTCTAACTGCCGGAACACAACAATGCTGGAAACATCGTTGTTATGGCGTCAGACTTAGATAAGATGGTGGTAACCAGGCGGACTTAGAACAAGCCCTACCACCAACCATACCAAATACAACATGTACCCCCACTGGAAATCGAAGCCGGGACCTCTGGGTCTGATACCGGTGTTGAGTATCACTAGACCACAGCGGCGGTTGAGTTCTTCAGTATTGTCGTATGGTTTGCAGTCTACCTACACACAGTTATGAAAAACTGCGTTAGCTATACAAGCTACGCAGACCTTACTTGGTACAGCAGCCGCATAGGAACCAACTCTTGAATAGTGCCCCATCTCATTGAAGACAATTTTTTTTATCTCGAATCACTAATTCGGGACATTTTTGCTAATATTATAAAGAGGACAGATTTGATTGTTTGTTTGTTTGCATCAAATAGGCTCCGAAACTACTGGGCTGATTTAAAAAATTCTTTGACCATTTGAAAGCTTCATTCTTCCTGAATGACATAGGCTATATTTTACCCCGACATTCCCACGGGAACGGGTACCATGCAGGTAAAACTGCGAGTATTCGCTAGTCGTATAGTAAAACCTTAGCTTAGAAGTATGTCATAAAAGGTCTTTCTTATAAAAAACTTAAATCTTTAGTTCAATTTGATCAAGGAACTTTTAAAGGCCTTATCACTAAAAGAGCTCAATTAGCCACAAAACGCTTATCAAACTTAAAAAGCGCAATCCGAAAATCAGTTAAAACAGGGTGACATTAAAATATAAAACCATTTGCGTCGGCGGCTAAGGGATATAAATATGAGGGGCGTGCACACGATAGCCACGGGTGGCCACGGTGGCCATAACTCACGGCGGCCACGGACATGTCCGCGCCTTTTTTGCCGCTTTCCCGACGTGTGGACACAAGCCGAGTTACGTGAGCTTTAATGCAGCTTTTTTAGACAACATGGCTTTGCACTGTTTATAAATTTTGGGTTTATTAGACCGGATTTTGGAAATTAGCTGAGATGAATTGGAGGTTTAGTACACAGATTTTAGTTTGGAGGTTTTTTAGTATACCTACCTTATATTTTACAGACATAATATATGAATTACTAGAGGCTTCATGCAGTACCCGTTCTCTTACCCTAGCCACACATGGTCAGTTTTAACTGTCAGTTTTCACTGAACAGTTTTAACTGAACGTGTTACTATGAAAAACTGACAGTTTTCATGGTAACACGTTCACTTTTCACTGAAGGAAGGAAGCCTATTAGGAATATCGGTATAAATTACCTATAGCCGCTGTCCCTAAGGAAGAATGTAGATAAAAAAAAAAATTACACAATCGGTCCGCGTAATTCTCGGACAGTGGAAGGTCGTGAGTTCGAGTCCCATCGGAGCTAGTTGTGAGATGGGTCGATTTTTTCTAAAACCTACTTCATTTTCAACAATAAAAACTGCATTGTGAATGCAAAAAGTAAAAATGATTCGGTTCAGTAGTTTTTTAAGTTTAACTATTACAAATGTACTTACAAACAAACAAAGAAAAAAGTAATCTAATAATATACATATAAAAAAGGGTAGAAGTATAGATAGACATGAAAGTTGCGGGATGTATTCTAACACTGTAAAACTGTTCGTGTGTTTAAAAAGAAAAGAATAGTAAGTATAGAGTTAGTGATACGTGCTAACTACTAACATATCAAAATACTAGCCTTCTGCCCGGCTGCGCCCGCGTGGACTACACGACGGTATCCCGCGGGAATGTGATATTTTTCCGGGATCAAGTAGCCTATAATCCTCTCCAGGCTACACAGTATTTCTGTCCCAAATTTCAGCCAAATCTGTTCAGCCGTATTGTCGTGATTGAGTAATAAACATTCAAAGATCCAAACATGTAAACATCCAAACATCTAAATTTTCACATTTATAATATTATAGTAGGATTAGTATTTTGCCACCAAAATCAATTAAAATTCTTAATTTAAAGTATACATTTAAAAATGTATCTTATACTGACAATATAGCAAGCAATTTAATTTCTCAAATGTCTCGCTGGAGCGTTCGATACGAGTTTCAGAAGTTCAGTCGCTGAAAAACCTGGGGGAGCATCTATCTTCGTTACAACACGATGGATACACCTGAAAAATTCACACTAAAGTAACTGATTTCAAGTGGGTACCAATTGTTTGTAAACGAAAAAAAGTCCCAATTTTAAGAAAGCAATAGTAACTTTTAACAGAATAGGTACCATATGTACATATTTAAAAATATAATGGAGAAGGCGAACCGCAACATTGTAATAAATAATAGCACACATTTTTCTTCGGTTTTTCATTATAATAGATTTGCAAACATTGCAAAGTTGAAATTTTTGAAATATGTACATTAGAGTTCTTAAAATTCGTGCAATAAATCGCTGGCGTACATACAGCGAAAACGAAAAGCGCCAGTGGACTGTTATTCATAGAAATTAAGGATTAAAGAGAAAAAATGAAATTATAATTTATAGTAATTAGATTAAGTAATTCATATTAAAATTATATTTTTTTAAAAAATTTGAACACGACAACTGCGTTTCAACAAAACAAATGAATATCGTTTAAACAAATGAATATCATGAAAAGCCAAACAAACAGCGGACAAATGAATGTTGAATTGTCACTTTAGCTAACGGTACTTCACAATGGCTGCATCTTAAAATAAATACGGCATCCCAACTATTCATTGCCGTAGAGGTCGCAGACACACTAATTACCCCTCAAGAAGACGCGCCGCTAGTGTGTCCTCTGATTTATATTTTTCTGGTGTCACTCCGAACAAATACAGACCTATTCCTAACTACGTACTTCGTATGAAAAATGGGAAGAACCCGGTTGCCTAATACGTTGCGTATTGTTCAAGCTGACAACGTTACGTTACATCCATTCTTTTAGTCTTGGCAATTATTTACTTTTGTTTAGACGACGGACAAAGGCGAGTTCTGGTACAATCCACTGTTTTATCTAAGGGTTTCATGAAAAGTAACAATCAACGTTTTGATTTATCTAAAGATAAGGACACGGTAGCTAATCCTCCTCCCTAATGTGAAGTCAAGTGAAAGTTTCAATATACAGACAACAGAAAACTTCGACCGAAGTAAAGCCACTTATGAGTCAATTGCCGTTTTCAAAACTCAACCGCACTGCCTAACTTTATCGTCCAAAAATCGTATTTCACAGAGACCTGCAATTTATCTGAGAGGAAACTTTAGGATATTGCCAAGTTCTAGACAAAGAGCACGCAGCCGCGGCGGCGGTAAGCCATAAGCTATTAAGCAATAATAGCATCAGTCCAAGTTGCGGCAAATTGGCGGCGAACAAAGCTGCCGAGCTCCGGCACAGGCCTGCACAGGTCTACCACAAGTCTGCACAATTAGTCTCCTCAGGTAATGGCTCTGGTGACAGTAAATTTTAATATCGACAACGTATTACTGCGATGAACTGGTGTTTGAGAAAGATATTTCACAGACTTGGTCATGCTTGGGTAATATTTGGACGGAAATCTATATTTGATGTACACCACACCCACTTGGCTGACGTTGTCGTGGTTAGATTTGCGATTGTGTTATGCTGAGTTGAAATGACCAAAGAATGCGGAGAATCTTTATTTAGGGAGCACATTTTATTAGTACAAGAAGTATACTGTAAGAGATAAGCGAATACAGGTTAGACGTGTGTGTAATGCAGATATACCCGATCCATATCCATGCAGAATTGGATACCGTTGAGGCGTGTACACGTGTCAGTGTAAATTTTGCTAAACTACCAAGTTGTCACCCCAAAAACGATTGCAAACGTAATCCGCGAACGGCAATAACTCTTCGCGGAATAGGACTGATCTCGACAACAACCAGCCGAGCATCGGACGGGCCCAGATTAGTTTGAAATCGGCCCATAAATACTGGGATGCTCTAAAGTCTAATGCAACTGACAACGCGAAATATGGCGCGTGCGCGGAGATTGCGTCGCGAATGCACTGCTATTTCGGTTCAGGCGATGCGCTGGCGTGATGAATGCGCCAGATCCGCGGACCACCAGCACCGCTGGTAGTTTCAATCTAGAGCGTCGGAAGGAGAATACTGCTGGCATAACTCACAGCTGGGTTCGAGAACAGTCCGTTTCGCTATTTATGAGTAGAGTACAGCATACTTCTTTTGTTGTTGTTGATGCCTGTACCTTTTACTATCACTTAGTATGAAAGCACACCTCAAGCTTCTTATGGCACCGATTCCCGAAAATAGGGTATTTTAAATTATGGATTACTCGCAAATTTTTTGGGAAAATATATGTTATTTTACAGTTATTTATCTAGTACTTCCGGCCGTTTTTTTCGATTGGTAATATTTTACTGTGCCAAATAATATCCCAAACATCCATCTAATCGTAATCCAAATATCCTATTACTTGCAGTATACCTACTTTGTTTTTTGAATAGCCGAGGGATTCCGGCCGTCATAAGATTTTTTATTTTTATTAAATTTTTAAGTGATTTTCGATTCGCGGGACGCTCGCGAGTTGACATTCACTGCCGGCTGCCGCTGCGTCCGCGTGAAGTGTATCGCGCGCGGCTGAGCAAGCGTTAGCGTGCCTATTTCGGTCGGGAATCATCGCCTTAAGACATTTTGGCTGAAACATTTTTTTAATATACTGTGCGTAGATGCTTCTCATGTAAAAAATACAGCTTACTGCGTATGTGTTCTTATGGCTGATCGTCCTAGGGCCGTCTCATTTCGAAGCGAAACACAACATATTGGAGTGTTGCTAAGTCACCAAATGTCACATATTTTACACAGAACACGGAAAGATTTTTTTACTTTCCATGTTCTGTGGTCACAAATTATTAAAGACAATATTTTTATTTAAGTAATTAATATGTTACTTTAGTTGTCAATTCAATCACTCGCTATAATTATTTCTGTTTGTTTCAGGGGTATGGATAAAATCTAGCGAATTTTCGAATTAAAAATGGTAGTGTGTTGTGTAAGGGTTGGCTCGTCGCGACAACAGACACAAGCACACATGTGCTTGACGTAAAGTGCGTTTTGTTTTGCCAGTGTCTCTGTTATGTCTGGGTGCACCCCCTCCCCCCCACTCGGCGCCGGTTTCTATTAGGTGCTTGTTTTTTTCTCCTCAACCCCTCGCGCGAAATATTAAGGTGTTACTCATGCAATCTTCTTAAACTGGTCGCTCGTGATATTTTTCTGTTGCAGCTATGATTTGTTTCGTGACTTGTTTTCAAAGTATTTTTCTTATTTGAAATATCCTCTTTTATCTGAGATGGGACTTCTGAAAGATGGGAGCGATTTTTAAAATAAACATTTTGATAAAATTTCAGACCACTTTTATGGAAATATAATATCATTTATTCTTTTTTTTGTCTCAGTAAAATGTAGGTAGCTATTATTAAAGTAACTGATATTTCTTCGGATTTTTCAAGAGGAATATGTAGTTTTAAAACGTATTTCTTGTATTCGTCAAATAAAGTAGTAAGTATAATATAACTTTTTAAACTTTTTAAACAGCATTCAAAGAATTTCAACGTCTTTCAAAGTTAAAAGCTTTGTCTAGCTATATACACTTAGATAAACTTAGGAAAGTCTCAGTAGCTATTCAAATGGACAAACACGGCTGCTTCTAATCAACAGACCTTCCACAATATTTTCCTACTCAACACCTGTACAGGGACATTACATAAAAACAAATTTAAAATTTTATTCAACGCTAGCCACAAATTACGGTCAACATTTCCCCATAAAAATACGGAAACGATTCGTCTTCATTTCTAAAACCGCACATTACAGTACAATGCACACTCATTTGAATTTCACCTTGCGCCTTGTTTCGTGCAACGGAATAATAGGCATTTCCCCATTCGCTGTCAAAACCACAGGCATGGCCTGCTCGCTGGCTGTGCAATGATATTTTGACGTTACGCGACCCGTGTCTCTAGAATAATGCATAAATTTTAAAAATGGCGCGAACGCCATCTTGCTTTTCAGTGCGGCCATTTTCTAAACCCAGTCCATCTTACCGAAATGAAATATGAAGCGGCGCAGCGGCGAAAGACCATGTGTCCGTTTATGAAAAAGCCGAGAAAAATTGTCGAGGATTTTTTATTAAAAAATCTCGCTTGTTTTAGTCGATACGTTGGCGATGAGCGGATATTGGAGCGCCAGATCGAACGCGTAAATTAAAAAATCCGGAAGTATCCAGTATCCTAGAGTATTTGCTTGGTGAGCAAGGAAAATGATTAATTTTTAAGCATTAACTAATGCACTTTGAAGATTTCTGTTCGGTGAGCACAAAGAAATGTTTTATGCAGCAGCTTTAGCGAGCTCGCCATAAACAAACGTTAATGGAAACTGATACAGTACACAAAACAATTTTGTTTTTAAAGGGAAGTAAATTTTGGAGGTTAAATCTAGATCGTTTTAATCTACACAACATTTCACAACACGAGTCTTCTATTTATTTTAAAGCAAGCATTAATAACTGAAGTCGTTACAATTACAACCACGACAAACCTATTGCCACTAGCACCAAACTACTATAATGTGTTATTTTAACTTTTTTTGCATTTACAATGCCATTTCTTTATTGAAAATGAAGTAGTAGAAAAAATCCCATCGGAGCTAGTTGTGAGACGGGTCGTTTTTTGTAATACTTCATTATCAATACTAAAATGTGTCTTACTTTGTGCATAACGATTCTCATAATCCCGTATTAGGGGCATCCAAGAAGCGTGGGAAATATGATTTTAGGTGGCGCCTAAAGGTGAACGCACACTCGAGCGTTGCGAACGCGCCGAACTAAACGAATTTTAGAATTTCTTTGAGTATATGAAATCCTATTAAACCTCTCACACCTGCCGGAATATCGAATCGTCCGAATCTTCGACGCGCTTTTCATACATAATTCTAAAATTCGTTTGTTTCGGCGCGTTCGCCACGGATTAAAGTGCGTTCACCTTAAATCACACGCCTAGGCCCACTGGAATCTCCCCGATTCACTTCACTTTATTCCCCCCAAAGCCACTTTTATTTCTCTTACCACTTCAACTAAACTAAACTTCTAAAACAAAACCTACTAAACATAACGCCATACTAATCCAATATCAAGGGCATCCACAATCCTCGAGAAATGCCTACCAAGCGCTTTTCTTCTTCCTTTGTTATGCGCACCGCCAACGAATGGAATGCACTGCCTTCGTCTGTTTTCCCGAATGACTACATACAACCATATAATTATTATAGCTAGAGTGAAAAGGCTGCTTCTGAAAAAGCTCGCCCTATCTTAGGCTTCTTCTCAACCCTAAGTTTCAGTGTGAATTCAAGAGCAAGCTCATAAAAAGAAATATGATTTTATTAAAATTGTCAGCCCAGGTGGGCGCCTAAATCACGCCCAGCATTCCGAGCCGGAATCTCCTCGATTCACTTCACTTTATTCTCCCAAAGCCACTTATATTTTTTCGTGTGCAGTGATCTACATCGTTATAATAAAATTTTATTGTATCCCGCTTGTGTTATGTGTGTTGTGGAGATAAGGTTCTGTTTATTTGATGGTGTCGATGTGTTCAGTGTTAATAATTCTAAGTTCACTTTCTTGTTACAGTTGTTATTGACTGACAATAATTGTATATTGTTTCAAATAGAGGATGTCTTTTGGGGACATATCCATTTAACATTGTAAGTGCTTGTACAGTCAGCATCAAAAGTAGCTTAGCATATGAAATTTTCAAATTATTGTTACGGTTGAAATGACCAGAGTTGTCTGACATAGCTTTTGAGACAAAAGTACATGACCGTCACTAGCTTTTAAATAAACTAACACTTAAATTTCAAAAATAGATAATTTCAGAGAAGTTATAATTATTTGATTGTGTGTCATTTCATAAATATCTGACATGTTACTGTTTCATAAGTAACTGAAATACATTTGTGAAAACTCTTTGGAATGTTTTCAAATAAATGATTATTCTAAAATTAAAAGTTATTTTTTATTTGATTTTCTTGCGGTGACATAGTTGAAATTCACGCATAAGTTCCAAAATATATATCTGATGAAAATAGAACTTCGAAAAAGGTGTCTTCAAAAGACATCGTAAGTATCGCCGTCTTTGTTTTTACGTATTTGAGCGTCAGAGATGGCGACATGATCGTCAGATCGAGCAGTATTTTCGACGTTTGATTTTCGTAATAGCCCCCCTAAAATCTAAGTATGGATTTCTTTCTAGTCACACATAATAATATGCAAGGCGTCAAATACGTTCATTCTCTTGTGAGTTTTTGCACTTTCCGTTAATTTTAAAATTATATTGTTTACGATTCTTTTGGAAAATGTAAGGTAATATACTTTTGCATTATTGCCTTAACCATCTAATATGAACACAAAAAATGACATTTATTTCTGAAATGTTAAATGATGAGTATGTTTAGACACTTACACGTGACTATTACTTTTGCCACCTTGTTTTTGTTCAGTTACTTTTGATGCTGACTGTACCTAATTTATTGTAATCAGGAAAGTATTTAAACAACTAGCTGTTGACCGCGACTTTGTACGCAATGTGTAGATACTTTGGTGACAGTTTGTGTGTCTGTTGCTATAATTCCCTGAAGTTCTTTTTGAATCCTTTACTCGTTCGCGTTCCTGTGATTGCCAAAAATTCTACTAACCTAACCCAGCTTCCCACACTGTCATTTCCTTATTTTTTTTTTTCATGAACATTAGGAACAATAAAGTAACGTAGAAGTTATTTTAATTTAACATTGTTGCACTTGCAACAGACTTACATAAATACAAAATCTGAAGGACCGGTTAAAGAACTCTTGAATGAGTTATAAAAATATGACGATTAAAAAGCGCTAAACTTTCAAATTTATTTAAACAAATATAATTTTGACTTGGACTCACAGCCATGAGAAAGTCATCCAGATAGTTGTAGACACTACAAGGGTTGACGTCCAAACGCCCACAAGTGATCCTCTTAATTTGTTTATACAAAGAGGTGCAACAATAAGAGTAATGAGAGGGTAATGGATTCGTTCTGAATAATATATTGTGATTGCTGCGAGTGGGAGGACGGGACTCGACTGAGACGTTAAATGACGTCTTCATGGTTCGTAACAAAACAAACGAGTTGAAGTATCGCTCAGTTTAAGTTTGACTTTAGAAGACACTTACGCCCGAATTCTCGAACGCCAATCATCTTTGGGAGCGTCTCAAACATCCTGGCATCTCTTTCATACGTTTGACATTTAAAGTGACAGAGCGATGTTTGAGCATTTCAGACGCTTCCAAAGATAAGTAGCGTACGAGTATTCGGGCATGAGGGTTTAATCTCAGGTTGTTTGTATTCTTATATTTAATTTTGCATTCACTATGCTAATTTTGTCTGCTAGAAAGTTGCATTATACTCGTAGCAATCCCGAGGGAACAAGTTGGGAGAAATTGGAGACCTTGTGTTTTTTTAAAGTTAAGTTGAATATGAGCAAGATTTAGGTCCGTATTAAAGAACGACATTCAAGTGGAGATCTCTTCTCAAGTATAGTTAGAAAGGGATGCAAATACATGCAACGAATACATTCATCCCTTGCTAGCTATACTTGAGAAGAGATCTTCACTTGAGTGTCGCCCTTAGTGTTGTTCGTTGGACCTCATAATAAAGTTTATTTCTTAATTGATAATTTATCAAATTGTAAACTGGCGCAAGAAGCATTAGCACGAACTGTGCAAAATAAATTCAATATCGACACGAGTAAATCCAAGCAAAGCCAGTCAGTACAACTCAAAGACTAATCTTAGCTGCAAACATTAAATTTAAATGCAAAACTTATAGATACTAACAAATCCTGTCACGCGAGTCCCGGTATCGATAACTCATGCGGCGCGTCACTATAAATCAACGCGACCTTCGCCGATAGTGATGCCCACGTACGGTGACCAGTCGATAAATATCCTGATCTCAGACCGTTTTGTCGATAAAGTGGCTTAGTCACAAGTCGTGGTAGCCGAGACGTTGTTGGCGCAAGAATTAAGTTGCGAGCTTTTGGTTCTTCTTTAGGAAATATAAACCATTTACAAAGGAAACTGGATATTGTGAAATATAAATACTAAAATTGGTTTATATATATCTTGGATATGTTCATGTTGTTTTCTAAAGCAAATAAGTGATTTTACTTTATGGACATTAAAAAAAGCAAATATGCAAATAATATTTGCACAATGATTTCTTTAATGCATATCGTAAGGTTATAAGAGGGCCTAGACAAATGGGCAAAGCATTTCTATTATCGAAATCGCCAGTAGAATAGAAAGACAAATGCATGGGATTGAAATGTCTAATTCCAATCACTACAATTTCTCAAAAAAAAAAAGAAAGCCACTTGTCTAGGCACCCTGGAGAGGCTATGTTTTTCTTTACTTTATATGTGACTAGCGAATCCTCGCGGTTTTACCCGCATGGTACCCGTTCCCGTGGGAATATAGGGATAAAATATAGCCTATGTCACTCGGGAAGACTGTAGCTTTCTAACGGTGAAAGAATTTTCGAAATCGGTTCAGTACTTTTTGAGTTTATTCGTTACAGTATACAAAAATACAAATCTTTCCTCTTTATAATATTAGTATAATAGATATCTTGTTATTGAACTGGTGTTAGTATTTTTTTCTAATTATCAATACGTTTAGTAGTGATTATAATATATCCGTACAATTATTTAATTTTTTTTTTATTCAGAAGGGTTAGCACTTAGCCTTCATCACACCTGATGTTAAGTGGTGATAAGGCTGAAGGTGGAAGCGCACTACTCCCGGAATCCTCAATCATTGAGGAACTAACTGTCTTATATCTAACTGCCGGAACACAATAACGCTGAAAACATCATTGTTATGGCGTCAGACATAGATAAGATGTTGGTAGCTAGCCAGGCGGACTAAGAACAAGTCTTATCACCAACCAAACCGAATACAATATGTACGCTCACTGGGAATCGAACCCGGGACCTCCTTGGTTTGAAATCGGTGGTGTGAACCACTATACCACAGAGGCGGTTAGCGGTAATTTTTTTATGTTAGGAGCTGATAGTGATTCTGTAATACCGATTTTTTCAACTCATTCTTTAATATTATAGCAATACGGTATTTTACTGTTTTTTTTTATTTCTTTAAAATGTTTTTCGAAATATTAGCTACACAAAACAAGTTTTCATTTTGAATTATCTTGAATATTTTCAAAGATATAGGACTTCAAACTTTATAATTAGACAAGGACAGGACGCTATCTTAGTGACGTCAGTGGGTTAGTAGCGTCATAGTCACGCCATAGAAGATTTCGTTTTAGAAAGAGACAGCTATAGTCAAAATAAAACAGATTCAAATTATTTTTTCACATTTGGTATTCTTAATTGCAATATTTTTTAACGTCATCATTAAATATCTACATTTCAACAACAGTAAAATACCCTATTTATTATAAACTAGGGGTTCCACGCGGTTTTACTCGCATGGTACCCGTTCCCGTGGGAAATCGGGATGTAATATAGTCTATGTCACTCAGGAAGACTCAAGCTTTCTAATTATGAAATGTTTTTTAAATCAGTCAAGTAGTTTTTGACTATGTCCATTACAAACTATCAAACAAACAACAAAAATTAAGTCCCCACGGCTGGGGCACTGGCCTTCCTTATGGATGGATAAGGGGAACAGGCCATGACCCACCACGCGGGCCCAGTGCGGATTGCTGGGTATTAACGACTGCAAATGCAGCCGGGACCAACGGGTTAACGTGCCTTCCGAAGCACGGAGGAGCTAGGTGAAAAGTTTTTGATCACCCATCCCGTAACCGATCATTGCCAAAGTTGCTTAACCTCAACGATCGCATCACTGTGCCACGAGCTTCCCAATATAATCTTACTAGCTGACCCGGCAAACGTTGTTTTGCCATATAAATTTTATTGGACACGAACTTCGTATCACCTGCCTGACACAATGTCACTTATTAAAAAAAAAAAACCTAAGCGGCAAAAATATCAGTGATTACATACTCTTTGACATACCTTCTCTTTGGAAGCGGCTAAGAAATGACAGTTGTGTGAAGTATGACAGTTTAACGGTTTTCTATACCAAATTACCATTTTTATTTTATAATTTTCCTGGATAAAAGTAGCCCATGTTACTCTCCAGCTCTCAAATTATCTCCATACCGAAAATCTCGTCGATCCGTTGCTCCGTTTTGACGTGAAAGACGGACAAACAAACAAACAAACAAACAAACAAACACACTTTCACAATTATAATATTAGTATGGATAATATTAGTACAGATATAACCCTCACTCAATCCCGTTAATCAAACACAACCTTTGACTTTTTATCCGAATCTCCGCCGAGCTATCTTTAAATCTAGCAGTGTACTCCATTTTTTTGATCGTCCGCTGTTTCGCGCTGTCTCAGCAACAAATTATACCGGCCCATCTCTATAAATCCGCCCGGAGACCACATAAATACGAGGGAGCGTTGTAAAAACAAATCGCGCAAACGCACACAGAAACCGAATATTTGTATATGATAATGGCAGCCGAATCGCGGCTGAATATTTCATGGGATAGTAAAATTTCTATTCAATTTCAGTTTTCTTGATAAACGTAATGCGATTTTTTTTTCTTGTACGACCGCTGGGAGATCGTATGGTAATCGTTCCGCGAAAAACACGGGGCGTGCAACTTATAGTTTTTAGCTACAAGACCCCCGAGAGCCTTTTTGTTTTGAGAATGTAGCAGATACTTCGCGAACTCGGCTTGATATTGTTTTGCGTAATATTGTATGAGGTTTACAAATATAAAAAATGCTAGGTACCTACTGTGGTATTATATTGTGAGGATATAATACCTCCTTGCGTTGTCTATGGACGATTGACGTTTTTATGGTATTCAAAATATCGAGTTATTACGCGAGTAATTTGTTTTCGTCCAGAACGATTCCGCGCTTGCGTGCTGGAGTAGTTAGTTTATCTCGGACATGAAGCTCGTTCGGCTGACATGATGATGATGATGATGATGAAGCCGCAGTAAAAGGTTTATCGCTATAAAATTCCGTTTATTTCAATTGATTTCCATAAGTGAACCTCTCAGTACCTAGCTGAACAGAAATACAAACTTCTATAGGGTTTCCTATGCCTTGAAGAAAACTTTACTTATCACGAAAACAAATACTTACCTATATAATTATGACGTCAAATAATTTTTTATCTTCCACATTCTCTTTTGTGCGTAAGTCCAACAGGAAGTCAGTTTATTCTACCATTTTCTGATAAATTATCCGTAAACAAGAATAACTAGGTACCACACTATTATCTATAGGTACCTACAGACTTTACCTTCCCATTTAAGTGTTCTAAGCCCTCTGATCACGTACAAACTAACCATCGTCTCTGCCCAGAAAGATCCACAGACCGTCAGCAAACAGCGAAGTCAGCTCGCCAACTCCGAGATACACAAAGAATGAAATAAAATTAAAACTTCAAATAAAACAGTGCTCTTTTCAGATTTCTTCGCGAAGTTTTATCATCGTCCGAGACTCGGCGAGTGTATTAAACAGGAAAACTTTGTAAATACCATTGTAGACGGTACTTGCCAATTTTCGCAACAAGACACTCATTACTTTGGTAGTTTTCATTATTTATTTAACGACGTCCATCTTGTTCTTCAGTAGTAAACACAGATTGGTTAATTTTGTGAGCGGCATTTGGTCTTTAATGTTGCTTTCGAACAGGTTGTCAATTATGTTCTTAGTGTGTGAGCCTGATTTTGGTTGGGTAATTTTCCTTGTTGGTAATAGAAATAAGGTTTGATTAAAATTTTGCAATTTATTTTAATTTTAGTTTGTTGCATTCACAATGCAATTTTTATTAAGTACTTACTGAAAAATTCCATCCCATCGGAGCTGATTGTGAGACGGGTCGATTTTTTTCTAAATACTTCATTTTCCATTTTTCATTTTGCAATGTTATTGCCCGTGTTTGGGAGGTATATTATGTTGTGAAATTTAAGCATCCAAGTCAAAATCAATTCTCGGATTTGCGCGCGTACCTGGTTGCCTACCTACCATCAACTATAAGAACTGGTGCGATCTAGAATAGGTTCCTAAAATGAATCGCTTTATTTCGTACCATGACCTTCTAAAAACTGAATTGCAAATGAATTGCTGAATGTAAATGAACGAACGATTTGTGTCCTTTTTTCTTCTACCCGTCTCTTTACGGGTATAACCTGCAGGTGTCATGTTAGCTCGACCGGGTTATAAGTCAAATAAGACTTCATGCAGCTAAGCGGCTGTGAAATGTCGCTGAATCGAAACCCGAATAGAAACTCGATCGCCAATAAGCTGTCGTGATACGAATAAGCGAAGTAGATCAGCCCTAAACAAAACCGTAATAAGAGTTGATGGTAGGCACCCTGTTCACTAAAATACTTGAAACTTACTGAAATATTTCACAAGAGAATCTGACCTGCCTTCTGTTGTGGATGGCATTGACACCCTAAGCATCGTCAATACCAATAATGATATTAATAAAGCCGAAACGACAATTTTAATTATTAATGCACACTTAACAGAGTGCGGTCCCGTGGCTGCGTCCGCTTCCACGGCCGTTATTACACTCGTTATCTTCCAAATTACGACAAACGTCGCGCCGACCGCCATTTTCTGGATATTTGGAAACCTTTTAAAATATTTACGGGATCGTTTTGTACCGTTCCCCGAAATGATTCGGCGGGCCACGGGAGCGAACGGATCGGCAGTAATAACGATATTAGATAATAGATTATGTGATGAATTTAATAAATGTTTATTCGTTTCCTAGAAGTGTTCGAGATAAGTATTCCGTTAATTATGTTTTCCACGTTATGAATATAGAAGAGATATAAGATAAGATGTTGTTGTCTCAGCTGTTACAAAATTATTACTCATTTCAGATGAAAGTTTATTTAAATAATTGTGTGTAAATTATGAAGATTTAATAATTTTCTCTCTTAAGTTACCACTAATAACAGAAAATAATTGTAGATATCTTCTTCTTAACATAACATAGGCGACTTTGTCTTTGACTTCGCATCAATTTCATAAAACAACTAATTCATAATTTTCATCCTTAAGATTGCTGAGGATAAGCTCTCATTAATTTATCGCAATCGTCACTCTTGGCCGTTTGATGGGCAGTGTCGCAAAAATTACCAAAGACTCTACTGCTCCTTAAGTAACGTATGGAACCTAAGAATTCACGTGAAAAGACTGGCAAGTAGCACTATATCGCACAAGGCCTCTAAAAACCACGGGTCAGTTATTCCGAATAGCCTTTCATAAGCAATAAAAAGCCCCGAAGCCGACTTTAAGTTCACAACTTGGCGTTTCACAGTTGACGTAACTCAACTCAAGTTCGAGAGGCCAGTTGGCAGCGCGGGCCGATTGTTCATTGCACGAAATCAAACATTTTTAATACTTGGCAAGCTTCCAGCTAGTCTTGTGCTTAATCGGACACTTTTCGGGTCGCACTGTACTAGTACAATCCGAGCAAACTACTAGTACAACTTTTTAGTACTTATAGTACTAACAGTACAAAGAATTAAAGCCATTAACCTGTTGAATTCCTGTAGTACACTTGTGTGCTATTAGAGGTTAAAGTGCTATCTTCTACAGAAAGGTGCTAATTACACCCAACTTAAAACTTTTAAAATTGTTTTTGCCAAAAGTAAGCTATTTTTTCGAAAGCATTTTTTAATAGGTAAGTACTTTATAAATATTTGATGTTAAGATTTTATATTATTTTTATGCATTTACAATGCTTATAGGGCTCGTGGTTTTTTACTATCACATTTTTCCTATATTTGATATTATTTAGTAGAGCTTTCTTGTTTCTTTTTCAGTTTGATTTTATTGAAAAGTATTTGAGAGTGCTAAAAGGATCTCATCAGCTCCTTAAACTCGGACATTCGCCATTCGGACAATGTGACTATAAGCACTTGAATATAGCAGAAGACGGTGTACTAATAGTGACTGTCCGATTAAGAGCTCGAGTTCGGTAACGTTACTATTTTAGTACAGTGCCGAGTATCGTCACCTATTAGTACTTAGTACGCGCCCTACACAAGACTAGCTTCCACCGACGTCGGCCCGAGCGCCAGGTACCTACGATTATGCAAATGTACTTCTGAAATATTAGCTTAGAAAACTCCCGATAGTTCTATTGGAAATTTTGATGTAGTTTCCAAATTGCAAGCAGCTCATTACTCTTTAATAGAAAATGCTCCAACTTTGTTTTAGTTATCAAAGCTATTATTTCTTTGGATGTTGGAAATTTGGGAAGTCAGAATAAGAGGGTTTTGAAAGTGGCTAAGAAGTTTGAAGATTTTGGAATTAAAATAATTATTATTATTCTATGGACTTTATAATGACTACCTTTCAATGTACTGTATAGGTACTAAATGTACTTTTTTTTAAAGATAAGATAATTTATTTCGTAGAATATGGTACAAAATGTTGGTTTACAAAAAAAACAAAGCATCAGAGCTTATACATTTTTTTGGTAAGTAAACATTATAGAAAGAAAATATTATTCTACAATATTTTCATGTAAATGGTCACAGTTAGCTCTTGAGTGCTGACTTGGTCTACCTACGGAATCCGCCAGTATATATTTTTTCAATAAAAATAGCAGAACCCAAGTACAGTAATAATTTAATGTACTTACTTCGATCAACAATTACACCTAGTTCCAGATACATAGCTGGAGTGACAGATATGGCCGAGCGTTATTGCTTGGCGTTCGTGGACTATGAGAAAGCCTTTGATTCGATTGAGACTTGGGCGGTGCTGCAGTCTCTCCAGAGGTGCCAAATAGACTACAGGTACATCGAGGTGCTGAGGTACTTATACCAAAACGCCACCATGTCGGTCCGATTACAGAACCAGAGCTCTAATCCTATCCAACTACAGCGAGGTGTGAGACAGGGAGATGTCATCTCTCCCAAACTGTTCACAGCTGCGTTGGAGGATATTTTTAAGCTGCTGGATTGGAAAGGATGCGGCATCAACATTAATGGCGAGTACCTAACACACCTACGGTTTGCCGATGATGTAGTTCTTATGGCTGAGACCTTGGAAGACCTGAACACAATGCTCGAAGATCTCGGTAATGCTTCGCAAAGAGTGGGTCTTAAGATGAACATGGACAAGACGAAAATCATGTTCAATGCCCACGTTGCACCCGCTCCAGTTAATGTTGGGAACATTACACTCGAAGTTGTTGACCACTATGTCTACCTGGGACAGACAATCCAATTAGGTAAGTCCAACTTTGAGAAAGAGATCTCTCGTCGAATCCAGCTCGGATGGGCAGCGTTTGGGAAGCTCCGGAATATATTCGCGTCCGAAATACCTCAATGTCTCAAGACGAAAGTCTTTGACCAGTGTGTGTTGCCAGTAATGACCTATGGAAGTGAGACGTGGTCTTTTACTATGGGTCTCATAAGAAGGTTCAAAGTCACCCAGCGAGCAATGGAGAGAGCGATGCTTGGTATTTCCCTGCTCGATCGAATCAGAAATGATGAGATCCACAGGAGAACTAAAACAACCGACATCGCTCGAAGGATTGCATCATTGAAGTGGCAGTGGGCGGGACACATAGCGCGGAGAACCGATGGCCGTTGGGGCGGAAAGGTTCTCGAATGGCGACCGCGTGCCGGACGACGTTCCGTGGGCAGGCCCCCTACAAGGTGGACCGACGATCTGGTCAAGGTCGCGGGAAGCCGCTGGATGCGGGCAGCGCAGGACCGATCGTTGTGGAGATCCTTGGGGGAGGCCTATGCCCAGCAGTGGGCGTCGTTCGGCTGACATGATGATTTCAAACTTGGAACGGTTCCTGTCATTTATAATGTAAGATCATAACATTCGTAACCTTTTTTCTCTGTTTAAAAAAAAGTCAGTCTGTGCAATGTTAAGTTTTCATTTAGTTCGTGAGCCTTCATCTAGTACTATTGTTGATCGAAGTGTACTTAACAAAAAATATAAACAAAATTTATATAAAACCTATGATTCGCAACAACACGCTTACCTACATTTCCATTCACGCGATGCTGTTTTAAACTCTAATCTTTGTGTTCAAACAACTAAGTGTTGGTTGGTATCAAGTGATAGGTATCAAATTGGTAGAATTCATTTTAGAGGCAATTAAAAAAATACATCGGCAAAAAATGATCAGAATTCAGAACATATTATGATGGTATAATAGAACGCTAAACACAACTCAACACTGCGGGCAGCGCAGGACCGATCGTTGTGGAGATCCTTGGGGGAGGCCTATGCCCAGGAGTGGGCGTCGTTCGGCTGAGATGATGATGATGATGATGGAACTCAATAGCAATGACCATTGTTTTCTTTTTGATACTATCGTCGGCTGCCAAAGCAAACCTTCGCGAGACTCCAAACATTCGTTTGTTTTCGAATAATCAAGCGATAAGATTCTTCCATCCTTCAATACTTCAAGAGTTATGAGAGTCGGTCAAGTTTGCAATGCAGAGTACGAACATGCAAACTTTAATCTTGGGATCTCAGCAGGATATACCTAACACTTTGACACCAGTTCCTACCGTATGCTTACTTCCTCCAATAAACGAATAAATAACCCGGCAAATGTTAACTTTCCCTACAACACGGCAAGCTTTAGAAAACCCAGTTGATTTATCACGAAACTATCGCAGCCGTATCACCTTCGCATAAACAGCTTTTACACAAGATGCACCAATAAAAGTTGTTGTTTCCGCGCCATCGTGCCTCGAATATTAAAAAATAAAAAGTGTTGGCACAGAGCCAGCCTCCGTTCGGCCCACAATACCCGCTGCCATAGAGTACGTATTGCATGCGAACACTCTTTTATAATTTTTGTCAAGCTCCTCGAGTAATTTAATACCGCTGTGTCGGAAAGGCACTGCCTCAGACAATAAGCTTTTATACGAAAACAAATCTTTGTCGTATATTAGCTCTTAACTATCGCGATCTCGACGTCCGAAGTCGGGGGCTGTAGCCGGTTAAGCCGATAGTTTATCCGCGAACTTGGGTCCATAGAGCGGATTTATTTGAATGAAAATAGGCGGTGTAAGTGAGCCATTGATTTTATTGCGGTGCCCGTGTTTTGCCGCGGCTGTTACGGGTTAATGGGCCAATTGGATTTGGAGCAGCTCGGAGCCGCAACGAGCTGTGTTTCCGAGACGATTTTTTACTCGTTAACAATGGCTATTATTTCGATTCGACCTTCTTTCCTTTGTCTTTGGACGTCTCTATTTGGGGGCTTTGGGAATGTTCGAAAACATTGAAATAAAAGAGCTTTTTAAGCGGTTAAGATTTCAGCTAGCATTAAACGTTTTAGATAATTTTCTAAACACTTTTTAATGGCGTCATATGGGTAAAACCGTTTTAATTTCAAAGTAGGGACATTCACTTTTATGCCCGAGATACGTTTAAAAACCTATCCTATTAACAAGTTGGTCCTTACGTGTGGAGTTAAAAAATAACATTCTGAACGTTCCCGACGACAAAAGAGCCGCTGCAGGGTTAATAGTGTCATCGGAGCTGCAATAATCGCGGTCGTACGGACCGGGCGGTATACGAGCCGAGCCGTTCAGTTTTACGCGCGGTTATTTTCATGTACACTGTCTGCTGCACTCGCGAACTGCGACCAGGGTAAAGGATTTTTGTCGGTTTCGTGTTTTGAAATTGGAACACTGTTTTGCGGAGCATTTTGTTTTTAAATTTTTTAAACTGTTCTAATAGAACTGTTGTTGATTTTAGAAGAGTATTTTTTATTCTTTGCTTCCTTTTCCTGCGTTTTTATTTTTAATTAAACCTTAACTAGACCATTAATAGGTACACCTACCTAAATATAAATTATACTTTTAGTATATGGAGTAAATTATTTTATAGATTACTATTAAAACGACTATCTAACTATACTTACTTACTGTTTAAAAAATATTTTTTTACTAGGTAAGCTTTATGAAATTGTCAGGGCTGCTTTGTAGATTGATGATAACACAATATATTCATATGACCATTTAATATTCACTCAATGGGACGATCAGAGAGCTAAATGAAATATTTTAAAGGCGCCATAACTCCATAAAACGCGTTTCTTTTACGAGGCGACGGCGATTTAAACGAATGCAATCATAAAATTGTATGAATATGAGAACTTGGTATTGTGACTTGGGAATAAATCGCTTTCTCAGGGATTGAGTTTTTATTTAATGGCCGCTGACATTGCGTCAAAATGAGCGGGGAGGATATTCGAAAAATGTAACAATTTATTATTGAAGTTATTTGGGGTTTTATGACATTATATGATGGAAAAACCCATATTCAGATCTTATTTCAGGATAAATTTTGCTATAGAGATAGAAAGATAACAGCATAGGACTTGCAGCGGGTGGAATTGAGGATGTTAGTTTTTATAGGAAACTGGATCGAAGACAGCCCTTATTGTAATGCAGCTACAGGAAATTGATTAAATATTGACGAAAACAATGATTCTAAAGTTTCTTCTTCAAAAGTCAGAAGGTATTAATAAAACAGACGCAAAATTTTGGAACACGTACTTTTTCTATAATTAAAGACTGAAGACACAACTTCTGCAGGCGACATCAAATTGATAAGCAATTGAATTCAATTTCGAAACACCGGTTTTAAAGTCAATCGATATTACATCGGTATTATAATAAAATTAGCACCAAAAATATATGTAAGTAACAGCTGTTATAATATGAAACAGCTATATACATACTTAAGTCACAACTCCACTCGACATTAATTTGATTCTCAATCTAATTCAAACTTGGAACACCATTAAGAGTTTTAAAAGTCAAACAGAACAAAACTGGCGCCAATAATATATGAATTAATAGCTGCTCTTTTGCTTTTAAATGAGCGAACTACAGACTAAAGTCACAACTCCAGGCGACATAAAATTGATTCCGCAATTGAATTCAAATTCGGAACCCCATTAGCAGTTTTTTGCGAGTGACCAGCGGCAGCCATTAGTGGGTGCGCAAAACTTTTCCATGTCCTCGTAATGGTTAATTTCCCGGCTTTGATTAATCGAGCAGTTATCGGGTGGCGGGATCGATTCCCGAAGTGGGTCGCCGCATTCTATTACTTTGTGTGTGATTGCGAGCTAGTACCTACGCTAGTACTTAGCATCGGATATTTCTGAGCAATTAAATTCGGTGGGTTTCTAATTCACTCCTCTTATTTGGATGCTTTTATCGATGACCTAGTAGACGTGAAATTAATTACGTAGATAAAGGTGTTCTATAAGCTAAAATCTGCAGAATTCAGGCTTCTATTCGATCAGCTTAACTTACTAAACTGTTCCTTTTCGAAATTCTTTAAAAGATAGTCGTCATTGGTAGCAAAAGAGGGTGACTGAAAAGACGAGAGGAGTGTAGAAGAAGCCTTTAATATCGTATTACATTATTAACATCAAATAAACATTAGAATACATTAATACATGCATTTCTAATTAACGAATTAATACCAACTTGTCTTGTGAACTGTCATATGCGGAAATTAATTACAGATTCCTTGAATGTTTGCGGGTAATCTTCCTGCATTGCAATAGGGTTCAAATTTGCACGCCAGTGCAGGCTGGACCGCCCTAGGGGTAATGGCTCCATTGCTGCATAATGGCTGCTGCGTCGTAGGCGTCGATAGGTCCAACAGAGATATTCAATTTTATTCCATAAACATTCCAGTTTCAATGAACTGTTTGGCGAGACTAGCTAGACAATTGATATCATCATTTGTTTACGTTATTAAGGGAATTTACCAATTCAAACATCTATTTAGTATTGAACCGTTAAGCTTTTATGAGTGTTACCTACGGACTAGAAAATTGTTTTAAAGACACATGTTTGGTTATCAGGATAACACGTCAATCTGGCTTTCTGCTCCTTTGGAATTCTGAGAATCTGACATTCTGAGATTCTGGCATTCTGCTAACCTGGCATTATGCGAATCTGGCATTCTGCGAATCTGGCTATTTGCTAATCTGACATTCTGGGAATTTGGCATAAAGCGTCAAAAGGACGTAAAACTCCACTTAATCAGTCGTAACTATTTTCGCTCTTACTATAAACGTCTAATAAGTCAATTTTTTCCCGACTGCCCTGGTAATTTGGATATTTACATTCCTTAAAATGCCTTTGACAAAATGAAATGTGTTCCATCTTTATTCTACTTCTCCTACTCTTTTTACTCATCGATTCTACTGCGCCTAACAATAACTAATAATACAACTAATACCTGAGTCCTTTTACCCTAAGAAAGAAAGAAAGAAAGAAAGAAAAAATGTTTATTTCGACACAGACATGAGACACAATACAATAACACAATACAATAACAACATTGAAAAAAAAAACTAAAGAAACTACTGAACTAAAAAATAACAAGAAAAAAAAAAAGTACATCAGCATAAAAATAATCAATTATATTATGACACTAATTGTCTCACGACTGCGCCAAAACAGGTGGCCAATTCAGCATACATCAGGCATAGTATGCCCGACGCTGATTTTCAATTGGCACCTTCCATGCATTGTTTTTTCGACAGCAAAGGCTAAGATAAAATAAACGAGTACTAACACAGATATACCCACTGCCCTGTAGACCTGTTGTCTCATGGCTGCAGCTGCAGTTTTGTCAAGTCCAATGAGCTTGATGCTGAAATCTTTCGCAAATACTTTATCTTTAGCGCACTATCAACCTAATCAGAAGACATTTGCAAAACAAATGGCCTTGACCAAGTGAAATGTCTCCCCTCCACATTCTACCTAATCATTTTACTCCTTTCTACAATACTACAATTTAACATACATCATCAATAATCTGGAAAAGAATTCTTTATCTTTACCCAATTGAGAATAATTATTACCCAAGACTATCGACGTTGCAAAACATTCACCATAGAGCGGTCCACTTGTTGGGAAGTCTTCTTTAGAGCACTATCAACTTCATCAGAAGACATATTCGAGTCCTTCTCACAATAAAACAAACTATAGTTGTAATCAGTCGAGTGCATAATTTATCGTGCCGGGCGCGGACGTCGACGGTCGACAGCGACTACATTTCGCAACAAGCCCGCCATCCGCCGTCCCATCGACTCACATAATTTATGGGTTGCGCCCGGTCGTCGCAGTAAATTCTTATTCGCCGCATAAGATTAATGGGGGCACACAATTTGTGTTATCACATTATCGAGTTTATCGATAAAAACGGATTTACGGTATTGTTTACGGAAGTAATTGTTAGTTACGAAGTTTCTTTACAAGTAAGACTTGGCACTTGATACGGACTGAGATCCGACACAAACTTTCAATATGGAAGTAAGCATTTGTGTTTTCACAAACAGACGCAAATTCTTACCACGTTTGTGTTTGTGTGTTTGTTAAATCTTTTAATAAAGGACGTCCAGATTGATTTTGGTCTGATATCAAGTCAACATAAAATCAACCTGGTATGTAAACAATTTACTTGAATTGATTGACTAATTGAATTGCAATAAATTTCGCCATAATCTCAAAGTTACACAGAAATGATTATGAAAACGGGGTTCAAACTAATAACTCAAGATAAGGTACTTATTACTAATAGTTGAAGGTATTCAGACTGAATCTATTGGAAAATTAAAGGAAGTTAAATTAATTTCAATAATTAATTCGATTAACGGGCGCCTCACTATTCGAGTCGAGTGTCCAAACAGTTCAGTGCCGCCTAAATATTGATTCGATTGATCAAGAGCTCAATATATTTGTGTACCGCCGCGGGCCGTGGGAACCTCGACTCGATTTCAATGGCTCCGATTGAAATTACTATTAGTCGATCGACTCGCGAGCTAAACAAATCTATTGATTCCGTGATTGTTTTTGGCGCGAGCTTTTTATGATGCGCTTTGAAATGAATTTGAATATTGAATACATTCGAGCATTTCTTTTACAGTTGCGAATAAATATAATAATATAAGTATTATCTACTTTGAATGTATCTGATTCTGAATTAGTCTAATAATCTAATTTTTTGTTTTTTTGCATTCACAATGCAATTTTTATTATTGCAAAATGGAAAATGAAGTACTTACTTATTTAGAAAAAATCGACTCTTCTCACAACCACGTCCCATAGGAGCTGGTTGTGAGACGGGTCGATTTTTTCTAAATACTTACTTCATTTTCCATTTTTCAAATTACGGTTTTTTTTTGTACTTATTGCACCAGGCATGCGTTACAAATTTGCAATGACACGTAAAGTTTAATAGGTAGGTAATTAAAATAAAGTTTTTTCTTCGTAGCCAGGAACTCAGCGAGTTTCCAGTTTCCAGAACAAACTACAAAATTTTCATCATAATCTGGTTAACAGTTCCGGAACGCATAGAGGACAAACATTGATTTTCATATAGATAAAGTCAATACTGCATTAATAATCTTACCTATGCGTGATTCAATTGTTTTATCCCTATTTCCACTATTCTCTTCCCACGCCGATCTCCCATATTTTACGTAGCGACCCGTGGCTACAGTCGCATGCATAAATGTAACTCCACGCAGGTGTATTGAATCGAACAGTGCATTATGCATGTACATACTTTAGCGGGACCACTCCGGAATCCGCTTTTAAAGACGGGCTTCTGTGCCAATTGCGACGCTTTAGTTTCTATTGAAAATATTCCAAAAACTTGGAAAGTTGGTTTGGCTTACTTCACTTGTTTGTTGGGTGCTTTGCGAGTTTGCGAACAAACAAATTGGTGATATTGTTATGCTTATTGAAATAGGATTGCTCGTGAGGTATAATTTTTTTGCTAACCAACATTGTGAAAGGAGGATTTTTATCCGTACTTAGCTTTATGTGATACGTATTTTACTCTTTTTATAAATCTTACATATCCTATTAGAATTGTGAAATTTATTCGTGTGGTGAAACTATACTAGGCCATACAGTTTTATTGATAAGAAAGCCGTGACGGTTATGGATTTAAATGATGTCTTCATGAAACCCGCGAAAGCATGTTTGCATTCAATTGAGAATTTCAACTTTAAATTGAGTCGTTCGAATACCAAATACCAAAACATTTCAACCAGTGGGTGGTAATGGCAAGAACGTGTTCCAAGTTTAAACAAAAACGGAGCCAATCAGCGTCGAGGATTCCGCGAACGAGTATTGCCGACGCGTGACGCATGCGCAGTGCAGCCGTAATGGCGCGTGTGGTGATCAACAGCTGATCGCACCCGCGGCGAATGCTTCGAATATCGTGCGGGCACGCACTTTTTGAGTTACAACTTAAGTATAATTGACACTTTTATTTATGCTTTCACTCGATTTGAGTTATGGGAGGCGTTATGGAGTTTTTTTCTGTGAAATACGACACGTCATCGTTGTGGAAGTTTGTTACGTGCTAAAGGGACATTTAGCTTTCAACTTTTGCTCATAAGCTTTAAGGTTTAATGTTTCCGCTAGGTATCGATTTATATGTGTCCTCCTTTATTATTTTTACTTCAAATAGTTCACGTAGGTTAAAAGCGATACTAAGACGCACAAATAGTACTTTAAAAAAGGTAGTTTTTAGCAAGTATATAGGTATCACAACCATTCATGCTCAAACAATTCAATAATGAATTTTACGAAGCAAAAGAATTAACATATTCCAGACGCCTATAATGCGCACCATTCATTCAAAGCCTGACGCTAATATAAAAATATGAACTCCGATTTTATACGATTCCATTCAGTTTTAATAATGTATGAAGCGGTAAAATCGGAAAGAATAACATCAGACAACGTTCAGCTTTTACGTTCAACCATGAAACATATGAATTGCAAAAATGACACGTATTTCCATACCATAAGGCTGACGTAAAGAAGAATGCGAAGCGAAGCGATCGGTTGCGGTGCGAAACGATGTGTTGTCGGTTTATTTATTGCGTATGGTAATGTGTGAACGTGAAACTAAAACATTTAAAATTATGAGATGGAAACGTGCGGGTGGGATAGTAAAGAAAAGCATAAAAATATTTTATACACACGTTTGTATATTTTCCTGCCTAGTTGTAAGGTACCTACGGAACACAATAAGTCCATTTATACTTCACGAGCGAAGGCAGAATTATTACCGGTTGTTGTTTTATACTTGTCGCCATACTGCAAGTTCAGCTTTAGAAATAGCTACAAGGTAACGCGGTAGACCATGTCGCAGTAATTGTTATACGTTTTTAGAGGTGAAACGGAGTAAGAGTCGAAAATTTCGTTTTAGAAAGAGATAGCTAGAGTTACAATAATTGTAAGTTACTTAATTATAAGGTAGCTCATAATTAGCTTGTTCTAATACAGATTGAATTTCTTTTTTCACATTTGTTATTCAAAAATGTTATATTACTGATTGTCATAATTAAATATCTATATTTCAACAACAGTCAAATACCCAATTTAACCTAAAATAAATAAAAAATAAATAAATAAATAGAGTAAGAGTCGTTTAGATGGTTTGAAAAATTAGTTTTTAGTAAAAATTTCATTATCATGACAAGCTTTTTTGCTGACTGTACTTAAATATTGTATTGTCATTTAAACCAAACCTGTATACAAAATTCAGCTCCATCGAACACTGGGAATTGGGTCTCAAATTAAGCTTGCAAGATTTGTCCCCCACTAACTAACTAACTAACATGGCAAGTTAATAAAAAGCTTGTAAGAACTAAAATGTTCAAACTTTTAAGACCAATTGTTGGGATAACACATCAGTTCCGTTCCGTAGGACCACATAAGTGCGTCTAGTGATTGTACACATCAGTTTCCTAAGGACCATCTAAGTGCGTTTAGTGGTCGTAATAGTAGATTGTACAACAAGTGCATAAAACGTACCATTTTACCCGAGACGTATATATCCACCCGTGCCGCAGGTGAGGGAGGATAGTCAATTCGAGGGTAAAATGGGTTTTGTGTACGAGTGTGAGGAAAATAAATAAAAATATTGCAAAAAAGAAACAATAAAGACTACGCATATTGGCAGGAAGACTTTTTTTTTCTTTTTTTTATACGTTGCAGTGGCAGCACAGTGACTTTAATCGTAGTCCATAATGCTCTTGAAATACTTATTTCTTATAAAACTCATTAATTTTGCCTAGTTTTATTAATTTAGTAGTTTAATATGGATTATATGTACAAAATTGAAGAAACAGAATGAAATTATTTTATTTTATTTTAGTTTATTTAACGAAGTTTAATTGCGTGTGTGACTGTTTAGTGTTTACCTGACGACCTTTGTCTTAGAATCTGAGACAGACGAAGATTTTACTTTATGCACTAGAGCATAAAAAGCGATTTTATGCAGCCTATACCCGACATAAACACGAACTTTACGAGCATGAGAAGTGAAAACATTATTTAACCGATATAATTTAAGCCCCTGATAATTTCTCATCATTCCAAATGTCAATTCTTCGTTACAACTTAATTCACTGAAAATTGAGTTTGAGGCGTTGTTACCTGTATGAAGGCAAGGAAAAAGCGTTACAACTTAATTTACTGAAAATTATGTTTGAGGCGTTACCTGTATGAAGACATGGAAAAAGACTTTCCCAGCTTTATTTCTATCAGAGAGGGCGTTTAGCAATGTTAATGAAACTCAGTGAAGTAAGATACACGGCAAGTGAATAAATGCTGAACGGGCGGTTCTGAATCAATGAATGAGCGACCTTCGCATAGCATCTGCATGTCCTTAAGAACCGGTGAGCGAGGAAATGGTTTCTACTGTACCTATATTTTTTTATTTCTCAGAATACTTTTACTTCTTGAAAAGTTCTGTTATTTCTTATGGTGTTTTTCTGAACCGACTTGGCTGGCTTGTGTTAATAGATTACCAAGATAATATTTAAAAGGGAAAAACTTGAGAAAACCTTTGCGTCTTTGGTAAATACCGGCGGTGGTGGGTTAATGAAACATTCTTGCAATAAAATCTGCATATCCTTAAGAACCGGTGAGCGAGGAAATGTTTTCAATTATTGTCTTATTTCTACCTTGGTTTTATTCAAGTGTAGCTTTTGAACATTATCGTCAGTTTAGGTAGAAACTAAAGAGATATCGAAAATGAGTAATTTTTTTTTAAACTGAACAATTCCGTATTGATAGCGTGACAGTACACCTACGCGCAAATCGCGCAATACATTGAAGTTTAAGTGATGAGACCACAGACAGAACGGGGGAAAATTGGGTGCATGTCCCAATGAAGAGCCAGGTATGTGTTTTAAAACCAATCTTACCTCGCATAGTCGTAGATGTATTCCTTGTGTCATATCACTTTGAACAATGTGGAGATCTGTAACAAAAAGAAACGCAAGATTAGTTTACAGCCAATTTACATAAAGTAATCATAAAAAGAGAAAAAATTTAATGATCGGTCACTTGATAAGACATGACAAATTTATTAAAAACAATATAGAACGAAAAATAGAGGAAATGAGAGGAAGGGGAAGACCAAGAATAGCCTACATGGAACAGATCAAAGAGGTCGTGTCTTATGAAGAAGACGAGGAACTGGCTTTGGACAGAAACGAATGGAGGAAGCTACACAGCCAAGAGCGTGGCCCTTAACATAAGAAGGAAAAAATCATTAAAAAACACATAGCACATTAAAAACACATTTCATCGCCTCTGTGGTCAAGTGGTTCACACAACCAATTTCAGACTAAGAGGTCCCAGGTTCGATTCCCAGTGGGGGTACATATTGTATTCGGTTTGGTTGGTGGTAGAACTTGTTCTTAATCTAACTAGCTACCACCATCTTATCTAAGTCTGACGCCGTAACAATGATGTTTGCAGCATTAGAGTATTCCGGCAGTTAGAGATAAGATAGCCAGTTCCTCAGTGATTGAGGATTCCGGAAGTAGTGCGCTTCCACCTTTCAGCTTTATCACCACTTAACATCAGGTGTGATGAAGAATTGAAGACTACGTGCTACCCAGTTGCGGAAAAAAAATTCTAATAGGCTTGCGACTGTGTAGTTTTTTAAATTTATATCATATATTTCCCGTTGTCCCAGTGTTCCTAAGCAGTCAACAAAGTTGACCCCCCGGCGAGTTGGGGCACATTTTAATACTCGTAATCCCGAGACTCGCAAAGTCTGCGAACTTCGGGCGAGTGTTGTCGCGGTTACTGCGCTCAGGCGGCGAGTGCCCGACTTACAACTTAATGCGTTAATAATGGGAGGAAAACTTAAGACCGTGTTTTCTTTGGCTCTGGTTTTACGCAGGAATATTTCATTAATAGTGTTAAGGCGATACTCGGAAAAAATGTGCTGAAGCGAGATAGCAATGAGAAAACGACCGATTTTGCAGATAAGGCAAAAAAAACACAAAATCACTTCGTATTAAAAAACAACAGCGATTTTTTAAAAAATGCTTCTATACGATCCTCAATATTATTGGTGTCCACTAATTAAACAAATTTCCAATAGTGTAAGTAACCCCATTTAAGAATAATCTTCACTTTTCGTATTTTTTAGAGGTCTTTTCGAAAAGAAAAAGTGTCGAGGCAAAATCATAAAATCGTGTTTTTGAAACTATACGATTCTAGATAAACGTATGAAGAAATATATATCTTATTACCAGATTTGTAACAACTATAACCGTCCTATAGTTTTAAATCAAAAAGTCCATATTTTTCCGAGTAGCGCCTTAATGTGTAGGACAGGACTGTATAGGACGGTATCTCCTAGTTGGTTTAACTAGGTCTTCCCTCTCCAAATTGCTGGGTCTGAATAGACCCATAATGTTATGTATCCTTGTGTCACATCTTTTACTTATTTCGTCGTATAGAGATATTTTAGTTAAGGCGGTCAGCGAAAAATCACTATGGAATCAACAAGCTCGAAACTAAAAATCGTAGTTTTATCAAAAAGTTAAGAAAAGTGTTAACTTTTTTTTAAATCTTAAATAGTCACGAAATAGGAAAGGTAAATAAATACCTATGTATTTGTGATTTTATAGGAATTATTAGTGTAAAACACGGTCGTAATGTGCATTTATATGAAATTTTAAAGGTAACTTCTTTCTATCGAGCAAAATTTTTCCAATCGTGTTTTCGAAGCAGTCCTCCCATCAATACGTTCTATAATACATATTGGAAATTTCAATGAGAAAAATCTTTAATGTTTCAAATGACAGTTAAGAGAAAATAGGCAATTTTGGCGTTTTCACTTAACAAGAGCCCTTAGGTTAGACAATGTAAACGAGAAAATCCCTACTATCTTAGTAGCTCCAGCGACTTCACTAAGCACAAAAAGTAGCCACAAGAGTATTGTAAAGGTGAAGGAATGTCTCTAGTTGGTGCTGTTCGAAAATATAAGGCGGTGGTCTGCAACAAACGCCGTAGGTCGCGTCCGGCGTGACGCTGTGCGCGACGTCCGAATGCTTACTATGTAAATGCACTGTAGTGGTCTCTCTCACACGCCAGACGCGGCGCACGAGCGCCGTGCGCTCGTGCGCCGCGTCTGTAGGTCGTACGCTGCCTACGCAGTCATTTCGGAGCATTCTTGCGTACGGAGACGTCGCGTTTTTGATCAAGATGGTGAAATTGACGAGGGAGATTTGTAAATTGGCGACTAAACTAGCTGTGCCCGCGACTTCATCTGCGTGGAATTTAACAAAAAAGTTATTTAAGTAGTTTATTTTTTTCGTTGTTGCATTTTTATTAGAATTATTATTTACTATTTTTCGCCCGCGGCTTCGCCCGCGTGGACTACACTACCTTATTCCGCGGGAATGTGATATTTTTCCGGGATAAAAAGTAGCCTATGGTCCTCTCCAGGCTACAAAGTATCTGTGTCCTAAATATTTAATCGCATAGTTAATTACCTACTTTCTTTTTAGGGTTTTAAGCAATGACGTTTTATTAATAGACACGTTACACTCGAATAAATTGCATTTTAAAATGGCGAATTTCGTACTACACGTTAAAAGAAACCAAAAACAAACACAAGTTGTCAAAATATATTTACCTCTTCCTAACAACAGGCATTTCCGCATATCTATCTCTTTTTCACCAAAATAATGGAGACATACACAAACCCATCTTTCAAAAAGAGATAAACAATTATTGCAAGCACTGTCTGTGTGTGTGTTTTCTGTCTCTCTCATGCGTTCACAAAACTTTACAACCTTACTCGCTCATGCATGTCGAACTGGCAACAGCGCAAAAGTCATCACTAATTATTTACAATTTGATTTAAATTTATAATTTCAATAATTACGTATGAAATGAATAAATTTTCTTGTCTTTTAAAGATCCGGCATAGTTTTTGCAACTTCTCTAAACACAGGAATGCATTAAGTTTATTATTTAAGGCGTAATCGAAAAATTGTTGCAGCGCGTTGACACGACAAGGGTCTGTCTATGACTGATTAAACTTCGGGCAATTACCTTACTTTTTCGTCGCCACTTTTTAGTTCAGATAACGTATCTACATATAAAACATCATTGGTTTTAAGTAAAAAAAAAACATAAAAAATAACATTTGTAAAATAACATCATCATCCTCCTCCTCTTCTATAAGAACTCCTAAAATTGTTTGTTCATCCATATTTAACTTCACGTCCATTCGCATTGAGCGCGTGCGAGAAACTGATCGTAGTTTGCGTTGAGAGCCGCGTCTGAGAGTGACCATCGCAGGTACACTGGTCACTGACGCCGCGTCCACGGACGCGGCGTCAAGTGTAGACGCCGGACGCGACCTACGGCGTTTGTTGCAGACCAGCGCCATGACTTAGTCAAGACACGTCAATTAGTAGCATAAGTAATTTATAATCTCCTAACTCATCAGACTAGACCTTGGCGTAGAGACAAAGTTAGGTACATTACTTATTCAGTGTACCTAAACTAGGTTCGCATTAGCACCATAGAGGGCGCACTTGACATTCCGATGTAATATTACTTTGACAATATGTAGAACTTACATATAATGTAACCCGTAAATCACTACTGGGCCATTAATTACATTTACTATAAAACTATTCGCCACGGAGGGTTAACTCGCAAAGTTTCGGCATTTGACAAACGAGTGGTCCACGTGCAGGGTTATCACAGAATATTGGAATTTTGAGGTTTTGATATTTTATTTTATTTTATTTAACTACAATATGAATACAATATAGGTACTCGACATAATTTAAACTTAAATGTAACGGCTTATTTAAGAATTGATGATAATTACACATCATAAAGCGCCCGCATAATGAGTCACAGTCGCGGCCACTAATCGCGACCACTGGTGGCTTAGTATCGGCCACTGAGCCACTACCACTGTATAACCAATATTTCCATACAGTAGGCCGACGACGTAGACTTCTAGGTAGTATTATGATAATATGATATTTATAGTATGTATGAAGTTAACGTACTAATTTGGTTTTACTATGGCTTGTGGCTCGAACGCGGCCACTCGATCGCTCGGTTTTCGCCGATGCTATACAAAATGTATGAAAATACTCGTCCGCAGCTTGTGGTCGCGTTTGGTGGCCGCGACTAGTGGGCCAATGTGCACCCGCACATAATTAAGTGTCATTAAGCTTACCAAACACTACAGTTAAACACCTTAATACCTTTTTTAATTAATAAAAGGGCGTCCGATTTTGTTAATGCGTCCCCTCGCGTTTTTCTACGGGCGAAAACTGAAAACCAGTATTTTGTTCTTTCGGGGCAAAATATACGCTGAGCTTTTGCCTCTTTGCATCGCTGTGACAGACATGCACACATATACCTGCTTAAATATTTGCCTAGTTATTTTTGTTAGTCAGTAAGTAGTTGGTTTGTTTCTCCTTCCTTTTTTTCTTTTGTTCATGTGCATGTTATGTTTGTGATGCAAATAAATGATTTTATCTATCTATCTATCTATCTATCTATCTACCTACATGTCGCTTTAAAATAACTTAAAACAAATGTTATGTCAGCAAGTCTAAATTAAGTTGCAACCTTCTCAAAGGTCAAACACGTTTAAATTCAGGGGTCACTTTCTCCAGATTTAATTAAAACGCGGGGGGCAACCCTAAGCGTTCTAATTACAGCGATCATTGCAACCGAGACACAGTCAACATAGAATAGAATGCTTTAATGAGATAAGATTTAGAACAACGACAACGAGAGATAATACATTACATGACATAGCATTCCTGATTAGATTTTGAAGGTGTTTACTAAAGAATTTAATAACAATATTCGAAATTAACTAAATCTATAGCTTTTTCAACGAGCTTTCCGTTGTTGTGGAGGTAATTATTTTGGATTATTATTATTAATAGTGGTTTCCCGTGGTTTTACCCACGTGGTTCCCTTTCCCGTCGGAATCTCGGGATAAAATAAAGCCTATGTCACTCGGGACGAAAGTAGCTTTTTAATGGTAAATGTTTTTTTTATCGGTGAAGTAGCTTTTGAGTTTATCCATTACAAACAACAGACAAAAAATGAAGAATTTGACCAAAAGAATTTCCCACTATATTTTGCCACAACGGGTAGCACTTAATAGCCTTCATCACACCTGATGTTAAGTGATAAGGCTGAAGGTGGAAGCGGAATACTCCCGGAATCCACCATTACTGAGTAACTGGCTACCTTGTTCTTTATTTACTTAATTACTTTACATCTTGACATACCGTGCACAGTCCCTGCAAAGTCGAAACTACCTAAGCTTCGAGCTTCAAACAAGACATAAAAACTTTTTATGTGTGTTGAATTTATAAAAATACTTGTTGTTCATCATATACAAATCCCATCTTAACCTACTGGCCGCCACACTCGGTACATTGTGCCCAAGCCACAGAACATAATATGGGCGAGCCTTCAGGGAAGTTTCCCAAACACTCGGAGGGTCGCAGAGACCCTCGCGAATAAACTCTGCCAACTATGTGGACTGGGACGGGTTTCTTACCTACAGTTATTTAGTCAGTATGCGACACTATTGAACTGCAATTAGCAGTGTTTTGTTGACGGTACGGACAGGGGTTTAAAGAAGATTTTGCAAATGAAAAATTGATTGCGAAGCCATAAGTTTTAAACAAACTTATGTAAATTACTAACTACGTATGTCTTGAAACTATTTTGCATGGTCCGATGACACGAGGAGATTGACGTGATGGATATTTAATTTTATGGTTATTGACAAATAATAACTATATTTTATTACTCAGCAGTGGACATCCATCATATCTTACGTGTGTCAAGCTCAAGTATGACGCTCTTTATCACGAAATGATTATCTATTTATTTATAAAGTTTAGATACTTATAAGAAAATGTTTCAAAGTTGCTTTTCTTGCCTGCGAAAAGAACTAGGTAGGTATATTAGGACAATAGTTTTGTAAGAGGTTTGTAATAGGCTTTTAAGTATTATTTCGCTAATCTAATCTGTGTCAATAGTTGTAAACCTTACAATCTATACAATATTATAAATCTGAAGAGTTTGTTTGATTGGTTGAACGCGCTAATACAAGGTCTCCTGCCGTAGGATTTGCGAACCGATGGCGTAGCTTCATTGACGTTCATTAGTGTTGTTAAACAAACCTAAATTGAATAAACGATATTGAGTTTTGAATTTTTTTGAATTTTGAATCTCAGGAACTACTGGACCGATTTAAAAAAATCTTTGACCATTAGAAAGCTACTAATATAAGTACATATTTTATCCCGATATTCCCACGGGAATGGGTACCACACGGGTAAAATTGCGAGGATCCACTAGTATCTATTTATATAAAAATAAATTGCTGTTCGTTAATCTCGCTAAAGCTCAGAAACGGCTTGACCGATTTGGCTAATTTTGATCTTGAAATATTTGTGGAAGTACAGGGAAGGTTTAAACAGTGAGAAACATAAATAATAAGTAACGGAAAATGCTAAAAACGACAGAGGTGGTACTAAGTTTACCGGCCGCAAACGGCTAATAGATAAAGTTTTCCGTGAAATCGACACCTATGGGTCAAAAGCAATTTTTCATATACGTAAGTACCAATTAATATTACATAATTGCATTGCTCGCAGGCTCACATCGAATGTGACAGCTGTCCCGTTAACAGGGTATGCGAAATGGCTTTCATCAAAATTTTGTATTTAAAAAAAATCCGCAAATGCCGTGCAGCTTATCACAGTAAGATTAATTACCTGTCCGTCAGTTACGTCTCTATTCCGCTCGTCGCGAGCGAGCGAGCGAGCATAACTAGTGCTGCAAAAACGCTGACTGAAACATCGACATCGAAAGGAAAGCAGTTTTATCGATGTATCGTTCGATTTTATAAATTCTTAGAATAAATTAGCACATAGTATAAAGAGTTGTTTTATTGTCATTAATGTTTTTTGACGTTTCGTTAGTTTTGTGTCCTTTTTAGGGACCTTGTTGTCAAGATGACTTATCCCGTGATTAATAAAAAACAAATAATGCCAGATATCACCATTAAGTATAAAAACATTTAAAGCGGTTAGTCTTTCTTCAAAGGTTCATCAAAAAATTTGAGTGATTATTTTGATACAGGGAACAAAGCGTCTAGGTTTTTATCTACAAATATGTTGTATTCGAAAAACATTTATTTCTTGAATATGAGGCAAGTATTAGAAAAAATTTACCCGTATCACAACTAGCTCTGACTCCGTCTTACATCTAAACACTGATCTACGGTTCTGTAGAAGTAGGCGCACAGTGTACGTAATGAAAACGAGAAGTTTTAATTTACGGCGATACCGACGACGCGACGTTTGTTTGCGTAGTTTGCACGTCGCGTAAACGTCAACTGCACGTATACTCGTATATGTACGTACACCCGACTAATGAATGCGTCATAAGATTACGGCGATCGGGACCCTCTGTTCGAACGAGGACTGCAGGTGGCCTGCCGGCGGACTGATAGCCTGTATGCCCCTTAATACTTCATTTTCAATAATAAAAATTGCATTGTGAATGCAAAAAAAGGTAAATATTTGAAACATTTGAAAAGCAACCACGCTTTGTAATTTAACCGATAGCTGATAACTATTTCGATACTAACGACCGACCCATCTGCATCTCTACCGTTTCCTGACTTAATAATTGTACCGATGATAATTTGTACCGTTACGAAGCAGCAAAGGGTTGGCCAGCCATTAACCCGTGCTCATTAGCAGAACCAAAATAAGGCTTGCAATATAAAAGAGTGAGTAAGCACTCTTGGACTATTCATCACGCGATATTCTCGGGGAAAAATTCGCAAATTGAAACACTCATTCAGGCAGTGAATGCTTGTTGTATAACTTGTATGTATGAATTATGTTGATGCGCCGCGCCTGGCTGGGCCGAAATGGGATTAGGCGTTGAGTCTGTTTAACAACTCAACTCATTCCATATTAAGGTTGTGTTTTTTTAACTGCACAGTGAACATCCTTCTAACCTTTTTTTATATTACAGAAGGGAAATGCTTTTATCCCCCACAGGGTATGATGTGAAAGTTGCCAGAGCCTTTACCTAACTAACTTTTTGTATAGGAGGGTGAATTGCGAGAGAGGTATCCATACCTTGTTTCTCACAACATAAAATAATAATAATTGTAATATATTTTTCACACTTATGCTCTGAAATGTTAATATTATAATTGAGAAAACAATGCAGTACGTGGCACTTTTCCGAGGTAAACATTCTAAATTTGAAAATCACTGCAGTAATGAATTTCAGTACTTACTTACTGCACTGATTTTAGTGCAGTAAGTAAGTACTGAAATTCATTACTCGTTTAGCTCGGAAAAGGTACTACCCAAAGATATTAATTACCAATTTTTTTTCTTTATTTTTTCTTTCGTTATTCCTGTGTATAAAAACAGAAAAAGCAAAGGGACATTTGCACCATACAGCCACATTATTATTATTATTATATAGGTAATTATTATATCATAATTAGGTTAACTTTTTTTTAAATACGGTGCGCACAGAGTATATTACTTCGTATTGTACCACAAGCGCTATGTACCCTTAGCACGAACATCAATCGAAAAAACAAAATGAGATGTATCATAGACAAAATATCCTTTACGAGTAATTGTGTATGTCAAATATGTACAGCGCCATCTACCACCCAGAAGCGGGTATTGAAGTTATGCATTTTAGTAGCAAGTAGTAAGTATCAATAGGCTGTATGGCCGTTCCACTTGGCCTCACAAACCAATATTAAAAAAACGGCGGGAATGATTTTCAGCGGTTGATTTGATATCAATACAATTTATTTATTTATATTGTGTAATAAATTATCAAAATGAGTTCTGCCAATGAAACATATACAGACATTGTATGTACCTACTCCACCATATTTGAGAGCAGAAGCAAAATCAAAAGAAAGATATATGAAAACCTACGATCTGATTTGGAAAAGTGAAAAAGGCGCATACGTTTTCGGAATCTGTGTTGTTGGCGTATTTTAATGATACCTACATCATTAAAACAATATTATTATGGGCGATTTATACATAAGTGTGCCCGGGAAAACAATAACATTTACATTTAATAATTGCCCGAACATTTGTGATATAAATTTTAATAAATATTATTTAGTTAAACAGTTTTTTTTTTATTTCCTCGCATTTCTTGAGAAAAGCACTATACAAGCCTTGTACGGTAAGCAAATTACCTTGCCTCGAATGATTAAAGCCCTCGCCTGCGGCTCGTGCTTCAAACCATCCTCGACAATGTAATTTCTTACTTACCTGTCCTCGGCTGTAATGTACTATTATTTTAAAGAGTATACATTATTCTTCTTGTTCCTTTTTTTTCTTCTATAAGCTGGTTGTGCACCCTACCACATCATAGACTCCACATCACCCTAAGGTTGACTGGTAGAAAATGCCTAAGGCATTAAGTCCGCCTCTGTACATTCTTTTTTGTGCATAAAGTGTTCAATAAATAAATAAATAAATAAATAAAATATAATTTTACTGTTTATATAATTCCTTCAAGATTTAATTTAGCAATAAAATACATTAATCTAATCGTGACATTTTCACCGTCAGGCATGAACCGTATAACAAATGATTAGCAAAGTTTGGTACACAGTCTAATAAAATAACACATACCACATCATCAGCATCTTCTCCCTGAACTCGGCGCCGTACTTCCTTCTTCTACACTCCACTCCTTCACCTTTACCTGCCATCTCCTCATTTACTTCTTTCTCATTCATATTATTACGCACACATTCTATTAATTTGAATCAAGTAGGAAAGAAACATGTTATCTATTAAATACTATTTCACGTAGTCTAACGTAAATGAGTGAGGACGTAAAACACTATAAATCTATCACCGAAACCGTATTTCAATAAGTTTAAAAATGTACACTATATAAAAACGTATTTACGAGACACACGGGCCATAAATAACGCATCTCCGATTTAAAATGATAACGGCCGTTATATTTTATGTGTTTTTAATAAATTAACGAATTAATTCGAGATTAAATTAATGGTTACATAAATTTCGTCGAACGACCGCTTTGGACTATCCGTTAAGCGGGCAGTGCTTATTTCACTCCCTTTATTAAGTGGCAATCTAAGTATTTTATTTAGATTAAATGCGTGAAATAATGTTTTGTTTGAGTTTGAACATTGAATAAACGGCAACAAAGGAATTATTTAAGGAATTTCGTGAGGGGTATCATTGATTTTTTAACAGACTTCAAAAGAGGAGTAGATTCTCAATTTTTTATATCTGTATGTGTTACTATTCGCGCTTTCATTTCCAGCCAAAGAAAACAGGAGAGGTAAGAAGGGGCATAATTATTACACAATTTGTAGTCACTAAATGAAGCATGGGTACGAAAACAAGCTATCATCATCAGCCATTTAATGTCCCCACTGCTGGGGCACTGGCCTTCCTTATGGATGAATAAGGAGAATGAGCCATGACCCACCACGCGGAATCGTGCGGATTGGTGGGTATTAACGACTGCAAGTGCAGCCGGGACCAACGGCTTAACGTGCCTTCCGAAGCACGGAGGAGCTCGAGATGAAAAGTTTTTGGTCACCCATCCCGTGACCGACCATTGCGAACGTTGCTTAACCTCAACGATCGCAGGCCAAGCGCGCTATCCACTGCGCCACGGGCTCCTCTGAAAAAAAACAAGCTATTGTAGCTCAAAATCGAACAAATAAATAAATATTGGACACCATCTATCACATAGGTACATGCATTGTTCAAATACCAAACTACTTATAGTAGCTTGATCACTATTATTATTGAAATTGGAAACAACGACGGGTATTACCACATACACCCATACCCGAGGAAATATTAAAAGTTCGTTTCCAATTTTTACCCGACCGGAAATCGAACCCGGGACCTCTAGAGATAGCGGCACCTTGAAAACCGGTAGTACACCACTCGGCCAGTCGTATGAGCTTTTGCTGTTTTGAGAAAGCGGCTTTCCACGCGCATTCACCCATTAGTACTTCTAAGATGTCTCTTCCAACCCTTCTTCCATCTATTTATGCTTCTTCTTTCCTGAGTTCTATGATGACAAAGCATTCAACCGAAACTTTCTTGTCGTTTATCTGTATGATGTTGACTGGTGTCTATAGCACTGGGTGCCTACCATCAACTTTAAGACAGCGATTCAAAAATAGCGCGATGCAGAATAGGTTCCTAAAATGAATTGCTTTCTTTCGTACTATTGACCTTCTAAAAACTGGATCGCAAATGAATTGCTAAAATGTTAATGACCGAACGATTTGTGTCCTTATTTCTTCTACCCGTCTCTTTCACTAGATTCTGTCATGCCCGGAGAGTGAGAGGGACGGGTATAACCTGCAGGTGTCATGTTAAATCGATCGGGTTACAAGTCAAATAAGAGTTCCTGACAGCTCAGCGGCTGTGAAATGTCATTGAATGATCATTGAATCGCTGTCATTGATATTAAGCTGTCGTGGTACGAATAAGCGAAGCAGATCAGTTTAGGTCCTAAACAAAACCGCAATAAGAGTTGATGGTAGGCACCCTGTACATTAGCCACAATAGTCCGTCACTGAAGTGTCATGTCAACTGCACTCGACTGCATTGACGGGACCGACTGCATCGCGATCGGTCAACTGCAACTGTCGATTCTTAAACGATGGCTCAATTTTATTTACTGGACCAGGATTTATCTTGTGTATTGGACGATTGAAATATTCTAGGAATATAAGGTTTGCAAACTTGTCTGGACTCTGGAGAGACGTCTAATTCAATAAGGAAACACAAAATATACCTATGAAAAACTTAGAATTTGTTAGGAAAACTTAACAATGTGCATAATCACACATCATCATCATCATCATGTCAGCCGAACGACGCCCACTGCTGGGCATAGGCCACCACCAAGGATCTCCACAACGATCGGTCCTGCGCTACCCGCATCCAGCGGCTTCCCGTGACCTTGACCAGATCGTCGTAGGTCCACCTTGTAGGGGTCCTGCCCAAGGTACGTCGTCCGGTACGCGGTCGCTCGCTATTCTAGAACCTTTCCGCCACAACGGCCATCGGTTCTCCGCGTTATGTGTCCCACCCACTGCCACTTCAACAATGCAATCCTTCTCGGCGAATCGCTGGTGTGTACTCGCCATTGATGTTGATGCCGTACCCTTTCCAGTCCAGAAGCTTAAAAATATCCTTCAACGCAGCTGTGAGTGTGAACAGTTTCGGAGAAATAACGTCTCCCTGTCTCACACCTCGCTGTAGTTGGATAGGATTAGAGCTCTGAGTCTGTGTAATCGGACCGACATTGTGGCGTTTTGGTATAGGTTACGCTTTGCATAATTCTGCTCTAGCAAACTCGCATATGCTCTTATTAATTACGTGTTCTATTAATTGAAATTAAAACAGTCACCAACTGGCCCCTAATAAACATCCAAATAAACAGTTTAATAATTAAAAACATTAACATTTGGAAAGCTGTAGTTTTACGACACACAACGATAATAAAATACGCTTTATGAGATGTTGAAAATTTCATTCTTAATTGGAATGTACGCGTCCATGTGTTTTTGAATATTTTAGACACAAATGACACACAACATGCATTGGTCATTCCTTACATACATATAACTCGTACAAGATTCACAAATCACAGTCTTCCTTTATCTTGATCTCAGTTAAGAGGCAGGTTGACAATGTTGTATGGTACAAAGTATTAATAACGGCTGATGAAATAATTTAATTGGCATAATTATTTAAGGTATAGGTACCTACTAAGATGAAATAAATACAAATCTAATAAAATATTGAAAATGAAGTATTAAAAAAAAATGAAGTGTTAGAAAAAATCGACACGCCTCACAACAAGCTAATAGTTTTTTTCGAATTCTTTATTATCTATATTTTCAATAAGAAAAAATGCGTTGTGAATTCAACAAAGTACCTCACAATAATTTGTTATAAAAAATCAACAAATGACATCGTCTGGAAAATATCCTCTTTATTTGCAATGAAAATGTGTGTATACAGGATTTTTATTTGTACTGCGATACAGATGTGTAGAAATCACTGTGGTCGGCTGTTAGCCAGACGGTCACCATTGGTAATGTATGTTTAGTTTACTTATCGCCAAAGACATAGCACCGCAAGTCTGATTTACCTAGCTACACTAGCAACAACATCACCTATTTGTAGTACGAACGTGTTTAGAAATTCCTATGCTTCTTCGCAGCTTATTTGACGTCGTGATACCTCCAGTAAACAATTAAATAATTATTTAGTTTACGCAAATTAAGTTTGTACTTTAACCTATCTGACATTTAATACAGCTATTATTTAAGCTTTAGGACGCAAAAGAGCAAAACAACCAACCCGCTGCCGCTCCCGCTCGTGGCACATACCAGCCGCAGTCCGGTTCAGCGCAGACGCATCCAGACACCTGGCGTCTGACTCATGTACTTTTTACTACTAAGTTATTCCGACCGGATTGTTTATCAGCCTTTTTATATTCTCTCTACAAATAAGTGTTTAAATTAAGCGCCATTCATGCGCAACGGCATGTAATAAGACCTGTTCTACGATATAATTCCGAAGCGAGATTTCTGATGCCGTTTAATTGAAGAGTTTAGTCGTGATCATGAGTGGGGAACCTGTTGATTACGCTCCGGTTAATTATTCCGTTTTGATTTGCATACGTAGGAGTAGCATATAGATATGCTGTGGACACCGGTATTTATTTTAAAGCTTCTTGTGCGTAGCTTGTTATCTAAGTAGATAAGAAGTTTTACATAAAACGAAATTCATTAAATTTTAGTCCTATTAATTAAGGACGGAATTCTGTCTTCGTGATATTATGATTTAAAATAGTAAAGGTTGTGATATAATTACTTTTTTAATGACCTTATTTTTGAAGATCGGCGGATATGCTATCTTATGTGATTCACGTTAAGCTTTCACTTATGTTATTAAGGAAAAATAGTTGTTTAAAGATAACTTAAAATCAGATCACGTTTTAAAACTTCAGGTAGGGTTTGCGAACTTTGACGTTCACAAGTGCTGTATCAGCCTAAACTGACTAAAAGTTATTCATTTTAATTTTCACATCACTCGTTCAAGTTTAACTTTGCTGGTGAACTGGTATTTCTGTCATAGCAGACAGACAGGCACGACAGACCATTCGCTTGTCTGGATCGCTATTGTAAACTACGCTTCGGGCGGATTGACTGAATGGCTAATTAATACCTTTAGGCTGAATAAACTTGCCGATTACTATAACTTCCTTTTTCATAACATTTAAAAACAAAGACATATGTGTACAGTATATTATTATTACGAATTACGAGGTAGTGAGAGCCTGATGTTCTGTAACAAACACAGAAATTTTATCAAAGTCAAAATTTGTTTATTCAATTTAGATTGTGATTTACAAAACTTGTGAACGTCAAAGAAGTTACGTCACCGGTTTGCAAACCTTTGCATCAGTCTCACACAAACTGAAAGTCAACTGCAAGTTTAAATACTTTATTTATTCGTCACCTCTGTATGACAGTAGGAACTTAGGAAGATTACAAACATGAAACGTTATGTTACTTAAACCTTAAACTTAAATAATTTATTTTCTCTAAGTACTTAAGTTTAAGTTTATTTTTTCTAAAGATAATGCTTATTAATTAGCTTCATTCAATGCAGTGGTAAGGTCAGCGTATAATCGTGCTGATCTTGATCTCCATAGTTCAACGACCTCTGAATATGAATCGCGCTGCGCCTGACCCCTGCCCCGGCCGCGGGTAATTAGCACTACTGCGCTGCGTACGCGCAGATAAACTCGCTCGTTAATCTGCTAAGTCGCAGATGATTCATGGTATTAATTGGAGATTCAAGATTGATGATTTGTACAGTATCAGATATCGTAGCGAACGAAGTCCTAAAATATTTCGGAGCAGTCATTTAGGTTCAATAATATCGGAACACTCAACGAAGTAAAAATATCAGACAGCACAGATCGTCAAAGGTATGTATGTGGGTTCCCTATTTGAGTGCGAAAGTTGGTAGTGCGATTTTCAGTATATCGAACACGGTGTTTCGAAAACTCCGTAATGCTATGTTTTATTATATCGATGCCTTACAAGTGCGATGTAACGTTTGTGCGAAAAACGTTAGGTCGACAAACCTTACAGCGATGATTCATTAGTTCGTTGATTTGTTTGTTCTATGACATGTTATTTCAAAATTTCTGTTATTATGTAGCTTTTTCAGATGTAATTAAATTAAATAAAAACTCATCCTTTTAACCGACTTTAAAAAAGAAGGAGTTTATTAGTTTGACCTGTAGGTATCTATGTGATATTGTTGGAATTGGATAATATCTGAGTATAGCGTTACATTTAGGCTTCCAAGCACGTTGTATGTATGTATGTATGTTTATAATGTTTGTCCACAAATATCGCAAAAACTAAAAGTCACATCGAGATGATTCTTTTGATTTTTATCAGGTGTATTCCATTTTTGTAAATTAAGTTTTTTCCAAGTTCTGTATTTTTTGAGATATATTTTTCTTATGGTAAAACACCACAAGCCTTGCAAGTAGCTTTCAGGCGGGATTCGAACAACCCCGGGAATCCATTAAAAAATTAATCAAAAACTACAGAACTGATTTTGAATAAATGAAATACACCTGTTAAAATGAAATACACATGTTAAAATCAAAAGAATCATCTCGATTCCAACAATATCACATAGATACAGGTCAAACTGATAAACTCCTTCTTTTTTAAAGTCGGTTAAAAAGGAGGAGTTTTTATTTAATTTAATTACATCTGAAAAAGCTACATAATAACAGAAATTTCGAAATAACATGTCAGAGAACAAACAAATCAACGAACTAATGAATCATCGCTGTAAGGTTTGTCGACCTAACGTTTTTCGCACAAACGTTACATCGCACTTGTAAAGCATCGATATAATAAAACATAGCACTACGGAGTTTTCGACACACCGTGTTCGATATACTGAAAATCGCACTACCAACTTTCGCACTCAAATAGGGAACCCATCGACGTAGCCTACTACGGCCGGTATACTTTCCACAAATGTTAAGATCTTTATGATCACTCGGTCTGCGTCGATTCCGATTGACGATCTGTGGTTTATTGAAAAATCGCTGCTCTTATATTTATGACAAATTGCATGTTCTGATGTTATTAACCTTATCTAGTGTAAGAAATTTACCGAATTTTAATGCTGCTCCGAAATATTTAAGGAACTCGCCCGCTACGATATACCTATCTGATCGCGACTGTACACATTTGATTCTTCTTCTTCTTCTTGTCAATGATTTCACATTTATATTTTTTTGGCCCAGTATGTGGCCACCTGAACTGATTTGATCTATTCGATCGATTGTTTTGTAGACAATATTGCTTTGAGTTTTGACTTGGCAGTTTGGTCAGATACTCCGATAGCATGTTGTATTGAGATTATTAAGTGCTTTCTATTCGTAAGTTAATTGTCTCACATTTTAAAGACATTGAAAATGAAAGGAGTATCATTAGATTTTAAAGAAGTAGTTAATTAAATATTATGCCCTCAGATGCAGAGTAATGAGTTTTGAAAAGAGGCAATAGCTCGATGAAAGTACATAAATGTGAATCGTGTTATTGAAAAGGTCTATGTTTAAAAGTGAAAAGTAAATAGACCGATGATTTTAAAGGAAAAGAGGGCATGATGCAGATTTTTTTTACCATTTATTTCCACCAGAAAGCATGAAGATAAACAACCTCTCAAACATGACCACACCTGGTTTACACGACATTGCTTGACATTTAAGCATGGTGAAATCACGCTGTAAAGTTAAGTATCAGTACAATAAATTGTAATTGTTAGGTAACGAGCTTTCCACGCTGCCCTGCAGGTCGGCGACCTTAATTGCATGGCTGATCCCATAATTAGACGGTAACGGTGCAGTGCAGTGCAGTGCAGGTAGGGTTACCATATAGAAATTTGAAAAGTCCTGACAAAAAGCCTGACAGTTCAAAAACAGTCCGGACATTTTAGTCACAAAATGCAAACATTAGGTACTAACCCATTTAGTAACAGTGATATGCTCGCTCGGGGCTGTTTTAAGATGAGCGTTTTGCGAGATGAGCGGCGAGTTAATAAAAATGAAAGACTGATTTGATTCGACATACATTATATTCAATCTAAAGCAAAAAATTCCGGACAAATGTCTATAATCCGGACGTATGGTAACCCTAAGTGCAGGCCACTCGGAAGTGCCGGCTAAGACATGTTAACACGCAGGATAATAATAGTTCACTGTGGCATGCTATACTCAGTACTACTGAACGCAAGCAGATTAGAATTAGAACTCAGTGCGCGCCACTGTCTTTTGAAACACATGCTGGCTTTTCCTAATCCTATTCCTTCTAGGTTCTTATATAAAATGTGAAAGATTAGATGTTTGGATGTTTGTTGCTCAATCACGCCAAAACGGCTGAACGGATTTGAATGAAATTTGGGACACATATACTTTGTGGCGTGCAGAGGAATATAGGCTACTTTTTCAGTCGCGCGCGCGCACCCCTTCCGTGCGGTTGCGCTAGCTGGTTTGAGTTAAAACGAAACGCGTAGTGCGAGTTTAATATGGCAAATTTTATAAAGTGCAACGTTTGCAATATAGTGATTGACGAAATGTTGTCCTATATTCAAAATAAAGTCTCCGTAATCGACGAAGAAACGTTAGTGCGGATTTGTGTCTCGTCGTTTTCGAGTGAAGAGATTGAAAAATCTAAGGCGCTTTTATTTCAATCGATCCCTTCTAGTAATATTAAAATAAAGCGCAAAAATAAGGGCAAGGAAGAAAGGAACTTAAGTGATATTATAAATGTTTTCAAGTCGACGGAACCTGACTTGATTCCTGTCTTTTGTGCACGAGAACTTGAAAAACTTCCTCCAGTTCTATTCGATCATCTCGACTGTACGAAACTTTTAAAAGACCTGCTTCGACTACAAAGCGATGTGAAGGATATAAAATCGACATATGTTACGCAGAACAATTTAAGTGAACTGAGAGTGGAGTTGCTGGAATTGAAAAATGATTCATTACCGCCTGCGTCAGCATATAATATCAACCTAAGGCGAGGTGCGTGGCTTATGGATAGCGGACCTATAGGCATCTCACATATACAGGATCCATCGTTAAATAGCTCCGAACTCATTAATGCAGAGTCAGATGAACAATATTCAAATGAGAATAAAATCGTTCCGAAACAACAGGAGTACGCGGAAATTGCGCGGGTAAACAAAAAACAATCATTTGAGCCGCAACGGACGCCTCCTAATCGTAATGCATCGCCAGTGAACAGCTGTGTGTCAGCTGACCGGTCCCCTCCCGCTCCTGCCGCCCCGGCTATTGCTACCACCGTCGTCACCGCTAGCCCGCTTACGACTTCAACTTGTTTGAAACGATCCTCGATAATAGATAATAAGGCGCTCGCGCCTAAGTCAAATAATAGCTCGCGCGCTCAGCTTATAACAACAAGAGCGGTAAGTCCCATTGCTGCGCGGTCGCCAATCAAAAATGGAAATGACAATGAAGGATGGCAAATACATAAGAGCAAACAGAAAAAATCAGTGAAGTATCGTTACCTAGGTACTTTCGGCATAAACATAAGCGATGCGAATTTCAAAGCAGCGGAGAAAAAGTTACCTATTTTTATAACGAATGTACATAAAGATACGATGGATAAAGACATAACGGATTATATCTACAAGAAAACGCAGGAATTAATTAGTCTCGAAAGAATAAATTTTAAGCAAGAAAGAGATTATCTTGCTTATAAATTTTATGTGCCGGAACAAAAATTATCAATGTTCTTAGATGAAAAACTATGGCCTAACGGTATTATATTCAGACGTTTTGTAAATTTTAGAGAGAAAGGATCGAGCGGTGGTAATAATAAAGGCACTGCATACGGCATAAAATCTCATCATAATGTCTAGTTTGCATACATTTGTAAGTTTTAATTGTAAGAGCGTTAAACGCTCTGTGGACTTTATAAGGCAATTATGCCTAACATCAGATATAATAGCCTTGCAGGAAACATGGTTGCTTCCAGGTGATATTGATTTTCTGAGCTGCATCGACAAGGATTTCGGGTACACTGGTACATCAGCGGTTGATATGGAGGCTGGTATGCTTAAAGGTCGACCCTACGGTGGAGTGGCACTAATGTGGAGGGAGAGCGTTTTCCCAAATGTGTCAGTAATTTCGTGTGATAATCCGCGTGTGTGTGCAGTGAAAATAAATATACGTCAGAGTGCATTCGTAGTATGTTCCATCTATATGCCCACGGAGAGTGTAGTGAACCTTGTGGATTTCACGGATTGCCTCGGTTTGGTGAGCGCTATTGTTAATAATGACAATATAGAATCTGTTTACTTACTCGGAGACTTTAATGCGCATCCATCTACGTCTTTTTATACAGAATTAAACAGCTTTTGCTCGGAATATGAAATGACTTGTGTAGATGTGGAGTTTCTAGGATTGATGTCTGACACATATACTTTTATCAGCGAAGCAAATGGATCTAGGCGATGGCTAGACCATTGCGTTGTGACTAAATCTGCCCAGCAAACTGTTGTAGATGTACATGTAATGTATGACGTTCTGTGGTCCGATCATTATCCATTAGTAATACAATGTAATTTAGATACAATTAAACTAAAAACTGAGTGTTATGCCCAAGGGATAGGTACTAGAGTAAAGTGGGGTGAAAGAAATAATGATGAATCTAAGATTTATAATGCACTATGTCATAAAAAGTTAAAACAAATTGATTATCCACGCGAATTAAGAACTTGCGGTGATTACAATTGTAATAATTTGGACCACAGATTTATTTTGGACAAAATGTATGATGAAATTGTATGTGCCTTATCTAGCGCAGCTTCTGAGAGCTACCGTGTAATAGATAGGAAGAAAAAGCCAGTCATTGGCTGGAATAGGTATGTCAGTGAGGCTCACAGGAACGCAAGGTGTAAATTCGAGTTGTGGACGCTTTATGGTAGGCCTAGATCGGGTCATATTTGGAAAGAGATGCAAGAAAGTCGCAAGATCTTTAAATCACGACTCAAGTGGTGTCAGAATAATAGGGAACAATTAAAATTGGATATCCTAGCCAAACATCACGATAAGCGTGATTTTAGTAGCTTTTGGAAATGTACCAATAAGCTCAAGAACAAACCATGTGTGCCTGTGAGCGTCAATGACATTAGCGATCCTAAGCAAATAGCGGACCTATTCAGAGAGCATTTTGCAGTGAAGTCACCATTGGGACCATCACAGTCGCAGTGTAGAGGGGGCCAGTGTGGGGGGCAGGAGCTAGGTGTCAGATTCACTGCGAAATTAGTCAGGGACGTCATAAGTTCGATGTCGAGAGGAAAGTCACCTGGACATGATAACCTAAGCATTGAGCATTTAAAACATGCTGGCCCCCATCTGCCAAGAGTTCTAGCGATGTTTTATACACTCTGTGTAGGTCACTCCTATCTACCTGACAAAATGTGAAGACTGTGGTGGTGCCGATTGTGAAGTCCAAAACTGGTGATATTAGTGACAGGGCTAACTACAGACCAATATCGTTAGCAACTGTTGTGGCTAAGGTGCTTGATGGTCTGCTTAATGCTGAGCTCGATAAACACCTGAATATCCATGATAATCAATTCGGTTTCAAGACCGGACTCTCTACAGAGACAGCAATTTTATGCTTGAAGCAGACCATCAAGTACTATACTACACGAAAAACACCAGTATTTTCATGCTTTCTGGATTTGTCAAAAGCATTTGACCTCGTCTGCTACGACATCTTATGGCAAAAGCTAAACAAAACTACTATGCCAATTGAACTTGTAAATCTGTTCAAATACTGGTACGCAGGCCAGGTCAACGTTATTCGCTGGAAAACCGAATACTCGGAACCATATAGGATGGAGTGCGGGGTGAGACAGGGAGGGCTGACCTCACCTAGATTGTTCAACCTATATGTAAACGCTCTCCTGGAGGAGCTTAGCAGCACTCATGTCGGTTGTCATATTGATGAAGTTTGTCTCAACAATATTAGTTACGCTGATGACATGGTGCTGCTGAGCGCCTCAGTATGTGGGTTGCAGAAGTTGCTGACTATCTGTGAGCGATATGCAGCTAGTCACGGGTTGATTTATAACTCTAAAAAGAGTGAATGCATGGTTTTTCGGGCCAGCGGTAAGTTTCTGGACAACATACCATCTGTCAAACTTAACGGTTCGCCACTTAAAAGAGTTGAGTGCTTTAAATATCTTGGGCACATGGTTACCGCTGACCTGAAAGATGATGCAGACATGGAAAGGGAGCGCAGGGCACTGTCTGTTCGGGCTAACATGATAGCACGCCGGTTTGCTCGCTGTTCGTGGGAGGTCAAAATCACCCTCTTTAGGGCATTTTGTACCTCTTTCTACACGAGCAGCTTGTGGGTAAATTATACAAAGAAACAGTACAGTGCCTTGCGCGTGCAATATAATAACGCTTTTAGGGTGCTGTTGGGGCTGCCTCGATTTTGCAGCGCATCGGGGATGTTTGCCGAATACCGAGTGGATTGTTTCTACACAACCATGCGTAAGCGGTGTACATCTCTGGTGCGCAGGGTTCGCGCCAGCCCCAACGGCATCCTGAATGTGTTTTCGAACAGATTTGACTGTCACTACCTGAACCATGCAGCCATGATTCATGTAGTGACTGCATAATAAATTGTATGTATTATTATTTTGTGTGTTATTGATTAATTTATAATTTTATTATTTGATTATTGTGACATGCCATTTTATATTTAATTTATGTTTTTCTGTTTAATTGTATATTATTATGATCAATTTGGTCGAAATAAAAGTGAATTTATTTATTTATTATTTATTATTTATTTATCCCGGAAAAATATCACATTCCTACGGGATAACGTCGTGTAGTCCATAGAAAGCTACTAAAATATAAGATCATATCCATATATTACTTATTATAAAAATAAAGGGTATTTAATTATGATCTTATTTTGTTTCGTAAACTATGTATATTTAGGGAAGTTATTCACAGTTTTTCCCATTGTGAATAAGTATACTTACTAAATAATAAATTAGTAGGTATACTTAAGTATCAAATTTTACCAGATCCTATAAATTGTTGTATCGAACGATAAAATCGAAACTAATACACATTAAATTGAGATTTTAAATTATTTTTATGCATTTACAATGCAAGTTTGTAAGTATAGGAAAAATGTGATAGTAAAAAACCACGAGCCCCATAAGATCCCGCCTGAAAGCTACTTATGGGGCTCGTGGTTTTTTACTATCTCATTTTTCCTATAATACACATTAAGATTGTGAACTTAAAGTAAATCATAAACAGTTTTTAAATAGTGGAACTGTAGAGATTGTGACTCTTTTGTTTTCCGTAAACAATACACAGCTTACCTACAGACACAGCTTAAGGTCGACTACAATTTTTGTTTTTCACATTTATAAAAGGCAACTTTAATTGTATTCCAAATGAAATATGAGGCAAAAATGAAACGGTTTCCGTCCACTGAATGATTTAAGAGAAACCGGATGCCGCCACTATTTGCGTATTTAATTTTGCGTAAAAATATTTTTTATAATGAAACTACCTAGCCTTTCGCCCGCGTAGACCACACGATATTTTCAGCGGGATTGTGATGTTTCTCCGGGATAAAAAGTAGCCTTGTCACTCTCCAGCTCCCAAACTTATATCTATATCTACCAAAAATTACGTCGATCCGTTGCTCCGTTTTGACGTGAAAGACGGACAAACAAACAAACACACTTTCACATTTATAATATTACTAGCGGCCGCCCGCGGTTTCATCCGCGTGGTTCCCGTTCCCGTGGGAATATCGGGATAAAAAGTACATATAAACCTTCCTCTTGAATCACTCTATCTATTAAAAAAAACGCATCAAAATCCGTTGCGTAGTTTCAAAGATTTAAGCATACAAAGGGACATAGGGACAGAGAAAGCGACTTTGTTTTATACTATGTAGTGACTAGCGGCCGCCCGCGGTTTCACCCGCGTGGTTCCCGTTCCCGTGGAAATATGGGGAAAAAAAGTATCCTAAGTTACTCCTTATTACATCAGCTACCTGTCAGTGAAAGTCCCGTCAAAATCGGTCCACCCGTTTCAGAGATTAGCCGGAACAAACAGACAGACAGACAGACAGACATACAGACAAAATTAAAAAAAAAAATGTTTTGGTATATGTACCGTATATATAATCATATTATGCATGTAGTAAAAAGCGCTTATTTTAATATTAGATACAAACAGACACTCCAATTTTATTTATTTGTTTAGATAATATGGATAACACGAATGTTACACGATTGTAATATTGAAAACATTGAAACTCGGTAACCTTACCGTTGCCGAGTTCATCGTCAAACTTTGGAGTATCGTTTCTCGAACTTTAAAGGATCTAAGTGATCATCTGAACGGCCATCGGATCCCATTGTTTGAGGAGGTCGGAATTCCATGGAAATTAAAAACAAACCTCTCAAATAGATTTCCAATCAATGATAAATTTAATTTTAATAGTAATAGAATATTGTGCGGTTCATAAACGATGAGGACAATTAAATATTAAAGCAGTAATAATTCTTGTTATTTATAACCGACTTCAAAAATTTAAAAGGAGGAGGTTATCTATTCGTCGCATTTTTTTCTTTTTTTTATATGTATGTACACCGATTACTCGAAGACGGCTGAACCGAATAAAATAATTCAAACGTTATAACATCAGGTATTTCCCCAAGTTGGTCCCATTTTTCGAAATTTTGAAATCGGTTCAGTAGTTTTCATGAAATCTTGAAAATACTGTCATTTTCGTTACCACTATCTAAACAAAAACACAATAAACAAAAAAATGTGCATGTTTCACGCCCGACTTCAAAGTACTCACGTTATTAGAGGTATTATTTCTTACTTTTATGTGGATTTTATTGAAGGCGGTTTTTTTTTTAATACTCTAAGGCTCAATCTACACCGTCGCGGAATGGAATGGAAGCGACGAAATTGTACATAGCATAATGAACTTTATATCAATTGTCAGCATAATAAAATTAGATACGAGCCAAAAAGATCGCGCGTCTTCCGGTGAATCTTCGCGCACTCTCGAGATTACAATTGACATAAAGTTCATTATGCTATGCTATGTACAATTTCGTCGCTTCCATTTTATTCCGCGGCGGTATAAATTGAGCCTAAAAGCATAGAATTATTCCATGTAGATTCTACGAAATACTAAAGATTAATGTAATATTGGAAAAATATCAACTTTTCATATACTTAATACAATATGCACTATATTAGTTTTATATTCCCGATGCTAAAAATCGAACCCTCTCAGTTCATACTCGAAGGAAACAGCTTAAGAATTTTCCATTTGTCAAATTTACGTCCCACCGAGAAAATATATCGTCTGGCTGGGTGCAAGCAAAATCTACTGTTACTCTGATATCGTTCTCATACAGGTATTCGTGCAATTTCACCATCTATCTCCGACAAGGAAGAGATTGCATCTATTTCGAATTTTATTTAAAAACATGCCAGGAAAACAACTCTTGGCAGAAATAAAAGTTCAGAACGAATGTACGCTCAAACGGCCCCGAATACCTATATACTATTCTGTAAGCCAGATGCAGCTCTATACGGTTTGCATGTTAAGGCGATATAAAGTTATAAGTACTAAAGTGAGATAGCAATGAGAAAACCACGCGCGCGGGAGCGAGACCGATTTTGCAGATAAGGCAAAAAAAACACAAAATCACTTCGTATTAAAAAACTAGAGCGATTTAAAAAAAAATGCTTCTATACGATCCTAAATATTATAAGTGGCCACTAATTAAACCAATTTCCAATAGTGTAAGTAAAGTAACCCCATTTAAGAATAATCTTGAATTTTCGAATTTTTTGGAGGTCTTTTCGAAAAGAAAAAGTGTCGAGGCAAAATCATAAAATCGTGTTTTTGAAACTATACGAATCTAGATAAAGGTATGAAGAAAAATATTATCTTATTACCAGATTTATAACAACTGTAACCGTCGTATAGTTTTAAATCAAAGAGTCCATACTTTTTCCGAGTAGCGCCTTAAGTGGAATCGATCGAACACACTCGATGGAAGAATCGAATGCGTCAAGAAACGAGTTGGTAGACAAAGAGGTCCCAATTATCGCCACCTCTTTGGAATGTCAACTTTGGCGGTTAAAAAAGAAGAATTTGGTTCTTATTATTATTATTATAACTATTATAACAATAAAAATTCTATATTAAATAACTATCATATTTATTATTAGTATTTTATCTATTAATATAACATTTAATTTTTATTTCTACCATGGCCCGCTATTATTTCTCGGCTGCTTGCGCCAAGTGCAACGAGTGAGATAGAAGATGGCTTTGGTTCTACCATGGCCCGCTATTATTTCTCGCCTGCTTGCGCTGGCAACGAGTGAGATAGAAGATGGCTTTGGTTCTACCAAACGCGTTTGGAACGTTATTGGGATATGCTGAGTAACTTAGTTTAAAATATGACAAACTTATCTGTCTCGTTAGTAACTTTTAAAAATATTAAATCTACTACACGACGTTATCCCGCGCCATGTACCTCTCCAGGCTACAAAGTACCTATCTGTGTCCCTTTCAGCCAAATCCGTTCAGCCGTTTTGGCACTATTGAGCAACAAACATCCAAACATCTAATCTTTCACATTTATCTATATATATAAAACTCGCTTTCCGCTCGCGGCTTCGCCCGCGTGAACTACACGACGTTATCCCGCGGGAGTGTGATATTTTTCCGGGATAAAAAGTAGCCTATGTTCCTCTCCAGATTATAAAGTATCTATGTCCCAAATTTCAGCCAAATCCGTTCAGCCGTTTTGGCGTGATTGAGTAACAAACATCCAAACATCTAAACATCCAAACATCCAAACTTTCACATTTATAATATTATATAGTAGGATTCAAAGTCCTGACTGACTGACTGAGATATCAACGCACAGCCCAAACCGCTGAACCTAGAGACTTCAAATTTAGCACATAGATGCATACAGTGTAGGCATCCACTAGGATTTTTGGAAATTCCACCCCTAAGGGGGTGAAATAGGGGATGAATATGTGTATAAAAGTCCGTCAGTTTTGAAGTTAGGATCTTCAAATTGTGTATTTAGACTGGCAATTGAAAATTAATATTTTTCTGTGTCAGCGTTTTTGACAATTCCACCCCCGAAGGGGTGAAGAGGGGATGAAATGTTGTATCTGGAAAGTCCTTCATTAAATTTATTATTTAGGCTTATGGTTGGAAAGTAAAACAAATAAGCAAACAGATATTTCGTATTTTTTCGAAAATCAACCCCTTAGAGGTTAAATGGGATAAATAAACCTAAAAATCGATATGGATGTAGTTATTGAGGTTTTATGGGATGACGATTGCAAAAATGGCATTTATTTTGATGTTTAACATGCTGAACATGATTCAATCCCTAAAAGGTTGAAATAGGGGTGAAGTTTTGAATGAAAAATCAGGGGGTAAAAAAGACATTTCAACTTGAAACTTTGTAGGCTTACTTCTTAAAATAAATAGGCAACCCATTTCGTAGTTTTCCGAAAATCAAACCCAGGAGGTAGGTAAATAGGGTATAGAAACCAAAATCATCTTATGTACCCTAAAAGTTCTTGGTACATAAGCTACTCAGAACTAACTTTTTGATTGTGAAACAGACACTTATTTTTACTAGCTTCCGCCCGCGACTTCGTCCGCGTGGACATTCGAGAAAATACTTAGGGGGACCAATAACCAGGATAAAAAATATTCTATGTTTTATTTCCTAAAATTCAAGGAGGCAGAACGTTTGCCACGTGCGGCGGGCCTCGCACGAGGCTGCTCGCTTGGTGAGGGAGGACCCGCCTAATCACGTAAAAACGGCTGATCGGATTTTTATGAAATTAATACATAGAATAGTTTTTATCCTGGTTATTGGTCCCCTAAGTATTTTCTCGAATGTCCACGCGGACGAAGTCGCGGGCGGAAGCTAGTATATTACTATGATACTCTGACTGCCGAAATTCCATTTTGACAGCTAATTTTGTGCTGCGAGTGGCTGCTCCACTGCTGGGTGGGTGCCTACCATCAACTTTAAGACAGCGATTCAAAAATAGCGCGATGCAGAATAGGTTTCTAAAATGAATTGCTTTCTTTCGTACTATGACCTTCTAAAAACTGGATCGCAAATGAATTGCTAAATGTGAATGACCGAACGATTTGTGTCCTTACTTCTTCTAACCGTCTCTTTCACTCGATTCTGTCATGCCCGGAGCGTGAAAGGGACGGGTATAACCTGCAGGTGTCATGTTAGCTTGGCCGAGTTATAAGTCAAATAAGAGTTGATGACAGCTCAGCGGCTGTGAAATGTCATTTAATGATCACTGAATCGCTGTCATTGATATCAAGCTGTCGTGGTACGAATAAGCGAAGCAGATCAGTTTAGGTCCTAAACAAAACCGCAAGAAGAGTTTTAGTAGGCACACTGGTCTGGTGTCACTGGTCAGTTATGTTTGGGACATATACATAGTTTCCACTGTGTGTCTAAAAGTGTCAACGTTCTATTGCGTAGTTTACAGCGCCTAATTATGGATCCTATTGAAACTCGCTCTCTTTTTAACCCATAACAAATACCTTAATAAAGGTGTAATTAAATGCAATCTCACTCGTAATCTGAACTATTGTGAAAGTCATTCATTCCCATAAGTTTTTGCTTCACACGAAGCGTTCCCAGCAGCGGTCACAGTTTTCCGTGAGGAATTTATCAGAACTGGAGAAAAAACACTCTACCATTCACGATGGAACCAATCAGTTTAGACGAAGCAGAGGCGTGTGACCTAGGCTAATTGTTTGAACTTCGTAATAGTAATGTTAAGAAAATATCTTTTTTAGGTTGCTTTCGCAATTGATTGAATTTTTGCAAGAAATACTAATTGAATAAGTACCTCTTTACTTCTGGTCCCGTTTATGTTCAGTGAGAACTGCCAAGACTCAAAGTCATTGGCACAGCTTTCAGAAACGGTTTAGCAGACGGGCCTGACTGAGTTTTTTTTCATAGTATTATATAGTCCTACTAATATTATAATTAAGTGAAAGTTTAGATGTTTGCATGTTTGGATGTTTGAATGTTTGTTACTCAATCACGCCAAAACGGCTCAACGGATTTGGCTGAAATTTGGGACATAGATATTTTGTAGCCTGGAGAGGAACATAAGCTACTTATTATACCGGAAAAATATCATATTCCCGCGGGATAACGTGGTGTAGTCCACGCGGGCGAAGCCGCGGGCGGAAAGCTAGTATAAAATAAAATCTGTCCTATATGGCTAAATCTTCATGACCCACCACGCGGGCCCAGTGCGGTTTAGCGGGTACTAACAACTGCAAATGCAGTCTTGATCAACGGCTTAAAGTGCCTTCCGAAGCATGGAGGAGTTCGAGAAAAAAGTTTTTGGTCACCCTCCCGTGACCAACCATTGCGAAAGTTGCTTAACCTCAACGACCGCAGACAGAGCGCGCTAACCACTGCGCCACGGGCTCTTCAATGGCTAAATAATCCTACTAATATCCTTCCTACTAATATTATAAATGTGAAAGTTTAGATGTTTAGATGTTTAGATGTTTAGATGTTTAGATGTTTGAATGTTTGTTACTTAATCACGCCAAAACGCCTGAACGAATATGGCCGAAATTTGGGACACAAATACTTTGTAGCCTGGAGAGGAACATAGGCTACTTATTATACCGGAAAAATATCATATTCCCGCGGGATAACGTCGTGTAGTCCACGCGGGCGTATCCGCGGACCGAATGCTAGTAAGATAATATAAGGGAAACCACATAATTCTTCCTGAGCAAATTACTTAACAAAGTACACCACCACACTTTGCTAATGGCGTAAAGACCACGAAGCGTCGGCCGTCGGCGTCGCTCGTCATCAACGCATCAAAATGTACGTTCGCAATAACCATCCCTCACATCCCCTAATCACAGTAATGGCATTTAGCCGAACATTAGAGCGGAAAGCGCGCGAAACGTGAGAATGTCGCAGGGCCACCCGCCAAATTCTGTTGACTTGACACACATCAATAAACGCGCGAATTTTCTACTCGTTGCGTCTTGTTACGCTAGATGGCGCTAAAGCTGATCAGATTAGAGGTACTGCGGTTCTTGTGATGAGGCGTGAAATCGATATAAATAAATAAATATTGGACACCATCACATAAATTGTTCCAATACCAAACTACAGGGTGTTAGGGGCACCGTTGCAAAAACTTTAACCATGGCTTCAGGCCATCATGCTGAACAACGCACAGCAAGATTTTTTGTCGGAAATGAAAAAAATATTTAGACTTTCCATACAAAATGTCCCGATAAGTTGCTTAATTTGTATGAAAAGTCCAATTTCTTTTTAATTTCCGACAAAAAATTCTTGATGTACGTTGTTCAGTATGATGGTCTGAAGCCATGGTAAAGTTTTTGCAAGGGTGCCCCTAACACCCTGTATAATAGCTTGAGCACTAGTATTATGGTAATTGGAAACAACGACGGGTACAACAACATACACATACAACCAGACCCGAGGAAATATTGAAAATATTGTTTTCAATATTTACCCGACCGGGATCGAAGCGAACCCTAACTCTAGAGGTCTCCTCTAGAGATAGCGGCACCTTGAAAAGCGGTGCGTACCTATACCTACACCACTCGGCCACGGCGGTCGTCGAAATATAAATTGTGTGGTGGTTTATTATATATTCTGTGGTGGTGGTTAAAGATTTTCTATTCTATTCTTTTCGTTGAGGAGTCTTTTTAAGAATAAATGACGCGCCATCGCGTCAAATGTTATTACAAATTTACTAGTCACAATAGAAATTATACCTATATTTATCAGTGTTATACATAAACATAACTCAATGATATTTGTAGACGAGTATAGGTAAAAGCAATTTGTTACCCATCTCTGGTGTAAGTACGTCTCGAAATCCTGTAGCAACACAACATCTTTATGAAAATAGAGTTAACACGAAATATAATTAGCGACTCCATAATTCAGGTCGTATTTCCCAAATTCCCACGTTCCGCAGCTCAGAAATTTGGGCTAAAACAAGATTAATCGGCGTGTGTAACCTCTAATGAAGTGGAGAGCGCTGACGGCCATGTTTTGTCATAAAACGCGACTTCCAACGGTATTATTTGATCTAATAACCTATTTGACGAGAGCATAATTACAATGCGTCAACTCAGAAATACGCAAGAAGGATTTTCTTTATATTGTATCCCATTACCAAAAGGGGAACGAGGCGATTATTAGATTCTGGGAAGGGGGAGTAAATAGGTGTTGTGGCTCCTATAATCCTCTCCAGAATCTGCCTTCATAACGTTAAATTAAACCAATTTAGGAGTGTATTGTATCGGAGGCGCGAAATGTGTGTTTTGAGCACAAAGATAAACAATGGAGGTTTCGAAATATTTTCGCCGTAATGATACTCTAATTAAAGGCGTTTGCGTCCTAAACATCCGCGCTTTAATTCTAGCATTATGCGTAATTGCTGGTTTTTTTGTTGGAGTTTGGGCCTTACCTGCAAGGCTATAGGGTATGTTTTCGTGGGTTTACATGGTGATATATAGGGGCATGGGTGAGGAGGCGATAGCTCATAAAAAGGGTCAGTAATTGCGGCGCACTATAATAATTATCGCGCGTCTGTAAGCGGCTTACGGCGGTCGCGGGCAGGGTTGGGGGGGGCGTGACTGCGTTCACCTGATAGCCGGAGTTGGGGAATATTTGCTGTGGTCATCCGGAGACAGAAGACGTTTTAAGTATTTAGTTAAATCTTATTTATGTGACCTTGAAAATTTTAAAATGACGTATTTAGAAAAAAAATCGACCCGTCTCACAACGAGCTCCGATGGGATGGTTGTGAGAGGGGTCGATGTTTTCTAAATACTTACTTAATTTACAATTTTTCAATAATAAAATTTGCATTGTTGTGAATGCAAAAAAGTAAAAATTTAAATAACTGATCTTGAAAAATTTTATCCATTACATTTTAACTAAAAGAAAGAGAACCAAAGTAATTTATGTGTTTTATACGGCAATTTTCAATTCTATACAAAACAAAATATATTGAGGCAGTGTCAATTTCAAACATATTCATCATCATCATGTCAGCCGAACGACGCCCACTGCTGGGCATATTACTTATGTTCAATTGGAAATACACTTAATTAATAAATTATAGACTTTAAAAGATATAAGTAAATCAACAATAATCATCTCATTGCCTATTTACATAATGAAAATATTATCTGTTGTTTGATTTTTTATACCAATAAAACTTCTAAGTATATTCTATTTGTGAAAACTGTATAAGGCTTTTTGTTTTTCAAGAAACACTGTCTTATTGTTTAAGTAAAATAGCCGTTTGTTTTCCATTAAATAAAAATAAAACTTTTCGTAAACCCTTTTATCATGAGAGCTGACATATAAAGACCATATTCAAAAAAGGTAAAATTAAAATGTCATATGCATAGAAAATCTCACTGTGGTAAATATAATATTGTTTAATTAAACGAATTATCCGCTTATTAGGGTGAAGCGTGGTCACCGCCGCAGGTGTTGCGAACCGAAATCCGTCATAAATAAATTGGATTTGACATTCACAAACAGAGAGATGCGAAACATTTTCGAGAGTGAAATTTTTGAATATATTTTTAATTTTTTCTTTGTTTTCAGATTTTGTAATCCGGCTTTAGATTTGGGAGCATTAATTTCGGTGCTTCTGTTTGAGGATTATTTTAGGTAGAAGGTATAGTATTGTAGATGAGAAATTATGGATAAATTTACAAAGTTAAAAAGTTACAATAAAAAGAATGCAAGTTCACGCCGTTTTGTAAATAAAAAAAAAAATAAAAAAAAAACTAACTAACTAACAAACTAACTAACTAAAACAGTTGCTAGGTGTTGCCTAGCAACTGATCAGCATCATGCCTATCACTATCTGTGGATTGATTATTAATTTCAGGCCGTTAGTGTATCCAATGTGTTCGTCATGGCTACTTTGAAAGAATTTAGAAATACCAATAACATACTCGTAACATTTCAACCGCCTCTGTGGTCTAGTGGTTCAAACCACCGATTTCAGGCCAAGAGGTCCCGGGTTCGATTCCCAGTGGGGGTACATATTTTATACGGTTTGGTCGGTGGTAGGACTTGTTCTTAGTCCGCTAGCTGGCTAGCTACCACCATCTTATCTAAGTCTGACGCTATAACAATGATGTTTCAGCATTATATTGTTCCGGCAGTTAGAGATAAGATAGCCAGTTCCTCAGTGACTGAGGATTCCGGGAGTAGTGCGCTTCCACCTTCAGCCTTATCACCACTTAACATCAGGTGTGATGAAGGCTAAGTGCTACCCCGTCGTGGATTAAAAAAAAACAACAAAATTCAACGTTTCTCTATTCCAATAGATAGACGAAAAGACGTTTGACTTTGAGAGAGAGTCACATTCGGTTTGCTCACAATGACTATTGGAGAAACCGTAACATTACTTAAGAACACTACAATTGGGAGCCCAATACAAGGAAATATCTTTCCTGACAGAACACAGAAATGTACAAAAAACACGGTACCTACGTACATGTAATGGAATAGTAGATTGTATTACAAGGGAGCAAAATAATATATTTACGGCGAGGGCGCTATTTTGAATCCAGAGCGCAGTGAAGGATTCTAGAGTAGAATCTCGAGCGCAGCGAGGGATTCTAAAGTAGAATCCTGAACGCAGCGAGGGATTCAATATACGCCAACCGAGGTGAAAATAATTTTGCGGCCGAGTAATACACTCTGCTTTTCATCCCCCTCTATAAGAAAAGCAGTAAAGACAACTCAAACTACCTACCTTTCTTTGTCGTTCGGATACATCATAGCGCTAGTCGGGCAAGAAAAAAAAAATGAGGTTTTGAAATAAAAAAAAATAAAAAAATATATGTCCATCAGATTTCTTATAAGTATCTCCGGGGATGCCGTAGGGGGGTTGAAAATTTTGTTAGATTTTAGCTACGACTCACCGTTTACGAGATATTCTCAATTTTATAAAATTCCGTTTTTGAAAATTTCTCGGTCCCGAAAAAAGTTCCGGCCCCATACAAAATCAGTTGATTTTTTTTTAAGTACTGCACACCCTTTGCTACACTCCAACCAATGCTTCTTTAATTATGTTCTAAATTCAAATCTCATCGTTTTGGACCCTGTTATGAAGCTGTTCAAAATTCAAATCTCATTTATACCCTCTTGTCATAACAGGTAAAAAATGAATCGTTTTGGACCCTGTTATTAAATAAGCAATCATCGCTTTTCGAATCGATGGGATGAAAACAATGTTTTCTGCGTTTCCTCGTCCCACAATACTGAGGCTTAACGTTATCCGATGTCTTAGGCGACACGGCACTTCAGCGGAATGGCTCCTGAAATAATTGGGGGTATTCTCATTCTCAAGCCACATTCCTTAGAAGAAAATCCAGGAACATGCGAGGCCTTGTCCAAGAAAGCTTATACTGCAAATCGACACGCTTATTGGATAAATTGACAATCTTTCTTCAACAATGCATTCGTCATGGGGAAGACCGAACATATGATGGAATAAGAAACGACAGGTATATTACCTAAATAGTTGAGAAGAACGTACTGCACTGACGTCAAATATAATTGGGATAAGCTCAGAAGGAAGTAGATGAGAAGACTCGCGCATAATTAAAAAAAAGTTTTGGGCAAAAAACTGTTACAAAATTATTCTTTAAGTAAGTAGGTACAATACCGAAAAGATACAAATAATTCATACCTACGTTAAAAATATTCAAATACTCGGTAATTTTTTTAACATCCAGGATAATTTTAGGGATTATTCTACGAATGAAAACTAACAACTTTTATTATGGGATCAAAACTGAAATCTCGAATCTCGAAAAGCTTTTTTTGCAATTTTGTATGGCACAACAGATTTTTTTTTCACGATTTCAGTTTTGGTCCCATAATAAAAGTTGTTTGTTTTCATGAGTAGAAAGAATCCCTAAAATTATCAGGGGTGATAAAAAAATTACGGTGTATAAAGAATCTTCAGTTAATGACGACCTCAAATCTACCACTATCACTTAATTAAATAACCACAAGCCTACCAAGATCGTTTCTACATACAAAAAAGGGGTACGAATCAGCAAAATATAGGTGGTATCTAATCCCATGGGCGTGACGTCATAGCAATTGCGTTATTACATGGGTGTCGTAAATAGGCGGAAAGGTTGCCAGAACGATGCCTACACCCGTTTATCTGGTAAAATATGAACCTCTGAGACTTGGCACAAAAAAATACTGCTTACAGTGTTAATGCTGATCTTTTGTTATTAGTAATTAGTATTTTTGATATTAATTTTTACAGTTACAATTTAGTTGTGATCGCCAATCGTGAAGTGATAGAAGACAATTAGAACTTTTGGTGATGAACCTTGTATTGAAAGCTTTGGATATTTAGGACAATATTGCACTAGAATCGCAATATTTGGTAGTCCCTCAATTTTATGTTTTTTTTTTAGTTTATTTAATTAACCTTTATTGCGATAATGGTGCGTATTTATTCAATTCTTAATCACTCACAACAGTAACGACCAAAGTAGTATCTACAAATTAATTCCTTTCCTTACCATTGCTTCCTACATTAATTTTAAACGCAAAAGTCCTTCCAAATGGAACCAAAAGGTGGAAAATTGATCACTCAGCTCACTCAACCATCACAAGGAAAATTCTATTGAGTGTGCACAACACGGTCTCCGTTTTATATATCATATATTTACGCGAAATTGGGTTAACTGTCCATATCTTGCGTGCGTTACGCTCGCCACGCGGATTTTCTTATTCCCGGCGTAATAGGCTATTCGCTGATAAATTATGGGTGTTAAACAACAAAGGGATTGTACCAAGGTCGCTGAGAGGTGGGAACTTGGCACAGAATAAATTTGAGTAGGTATTGGCAGAAAAGGGGTCACGCTACGATTTTGACATAATTGGCTGTCGCATCAATCGGATCGGAACAGGGTGCCTACCATCAACTTTAAGACAGCGATTCAAAAATAGCGCGATGCAGAATAGGTTCCTAAAATGAATTGCTTTCTTTCTTACTCTGACCTTCTAAAAACTGGATCGTAAATGAATTGCTAAATGTGAATGACCGAACGATTTGTGTCGTTATTTCTTCTACCCGTCTCTTTCACTCGATTCTGGCCTGCCCGGAGAGTGAGAGGGACGGGTATAACCTGCAGGTGTCATGTTAGCTTGGCCGAGTTATAAGTCAAATAAGCCTACATGACAGCTTAGCGGCTGTAAAATGTCATTGAATGATCACTGAATCGCTGTCTCACTGAATCACTGAATTGAATATTAAGCTGTCGTGGTACGAATAAGCGAAACAGATCACTTTAGGTCCTAAACAAAAACGCAATAAGAGTTGATGGTAGGCACCCAGGGGGGCTAATAGACAGGGCTGTTTTTGTTTTATTTGCAAGGCATAAGTAATCATCGAAAGGCATAATTTCAATAAGCATAAGTAACTATCTAAAGGCATAACCTTTAATGACATAGGTAATACTTAAAAGGTACAATATTCAACATGCATAAATTTAACGGGGTAATACGTTTATTTATTTTAAAGTTAGGTCTGTGGAAATAAAAAAAAAACTTTTCTGGCGCTCCGCCAGCCGTTGCCGCGGCACGCTCGCTTCGCACGCTCGGCTTGCGCGGCGTTTTGGTCACTGTTCTAACCTAACCTAACCTAACCCTTAAACGACTGTTATTATTTCTTGGGCAACCCCCCTCCCCCCCGTCCCCCTGCTTCTTTGTATTTTTCCATTTGCGCAAAATTCTGAACATTTGAAAAAAATTTTTTGAGCCACCAGCTCCCAAAAAAACATTTTTTTTTACCATTGGATGTCTCTGAAATACCTACGGGGTTATTAAAAGGATATCGAAAATTTCGTTAGATTTTGACTACGACCCACCGTGTTCGAGGTAAGTATTGTCATTTTTATTAATAATTGTTTTTTTAAAATAAAGTTAGCTTTAAAGAGTTACCCATGCGTTTTAAAGTATGCTTTACGAAATTATGACAAACGAAAATTTTGAAGATTATGCTTTTTAATAATAATATTAAAAAGCATAATCCTTTTAGCTATTATGCTTTATGGGTTATGAAAAAGCCATGAATAAAATGCTTTTGAATATTATGCCTTATGTTATGATGTATGCCAAATGAAATTATGACAATCAACTGTATGCGTTTCAATGTGTCACCGCAGTGAGTACAGTGCGATTGTGGCAGTAAAACATTTGATATGGTCGATCACGGGATGGGTGACCAAAACACGTTGTATACAATACAGTCGACAGTATGTAAAGTTAAATTATGTTCATCTTGTTAACGCGTTCAAATTAATCGAATTCGTACCACGTGTAGTTTCAGACTATAATATACTCACTATTTCGAAACATTTTGTTGAATGAAACTACGTTACGGGTGTAATTTATTTATGTCCTACATCGAAATTATTACGCATTCCGTTTACGCGGTTTGTAAACATGTTGAATAGGTTACTATAAATAAGTGCTTGAAGTATAAACACAATTTCAATTACGTCAATAATATAATGCTTTGAGTTATAAGCAGCTTTCATGTTTTAAAATATTTTCTAAGTTTGATTATGTATTCAGAATTATTTATTGAAGTCTATTACGTAATTGCTTTAACGGAACTGAAGTAAACAGAACTTTAGCATAAAAAGCTGAAAGGGAACTAAGGAACGATGTTTTTAAAAAGGAAAGAGGACTTTCAGCGTATTTTGCCTATAAGGATATTATTCTCAAATAAGGAGTCTATTCTGTTTTACAATCCGCTGATGATACTAATTTGGAGAGTTCGTGATAAAATATAATCGATATCCTTTTCTAAGGTCTTAGTTTGTCCTAATTGGTTCAGAAGTTCAGCGTCAGAAGGTAACAAACGGACTTGCTTCCTCTTCTTATCGAGTCGATAGCAAACTAACCTAAGCATTGTCGAACCAAAATTCGGCCACGCGAATCGCAGCATTGGTTGCCTCCATTAGGTCTACCTGCGTGCAGCTGGTTGGACACGCAGGGCACGATGTCAGATGTTCCATCGTCTGAGGAACAGCACCACACCTACACGCTAAGTCCGCGTCGATCAAGAATCTCCACCTAGACAGGTTGTCCTTACTGCGGCCGACCATCGTCCGGAGTCTATTTAGAGACTTCTAGCACAGAATATATAATACTACTAACTTCTTCTAGGCAGGCCATGGTAACTCGTGCCCAGGCGAGAGGGTCTCAGACGGTGGAACAAACTTCCTTATTTAATATAATGACAACGATTAACGGTCGCTAATAAGAAATGTTCTACAGTTCTACACGACATTACGTTGAATTCGTTTCACTAAATAATAACGATTCTTGAATTCGGAATTAGTAAAACTGTCAAAGGAGCAAGCGCGACCTTCACCCGTATTTCAAGTCTCGAGAACACTAAGGATATCCGAATGGAGTTCAATAATCAATAAATTAATAAGTCGTAAAGTTGGCTGATTTACTGGCCATCGTGGAGACGTGCGCTCGCTGCGAGAGTGCGGGTGACACTGCGCAGTTTGTGTGATTTGTGGGTAGTCGCAGAAGATAATTACGGATGTGGTTCCGATTGTTTATGGCGTTTCAATACGAGCTTATATTTTGGAAATGGTATTTATGAAATTTGCGGATTGCTAGTGGAGTTAGACGCCTCTCTTCTTCTTCTTAACCGCCTCTGTGGTCTAGTTTAGTGGTTCATACGATTTCAGACCCAAAGGTCCCGGGTACGATTCCCAGTGGGCGTGCATATTGTATTCGGTTTGGTTGGTGGTAAGGCTTGTTCTTAGTCCGCCTGGCTAGCTACCACCATCTTATATAAGTCTGTCGCGCCTTACCAATGAATGATGTTTTCAGCAGAGTTCCGGCAGTTAGAGATAAGATAGCCAGTTCCTTAGTGATTGAGGATTCCGGGAGTAGTACGCTTATCATCATGTGGATAAAAAAAAGGTTTGCGATCCTAGGTAAAAAATAACTTCCTATTGAATTGCTTTAAAGAATATTTTTACAACCTTAAGCCTCAATGTTTAATTGCACTAATTATAATGTAATAAAGCAACAAAATGTTAATAGCAAAACAAAAGCAGCACATTAATCATAATTTTAAATATGTCCCCAAGAAAGTCTTAAATATCTTCTCGCAAGTGTGTTTATTGAGGTTAAAAAGTTTTTAATTATAATCAGACTCATGCAATCGTGTTCACAACTTATTTGCAAACAGCCAAGTCTGTATAACTTGGAGAGTTTTCCTTCGGAAAATGAATATGTAATTTACGTGACGGTTTCCAGTGGTGTTAATTTCCCTATGGGCATTATTTACCCATAAATCAAGGAAGGGTTGGTCTTCTCGCTCCGATCTTGTGATTAATTGGCCGATCTGATTAATTATATGATTAATAGTGTAAATCGACTGTGCGCCATGCGGGGGAAATCTTAGATGACTATTTGGTTTCAGGAGAAAAAATAGTTGCAATAATACGGTTAACACTTTTAGGACTATTTACAACTTTAAAAGATCTTTAAGTTAACAATATTCTATAAAACAGCTTTACGTCTTCTTCTTTTCCCGTGTTGATTGAATTGTAAATGTTAATTTAGATATGATACGTCGGTAGGTTCACTCCAATACAGGATACCTAATTTGAATCGTGACCGAGCATAAGTTCACTATCTAACAGATATCAAAAATCAATAAGGTTGAAAATGTTATTGGATTTCAAACAAATTATTAGCAAAATCACGAATCGATTGGTTCTACCTACAGTATACCTAATGTCCTACCTATACAAAACAAAAAATCACAACCCTAAGTGAAAAGATAAACAAAAGAATAAAAGCGATAGTAAAACAAGATCAACGACAACATTTCACAAAGGTTAAGTCAATTTCAAAACCTTTAATTAGCCTTTTAAAAGGTAAGGCGGAGGCCACTGAATTGAATGGCATCTGGCATCCTTTTTGATGTCCTGAAGCCCGCCCGCCGCGACTTTAAGAAAATAATCATGACTCAAGTACGACAAAAGAATTTAATTGATTCGCAAGAATGCCTGTCTCCAGAGAGTCCGGCTGGTCCTTCGAGCCGGAATGCTGTGCGCCCCAGCCCCACTTTGTCCCCCAAACGGAGGGTTGTGATTGGCTAACGCAATTCCGTTTAAATCAAATTCTTTACGCAGGTACGATCAAATCAAATCATTTCTGCATTCATATTGTAAAAGACTTGATATTTGAAAGAGGCTCTTTTCGTAAAGTAAAGGTTAGGAGTTGTTACAATTACCGGAACAGATTTATCAGTTGCATTATTTTATAGGAGGACCAGTGAAGCTGTAGATAGCGCGCTTGGCCTGCGATCGTTGAGGTAAAGCAACTTTCGCAATGGTCGGTCATGGGATGGGTGACCAAAAATATTTCATCTCGAGCTCCTCCTTGCTTCGGAAGGCACGTTAAGCCGTTGGTACCGGCTGCTTGCAGTCGTTAATACCCACCAATCCACACTGGGCCCGCGTGGCGGATCATGGCCCAATCTCCTTATCCATTCATAAGGAAGGCCAGTGCCCCAGCAGTGGGGACATTAGATGGCTGATGCTGATGTTTATTTTCTAAATGTAAATTAGATAAGTATTCCCATATTCAAGAGCATAATTCGAATCTCTTACAAACATCTGCGTTTCCCGTTTTTGTTTAAGGGAGCCGATGCTTCAGACACCATCACCATTTTATTGAGTATCGGACGTTACAATTACCGAGATATTGATACAAATGGACGCAGACTGCGCGGTGTCATATGCCGGATCGCTTTGTTTCCATTTCGACGATCAACGCCCAAACTTCCACAACTGTAATGGTACCCACATTTAGAGTCATTCCGCTGAGTTTTATCTTAATCATCGTTGGTACCCGCTCGACTCAAACGGACTCATCCATTTAAAACTTGAAGTGCGGCCGAGGGACACGTTTAAAGCGTCCGTAATCAAATTTCACTCGAGTCTTTAAGGGTTGAAGCCGGCAACTTTGAGCCGCCCTAATAAATTATATTGCCGACAAAACTGCTCTCGAGTACGACACAGTTCGTTGGCTCATCTAATTGGTCCAAATTCGACTCGACCCGGCTTATAATTGGGCCGAATTCAGCCTTATGCGCCGCGAAATTAGTTGAAATTCGAATATGGCGGGATTAGGAGGCGGCCGCCGACCACAACACTAATGTGGCCCCAGTCAGACGTACTAACTAACAAGTTTGGACTCGTAAAGTTGATGAAGGTGCTCCGCACAATCAAAACAAATTTGTAACTTAAGTTTTGACGGTTTGAGTTCGAGTTGGCCGCGTTCGGATACACAGTTTTCCCGCTTAATTAACGCACCTCGGTGTACACTCTGCCATTCTCCGCCTTCTGTACCATTCATACTTATAGATCTCGCAAATACCCATCGACCTCAAAACAAAAACTTCGCTTCAGAGTCGTCTACACAGTCACCGTTGGGGGACTAAACGAATTTCTTGACAAAGCGAATTCCCCAAGATTCCTAATTAAAGCTGCGACACTCCACCGGCGAAGTTCGAGCCGTCGACAACTTCCAAATCTTGGAGGCGCTACTCCGAAAGAATTCTTCTCTAATTAGTATAAGTTTATGCATTCGGAGGTACCGGGCGTCGGGAATAGTTCGCAGCAAGTTTTAATTGCTAACACGTCGGTCGGCGTCGATCACCCGCCTGTTTCTTTTTCCGTTTCGGCGCCATAAATCTCGGGATCCATTATTCCCGGATTAACGGCAGCCGGGAGCCCTGAATTATATTTTTGCTTAGCGGGTAATGAATTTATCGCGGGCTCCGGCCTCGTAACCTCGATGGGATCCTCATAATCGCCACCCAACCCTTTAGCTGCGGAGAATCTGGCAGTCTCCTAAGAATTTTAATTCCACAGGCATAATAAAACAATTCGCAATGAAACGCGAGCGGATTCCCTTATTTGCTTAATATTTTCGAAGCCGTGCGTCTGAGTAGCCGTGTTGCGGAACTCATTTCATGCAAATCGCGATATCGCAGAGCCTCGGCGCGCCGGGGTGTCGTTGGGATTCTTAGAAGGTAATTTAGTGAAAGGCGATAATGGGCAGCAGCGGGTTGGCGGTGGACCGGGAGTCAGACATCGCAATCGCTAGATATACGCCGGTCTAGCGATTAAAAATAATTAGCACTCGGCAGGCGGATCTACGCCCAGATTGCGGCCACAATGCACTCGGTGGATTACCGCCGATGGCCGAACTGTTATTACGTGGCCATTAATCAGTAGATACTACGTGCAGGTTGTAATGGAGCGAAAATTGTAGCGCAAGAAATAAAGTGATGCTCGTCTCGAATCGCCAGAGAATGTTCGAGAGCGCTCAATACTGTGGTGGGTTCCGTTGTTTGCTCAAGTTTCGACAAACCTGACAAATCTGTTGACGATGATCGCAGTTCTAAAGTGGGGAGTTATGAATATTTGATTTTGTCGGTGAAACTGTGATTTAATGTTGATTTTATCACTTTAACGTAAGTACTCGGTAAAGTTTACGGTTGTAGATACTCAGGGGATTGTTGCTAAGTTTGTTATTCCTCGTTGTATTAATGTAATGTTTTTGAAATCTGCTGGAAGTTTGAAGTATCTAACTCACGTATTTATTCACTCGTTATGTATCTATACTAATATCGTATCGAAGATCTAGATGCTAAACGCCTACACAGAACGACCCTTCCCAAGCCTTTCTACACATCTACACCTACAATGCTGATGGCCAGTTGCATTGTGCGCCCTGCAACTGGGCTGTCAAATCAAAATTTGGCTTTGCTAGCCACATCCAAGCACACGGTCGTACTTGAGTCCAGGTTCACCATTGACGGATGACGTCAAGGAGGACGATATATATATATATATATAGGTAAGTACTGTGGGAACTCCTGTTCCCACTGTTATTCTAAGGGAGCTTAATAAAAGCTGTAGCTTCGCTATAATGGTTTATTTTATCACTTTTCGTATCACTACATAAAACTTGCCAATATGACTAGCTTATTGGTATTTTTTGGAGCCATCTACTGCCATTCGGGGCCTAGCAATCACTGCGTCAAATCCAATCTTTTCTTTTTAAAATAAAATTCCCAAAGATTGATTTAAGAATACATGTACAAAGCAGTCGCGATGCATTTAAAAACCTAAGCGAGCCACAGTACTTTAGTTACTAATGCCCCCAAATGTTTTTGCTGTTTGTACTTGATCCGAACCGTCCGCTATAACTGTTTTACAATCGCAAATTGGTCCCTGCGATTCAGGCCTAGAGTCTTGTGCAGAGACCGCTCTGTGAAACTGAACAATAAGGTTCCTTAGTGTTTTCTTAAGACAATCCTGTTATTGATAATTAATGTAATGGGACATTTTGCATTAAAAAAAAAATTATATTAAAAAGAGGAATGATTTAATTTTTTTGTATGTTTATATGTTTGATTGGATAAACTCAAAAACTACCGAACCGATTTCAAAAATTCTTTCACCAGTATAAAGCTATATTATTCCCGAGTGACATAGGCTATATTTAATCCCGATATTCCAATGGGAACGGGAACTACGCGGGTAAAACCTCGGGGAGAAACTAGTTTAGAATAAAGTTATATTATGATTTAATTAACTGTTGCATGCATGACGACTAGATAATTAAATGTGAATCATAGACCCGTGAGACGTGACGAACGGATTCAAGGTGAGTAGGCACTATTTTAGTATTCAAACGATTGTTCTACTCGAGCGCCTATGAGCTTACCGACTTTATTTAGTCAGCGAACAATATTACTACCTACATCGGTTTCTATAACCAGCAATGAAGACTTCGCTGCACTTTATTGCGTTCCTAAACAAATAGAATACCTACACTCTGCCCTTAAAAAAAGACGCACAAAAACGTCTGCTTCCACACAATATCATTTAGTGTGCGCGGAACTCTATAACAGCGTTAAGTAAAGAAACCACGACGGATCGTTTTACACGAGAGAGAACGAAAACAAGCAATACATTTATAAGGAATCTGCGGATACAAAGAAATCAGAGACAGGAAAACAGATAGATGTTGGGCACATTAAAAAAAGGCCGGCGGTGGCGAATCCTCGGAAGAAATATTGCTTATTTCTTTTAGCCAACAACGCGGTAATCACATTTGCTTTTGTTCGTTTCGGGCCTTTCATTCGCTTAATCGCGTTATTCGAGACTTCGTCGGGGCCAGCTTTGGCCCAAACGACGAGATGTAGCGATCTTTCGAAGGACACTTTGGATGAACAAAAACAATATTGAAAGACAGCAAAAAGTATATTAAGAACAACACAAGAAATACAACAAAATACGACTAAGGAATGCCACATGCAATGCCAGTATGAGTGTGCTGATTATTATAGTCCAGGGATACTCGTTATTATTATTGTTTGGTTGGTGGTAGGACTTGTTCTTAGTTCACCTGGCTAGCTACCATGATCGAAGTCTGACGGCATAACAACGAGGTTTCCGCCTTGTTGTGTTCCTGCAGTTAGAGACATCAGGTGTGATGGAGGTGTGATAAATACTACCCCGTCCTGGATAAAAAATTACTACTAACGACCGGACGCGACTAAATCGGCGGCCAATCACAATTAATTCTTAATTTAAATTATATTAAACCGCGTTCCCATAGGTTGTTATTGCATAGAACAGAAAAAAAAATATTGTATGTAAGAAGAACACACAGTGACACCCTATGGGAAGTTCAATGGATTTTGTTTGCCGGAATCCAAGGTTTTCATGCTTAGCACTATTAAAGACTTTTTCATCCCATCGATTCGAAAAGCGATGATTGTTTATCTAATAACAGGGTCCAAAAATATTCATTTTTTACCTGTTATGACAAGAGGGTATAAATGAGATTTGAATTTTGAACAGCTTCATAACATGGTCCAAAACGATGAGATTTGAATTTAGAACATAATTAAAGAAGCATTGGTTGGAGTGTAGCAAAGGGTGTGCAGTACTTAAAAAAAATTCAACTGATTTTGTATGGGGCCGGGACTTCTTTCGGGACCGAGAAATTTTCAAAAACGGAATTTTATAAAATTGAGAATATATCGTAAACGGTGAGTCGTAGCTAAAATCTAACAAAATTTTCAACTCCCCTACGGCATCCCCGGAGATACTTATAAGGAATCTGATGGACATATATTTTTTTATTTTTTTTAATTTCAAAACTCAATTTTTTTTCTTGCCCGACTAGCGCTATGATGTATCCGAACGACAAAGAAAGGTAGGTAGTTTGAGTTGTCTTTACTGCTTTTCTTATAGAGGGGGATGAAAAGCAGAGTGTATTACTCGGCCGCAAAATTATTTTCAACTCGGGCGGCGTATACTGAATCCCTCGCTGCGTTCAGGATTCTACTTTAGAATCCCTCGCTGCGCTCGAGATTCTACTCTAGAATCCTTCACTGCGCTCTGGATTCAAAATAGCGCCCTCGCCGTAAATATATTATTTTGCTCCCTTGTAATACAATCTACTATTATATGATTATTTCTGAAGAAGCTGCGAAGTAATTTGATAAAAACGCTCGCTCCTCTGACTTGCAGCAAGCGTTGAAGACAGAACCAGAGGAGGAAGGAAGTCGGCAGCTTCCCGCGATAGTTAGGTAGCAGACGGACCCAGGGCATATGGTAGCAGTGAGGTAATTTGATAAAAACGCTCGCTCCTCTGACTTGCAGCGAGCGTTGAAGACAGAACCAGAGGAGGAAGGAAGTCGGCAGCTTCCCGCGATAGTTAGGTAGCAGACGGACCCAGGGCATATGGTAGCAGTGAGGTAATTTGATAAAAACGCTCGCTCCTCTGACTTGCAGCGAGCGTTGAAGACAGAACCAGAGGAGGAAGGAAGTCGGCAGCTTCCCGCGATAGTTAGGTAGCAGACGGACCCAGGGCATATGGTAGCAGTGAGGTAATTTTCCGTTCGTACAACCCTGTGTCTTCATTGGAAACCGGTACAAAAGGAAGGGATGTTTGGTTGTAACTATTAGGGACATATTCGAAGGGCAAGACAAGACTGTTATACATAAAATGTCATTGCTATTAAGATTTTAAATTATTTCTATGCATTCACAATGCAATTCTGTAAGTATAGGAAAAACTGTGTACCTACTAGTGATGTTACGAATGTTAATTATAAACATTCCCGAATAATGCGGATGCGAATATCTGCCGCTGATATTCGCGAATGCGAATACGAATGCTAATGTTTCACATAAGATTCAAAACGTATTGAAAGAAAGTCTAAAACATTTCAAGAAACTGTCACAGGCGCCTAACAAAATGTACAAAGATCGCAACACCTTTTCATCACTCGAATTCTACTCAAGACGAGAAGAATATAGGAAAGGTACGTCTCAAGATTAAACAAAAGTGTGTTTCTAGATGGAACAGCGATTTTTATATATTACAGCGTTTTTGGAAGCCCAAGAGTCTTAATGAACTTACGAATCCACAAAAAAAGCCCCAACCGACTTCTGAAAAGTGGATATTTTTTCTTGCGTTCATATTCGCAAAACATTCGCACAGTGTTTGCGAATACGAATGCGAATGCGAATATCAAGAAATAAGCGAATATTCGCGGATGCGAATGCGAATGCGAATATTCGTTACATCACTAGTACCTACTTATATGTTTTATCCAGCCTGAAATCTATTTGCAGGGTTGGTGATTTTTTATATCACAATTTATCATTGAAAGCCTTATATATTTTTTTAAAGTAACAGAAACACTTTTTTAATATAAAACTTTAAGCGCTTGATATTATTTTAACTTGAAATCTCCGTAACAAGAAACCTCTTAACATAAGCTTTTCATCATACTCCGCAATAAAACAAACACACCATTAAAAAAAATACTAAAATCCGATATGTCCACAGTCCAGCGACAAACCAGTAAGGCACTTAATTATTAAAAGCATTTCTAGTTTCCAAGTATGGCCGCGCCGTTATGCAACCGCGGAATGTAAACAAAGCCAGGTGATCTCGCTGCGCATCGGCGTGTGCGCATCAGACGTGACTCGCATGAGACAAATGAAATGGCTATGACAACAATGTTCTTGTAATATAAAAAAAACCATCAACCATCATCAATCATGATTCATGATGCAACTAATGTGCCCAACTGAAAACCAGTGCAGTAAGCTTAGTTTGCTGCTTATACTGAGTTGGGCACAGTTTTGGCGTCACGCGCCGGTACACAGTGTTAAATGTTAGCTTAAGGGCAGGATCTTCCAAAAACTCTGTCTTTGTCTTTTTTCTTACGTGTGAAGAGTAATGAAAATAACCTTACTTTTTCATTTTTTCAATGTTTTTGTTGTTATTTTGAGCATAAATTCACTTTTTGAAAAAGTAGCCTGAGAATAGTCTACAATGTGTCATTACCTATTTTTCTATATATTATTCGTGAATTAGAGATTAATAATCTAAGTAAAGAACCAAAAAAATATAAAATTAATGAAAATTTTCTTTGTTTTTGAAATTTTTTATTGTCGAGTTACGATACGAATATCGTGTTTCTAGCCACAAAATAATCAAGATCGTTTATCAAACTTCAACATTATATTTTTATCTGCTCATAATAAAGAATATTTGATTGTTTTCTTTTGAATGAAAAATAGGTTGATTTCGATAATTTGGAGGTACGTGCCCTTAAGTTAGTGTCTATGTTTTTGTTTTGTGTTGGTTAGTGTGGGTAGTTGTGGGTGTCAAAATAAATTAATTTTCTTTCTTTTCTTTCTTTCAACCGTTCATTTTAAGCATCCATTTTGCATTATTTGACGACCGATTTGGCGTAGGGGTAGGACCTGCCTACTGCGCCAGAGGTCTCGGGTTCGATTCCCGAACAAGACAAATATTTGTGTACATGAACATATAGCTATTTGTCTTGGTCTGGGTGTTATCTATGTATATTAAAAAGTATGTATTTACAAAAAAAAGTATACTAGTAGTTATATTATATTAACCGTTTATCTAGTTTCCTTAACACAGTTTCTTTGAAAACACGTATGAGCTAGATTATTGGTGTGATTTTAAGAAATTTATTTTATTTTAATTTATTATTACGTAGGTACAGGAAAATTGGAACAGAAGGAAACAATCACCAGCCCCATAGTCTTTTTTTTCGTCCGTCCGATCCCATTTGAAAAGACTATACTCCATCCAGAGCGTTGCAAAACAATCTTGATAATGTCTCTTTATCTAAGAAATGCATTAAAAATAAGAAAGATGTATTTTTCCATACATTATACTTTTTATAATATGAAAACATGGAGTTACTTACTTTGAATAAATAAGTGTTTCATTTTTTTATTATTGTATTTCATATTAAAAGACACGTCAAGGTTGTGTAAAGTAAAATCTTTTGCTACTCTAAATAGTCTGTATGTGGCTCTTGTATACCTAACAGAAGTCCTAAAAATATGGAAATTTTAATGATGATGTGACCGAAATTAAGATTTGTAGGTATACTTATAACCATTGCGACAAGAAGTTAGTTTAAGTAATAATTAATGTTTCGAGTGAGTGATTTTATTTTATTTATTTAGGGCCACAAACGTTATGCAAGTGCGGAATGTAAACAAAGCCAGGTGATCTCGCAGGTATGTGGCGCAGGCGCATGGGAGTTGGGACGTGACTCGTCTACTGATGCCGGCCTTCGTACACAAAGGCAATTTTAATTACTTATAGTTCTTGCCTTTTTTTAAATCTCAGACTCATAACAATACAAGATTTTAATTTTATTTTAATATTTTTTTGCGACGAAATGATAGGTTAATTTATTCAACTTTAATAATGAATTTGTTACTTCATTACACAGAACATGTGGACCCACATTATGTTTACGCTTACAATACGGAATAAAAGTGTAAGCTATTTAACATTCCCGACCGCTAGCATAATGCAAGTGTTCCCAGAACTAATGCTATTAGAGCACCTTAGATTGTTACCAGACAACCTTGAACGGGTTACTATTACAACTTTGTATTATGATCTAGATACAGGAAGAGCTTCAAGTTGATTGCTTTTTAAAAACACAATTTAATGTCCTTGTCCAATAATACACCTACAAAAAATTCTTAGATAATATGCCTTCCTTAAAAGGCCTAAACTACTTAATACCCGATTTATATAAGCCAACTTGTGTGACTGGTTTATATTGTCAAGTGTAAATATTTTGATATACTTAGGTAACAATATTTTAAATCGTTAATAAAAAAAAGAAATAAATTCTTTGAAACGACAAAATCTAGTTGGACAATGCCTAACAAAGAAGGTTATGAAACTCGTTTTTAAAATCACAGTTTCGTAAATGGCAGCACACAATGCAATAAAAAAGCTAATTCAAATTTTAAAACAGTTCTATTCCAAATTTAAACGTCCCGCCCACCTGCACTGACATCATCGAATTAGTGTTGCACCACGGTAATTGCTTTTGAAATATGAATCGATAAACCATTATATCGATTCGTATCTTATAAATCGCTCGCGACTATTCGTTTGCGTGTTTAATGAACACTACTCATAGTGAATTATGTTACTTTGTCTCGTTTAAGTTTGTTTATAGGCTTTCGTGTTACGCGGGACCATCGCGTTTTATCTATATTTGGGCGTTGATTACTCTGGAGGCTTTTATTTATGGTGGAAGAACGTAATTATAACAAAACTTTTTAAAAGCAATGAGCCGTTCATTTATTGTTGCGCATTTTTTTAAAATATTTTTGGTGGTTACAAACTTGCAAACAATGCCTCGTTTTAAAGAGCGTTTTGTCAAATATTTTAATCTTAAAGAGTTTATTTAGAACTCTACTGTGATATCTATCACAATTAAATATTATTTGTTGACATTAAAAACATGATAAAGCGATAGCGGGTTATTCACGGTACATATGATGACATCATCGCCATCCGCCATTTTTTGGCTTGTAGCTGCTAGCTGTCGTTAAGATGCATTATTGTAAGCTGCTTTTAGCATAGCTTAGATAAGATTTGTTGTATGGGAATTCGTACTTTAAATTGTGATTGACCTAAATGTTTTAATGGACTGCGATTTTTATAATAACAGTGACGTATGGAAGTCTAGCACGAGGAATAAGAATCAACTTCGGCACAGTAAGTACCTACTTATTGTTGTTCCTTATGTCTCAGTAATAAAGTTGTTTTTAACTCGCCAACAGGAAAGTCAACAAGCTAATAAAAAATAACCAAGCAGTTGAGTGACACAAGTTATAATCGTTTTTTTGTCATGAAACTTGATATTATCACTGCATATTAAACTAAGTGGTAAATTAACATCACTTTATACGTAATGTTTTATACCAGCAACAACGAATTTGTTTTATACGATGTTACAGAACGAAAGATGTTTAACACAAAAATGGTTAAACGCTTTATAAAATTAAGATACGGCCGTTGCTTTGTGTGGACACAAATAACCGGAGTGACCAGCTCGTAAAAATGTAAATTGCGGCGAAACCAGTGCGTGGTGCAGCACTAATGACGTTATGGCGCGCTTTTTAATATTTCCGCGGGAAAATTAACTTTCTTCTTTGTTTACGTATGTATACGAGCATTTGAGGCTCGTTCTTTTTTTTAAATGGCCAGCTACTCGGAACACAGGAAAATGAGACCAGCATAATGTGGACAGCATTATTAAAAAATAAGATTTAATTTTCGAATCCAGATTGCGTGTTGTTTTTAAAGCTTTATTAACGAGTTAGAACGTGAGAAAATATGCGTTCCTTTGTTTTTGAAATGTTTTGTTCTTAGCTTGAATATTGTTAATACTTTCTTTGCATAAATTAATTAGTTTAAGCCAGAAGATAACGTTTAAGCTGGCTAAATGGGAGGTTATTCCGTCGACCTATATAAGACATTACGCTGGTATTTGAGCATCCCCATTCAGCTCTGAACAAAGAGGTATGGCTGACTTTTAGCGGGGTTAATTAAAATGTCAACGGTACTTATTAATCAAACGGCAGCCGCTCGCTAGATGAGGTGCGCCTTTTGTCTTTTACTATACAAATTGAGTTTTCTCTGCGAAATCGAGTTAGTCTTTCGATCGCAGTTTCGTTATCAATGTTTATTAATAAGTATTTAATTCTAGCGAAAGTTTAGGTGATTGTGATTGCAGTTAAGATTTCATCATCGTTATCATCACCCCTTTGCGACCTACTGATCATAGGCTTATCTTTGTATTATGTCACAATTCAATATAATATTCAATAAGATGTCATTAGATTTAATCCTCTTTTGATGCGGCTAACTTAATTATTCTTGCAATTTGATAAGCTTAAAAATGCACATAGATTAATTATGCATCTGAAAGATAATGCAGTGACGTCGTAACACGTCATCAATCATGGACTTGGAGGGGGAGTATAAAAGCGACAAGACGGGGGCAGGGCGGAGCATTCTTCATTAGCGTCTCGATGAGGAAACACGTCACGTGGCTTAGTATTAATTATAACGATCCTATTGCGCTCTTCCTCCTCTCGAGTCGTTGCACTGTTAATGAGCATTTTCTATTGAGAGTAATTTATTAACGTTACTCGGCAGGAAATGCTTCTCAGCACATGTTTTGTTTCTTGCAAGCGTGATAATAATTACATCATATTCATACCTTGCCGATGTAATTACTACACTTTGTTATACTGGACACATTGCTAAGGATTAATGCTGGATTACGACATCAACATTAACATCGCTATAATATTTGACTAGAATATCCAACTCGAGCGAAACACTAAGCGATACTTGCGATCTAGCCGACACTTTTGCACTTCCGATACGAAAGAAACTACGTGATTCGACTGCGTAGCGAGGATTTCGAAGGCGAGACTTACTCTAAATCAGCGACTTATTCGCAGTTCAATTGTTTCACGAACAAGCGGCACTAAAAGATAGCGCGTGACTCTTACATACATGAGGAAACATGTTTTTTTTTTTTTTTTATTAAATGAAACGTCAGCCTGCAGACACTTGGTCCGCACTTTTTTGAGTTTGTTTTTATTTTATTATTTTGTATGTTAAAAGCTTATAAATATACACTGAAATCAGTGAGCTCCGCGTTTTAAAAACTACTAAAAGTAACAAAATAATTTAGAAGATATGTGAAAAATATAAATAAGTCATTTCACAGCTGTAGGGTAGTTTCCTTATTCTAGTGTTAGTTTTTATGATAAAATAAATACAAATAACAATACATTTGTGTCTTAGTATAGTAAAATATTTATATATGTAAGTATACTTTCACATCGTCAGTTTTTTTATTTTTATTTTTATTCAATTATGTTTTTTTTTTAATATATATTTTTTTTTTTTTTTTTTTTTTTTAATTTTGTTATATTTTTTTTTTTATTATTATTTTTATATATATATTTTTTTATATATGTTAATATTATGTAAAACTGTTTTTTTTTTATTATTATTATTATTTTTTTTATTTTAATGTTACTTACTAACTATTACATTTTTTTTTTATTATGGTAGGTGGTAGGTGTAGCGTAGAACTAAAAACAGATTCTTATTTTCTATTAACAATTTGCTATGCCACCAAGACGAAAAACCAGTGATGTTTTTTTCTTTTTATAACTTACTTCGGCAAGCGTGTCGGGGCTGTCCGTAATTCCCGCGAGACCTGGAGAAGTTGTTCCCGGATGGGAATGTCGCCGCGCCTTATTGCCATTTTGAGGTTGTAGTCCACTATTCTTGACGTCGTCGCATTCTCCGCACGCAGTACCAGACGAGCGGTTGCATCATCTGTAGTGCTGTCGGTGTAGTAGGTGCAGCTTTTCGTGTGCCTGGAGAGTGCGACGACGGCATGAGGGACGCTTTGAAGAAGGTTGGATGACTTGGATGTTGTACGCACAACAACCACTGTCTCATAAGTTAATCCCTGCGCTTCGTGGATGGTTAGAGTTCGAGATTCCGGTTCGGTTCCATAGCCTTGGCTGATAAGCTCTGCTTTCTCAGCTTGGGTGTGAACGAGATAGAGGGTGCCGTTTGACTTCGGAATCATCGAGCCGGTGTACCTTTTCAGCGCTAGGGATTTGATGAGAGTCTTGGACGAGTATATGCCACTGTAGATCTCATTGAGGGCATATGCTACATCCATTGGGTTCCTGTACGTACACAGGAGTTCTTTGGTGATGTTTAGGACAGGATTTGGTCTGTTGTATTTCAGCGGGAAGAGGTTATTCCGGTCAATGTAGGGGAGTTGGTTGTTGTCCCCTATGAGAAGAGCTTCACTGGCTTGGGCTACTTGAATTGCCAGCACTATGGATCCGAAATGGTTCATTAAGGCTTCGTCCACCATAAGGCGTGTACACGATTCACCTTCATGAATACCATTGACAAGTAGGGATGCCATAGTGCGCACTCGTGATTTGACTCTTTCGCCAATTTTAGGCTCCAGTTTATCCCTCAGGTCTTTTGCTGCCCTGTGGTGGTGGTGACTACTATATCCTTTTCCGCGTCAAATTCGGAAACCACCCAGGTTGTTTTGCCGCATCCAGGGACTCCGTTGATCCAGGCAATTGTGGGTTTCGTCCAGTGATCCGGGCGTCCTCCTTCGAACAGGTTACCCGCTATGGTTTGCGCCATTTTGAGTATCCTGTCGTCCAGCATCACCCTGGTGCACTTGGCGACCACCACAATTGGGTCTCCGGGTGGTGTTCTGAAGATAGAAACTCCTTCACTTCTGGCTCTGTCCTCATCAGCTACCACAAAACCGCACGTGTTGCTGTAAGCTGTCATGTACGACCCCGACATGCTGCCCGCTAGGACTTTTGCGTTGTCGTTGTCGTAGATCGCCGCCCCAGCTTCGCTTAACAGAACTTGTAGCAGGCCAATTGTGTCCCGGCGGTACGCCTGGATGATTTTTTCACAAGCGTCCGTGTTTACTTTGAGGGTTGCCTTGGTTATTGCTACAAATTCCATGAATGCGTTTATCATGTGATCCTGTAGTTCGTTGGCCGCTATGAACTTCGGAGTCTCTACCTGTCCCTTGTCTGCACGTGTACGGGGCAGAAGGGGGGGTTCCGACTTTTGACGCGGGGCTGGTTTTAAGAAGTCTTCCACCGCCTTCTCCGCTGACTTAGTTCTTTTAAGGTTTTGGAGCTTTTTGGAAATTTTGTTCGGTATCGCCTGGAAGGCTTTGCCTAGGGTGGATAACATCGACGAGAAGTTGGTTCTGTTGCCAATGTTTTTAGAACTCTGAGCCTCTACTCTCGCCGCTTGTACCCTTTGCTGGAGACGTTCTGACCCACTTGCATTCGGGTTTAGGACGGGGTGGTCCCAGTGGTCTGTGGGGACACGTGATACGTCATGGTCGGGGGGTTTGGTCAGAAGGTAACTCAGGCTCTGGCCCCTGTCCTCGTACACCACAAGTTCGTGGTATTTTGAGGCCAGGAGAACTCCTTCGTAGTCCTTTGTTTCCCCTGAGATGTACTCTACGGTCATGGCGTCCACGCTGATCTTTCGAGGAGAGGTCTCAGGTGATGCTCGGTTCCCTATACACGTCAGTACTGCACACATTTGCTCGAACTCGGTGATGTCATAACCAGCGCAGAACAGTGCGATGACTTTGTTGTCTTTCCGCACTAGTCTGCACGTGTTGTTTTCGACTTTCACCGTGGGAAGTTGGTCGAACACTTTGCGCCGCATGGTGATCTTGCGCGTGCTACCGTTTATAAGAGCTCCGAGACCTGGAGAGATGGTTACCCTGTTTTTTGCTAAGGCACTGCAGTAGGCTATTCCAAGACACTCTGTGTTGTTGTCCATGAACAGCGCTACTCCTCTAAGCCTTATTCCAGGTCGACCCGGGTGAGCCAAGCTTAATATATCTAGGGTTTTCTCGTCTTTTTGCGTCAGTAAAGGCATGTTAGTTTGTTGTTGTGTGTTGGTTTGTGGTAGTGGTGATGTTGGAGTTGGAACGTTTAGGGTGCTGTTGCGGCGTGAAGCTGCTTCGGCAATATATCCCATAAAATCCAGCAGTTGGTATCTGGATTTTTTACATTCCAACAGTGAGTGTAGTGTGGCTTGTGTAAGTGTCGTGTCAAGAGATTGGGTTAAGTTATGGCGTTTTATTTGGAAGCGGGGACATTCGAGCAGTAGATGCCATACCGACTCGTTTACGGTGGTGTCGCACTCGCAGCCCGGGCTGTACCTGAGGTTAAACCGGTGAAGGTACTCTCCAAAGCCACCGTGGCCTGTCAGGATTTGAGTCTGAAAATGGTTCGGTTTTGCTTCTCGCACTATCCGATATGCCTTATCCACATCCGGGAGAAACACTTTTGTGACCGAGCCAGTTTCGGAGCTATCGTAGCGATCCTGCCATTTCTGGACAGTTTCTCTACGGATTGTTTTCCTGACGTAGGAGAGTGGTACCTCCGCGTAGTCGGGGTGTGGCGTTGGTGTTGAGGCTGCTGTTTTTGCCAACTCATCTGCTCTTTCGTTCCCTGGAGTCCCTACGTGAGCTCTTAACCAGAAAAGCCTCACCTGCCTTCCCTCTTCTCTTATCTGAGCTATATCTTCCTTAATGGTTTTGGCCAAGGGGTGCAGCACTTTGGGGTTGTTAAGTAATTCGAGCGAGGATCTCGAGTCGCTCAAGATGTTAACCATAATTTTACCGCTCGCCCTTGCCTTCTTGACCGCTCTGTGAAGTGCATATAGCTCGGATTGGAAGACCGTACAAGTTTGGTCGAGGCTAAAAAGATCGTTCGAGGTTTCTCTTCCGTCCTCCCACCATGTTAGGGCAGCTCCAACCTTACCCTCCATTTTACTGCCATCTGTATAGACTTGTGGTCCTGTAATTTGGAGGGTTGCTTCGGTGTCGCTGTCCATGTTCTCCAGGAGCTCGTACTCGGTTGTTATTTGAGTAGCTGGGTGAGGGAAGTCTAGGAACTTCACCTTTTTCTCGAGCTGTCTTCCTGGTGGTAGGAAGGTGGTAGAGATACCTTTTTTCGCCTCGTACATTGCGGCATTTTCTTGTATGCGTAGGTCCAGTGGAAGTGTCCCTGACAAAGCCAGCACTGAAGTGAGTGATGCTGTCCTGTATGCTTTGCAGATTTTTTGGGCAAAGCTTCTTTGGATTGCTTCCAATTGTTTTTTGTTAGTTTGAAGTTTCGAAGCTTCTGACCAGGCGCACGACCCATAGGTGATGATGGGTTCAATCACCGCGACGTAGATGGTCCTTACGATTTCCCTGTTGAGTCCCCAAGTAACCTTAGCTGCACACGCTAGCTGTTTGTATATATTGGAGGCTTTTTTCGATACTGCCTTCACGTGTGAGTTTATTATTATTATTATTTATTATTATTTTTTTATTGTGATAAAAACGACACAAAATCAATTACATTTACCACACAAATACAATGCAAAAATATAAAAAATAATTACAAAATGTCAATAAAAGAAGAAAAAAAAAATAATAACAAAATTAAACAATACAATAAATACATTAATCACTATTTTCATCGTCAGAGTTACATGCATTACTCCATTGGTCCCACAAACTTTCACAATAAATTAGTAATGCTCGTCTGATAGTTGACCAGTTGTCAAACGATAAATCAAAATCAGCGTTGGCGTCACGGAGTGCATTGAGGTGGCGCAGAGGTCGAACCAAAGGAGAATTCGCTCGCGATACAGTGTGGCCCTGGTTAACTTGGAAGATATTATATTGCTGAGGAGGACCGCGTCGGCGTGCCGGGGGTGGCTCAGGACTGTCAGGGACGAACAGGACGCACAATAGGTTGTGTAAGAGGATACAATCAATTGATCCTTTTAACGACTTGAGGCAGGTGTTAAGCTGGTCAAAAATTCTTCTTACCTCTAAAGAGTTGAAGCCAAGGTGTCCGAGTAAAAACTTGGTCGGGTATCGAAACGGGTAATAACCATATACTTTTTTGTAAAGAACTCTTAGGAAAGCCTTTTGTACTTTCTCAAGCATACGTGTATAGGTTACATGGTATGGATTCCAGACACACGCGCTTGATTCTAGTTTGCTTCGCACTAAAGAGTTGTATAAAGTTTTAAGAACTTGTGGATTTTGAAAATCTTTGGAATTTCGCAAAACGAAGCCTAGACGACGATAACACTCTTTTGCGAGACAAGATATGTGATCGTGGAAATTCAAGTTGCGATCGAACGTTACACCTAAATCCTTTATAGAATTGACTCTATTAATTGATACATTATTCATATTATAATTATAATTGATTGGGTTTTTTTTACGATCAAAAGTCATTACATTACATTTTCTATAATTAAATTGCATTTTATTTGTCAAACTCCATTCGTATACTTTGTTAATGTCATTTTGTAAAATAAGGCAGTCACTGTTAGATTTAATTTTAAAGAAGAGCTTAAGATCGTCAGCATACAATAAACATTTAGCGCTAACCAATACCTCAGGTAAATCATGAATCATGATAAGAAAAAGGAGAGGACCGAGCACTGATCCCTGACTGACGCCAGATTTAGTGTGATATTCACCAGATACATAAGAACCGTGCTTCACAAACTGGCGTCGGTCCCTCAAATAGTCCGAGAAGAAATTTATGTATTTAGGACATAAACCGATGACAGAAAGTTTGCGCAATAAAATGTCGTTGTCGACCCTGTCGAAAGCCTTCTGAAAGTCAAAGTAAATCACATCGACTTGAAACCCGTGATCCATGGCATCAGAGACATAGTCCACCAAGCATAGCAGGTTCGTATTAACGGAGCGCCCAGGTCTAAAACCGTGTTGGTCGTCGCCTAACTGCTGCTTCACCTGTCTATATATCTCCTCGTGCAAAATGTACTCGAAGACCTTTGCAGGTGCGCACAAGATAGCAACAGGCCGGTGCTCTTCGACATCGGTCCTATTTTTTGTTTTCGGAATGGGTGTCACTCTAGATAGCTTCCATTGTTCGGGATAGTTACCATTTTCAAGAGAGATGTTCATGATGTGGGAAAGCGGAAGAATCAGATGTTCTTTACAAGTTTTAAGAATAGAACTAGGAACACCGTCGGGACCTAATGAGTTACTCGACTTTAATTTGTTTAGACCGCGTTCTATGTCAGGGAGTGACAGTTTAGGAAGACCTATGTTTTTACCTTGCGGGCCCTGTTCGTGGCATATATTACCGTTAAGCAGAGGCGTTTGGTCCAAGAAGACGCTGGAAAAGTAATCGGCGAATGCCTCAGCAGCCTCAACACCTGTACAAGAAGTACCTTTGTAAGTAACACAGGGTTCAAAGCCACCCTTAGACCTGAGCCTGTGCACGTGGCCCCAAAAGTCCTGAGGTCGCAACTGTAGGTTTTTCTCAATACGTGCCAAGTAATTTTTATACGCGAGAGAGATACGTAGCTTTAATTCGGCACGCAAGCGCGAAAATGATTTATATGATGAATCACATTTTGTTGTCAACCAGACCCTGTGCAAACGGGCTTTGCGCTTAATATCTTTTATGATATCTGCACAAAACCAGACCGGGTACCTATTATGCGTAGCAGAATGTCTCTGCTTTTTAGGGATTGATTGATCAAATAATCCGTACAAAATTTTGTAAAATGCATCCGTGGCCGCAGATACATCATTCGATTCAAGGACTGGTTTCCAGGAGACTTCGGCGAGCAGCAATTTCAGTTCACCTATGTCTACTCTGTTAAAGTTCCAATCTCGCGATGAGTCTATGTTGCTTGGCTGCAGTCGATTACAGTTGTTACTTTGCAATTCGAGATTAACTACTATTTCAAGCGGGGGGTGGTACAGTTTGTCGGGAGGGACAAAACCCTCAGCAGCCGTGCTTACGTATACCTCCAGCGACCGAGACCCATTGCACTCCTGCGCCAACACTACGTCAAGGATACCTCCCTGAGAATTAACTATATTATTATGGTCTATAAGATTACAGTATGTCAAAAGGTAACAGTAATAATTATTTATATTGACAGATGCACTATTCATATTCAAATCACCGAGAAGGAAAAAAATTGCGTTAGGGTTGTCAGTGAGAAATGACTCAATTTTACAGAAAACATTCATGTATACTGCGTCAGTAGCCTTTGGATTTATATAAACTACGCACATAATAAAAGATCTCCCGCCGTAAGCTACAGAGGCCCACAAGTCTTCACCAAGTTCTGACTGAAGCTCCGGTTTGTGCTGAACGACGACACCTGGTCTTGCAGCAAGTAGGACACCCCCGCAGGGAGTCGCACGATCACGCCGCAGCAGTGTCCAGTCAGTCGGCACCACTTCAGCGTCGTCCACTGAACTGTCAAGAAACGTCTCTGTCGCGGCCACGAGCAGGTGATCAGACACTAATATACTGCCATACCAAGTTGCCAATTTTGTCTTCAAGCCTCTAACATTTTGATAAAAAATATTATTCATCTGCGCAGCTTTAATAATGTTATTATCGAGTCGGTGTCGCCCTGTTGGAGGGCTGCTCACGAAAGCGCAGAGGACTAGTGGGAGCCTTTGAGTTATTGCTCGTATGGTTTTTTGTTCCTCTGTAGTTCACCCAGGCTTTAATTCTAGCGTTTACCGGCCACACATCTATCGAGTAACAGGTATCATAGCTCGCAACAGGCACTCCTATTTTGTAAGATTTGTAGTCACCTTTTGCAGTAAGCTCATCCACCGTACAAGAGCTATTAGGACAGAGCTTATTAATATATTCACGAACCTCCTCGATGACCGATGCCATGTTCCAAAGATGTAAATATTTTCGCACTTCTACAGCTTTCAGTGTCGTGACCGAGGGGCCGGCAGTACCGCACTTGAAGGTTCGCCGCCTAGTTTTTCCCTTGAACTCGGTCCACTGCTGGGTATCATTCACTTGGGTCTCAGTTGCTGTCTGTTCTTTATCGTTTTTATAGGGCTGACTTGGACTTTCCTGATCTGATGCTAGTTTAGAAATTGTAGAAGGTAGAGCCACAGATTCAGCCTTTCTTTGTTTCTGCGTCTGGGTACCTGATGCTTTGCTTGCCTTATTTGCAAGTTGAAGTTAAGGTTCTTGTCTATTACGAGTCCTAGGAGTTTAATTTCGTCAACAATAGCTAGTGTTGTTCCAGACATTTGTATGGTGGGGGGGTCGAATTTAAGTTTTTTCGTTAGCAGCATAACGTTGGTCTTGTGTGCTGCGAAATTCAACTTGTTTTGTTCCCCCCATTCTGTAACTTTACCTAGCACATTGTTGGCGTTTTCTTCCATTTGGACTATGGACTTCCCGGAGAAGACTAGGACACCGTCGTCGGCAAAAGCCTGGTAGTAGACGTCCTCACTCGACAGTATGTGTAGCAGGGGATCCAGAATGAGGTTCCAGAAGGTTGGTCCACCGATTGAGCCTTGGACACATCCTTTAGTAGTGGCCCTCTCGCTTTTAGCCCCTGCGTAGTTTACCGTTATTTTCCTTCCCATGAGGTATGAGTCTACTAACTTGTATAGGTTTTGTGGGCACTTCCTGGTCAGAAGTTGACGCTTTAGAGCCGGCCACCAGGCGTTGTCGAAAGCGCCCTCTATGTCCAGTGAGATAATTATGACCGATTTTCTAGCTTCGAGCTCGGTTCGGATATGTCTCGTCAGGTCATAGAGAGCGTCCTCTGTCCCGCGTTGTGGCATAAAACCGTACTGTTTGGGGTCGAGAGTTGGTAGAAGGTGCCACTGCAGCCTGCCCACCAGGAGTTTTTCGAGAATCTTACCCAGGATCGATAGAAGGCCTATCGGTCTGTAAGATTTCGGGTGGGTGTAGTCATCTTTTCCTAGTTTCCGGATTATGACTACATGAGCTGTTTTCCACTGTGACGGGAAATAAGACATGGCTAGACATTGGTTTGCAATTGCCATGAATATTTCTCTTTCGCTTCGAACAGCTCTGGCGCAGATGTCGGCGGTAAACCCATCTGACCCTGGGGCTTTCTTCGGGTTTTGTGCTTTTAGCACAGCCTCGACTTCAGCCTCAGTGAAAGGTGGGTCATCCGCCGATGTTTCCCTCACTTGGTCTTCTGTTCTGCTCTCCACAAGTTGTCTGAGTTGGGTGTGATACGGGTTATCTGTCGTTACAGAGTCCTCAGGGTAAAAAGTGTCGGCTAGTAGGTCTGCCGATTCTCCCTGGCTGAGTGTTCTGCCATCTGAGCTACGCAGGAGCATGTCCTCTTGCCTCCCACCTGTGTTCCTGATGACTCTGTAAATTCCGTCCCACATACTCTCTCCTTCTTGTGTAGTGCAGAAGTTTTTCCAACTCTCAGTTTGGGCCTCCGAGGCTTTCCTTAGGTATTCCTCTTTGGCCTCTAAGTAATCCCGTAGTACGGCTTCTTTCCGGATTGGGGCAGCATTCCTGATCCTGCGCTTCTTACGAAGCACTTCTTTATGGAGGCTGTTTATCTCCTGTGTCCACCACGGAGGGGTCGAGTTTGTCTTCCTGTTGCCTATTCTTGGGATCGCATGCGCGCATGCTTCCTCGATGGAGTCTATATAGTCTTGTATGTTGGATTCCAGATCCTGGTGGCTCTTTGCCGACCTTATCGTCTCGGCGTTTAAGTCCCTCCTTGCTAGGGCTTCGTGTAGTGTCGTATCGAAATCGCACCACTTTGCCTTTTTACAGTTGTACCTTTTGGTGGAAGTACGAGGAATTGGTTGTAATGTTCCTCCTACCACCAGGGTGAAAGAGATGGCGTTGTGGTCTGCTGTGGTGAGATTTCTGTCTACATACCAGTTGTTAACTTTCCCTAGCAAAGGTGCCGAACAAGCCGTGACGTCGACGAAGCTGCTGTGAAGCTTGCCTCCTCGATATACCTCGAAGGTCGGTGTGTTGCCGGTGTTGAGGATGTGGTAATCCATTTCATTGAGGAAACATGTTGGTACGCTTGAGGTGGATTTCATTTGTGAAGACTGGGTTAGAGTTACAGAGACACTTGGTAAACAGACATTGAAATAACAATTATACAGCTACTATACAGCAGTAACTTCATACCAAATAAAACTTATTAGTCCAAACCACACAAAAAATCACGAATCTATATAAGTAATTCATGTAAATGGTATTTCAGTTCCTTCAAAATATCCATTACACTAAATTGACCGCCAAATTTTAACATAGAGATTGCTTTCAAGTAAATATATCCGATAAAACCAATATATACAACGTAGTTCTGCTACAAGATGGGAAGCAAGTCTATCATGCATTTGGCCGGAGGCGGTACAAGCAAGCAGTAGCGTGTACTAGGGACAGAACAAGGGTACGGACCAAAACACAATAGCTATTCTAACAGGCGCTTATCCGATGGGATTTATGAATTATGACTCGCTCTACTTGAGGGGAAGAGCTAACAGTGCACAATAATTGACCTCATCGAATAAGAAAACTATTATCAGCAAGTCTCACCTAAAAAGTTTCATTAAAAAAGTTTTAATTCAGCTTGACAACTTTGTAATTAAATCTACAAAAGAGGTCATGCTAAAAACAAAACTCGAAGCCTTGCGTGTAGCGAGTCCGCTTGATGATAATGACGAGAGATATCTAGCACGCGAAAAGCAAACACGAATGAATGACGTTTAAAAATAAAAGAGGTTTATCGGCAACAACTTGAAGCGATACATATCAAACTGGAGATAAAAAACCGGTAGAGAAAAAACAAATAATGAACGATTGCTGCAAAAAACAAATGCTATCAGTCGATTAAGCAAAAAACAACCATTTAACTCGAATGCTCATTAAAAAGAGATATGACCGTAGCTTCACAACATCATAATCGATGTAAACAAGAACCGTGTGAAGTGCACCAGCCGATGCATTACGCAACAAATAGCGTGTGGAACGAATCGCATATTCGATTTTTTGTCACAATCGAGTAGATACTCGCATCGCGAATATCGTCATGTCAGGCGGCGCGTAAAAACATTCCCGACATCGCTGCGACATAAACGCCACCAAGTTATCTTTTGTTTTTACTACAATGACAATAAAGAATTTTTCGTATGGTGCCATAAAAATTATGATGTGCCATTTTGCTGTTACTGCCAGAGACAACGAGACTTTAGTGGAGGTAATGTTTAGGGCTAAATTGGCGAGTCTATACTGTATAAAGGATATTTTTGATAGAATAAACTTTGAATGAAACCCATTTTATAATGAACTTGATAAAAACGTCTCTTATAATGGGATACTTATAAGACACATTCTCGAAATTTCCAGCAAACAATTCATGCACAATTACATTTCAAAAGTCTTGTTTTCGACCTCACCAGTTTAGTTCATCCTCAACGAAAGTAAAAATTTACGCTTTTTATGACGGGTACTCAATGTCCACAATGACGCATTTATTCCCGCGATATCCCCACTATTGCACCCATCCAGAGCCACCCCGTCGGACGCACATCCACCAAATTTGTCATCGACTGGCTAAACAATAGCGACACAGATTGAATCCTACGAATTCCGGACATCGGGACAATAAGCGCTGCCGTTGTTGTGTCTGTGGTGTCCGGAACAAGAGATTCGCTAGTCAATTTAACTTTGATTGGCATTGTATTCGGGAGCAACATGCAATTTTTTTCACTCAGAAGAGAGTAAAGAAAACTCCGTAGCTCCAGTTGTTAGAGAGTTCACCCGGACAGTGAAAGGTCGTGGTTTCAACTTTCAAGTCTCATCGGAGCTAGTAGTAGGACGAGTCAATTTTTCTAATACTTCATTATCAAAAAAAATTGCACTATGAAAACAAAAAAAGTAAAAAAAATAAGTAAAAGAGAGTTGAAAGTATGGGTTATTTCCAAAGAATGATTTACTGCAAAAATTTGTACTATTGAGGTATAAGCTAATCAACATAACAAACAGCAGCTTAATGTTAAGTTGCACCTAATCAAAAATGAAGAATAGAGAGAACCTCCTTGTCATCTTTAAAAAGAAATAGTTTTACTTCGGTCAGAAGAACACGTAAATTAAACAAATAATAATGAAAGATCGGTTATCTTTCTAAGTAAAGAATTTCCAATATTGTCTGTATCGGTCCCCTCAGCTCTCCCCTGACTTGGACCACCTCCAGCCCCGCAGTACACACGGCAGCAAGCTGGGGGAAGTCCCCATATCTCGCATTGTATCTTCGCCGCTTTCCGTCACGACCGCCCATTTCCTAACACAATTGGTTGTGCACCAAAAATGTTTCCGGCCGGGAGGTTGCGCCTGTCAGCTTTGTTTTTGATATTTCGACCAGAAGTTATTGAGTTAAATTCGTCGGATGTAAAGCTTGTAGGGGTGCTTCCAATCTTTTCCCCCAACAGATTTTAAAAGTTTTTCATATTCTGGCTATAACGCAGATAATTTCCGTAGAATCAGAAATTATTGTTGTTAGTGTACATAAAAGGCATACATTTGTGAGAAAAAAGTAAACATTAACTTTTATGATATTTTGTAGCTTCCATCCAAATACGTACTTCGCATATCAAAGCAGATACAAGAATCATCTCATATGAGAAAGACGATTTATTCAGAATAATTTAAGTCAGACGTCAAGATTCTATTGCTTATTAATAAAAAAATTAAACCAGACCATTCACCATTATTGCCGAAGTATAACTAATGGATTAATGAGAATTCCATTACTGTGAGAGAATTGAGGCATTCGAAATCCACCTTTCTAGGTCACGTCGTGGCCAGATGCCGTGATGGACGCATTAAAGGTTGTCAGGCCACGCGTAATGAAGTCCACTCCCGGTGGGGACACGAATATTGCCTCCGAGGCAGCATAATATGCAGTTTATGCACATGGCAGATTGCCTTTTTATTTGATTATTGGTATTGCTTTTTAGGAAGCGCAAAGAACGTTTCTGAACTCATTGTAGGGATCGGGATGTTTACATAAATCTGGGAGAGTATTGATAAAATTATTGTTGTTCGCAATCGGAGGAGAAACTGGGGAAGTTTTATTATTGGATGTTGAATTGTTTTTTAAGGAATAATAGATTATTTACCAGACTTCTTGTCTCGTACAATTTTTCCCTTCAGCTTTGATTTGATGAATTTCTACTAGGAAGCTTTTACGTAAAGAGCTTCGCAAAAATTTATACGTATTTTTTTTAAATAGTCAACATTTGGTATTGTTGATCGATTTAGTCAGCGGCTAAATATATGCCTAGAAACTAGCTTAGACATTTCAATACGGAGATGTTTATCGGTAATTTTTTTTACAAAAAGCCTTGCAAAGACCAATATCAACTCAAAAGCTCCTACTAGCGTAAACTGTTGAATGCCCATTGTTCCGTATTCACGGCAATCAGAACATTCAAAGTCTAAACTGAGTTGGGCAGTAAAAATAAGCTGGATATCGCAACGTTGCCTGTTCCTCGTTCATTAGTAGGAACGTGCAGGAAGTTGCTTACAACTTCATACAATCGACGTGTTGTTCAATGGACATAACTTCGAGAGTGCTGGATATTGCCTCCGATTGCTTTCTTGCTAATGTTTTGTTTACTAGTGTTTGTTTTCGTATAATTGTAAGGCTAGGATTATTAGACGATAGGGAATTAAAAAAATCATAGACATCAAAAGCTATGGTTTTTCTGTATGTCTGTTTTTTACAGTTTCGGTCTTTAGTGAATGCTATGTTATAGTATTTTTCTTTACTGTTATTTCTTATCACAAACAAACAAAAACAACTTTACAAAACTAAAATCTAGCTTATTTGTCAAGGATAAAAGTAGACATTAAATGGATAAACTGAAATTTCAATGAATTGGTCCCAAAACTTTAGCAGGTGTTCCAACTTAAATCCGAAAGTCTTGAATGCAGCGAGGTCGTCCCAGTTCGGGAGCATATCCGAATTCTATAAAATATACGGCGTGGAACCGTGATCCATCGGGTATTGGTATCGGTACCGATAGCGATGCCCTAATACCGGTAATGGAGGAGCACGCCCGATTTTCCGAATCGTTTGCGTCGAGCGCCGCGAGATAACGGAGACACTTATCAGGGATGGAGCCAGGAGTCTGGAAAGGGATTTCGTTACCTTAGGGTTACTACACCATATTCGGATCGGCAAAGCCGAATATATGCAGATGACAAATACTTACTGCCGAATCAAATGGTGTGACGACCCGTATGAATTACCCGACCATACGATCGGCACAAGCCGAGGCGAACAAGGGAAATAATTGTTTCGGCTCTGCTTTGTTGTATAGCCGAACATAAAAATTGCCGAACCGACCATGCCGACCCGAATATGTGTGTAGCAACCGTTACCTAGAAAAACTAGAAAAGTAATAAAAATTAAGAGGGTATTTAGAGGACAAACGCTACTTAAAGCTTCAAACTTTAGCCAACATTCTTAGACGTTACAGATTTCAATTGAAGGAGTTTGAAGGCAAAATTTGGAAGTACCTAGTTTAATCTTCAAAATCCGGTGTTAAAGCTTGATTAAATTTTTCAATTCAACTGAATTACAGTTCTCTAGTCGTCCCAAGAGCTGTAACACCCAAATGCAACCCTGGCTATGTTTAAAGTGCTTGAGCAGCGTCCTGATGCACCTTAGCACGGCTCCAGAACATTCGATTCAGTTTTACGAGCACTCACCAGGAAGGTCGTCTAGATGGCACTGCTGTCATCCCCGCTGAATCTGCAATGAAAGATGCACCTGTTATGTTTTACGATACACTTTCACCATGCTAGGTTATAAAAATGAAACCGTTGTCGTCGCAATTGTTGTTTTAAAGTACAATTACATCAAATGCATTATTATTTTCTTTTGATCGAAAGGACAAGCGCAGGCTAAAGCGACAGTCTCAAATAAATCGATGTTTGGGTTTGCACATATCGCAAACTACGATTGCTGGCGGTCCTTACTTAAGTTATGGAAAGATACACTGTGTAGCTGTATATAAACTTCTTTCTTTAATTATGTAGTTGGTAGGGTCCGACTAAATGTGGCGATTCATTTTGCATTGCAAAGTATGTGACAGTGCCCTACAATACGGATTTAAAATTATACACTAGCCTCTACCTTTCAGAGCAGAAAATACCATACCAATTCGCGTCGGCCGGCCTGTTATTCCAGACCCGGCGAGTGGCTCCGTAGTCCGAATTTGTCATCCATTCATACATAATGCAGCGGACGGGGCTACTGCGCGACGTGAACGACAAATAGGATTAGTTAGATGTTTTACCGATTACGATTTTAGAGCATTCCATGAAAACAACAAGTTTTGTCCCGCACGTAAGAAGTATAGCAGCACCTAGAAGGATATTTTGAAAACAGTGGAAAAAGACATGAATACTGATGAAATGTATTCCAAAATTAAATATTCTGATAGCAATAGCAGTCCTTTTAGCTAATCAGAAGTATATTAAAGAATCGCCTGCCGTGCCGTGCGGTACATTTTGGTGTAATACACCTTTTATAAAGGTACCTACTGGCATTTCAATGCTGCAGCTTTTACAAGTAAATGCAGCGATCAATCAGACACTAATACTATTTCTGTCGTTACTTAAGCTTATATTTTTCACGCCAAATTTTGTTTTAGTTATACTAGTAAAAATGAAAATATGTCGGAGTTTACTAAGGTATATACACCTCTAAATTTTAATTAGTACAAAGATTTTAGGGGATGATCGTGTCCATCAATACGAACAATTTTTACTATGGGGCCAACCACGGAATCGTGAAAAAAAAATTTGCTGTTCCATACAACAGTACAACATCGACTCGACTGAAATGTATGAAACAGCTTATTTTAATAGACACTATCATCCCCTAAAATCTTTGTACTAATTAAAATTCACCTTTATGACCATTTTTATTTCGGATAACTGGAAGAGGAAAACTGGATTACTTGCATCTCATTAAAAGAGCTTAATCAAGAATAAATGCATACGTTTAAGGTCTTATAGTTTCCTGTATGTAAAGTTACGTTAACTGGTACATTTTAAAGTAATTACGATTTGCGTCACGTCACGCCCCGCTCCTTAGCAATCGCTTGTGCGTGGAGTAAGCAAATGTCCATAATTATACGAGAACTGCGCTGAACGGTGCAAAGTGCCGCGCAGACATTCAAGGCAGGTTTGCATTGACAAACAAACGGGCCAGCCCACGCCGAGACGCGTGAGGAGTCATCGAGACCATATTTAAAATATAGTGATTAGAGGGGTGTAAAAATAGAGCGAGGAGTAAGAAAATGTCCATAATTATACAATAAGTAGTGACTGAGTAGTAGGTAAACTATGGGTCAGCCCATTCAGTATTTAAAATATTATGCGGTGTAGAGGACCTTGTGCCCGCAAATGTCCATTATTATATGAGAGCGGTGACTGAGCGATGCAAAGTGCATTCTCGGCAGGTTCGCATTGATAAATCAAACATGCCAGCCCACACGCCCAGACACGTGAGGATTCATCAGAGGTCAAATATTTGAAATATATTGGATGCAGAGGAAATTATTTGTAGAGTAAACAAATGTCTATGATTATAAGTGAGTGGTCGAGTGGTGTAAACTGCTCAGGGATTCAGGGTAGATTCGTCAAAGATTCATCAGAGGCACATATTTGAAATATAGTAAATGCAGACCTTGTCCTTGAAATAAATAAATTATACGAGAGCGGTGACTGAGCGATGCAAAGTGCATTCTGACAAACAAACGGGTCAGCCCACGCCGAAACATGAGGAAGGATTCATCAGAGGCATATTTGAAGTGCAGTGGGGTACAGAATAGATTTATTGCAAAGGTAAGGTAAGTCGAATACATAGTAAAACCTGGTAAAACTTATGTCATGGCATAACATGAACAAAGTTCGTAAGATTAACCCATTCCCGGTCTTTGAATAATCCCACAAACTCTGAGGTAAGACTCTAAGCAAAAGACGGAAATACTCCAAACGCACAATGAGACCAGCCAGATCCAGTAGCCTAATAAGACTACGAAGGGTCCAATCAAAAACTGACAAACAGCGGAACAGTTAAAATCATCAATGGCTCTTAGAACCTGGACCATTTCTCTTAAGATCCTAATAATAATACACAATATATAAGCCCTATAATTTGATCTAACGTTAGTACAATTTCCAAATGTCATGAACTGTTCGTCTGTACATCCAGCGTCATCGGCGCGTGGGAAAGGCTCGCCTCACAAAGGCATAATGCATGTTCTTCTTAAGCGATGACGATAAAAAGGAAATAATGACTTACAAGTTACAAGCGCGAGTCGTCGGCAAATTAATGCGGTAATATACAACTAGTATAGCAATATTAAATACTAGCGGCCGCCCGCGGTTTCACCCGCGTGGTTCCCGTTCCCGTGGGAATATCGGGATAAAAAGTACATATAAACCTTCCTCTTGAATCACTCTATCTATTAAAAAAAAACGCATCAAAATCCGTTGCGTAGTTTCAAAGATTTAAGCATACAAAGGGACATAGGGAAAGAGAAAGCGACTTTGTTTTATACTATGTAGTGATGATTACACGTGAACAACAAAGTTCTTGGAATTTCGATGTTAGCACTAATATTTGTCTCTATATGAGTAAACTTTTCATTTGGACCACTCATAAAATTTTGATTTCTATTGAATTTAATTTGACAGCACATGGGCATGATCAAGAGACTCGTTTAGCGTTTTGAAACACAGACCAGACAGACTCAGATGCGAAAGATGCCAGTACTAAATAAAGAACACTATACAATACATAAATAAATATCTGCAAAGTCTTATGTAATAGCAATAGTTAAGTTGGTTAATGAAACATTAAGCAGTTGCACAAGACGCCATGGCTTCCCAAGTCTTTGTCATAGGATGAAGCGATTAAGGGCACGATATCATCTTAATAATGCTCGCCTTTAAACGACGGCCTTAATACTATTGAAACCGTTTTGGGCACAGTGGGTATTTGAAAAAACGTGGTCTGTACAAAAGGTACTTACGCCTTTTGATGACAATGATGAGTGCTATCAAGGTTTTGTAGCGCTTAAAATATCTTTAAGCAACACAATTAGGTATGAATATTGACTAGAATCGAAACAGTGGATAGTAATGGATAATAACACAACTTAGTAACACAATAAAACTGTTATCTAAAGTTAACCCCTTTTAAGATAACGTTCCACTGGGGTTGCTACATCATTGGGGGGTTCAACGCTACGATAGGGTTCACAGCAGTGTTGAATATCATGACAGTGTGCGAGCGAAAGGACACTTGTAGTTGTGACCGATTCAGTCACAAGACAGAAATGAAATGAAAATATTCCGTTTATGCTATAACAACAAGCACTCGTAAATGTTAAAGAATCTACTACTAGCCCTAAAGAATAAGACCTTGTAACAAGAAGAACCTTTGATAACGCTTTGACTATTACACTACGTACCTAGGTCAGAGGTTTTGCTACAAAGAATACCTGTCTGTCTGTGTGGACCGTCTCACATATTAATGTTAAGTGCGTGTCAGACAAATATGCGTGCGACTGGGGCGTTTTTGGGGCTAGTTACAGTACATTTCTTTGTTCTAAGTTTATAAAAATGATTAGCATTCGATTTAGACTGCGCGCAAACTTATCGAGCGCGCACTCTAGGATGTAGTTGCGGTACTGCCTAAGGTTATATTCCTGTGGTAACATTATCACATGATATCTGATGAGCAAAGAAAACACCAATGCACTCGCAAAGAACACTCGGCTCTAATTGTTCACGATCAAGGTTACTATTGAAATGAGAGGAACTTGAAGCCTTATCCATCGCCTAATTAGCGAAGAAGCCGTCATTCCTGAAGCCGAGACCACACGCAATGTTTACCCGACACTCTTGATTACGGCTACATTGCTCTGCATGCAAATTGGTGACGCTAACGGGTAGGCACTTTAATATGCGACGGAGCGACCCGAGCTCTTAAGGAACACGAGTTATAGAAATAGTTTAATGAGAGATAGTAGCCTTCAGGGAGGCAACATTGAAATAAAATACTTTTAATATTTTAGCAGTTCTTGAATTGCGGCTGGCAATTTTCACGGTTAATAAAAACTTATGAAAAGTTGACTACGTTTTCGTAAATATTTGAAACATGTTAATTTATTATGCTTTTATTTAAAACAACCGAAGTAAATTGACGTTTTTAAACGACTAGCAGATCCTCGCGGTTTCACCCGCGTGGTACCCGTTCCCGTAGGAATATCAGAATAAAATATAGCCTATGTCACTCGGGAAGAATGTAGCTTTCTAATGGTCTAAGAATTTTCGAAATCGGTCCAGTAGTTTCGGAGCCTATTCGATGCAAACAAACAAACAAACAATCAAATCTTACCTCTTTATAATATTAGTATAGATAATGATAATACAATATTGCATTCAAGATACAAAACAAATGAGGGTAAAATAAATTCCCATAAAAAAACTGCCTCTCTTAAAATTCTGACCTCTAAATTCTATTAGCGTGTGACATTGCAAAGATGAGATAACATTATATTTACAACAGGAAGACAAGCAAGTAATGTGTTTCTTTATAAGGCAAGGACGGTGAATAATTCGGTTTGTACCACGTCACGTACACTCGCATCTGTCACGATTTCCATTTGCTCTTTGTAATGATGCATAATTAACCGTTGACGTGGAACTGAAGGCTGGAAGAATTCAATCTGGTTTTCAATAAATGTAAAGTGGAAATATTGATTGGGCTTTTGGCTTCAGGCTGGACGGAATATTTTATTATACTCCACTGATCATTATTGATAATCAAAATATTTGCTGCCTGCAACCTTCGGGAAGAACAAATTTTCCAGGGGAAATATGAGTCAAAAATTAAAAATTACCTGAATTCTGAAGTGGTTGGTTGTGCATGCATTAGGTATAAGCAACGTCATATAGACGGCTTATTATGCGGGCGCGCGCCTGGCGTGTCGGCACATAACCAGACCAAGGAACAGTGTCCTGCCTCAAGAATGCACTGGAAATATGCAAGGACTACCGACTACACATATTGCACACATTATAGCTGAACAACAACTAAGCAGCACGTAGTACATGCAAACAAGGGCTCTTCTGTCGCAGACTGTTTAATATAAGGACTTTCGTTATTCTCGTTTTGTGAGAATAATACTCAGGTGAAAAACTCTTTTGTATTTCTTTTCCTCATTATTACAAAAACTAAACAGGAAAACGTGAACCAAAAACTCATCAAGATTTAATTGAAAATTGTAACAGAAGGATGCACAATCCCCTTAATAGCCGAAACAAATGAAACAATTACAACAAGAAAATAAGTTTCGTCTAAATCTCTCCCTGTTGAGGGATACGTACAATTAGGAAAACTCCCCGAAGATACAAGTTGTATTGTAGGGAGTAAACAGGCTCGAACATAATCAAATCACACCGTCGAATCGCTAAGAAAATTCAAGATAATAAATGGAAATGAGAAAACGGTTGTACAGAAAAGCAAAACGGAGCCAATACAGGAGGAATGTGTGCATGAACAATTGAGAGGAATCTTTTATTTTGAAGATCCCAACATTCTTATTCGAAGCTCAAAATCGTAACAAATCTGGCTACAGAAAAATGGCATGACCGATGTGAGAGATAGCTGAGCGAACTACAAGATGTTGAGAATTCCTGGAAATATTTGTATGGCACCATATCATTTTTAAGTTATTTTTAATTCCCTTCTAGGTACGGTCGACTAAACGTAGTGACGCGTGCGAGGAGGGTCGTACATGTATAATCATGGATAAATATTGTTCGAGCTAATCAAACCACAACTTCTCGATCCGGATAAAGCCCCGTGGATCCCGGGCGGGTCCAGCCGGACACGGGACTAATGTCGCGGCCGCCGGACAAATAGTCCGCCGGATTACCGACGCCTTGATTAACTAAGCCAAGTGGCGTTGTTTGCTGCTGTTTTGTTATGCACCCCTGGTACTTTCAGTTGCGGGATTGGGTCATTTGTCTGTTTTAGTTGAGCGCTCGATGTAGAGTTTTCATCCCTGTTTCATTTCGATGCGCTCGCGTGTTCAAACAACAGAAGTTCCGTGTTTGAGAATTGGTTGGCAGAGTTGTATTAAGCGAACTCGTGCTCTGCAATCGATTCGACTTAAATCAGTAAACATTTTCCGAATAATCCAAAATTAGGATTTTCGTTGTATTATAAATCCGTTGCGTGAGCAATGTTTTTCTTATCGCTTCCGTTGAATTACTCACGGCTGAATACTGAGTCAGTATATTCAGGCCATTATGATGGATTAGTAACATTGCTATTTGCGATTCATGAACCTCTTGAAACTAATGTTGCACGTGTGAAAATACAGCGTACTGTAGCTGATTTCAAATTGTTATTCTAATGTATCCTGTCTTCTAACTGTATCGGCTGCTTACCTAAATAAATGGCTTGTAAGTTTTCAAGTGAAGCTACGAGCGAGGTTTCTGTGATCAAAACTTGTAGGTGTGCCACCATTTTAGTAATTTAGCCAAAGCCAAGGGTTAAGCCGACCTTCGTATCGCGTGATCCTATCCCGCTATCCCTAAGCTCGAGTTCAGGAGAAATATGATTCATTGGACTCGTGACGCTGCGGATGTGTGTAATCTCGGATACGGGCACTTTAATGGATCGAATTAAACTAACCGCCGGCCAGCGATATCTACACCGAAACGTTTATTAAGCCATCGCCATCGTAAAAATTTAAATCGTCTGCTGTGGAGATATCTGGAGCACACTAGAAGGGATAATCCTTGTAGCAGATAAGACAATTCCAGAAAAAAATTCGTGATTTACATTTTACAAAAAAAAACTAAAACTTAATTGTATCAATTAAGATACTACAATATAACTTTATCATTGTTCTAGAGATACACACTGGCTCCCCTTCTCTTATATTTTTTCCTGTCTAGTGCCCGCCAAGATAAATTCTAATTGAAACAAGCTCCTGCGTACCACGTTTATTTTATAAATTAACGTAAGCAGGAAATAAAATCAAAAATACAAAATTAGATTTTAAATTATTTTTATGCATTCACAATGCAATTCTGTAAGTATAGGAAAAATGTGATAGTAAAAACATTGCCTGTAAGCCTTTCGGTAGCTTAGTTGGTCAGAGCATCGGCCCGGATTCCCGGAGGCGCGGGTTCGAATCCCGCCTGAAAGCAACTTAAAGGGCTCGTGGTTTTTTACTATCACATTTTTCCTATAAATACAAAATTCATAAAAGAAATTGTACTTACCAGGAGGAAAGAACATGCTTCAAAGAAAATAAAAATTATTTTACAGATCAATTAAGCTGTTTTTGATTCAGTACCAAAAACTGATTCTGAACTATCACTTAACCCTAGACTACTAGTGGAATAATCTATGGAGCATTCACTAAAATTGGGCAGTTTTTTTTTGCGGGTGGGCTTTGACGGGCTCTAACTGCATTAGTCAGTCAATTTGGACCGACTCCAATGCTATGTCCTCGCTGTTTGGAATAGTTTTTGCTGACATCGACGATGACAGAGTTTTGTACGCCAATCATTGTGAAATGGAAGGCCTGTGTTTTTGGTGACTGATGTAATCAGTTGTTTTCTATATTAATAATAGGGGAATCGTGGAACGTGGTTTCAATGTTAGTTGTTTAGTCTTTATCAACCCTTACTAATCCATAGTAGGTGCTAATTCATACTCAATTATAAATGTAAAAGTGTTTTTGTCTGTTTGTCCGTCTTTCACGTTAAAACTGAGCAACGGATCTACGTGATTTTTGCTACAGGGCTAGTTAGGGAACTGGAGAGTGACATAGGGTACTTTTATCCCGGAAAAATATCATATACTTGCGGGATAACGTTGTGTAGTTAGAAAACGCAAGCGAAGCCGCAGGCGGAAGGCTAGTATTAAATAATTTAATCGTCAATGTTTTTGGCAAGTTTTAAGGTGAAGTAATTAAACCTACCGTATTCTGATATAAAATAAATACCAAGACTACCTACATAATATCTTGCTTGCATTAGCTGGAATCATAATAAATTGCTATAGTTGACATTAACATTTCTTAGAAAGCAAAACCTTACAGCTGCACATCTAAAAATTCCAGTCTCGCCTGAGAATCGAACCCAGGAAATCCGCATTCACTTACCGTTGCATCACAACTAACGGGACTCAGTACACGCACAATTATTAACACCGGAAAATAGAGATTGCTTCAATTCCATAATGATTGTGAGAGCGACCAGCCACGCCCGGAATCGTCTCTGGCTTTTTAATACCTGGCAATGGGTCAAGAGTTTTTGGTCAATAACTATTCTAATAGAAGACATCATTCATATTCTTTGCGCAGTCACGAACTGCTCCGGGCTTACTCCAATTTAAAATTCATCCACCCAAGTTGGTGTTGGACTTATACCCGGTTTAATCAATGTCGAGTCAGGTTTGGGCTAGATTTTGAAGTAATTATATTCTGTACAGCCTTTACAACTTATCAACGCCTTAGGGTAACTAATAACATGAAATTTCTTAGTAAATAGGTACCTTTGATGGGATGGGTTTTGTTGATAGCAAAGCGAATTGTTTATTTCAAATTAAGATTTTATATAAACAGGTGATTTGATTGGTTTTTTTTAATGATAATTTCGCTTTCAGAAAACAAGGCAGTTCAACCTACGCAGATTTGAGTATACACGGGAAAATAGAATTTCCTTTAAGTGTTTCAAAGATATTGAAAAATATATAAAGGTCAAACCTAAAGTTAACAGAAATTAAGCGGAATATCCCTATGATTACGAAAAATGTACCAATATTGCCGGTAATATATTTATTTTGTTTTGTTTCAAATGTCAAAGGTCTGTACAAGCGTTTACGCCTTTTTGAGGTGAATGGTGAGGCCGTTTTATCCAACGTTGAAAGGATAACAAAACATCTAAAATATTGAATTTATAGTAGGTACCTTATTTTAAAGCTCAATAAAATATTAACGTGAAACGAAAAGTAACATTCTGTTTAAGGTAGAAGTGGTCAATAGTTCTGAAATAAATTTTAAAGTGATTTATTCGCTTTCTTGTTATCTTCCACTTGTCATCACGTTTGATTGTAAGCATTCGTTGTATGTACTTACTACGCATTTTCTCATTAGTCAGTTTTTCACGTGCCACTAATTTCTAGAGTTTTTCAAAAGTGATAACAACCAAAAATTTACAGTACCTATTTAATAGTTTCAACTGTGTTACAGGTATATGAACGCGGTAAGATCATATTTTTTTAAAGTGAAAACTTGTATTTGCGGCTTTGTACACGTTTTGTGATGGGTAAAAAAATTAAATGTTAAACTCGCGTCAGGACACGTGACCGTCAGATCGAATATTCGTAAGACGGACACGAATTTCGCCACCGTTTCCAAAGTTGTAATAGCTCAGATTAGAAAACGGGCAGCATTGAAGCCTTTACTTTTTTCTTTTTTTGGTCAAATTCCTTTTTTTTGTGAAAACGTCTAGGGAGCCTTTTTCACTCCTGCCGGCACTCCCGGAGTAAGTACAACCCGTTGTTTTTTTTTTAATAAAAGAATAAGTAATGATCGTTCTCTATTGAATACGAGGAAGACCAGCCGATAAATAAGAGGCCCGTAACTTCTAAGGAATTTTACATAGTTAATTTAAAAAAAAAAGCCACCTGATCCATACGGCGATGGCGATGGCGTCGTCTCGGCGTGATCACGCATTCGGTGCCCTGTTTAGGGCCTCGTTGGATTTTATACCGCCACAGCTAAGAGATTGGTTACCTGAAAAGAAAAAAAAAAGTTTAGTAAACGACGTTTGAATTGACTTAAGATTCTGGAAGAGGAATTTATTTTGCGATTCATTTTCCGGAAGTGTTTTCACGTCTTTAAAACATTAACTTATTACTGCGGTAATAAAAATAAAAGAAGTTTTTTTTAAATTCTAGTCAGTCAACCTGCTTTACAACTTATGCTTACATATTCATTAAGTAGATTTACTGTAGAGTTAATTAAACAAACAACAGACAATTCAGATTGTATCACTAACTTTAATGAAATAGGTATAAGTACCCCACCTTTTAATTAAACCTTAATTTTCATATACATTGGATTTGGATTTCGTGCTGTTAAAAATTATATTTACATAGAAAATTATATAACCTACTGTTAAAATTATTCTATACCAAATGGTAACATTAATTTCGTAATGCCGCCACCACGGCCGGTGTCATCGGAGCGGCACGCGGCTTCGTGTGTCGCAAGCTGTCGTGATAGTTCACGTGGTACGGGGGCCACGGGAATTGGTAAATCACGGGGCAGCCATGGTAGACCATGCCTGGCGATGGAATTGGTAAATCATGCAATGATTAAATAGATAAGCCCGTTTAAAGTCAAACATTAAGAGACATTTAAAACAGTTTTTAGTCGCTTGGTGTGGTAATCCATACTGATATTGTTACTTGTTACTTATGTTAAGGTCATTTTTCAATTTGACGACTCTGTATGAAATAAAACAGGGAGAAAAAAACAACCCTTGGGGTTTCTTGCCGGTTCTTCTCCAAGGTCTCCCGCTGTAGGTTTTGCGAACCGATGGCGTAGCTTCTATGACGTTCACAAGTATTGTAAATAGCAATCTAAATTGAATAAACAAATTTGACTCTTGACTCTTGATATTATTAATGTGAAAGTGTGTTTGTTTGTTTGTCCGTCTTTCATGTAAATTGAGCAACGAATCGTAGTGATTTTTGGTATGGGGATAGTTTGGAAGCTGGAGTGACATATAGGCTTCTTTTTTTCCCGGAAAAATGGCTAAGTTAGTACCCGAAGACTAGTTTACTAATAAAGAAAAAAACAAGTCACGGCAAAGTAAGAAAAAGAAGAAAAAATTGGTTGTTGCAAAGATGATCCACTATCATACAAAAGTCAAAAAAAAACAAGAAACGGCAAAGTAAGAAGTTAAAAAAAAATTGTCGCTGCAAAGATGATACACTATCATACAAAAGTCATCTGTTTTTTTGTAAACATGAGTTAAATGAGGTTATCAGATGTCAGCGTTGATGGAATGACATAATGGGTTCGCCATGCCGTGCCGTATAAATTAGTATTTTTTTTTGTTGTTGTTTCTAATTGGGATCTAATTATAACGGATATGTTTGCATTCACAATGCAAAAATAGTAAAAATATTATTTTGTTGTTTCTAATTAGGATATAACGGCGAAGGTATTATGTCATTCCAAAACATCGGAGCTAGTTGCGAGACGGATCGATTGTATATAATACAATTCATTTTCAATAACAACTAAAAAACCTCAAAAATCATTTGACGACACCAACCTCACACCACAAAGTAAAAACAAACGTCAAAACCTCACACCTTGGTATCAAAGACCCACGTCTACCCAAAGAAGGTTTGTTTCGCAAAGTCGCCACAATCTCACATTAAACAGATTGATCTACAGACGGTTCGAAGTACCCCACTTAGTGTAATTAAAACCTTAAAGATCCACGAAGAATATTGGGTCGTGTTAACCCGTGCCTCAAAGGGATTCTTGATTTCAACGCCAAATCCATCTGAGGCGATAAATTACATTTTGCAAGCTCCATTTGAGCGCTTCCAAGCAGGTTTACAATAATATGGTACAATAAGTAATAATAATAATTAATTGTTTTTCATAATTTTATACATACATTTTGAAGAACATACATTATTCTTATATGTTAATGGTATATAATATAATATGTATGGTTAGGTATAGTTAAAATAATTTATTTAGTTAAGTGGAAGATGAGTTTGTAGTGTTTTGAAGTTGAAAATGTTTACTTTTTATTTTCAATTTTTTACTTTTTTCAATACCAAACCAATTTAATTACCAAGCTTACAATATCTTTCACGACTCTTTCTTAAGACATTTTCTTTTCATAAGTTTTTCAAGAGTCTCATAAAGAATTTCATTTGATGTCTACTTAAGTTTTAAATGTGCCCTTTTCCTAATTTCCAATGTCCAACTTGCTGAAAAATTGTATTTCGTATGAGTGCGAACTACACTGAAAGGCTTATTACTATTGGCTTTAAATTGTTTTGTTAAGTCTGACTTATTTTATTTGTGAAGACGTGAGTACAATACAGGTAACAGTCATAAACATGAGAAAAATAAAAATACACAATAACTTATTTTGATGATTTCTACTAAAGAATCAAGTATGTATTACTTTGAACTTGTCCAAACTGACCGCTAATCCACCATCCACTGATTTATCAGTCCTCAGTCAGCTCTCCCACGCAAATCAACGCATTATAATGCAGTTAGACCACGCTTTGTAGCAATTACGTCATTTGGATGTGTTTACACGGCGCGCGCGCATAAACGGGTGGCTTAAGTGCAAGATCACTTAAGTGGTAATAGGTGATATAAAATTATGTTGTTGTAACTTGAGATCGTTATTTTAAAAGCTTTTGAAATTATAATATGTTTTATTTGGTTTCAGGGAAAGAACACTCACCGGCACCAAATCATGGCCAACATACAAATAACAAACGTGCTCACTTTCGCGTTTAATAGATGGGGAACTTGCATCTTTGCAATGATTTTTACGTCAATAGGGAGCCAAAATACATTCGTCAATTAAATATTTTAAAAAACTTCATAATTTTCACAAAAACGAAAAAACAACAAACAGAACTCCACGCTCCATATTCCGCTAAAGAGGACGTATAATTCCGATTTAGTTAGGTATTTCATTTCCTTTTTTTTTGAGAAAACTGCGCGGTATGCGGTATTCGATAATTTTTCCGTAATAAAATTGTGCGTCGGTTATCAAGTTTGGTTCCGGTGAGTTTATATTGATACTAGCGGATCCTCGCGGTTTTACGGGATAAAATATAGCCAATGTCACTTGGTAAGAATGTAGCTTTCTAATGGTCAAAGAATTTTCGTTTAATATAAGTATACTTAGATGAATAATTAGTTATTCCTGGTAAAATGTTTAATACAAACGAAATTATTGATACATTTCTGCATTAGAGTTTTTAGATTAAGTATTATTATTATTTTAGTCTAAGCCCCGTAGTGCGGCAGAATAAGTATTTAATAAATCTGCTTTCCATTATTTTAATTAATGCATTCATTATTTTTAATTTTCACGGAACGGTCAAAGGAACTTAACAGTTGAACTCCAAATACAACGATGATTTTATTTAAGCAGCATGACTAAGTTTAAACTAAGTTGGTTTAAAAATGCACAATGTCATACTGAACATGACCTCATCGGCTGTAGAGTTCAGAGAATAAATTTAACAGCTGTGCATTTATATGTTTATATTTGTCTGAAGAGTGCCAATAGACAATGTCCATTTATAATAACAAAGCTTCAAAAAAAATGTTGTGTAATATAACGTTAACGATAAGGTGTTGGACTTATCCTTAAGTTATTTTCCATTCATTCAGTAGGTAGGTAAGTATTTTTATATTTTAATCAGTAGTTATTAGTCAATAGGCAAGTATTAAGATTACTGTTTGTGGAACAAAGAAAATAATAGTGTATCTACTTAAAACTCTATTTTAATTAGATATATCAAAGAAGCTGTCATACCTAAATATGTCATATAAAATTTTATATTGGAAAAATAATGACTTTGCTATAGGTATCTATTAGGTACTCAATAACAAATTCCATTATATTCCTTATTTTAGTAAGTAAGACGAATAATTATCCCAGTTTAAATATAATGCTTCCAATAAAAAAAATACCGTCACATTTGACCGACATCGTCATCATTACACGCCACAGATTCACGAGCGATCATTTAATTGGAAGTGACCAAGAACCGATCGCCATTTTATTAAACACCCAGCCACACTAACAAGACCCACCAGGGATATTAACAATCATATAAGACCGGGATTTTTTCCCCTGGACATCTTAAATTGACGTTGATTTATGTGGCAATAGGCTGAAAAACCCGCTTTGTGCCTCGCGCGTTATTGAGGGAACTTTCAGGAATATCAGGGTCGGTGATATAATGGTGTCATTTCGATGGCTTTTTTTGTAATTTTTTAATATCACGTCGGAATTTTCGTTAGTCGTCACTTATAAGAATTTCAGAATTTCCCTCGACAATTTTAATGGTTAAGTTCTAGTATAGGTACAAGTATTTGTTTTAGTCGTCACTTGAAAGATAAAAGTAATGTAATAATTAGATTTGTTATTGTGACATATATATTTAAGTACCTAGTTTGTTTGTGACATATTTAATAATTTGTATTTTATTGTGTTTTTGACATTCATCTTATAATTTGACATTATTTTGTAATTTGACATCATTTATAAATTACTTATTGTACTTTGACATGTTGCTGTAATATTTATTTATATTTTTTTCGATGTAAGTAATAATTTGATCTGATGTACCTACTTAGATTTGACATTGCATCTAATTCAATTGCTGTTATTTTAATTATTGTATGTCAGAAAGGCAGAATACGGCTGAACTAATTTGCTACAGACCTATGTGAAATCTCTTACCACCCTGTATTCGCACTAAACATATTTTGATTTGATTTGATTAAGAATTCAGAATTTCCCTCGACAATTTTAATGGTTAAGCTAGTATACAAGTATTTGTTTTTATTATAAATTTAAACTCTTATTGTTGTGTTATGATTTAATGTGTCCACGTGCCACAAAATTACTGCAGTATCTACTTCCGTTTAATCATTAACAAGTAGGTACCTACCTAACCATTTACCTTATTCATACAAATTACGTCATTTATTGAATGAATCACACACCAGTGATAGTGTTTACCGTAGATTGGGGCTACTTTGATAATTTATAATCAAGTTAGTATAAAAATAGTATTATTTGTGATTAAACAAAAAATGGACATACTACCTATCTATAGTTATATTTAGGCTACCATAGGTCAACATAATTTACTTAGTCAAATAAGTTTTTTTTAACAAAGTCACCCAAATTAAAATAACCCCAGTTTACCGGTACCTACATATTTATACCAATATAAATCTTATTACCCATATCAAGACACATAATTGGCATACAAAAAAATATTAAATGATGATATGCCACTAAGGCAGACATAGCATTATTTAAAGCTAGCTGCTGTTTCATAAACTAGGCTCACCACTTTCAAAAACATTTATACTTTCGATTTTTTTTTTTATATAATAAGTAAGTAGATACAATCGGGGATAAATTCGGTGAACTACTTCTTACTTCTTTTCATTCACTTCACGCTCAGACACTTTAAAGAACTATTTGGTTAAGTATTAAACTTGGGTAGTAAAATGCATAAGCAATTAGATAGGAACTGTCAGTAAACGGTGAGACGCCAGCCACACGAAAAGAAGTAAGAAGTGGTTCACCGAATTTATCCTCGACTATACCAACACAAGTATTATTTATACGTTTTTTCTCTCAATGTCTCCACTTAATTCAGTCACGCTCTACACGCATTAGGGCCTTTCACAAAACGATCATAAGTCCGATTTACCTCATTATGACACTACAACAACACTGTAACAAGAGGTCGATGACCTGTAACTCGATAAAAAATGGCCGCCCATTTGACACATGGTTGACTTTGACAGCTTTTGAATGACGGTGATTTGTGATGCGTTTTGTCTACTATGACTCTTCGATCAACAATAACACCTAGTTATTAGACTAGAATTTAAGTATTTCTCAATGATGTATTTTAAATAAGTTTAATTAATTTATTTGCAGAACATAGGACAGTGGTAGGACTTGTTCAACTCCGCCTGGTTAGCTACCACCATCTTATCTAAGTTTGACGCCATAACAACGATGTTTTCAGCATTGTTGTGTGCCGGCAGTTAGAGTTATGATAGCCAGTTACTCAGTGATTTCCTGGAAATCAAATCCGGGACTTCTGGTTCTAATACCGTAGGTGAGTACCTACCTACCACTACGCTACAGGGACTGTTGAAAGATTTATGTAAGTACTAGCTGACCCGGCAAACGTTGTTTTGCCATATAAATTTTATTGGACACGAACTTCGTATCACCTGCCTGACATAATGTCACTTATTAAAAAAAAGAAATCCTAAGCGGCAAAAATGTCAGTGATTACATACTCTTTGACATACCTTCTCTTTGGAAGCGGCTAAGAAATGACAGTTGTGTGAAGTATGACAGTTTAACGGTTTTCTACACAAAATTACCATTTTTATTTTATAATTTTCCTGGATAAAAAGTAGCCTATGTTACTCTCCAGCTCTCAAATTATCTCCGTACCGAAAATCTCGTCGATTCGATGCTCCGTTTTGACGTGAAAGACGGACAAACAAACAAACAAACAAACAAATAAACAAACAAACAAACACACTTTCACAATTATAATATTAGTATGGATTGTCCACAGCACAGTAGTACGTTAGTAATATTATAGTATTCTTTGACAGTAGGCTTGATATTAGATTGCAAAGTAGACGCTTTTGCATTCATTAATGTGTTATCCATACTAATCCATACTTCCATACTAATATTATAAATGTGAAAGTGTGTTTGTTTGTTTGTTTGTTTGTTTGTCCGTCTTTCACGTCAAAACGGAGCAACGGATCGACTCGATTTTTGGTATGGGGATAGTTTGGGCGCTGGAGAGTAACATAGGCTAGGTACTTTTTATTCCGGAAAATTATAAAATAAAAATTATTATTTTATACAGAAAATCGATAAACTGTCGTACTACCTATCCAAAACTGTCATTTCTTCCATAGCCGCTTCCAAAGAGGTATGACAAAGAGTATTGTAATCACTGACGTTTTAGCCGCTTTGGATTAGGTACCTACTTTTTAATAAGTGACATTTGTGACAGTGTATAAAACTTTTTCGCGATTATTTATTTTCATCTGTCTATCTATCTATATTAGATGTTAGTGATACGAAGTTTACCGGGTCCACTATTATTAATATGGCAAAACAACGTTTGCCGGGTCAACTTGTAATACTTATAATGTAATATTCAGCCATCAACAATATTTTGTCTGTCATTACTATTTTTCATAAATTCACTAATTATAAACGCTTACCTTTAATCAATTATGCCCATTTAGTAGAATATTTACATTATAATGACATGACAATTTCAGCAAAACTAAAAAAACTCATTCAGTTTAATTAAACCATCATAGACGTATTCCAAAGAAGATACTAAAAGTCATATTTTCTAGGAGAATTCCTGTGTGCTCTATTTCGAAGTAAATTCAGCTAGTATCGCAGTGATTCCAAAAAGCAATATTGTGTTTCCAAAGGTTATGCTGCCACTCCCATGCTCCGCCTTTTTCTAGCGTCAGCAAAAAGTAACATCGAGGAAATATCCGATTACCAGTCTGACGCGTCGCACATTAAACAAAAAAACACGTGAAACTGCGCAAGGACGTGTGACGAAAAGGATCCATTACAGAATTTTCGTTGTGTAATGTACTAGTTTACTCTTTCTTTATGGGGCAAACTCGTATGACAAGGTTGATTTTGTTTTTTTGTTTGACAATAGTTTTTTTTGCCTTTTATTACAAAGGAGGTCGCTATCTTTTACGTGTAAATACGCGTCTTTTTTATTTACAGCCAGTCCGTATGCCAATTTTTGGTTAGATTAAACACGTATGCCGTTTATCTTCGATATAATAAAAACCTTCATGCTCAATGCAAATAACACGTGCGAAACAAATTCGAGCTGCGTGATTTAAAAATTGTAGAGACAAAAGACAATCTCGATGCTTTGTTCTTTATTCGAACACATCTTTAAATACCAAAAGATAAGTTTTACACGCAAACAGACGAATTATGTTGTATTCAAAAATGGCATTCGTTCTAAGAATTTGAATTAAGAACGTTCAGTCTATTCCGTGGTGGAACAACATTGAGGAACGTGCTCGCTCAAACAAAATCGGAATTTTTGGCTACTACGGTGCGCTCCGTTCTGGCTTGATTTTCCGGTCAATAGGCGGAACACGGAACGTCAATGTTCCCGAGGGCTGCACTCACATTCGGCCGGAGCGCCGGTATGTTCGGGATGTTTCGGCACAAATCAAGGGACATACCTACTGCGAGTAAGAGGATTTCGGCAAATCAGACATTCGTATACAGAGTCCATTGATTTGAGTGGACAACGAATTATTCATTCTGCGATAAGATAAATCCTGCTCACTCAGAACTACTCAGAAGCAATACATAGTCACTATTTATTTAGGTCTTACGCTGTTTATTTGAGTGATTCAAATGCGAATTTTAAGTTGTAGTAACTGTTATCGTGTTTTTAACAAGCTTTTTATTAACTTGCTTATGTTAGTTAGTTAGTGGGGGACAAATCTTGCAAGCTTAATTTGACTCACTTCCCAGTGTCCGAAGGAGCTGAAGTTTTGTATACTGGTTTGGTTTAGATGACAATACAATATTACAGTCAGCAAAAAAGCATGTCGTAAAAGTGAAATTTTTACTAATAACTTTTATTATTATTTATGAAAACCAGAGCAGAGCCTGTTTCAGTCGTTGAACTGAAATTCAATACTTACATATTTGACAGCAGCACTTTGACAGCTTTTGAAGGACGGTATAGTGTACTATTCTATTACCATAACGATAGTTTATCATGCCAGAGGTACTGATGTTAAGCATATCGAAAATAATAATGAATTCATCTTTTCAAGGCAAGTTTACAAAAAGCAATATTATTAGGTAGATAATTAACAGCAATTTTACATTAAAAATAGTGGGTATTAATGTTCTGTGATAAGCTTGATTTCTGTTGCTAACTGTATCGGAAGTCGATAAACTTTATATGCAAGAACATCCAAGTCAGCTGTTGCCAAGAAGTAATGAATATAACGACTGCGTCAGGGCCGGCGTACATTTATTTATTAGTGGGACGGCGATTCTCTTAATCCGAATGGAAGGCTCAATGGATGTAGAACAAAGCGGAGTGGCGAGAAATCCGAACGATTTATGGTGCGAGCCTTGAATAAAGTTTTGTTCCTTGTGAATAAGTGATAGGTATTAGCTTAAAGAATAGGTACATTAGAAATATGTTTTAATTAGGTTTTTGTTTATTTATAGTACAGATAGATAGATAGATAGATAAGACATTTATTTTGTCACTTTAGTCAGACACACACAAGAATGAATACAAAAACAGAATCAACACACAATGAAAACAGTATAGTGTGTGTGAAAACGAGAGTATAGTGTGTGTGTAACTGACAATTATTCATATAAACACATCTTAGATTTCTGCCCGAACTGTTCATATAAATAAAACACTTTCACGGATTTTTCACGCAATTTATTTAACAACTTGGTTAAATTTTAGTTGTTTTAGGGGTTTTTTGGTTTATCTGACGTTTCGACACCTTTCCAGGGGCCGTGGTCACAGAAAAACTGAAAATGTGTTTCAGTATTTCCGTGACGTTGCGTGAAAAATCCGTGAAAGTGTTTTATGTATACAACTATTCATATAAATATTAAACATTATTTTACTGTTTGACGACCGATTTGGCGCAGGGGTAGGCTGCGCCAGTGGTCTCGGGTTCGATTCCCGAACAAGACAAATATTTGTGTGCATGAACATGTCTATTTGTCTTGGTCTGGGTGTTTACTATGTATATTAAGTATGTATTTACAAGAAAAAAGTATTTAAGTATATATTTATCCGTTATCAAGATTTCCATGATACAGTTTCTTAATGAAATTAAAATGGGCTTAGATAATTGGTGTGAATGTAAGAAGTTATTTATTTATTTATTTTAAATATATAGTATGTCACAACCTTGTCAAAAAACAACATTTACTTCTTGCATGACATTATTGTATGAGATATTTAACACGATTTATTTAAAAGCCAAGTAAAAAGACTACGTAAATAAAACTCTTATTCCTCTTAAACGGAATGCAAATTAGAATACCATTTCGTAAATGTGACAACTGGCAACTTGTCTGTCGTAATTAAAATATTGCCACTTGCCACACCAAATACTAATTTAACCAGACATAAAATGGCAGCGGAAACAAACTTGACATTTGATGGCCAGATGGTGAGTGAAGAAGTATAAATAACACCCTACATGTACTGGACTGAAATATTATGTTGACGATATGTTATGGATGTTTACTACTATTAAAAAGATACATTTGTCAGAGATATTTCATTGGAAAGACTAGTCGCACCATCTATAGACGCAATTATGAGTTATTGGACTTATTGGAGCTATTCCGTGGGTAATACAAGCAGCGCCACCTTTCGGTGGTTTGGTAAGGTGTTGAAGTTGCCAGTTTGAATAATCTAATAAGATTAGTAACGCCATCTGTTGTGGCTGTTAGCGAACTTTCCCAGAGTCAGTAGTTCGAGTGAGTAGTCTGTGGTAGCGTGTCTATGCGACCTGTCAATATCGGTTGACGTCTGTCAGTGAGACAGTGAGTGTTAATCTGGTGAAAAGCTATCATTCTATTCTTGGAGCTCGACCGCGCTGGACGTGCGCACTGATTCATTTTAACCACGTACAAAATGGCGGACGGAGATGAGATTTTACAACGAAATCCATTTCTATCTGCGACATATTAGTAGGTACTTTTAGTTAATACCAATTTTTGGTAACGGTGTTTTAAACTAATGCATCTATCTTGCTTTGATGTGATTATACAACGTGTTAATACTTTAACCGAAACTGAGAAAAAAGTTTGTTCAGAATCGGAAGTAGAATCGATTCCACGTGTTTTTGATAGGGGTTAAATTTTTCCGTAAAAAGTATTTAATTTTTTGCCACTTCTAAAAATGTTGTATCTACTGCCTTTTCCTTCAATACGCGCGCCAACCGTCACGTGCTCTTTACGTCATAGTAGAGCTTTAAATTTTAAATCCTTCAGAAAGTCACGGAGACCTATAGGCACGAATATCTTGGAAGTATATTTAATTTTTTTTTTATTTAATTCATATTAATATCAAATTATCAAATAAATTAGTTGGTGTGTATTGGCTTTTCGGTACTACTATTAAACTATTATTTACTTATTTTGAATTCAATGTGCAATTTTTGTTGTTGAAAATGAAGTATTCGCTGGAGGTTTCATTCGCCCGGACAGTGTAAAGGTCGTAGGTTTGAGTCCCATCGGAGCTAGATGTGAGAGGTGTCGACGTTTTCTAATAAGTACATCAATTTCAATAATTTCAGCAGTGGAATGATAAAGACAATTTTTTATTAGGTAATGGGTACTAATTATAATTAAAATTCTTCATTTTGAAATGTCCTTTTTCAAAGTAGCTTTCGTGTTGACATAAATATGATTACATACAGCTGACAGTTATTGTCATACACCCATGTCAAAAATTACCAAGTGATTCTGTCTTTGTTAAGACAATTGAAACAATTTGAGACACACAAATATACCGAAAGCAGTTTCAAACTTAAAATAAAGACATACTTCCTTTTTAAATTCACTTTGTGATTATTGGGATGTTAATATGTATTTTATTTGGTGTTTAGGAATATTACTGTTGATGTGTATTACAATATTTAAAATGGTAAATAATGTGCTTAAAATGTTAAAATGATAAATATGTACTGTGTTTAAAACTAGAATTAAAAAAACAAGTGTTTAACGAGCGTCGTCTAACTAAAAGGCTGCGTCCGAAAACCAGCGCTGTAGTAAGTGTATATATTCTTTGGCTGTAGTTAGCTGCTAAGCTGAGACGAGGCCGTTTCGGCAAAAACTGAATTTATTTGTTTGTAGTTATTGTTTTTTTTATTGTATGTTTTTTTGCTGAATAAACTTTTTTCTATTTCTATTCTATTTCTACATAAAAAAACTTGAAAATGACTAACATCCGCGCGAATTCTCCGTCAGTCAATTGACACCAACGCCGTTAACATTAAAAAAAAAGAACGTCATCCGCTCACACTATTATAATACACGCGTGATCTAAGATGGTGGGTTTAAGCGGGGTAATCCGTGATATTATCCTATTAGCCGAACGCCGTGCACGCGTTAATTTGTCGTTCATGAGAAACTTCCGTTTCGGGTACCGCAGGGCCGGACCGAGGCACTATCAGGTTAACACTCATGAATTAACTGAAGATTAGATAAGCTATAAAGGACTTAAACTGTAAGTTCAGTAAAAGTTGAACGTCAAACTCAAACCGCTTTAGTAACTAATTCTGATTTGACTTTGTACGAAAAACATACATTGGGATTTTCTTTCAGTGCTATTTTTATTTTAGCTTGAATGGAAAATAAACCAAACTAGTAAACTGTTTGCTATTACTAAATACGCGGATTGATCTTATATTGTTTGGTTTCAATATAAGATCAATCCGTGTGTTCAAGCGCAGTTGACAAGTATATCAATCACATATACATATTAATCACATTCACATTGCGACCTAATTGACGACGGAGAAAACGGTTAAGTGGGTATTTTCCCTTTCTGTCCCTCCATCGAGTATATTGTACTGGATGAAGGATCAGGAAGCGGCCAGATGAGTCCCACATAACCTAACCACCGTCCACGATACTTTTACCACCTTTTACTATGACGGGACGCAAGGCACATGCGTAAACGCATTACCTTCACTACAAAACAAAAAGTATAAGGGCGAAAACAAGTTTTCGCCAGTTAGTGTCAGCACGAATATAAAGAAACACTGTAGTATTAGGTAAGTTCTTTTTTTTTAATTCAAAAATATTTTTTTAACTCAAGTTAAAAACATTTACATTAAAAAATAAATCAGCTGGTCTCCAAATTTGTCAGTCAGCCAATTGTTTTAAGGCGATACTCGGAAAAAATGTGCTGAAGCGAGATAGCAATGAGAAGACGACGCGCGCGGGAGCGAGACCGATTTTGCAGATTAGGCAAAAAAAACACAAAATCACTTCGTATTAAAAAACTACAGCGATTTAAAAAAAATGCTTCTATACGATCCTAAATATTATTGGTGTCCACTAATTAAACCAATTTCCAATAGTGTAAGTAACCCCATTTAAGAATAATCTTCACTTTTCGTATTTTTTAGAGGTATTTTCGAAAATAAAAAGTGTCGAGGCAAAATCATAAAATCGTGTTTTGGAAACTATACGATTCTAGATAAAGGTATGAAGAAATATATATCTTATTACCAGATTTTTAACAACTGTAACCGTCCTATAGTTTTAAATCAAAAAGTCCATATTTTTCCGAGTAGCGCCTTAAGAAGAAATGACTCTTATTGCGGCCCTGTCCCAAGATGGATCCTATTATTAAGTTACTCAGAACAAAGCCCTCGATGAGCAGGCCTAATGCGGCAAGTTCTTGCTTTTAGCGAAATGCTCTTTGCTAAACATTATTTTACTGTTTGCTTCGTACAAGAAACATTTTTTGGTGAAAATTAGCAAAATACATACAGGGTTATTTTGAAACTACTGGCCAAATTTTTATGTTCGACCCAAATTCGGTGAATGAACAACTTTCTCCTAGAAACATGGGTCGAAAAAAATACTTTTTCACTTCTCATGTTCGTAAAGTTCGTGTTTATGTTGGTTATATGCTGCATAACATCGCTTTTTATGCTCTAGTGCATAAAGTAAAATCTTCGTCTAAGTATCAGACTCTAAGACAAAGGTCGTCAGGTAAACAGTCACACACGCAATCAAACTTCGTTAAATAAACTTGTTATTTCAGTCTGTTTCTTTAATTTTGTACACAATCCATTTTAAATTACTTACTAAATTAATAAAACTAAGCAAAATTAATGGGTTTTGTAAGAAATAAGTATTTCAAGAGCATTATGGACTACGATCTATGCTAAAGTAACTGTGCTGCCACTGCCACGTATAAAAAAAAGAAAGTTTTCCCGCCAATATGGCGAAGTCTTTATTTTTTCTTATTTGCAATATTGTTATTTATTTTCCTCACACTCGAAGTGAAAAGCAGAGTGTATAACTCGTACATAAAACCCTTTTACCCTCGAATATACGTCTCGGGTAAAATGGTTCGTTTTATGCACTTGTTGTACAATCTACTATTTTTCAACTTTTCATACAAATCATACTGATCACGTGATCGATTTAGTATGGGAAGTCCAAAAATTTTTGTCGTATTTCGACCCATGTTTCTAGGAGAAAGTTGTTCACTAACCGATTCTGAGTCGAACTTAAAAATTTGGCCAGTGGTTTCAAAATAACCCTGTATACTTATGCATAACTAGAACGCACGAATGAAGTAGAGATACCAAGACGTTTATTCGTTAGGAATCCTTCTGGAAACTTAGGACTTGGAATTTGAAACGTTAATATTCAAAATGAAGTAAGTACTTACTTATTAGAAAAAATCGACCCGTCTCACAACTAGATCCGATAGGACTCAAACCCACGACCTTTCACTAGACCCATTGGTGCTAGTTGTGAGACGGGTCGAATTTTTCTAATATTTAATTTTCAGTAATAAAAAATGCATTGTTAAGGCAAATAAATAAAAATAATTTGAAACGTATGTCAACATAGTCCAGTAGGCTTGAACGAGCTTAGAAAAAAATGTCTGAAACAAAGTTAGACAATTTTGAGACAACGTGCTAGCTAGATTCCCAAATTTACCTTTCTATTATGTTGTTAAAGCAGTGAGAAAGCTGTTTCATATATGTCTCATATAAAATCTTCGATCAACAATAACACCTAGTTCTAGATACATACTTGGAGTGACAGATATGTCCAAGCCTCAGAAGCCCACTTGAGAGTATAATTATAAGCAGATTATTTTGACGGTGTCAATAATACGATTGCTTAAACTGTGATAATACCATGAAGTTTGACTTAATACTCTTAGGTAACTGGAGCTCTCACCCTGAATAAAAAAGTGTCGCCAGCAAATTTGACATTTATGTATGTAGTGGCTGTCAGCTGTCTCATAAGACCATACGTATTTTTTTAAAGTGTAGGTGAGACGGAAGACAGCCACTGGTATTCAAAAAATTGTTAGTACTGCACTCTCCAGTTACCTCAGTATTTAGTCTAAGCTTTTTGGATAATACCAAAGATTGCTTAAACTGTGATAATACTAAGGTATTTCAAACTTGGAACGCTTCTTGTCATTGATAAAGTAAGATGGTAACATTCGTAACCTTTTTCCTCCGTTTAAAAAAAAGTCAGTCTGGCCATATAAAGTTTTCATTTAGTTCGTGAGCCTTCATCTAGTACTATTGTTGATCGAAGTATAAAATCTAAACATCAAGATGACATACTCAAAAGACGACGAATGAAAATGTCATCCAACCAGTAATGACATACTGACACAACACGCCGGTATAAAGTGCCCAACACACAACCAGTTAATGAATGGAAATAAATAGTTCCAACCTAATGAATGAATAGACCGTGACTCGAAAGACAATCGCGACGTAATCTTATAATTCCACATTTACATACAATGGAATGAAGAAGATATTATTCATAAACACTGTGTAAATAAATTATTCATTATTTTGATTAAAATTCAGTAGCCAAACTTCTTCTCGGCGCAAGAACAGCGAACGGTGGAAGAGTGATATTTTAATTATTTAAATATTGTCTAGCCAATTAGAATCAGGTTAATTAACTATTTGCTTATACTTACATTTTATAAACATGTTGGAAAATGCGGTGAAAAATGTAATGATTATAGGCATTAATAAACCATTTTTAACTGTGTCAAAGCTTCATTGGTGGACTTTGAACTAAAGTTAGACTTAAGCTTCAGATTGGGGCCTGTGGGAGACATTTTTTTGGAATAATGTTGCACTTGCACTTGCACTTGCTTCTCAAGCGAATTTTACACCCACTGACAGCCACCATTCGAATTTATCTGTGGCTCTGGATGTCAACCAACACCTGTCAAATGTCAATTTTGAATAGAAATTGGCAAGATAAATGGCCATCTCTCTCCGAATAAAGCGATGTCCAAATCTTTGTCCAGGGCCAAAGCTTGGTCTCGCGAAAAAAGACTGCCTCTTTCTTATGACGGTGACAGACATGTAACGGTACACATTTTCTCGTCAAGACCTATATTTTAACCACATGTTTTGCAAATAAACGATTTCATTTGATTTGATATGCAGCTGATGTGCGACAACCCACTGAATAAGTCCATGTTGTGGAAGGGCGACATTATATTCTTAGATGTCTTGCTCAACTACGTTTATGAACCGAATATACCAACTCTAAATTTAAATCAAATTCTGTATCAGAATCAGAACTAATAATATTTTACCTACTACTTTTGTCCTTTTGGTCTTTCAAAAGATACATTTAAGCTAATCAGTAAGTACTTGTCGCTATTTAAAATCAAATACCATTAAATTAGCACGCTCAAGAACTAAACCTCAGACATCGATCCTTTAATTACTCTCGATTAAATGAACCACTTTCGTCCCCAATGGCACCCCCTAACTGGGGGATAAGCTTAGGGATGCAGATTATATATTCCTTGGGGATCAATGCGTTAGGTAGAAGGGAATCACTAAATTTTAAAAAGCAAATGTACCACTCGTTTGATTCCCCTTCATTCTCTGCATTTTGCTATTTTAGATTTTAAGGCGCTACTCGGAAAAAGTATGGACTTTTTGATTTAAAACTATAGGACGGTTACAGTTGTTACAAATCTGATAATAAGATATGTATTTCTTCATACCTTTATCTAGATTTGTATAGTTTCAAAAACACGATTTTATGATTTTGCCTCGTCACTTTTTCTTTTCGAAAAGACCTCTAAAAAATACGAAAATTCAAGATTATTCTTAAATGGGGTTATTTACACTATTGGAAATTGGTTTAATTAATGGACACCAATAATATTTAGGATCGTATAGAAGCATTTTTATAAAAATCGCTTTTTTTTAAAACTCTTTTTAATACGAAGTGATTTTGTGTTTTTTTTGCCTAATCTGCAAAATCGGTTTCGCTCCCGCGCGCGTCGTTTTCTCATTGCTATCTCGCTTCAGCATAACTTTTCCGAGTATCGCCTTAAGACAGTAGCAGCTTTAACACGAAAAGCTTTTAAAAAGCATTACAAAAGAAATAGTTCAAATCGCTTTGTTTTAAAGGAAACCTGTTCTCTTCTTTGATAAGAATTATAAATATAAATAAATTTAACGACCGCCATCGCTCGCAGGATTGCTCTGCTGTAGTGGCAGTGGGCGGGTCACATTAGCGCGGAGAACCGGTGGACGTTGGAGCGGAAAAGTTCTCGAATGGCGACCGCGCACCGGATGACTTTCTGTGGGCCCCTTACAAGATGGACCAACACGGTTTGTTGATGGTCGCGGGAAGCCGCTGGATGCGAGCAGCGCAGAACAGAACGCTCTGTGGATATTCTTGTGGGAGATCTTTGCACAGCAGTGGGCATCGTTCGGCTGACAATCATCATCGTGTCAGCCGAACGACGCCCACTGCTGGGCATAGGCCTCCCCCAAGGATCTCCACAACGATCGGTCCTGCGCTGCCCGCATCCAGCGGCTTCCCGCGACCTTGACCAGATCGTCGGTCCACCTTGTTGGGGGCCTGCCCACGGAACGTCGTCCGGTTCGCGGTCGCCATTGATAACGGCTGACAATGATGATTACTTATTCTATGTATGATATGATAGCAGTTTCCAAATCTCCAGATCTTACACGTCAAAACCACACCCCTTCACTATAAAAACAAGTGAAAACTAGCGCTTTAGACGTGTCCCCTCTACGTTGGTTTAGTGTACTTAAAATATTCTATGCCGCCATAAAGAGCTTGAGTTACGACCGCTCCGGGACCGCGTCGGTACCGCGGCGGATGAGTGGCGACTCCGCGTTATTACTTCTCATTTTCATAGGTATAACTATTTGCTACGTTTATGTTGTAGTTTCATGTTTTACTACTGTATCCAATATATGTGTGGAGGAATGCAAAAGGGAATTAATAACGGTGCTAGTATTTTCAATTATAGCGCATTGTATCTTATGTTACAAGGTCTCCTGCCGTAGCATTTCCGAACCGATGGCGTAGCTTCATTGACGTTCATAAGTGTTGTTAAACAAACTTAAATTGAATAAACGAAATTGAATTTTGTTTTTTTTTATGGTAGTCACGAAACTGTTTGGGGATATAAAAGCACTATAACCATTTTCTAGCTTATACAGGTTTCTGGATAAGGAAAGAAAGTACAGTACATCGGGTATCAGTAAAAATCGTCACAAGGAAAAAGATTTTGTACTTTCGATGGTTCGGATTAGCGCAGTACGGTTACCGCTGTTAAGCAACTCTCGATTCTATGATGGGTTAAACTAATACTTATTGTATTTATCTATTGAACTCCTCCGTTCTTCGGGAGCCACGTCAACCCAGCAAATATTACCAAAAACGGGGTTTTTACCATGTTTTGAATTGTTGTCGAGTCCCCGATATTGCGGCGCAGTTGCACACGCCATGATCACGGAGTAACTTAATCCTGACTGAACGAATAACTGAACTAATATCGGGGACTCGACAACAATTTAAAACATGGTAAAAATCCCGTTTTTCGTAATATTTACAGTGTTAATGACCATGAAAGTTTAAAAGTTACGACATCAACCCGTTAGATCTTGTTGCATTTTCAGTCGTTAACACGTGACACGCGTTGTATAGCCCATTCTCCTGAACCACCCGATAAAGTGGTCTGCATCCCAGTAACTAGTGGGGACTTTGAAAATGCCTGATTTTGATAATAATAAAACGTAGTTAGAAATAAAGAGTATAAAGACAAATGGAATTGACCTAATTTAAATGCAATGACAATTGAATTGAAGAAAGACAAATTGGTTGTCTGTAAAGTCGGTTTACGGACGGAAATTTTGGACGTGATAACAAAATGCCGCTGTCTTCGATCGCTTAGGCCAATCGTGCCTCCCTATCGCTTGTTCCGCGCTCTCACTTGCACGCGGAACGTGACACTTTTCCGTGCGTGCAGCCGGCGTTCATCGATTTTAAGACGTTATCACGTCAAAAAGTGTCTCCAGAACGCAAGAAAATCCTTTGGACAAAACTGCAAGCCCTCTATACAAATTAACTTTGTAGGTACAACTTCGAATTTCTTGGTGTTATTTAGGTTTTTCTTGATTCCACGACTATTCAGTACTAAATGCGTGACACACATGCTTTTTATAACCTCTTGCTTGTGTCCTGTGGGCTAGTCAAGAACGGAAGTAATTTTGTCTGTTATAAATATTATTTTTTCTACTACCCGTAAATAAATGCCGCGCGCACGTGAGCCGTGCGTGACACTGTCACGGGTAGCGAGTACGTCACGCCACGACACATGTACTCTACGTGACAGGAGCGGCACGCGATGCGAGCTTATTATAGTTCTGATATAGATAGATCGAGTGGAGTGATTTTGTCATGTTCGGAGGTTTTGTTTTAATTTATAATTGGGTTGAATTATTGTTCTATTTAATAATTATGTTAAAAGTTTTGATGAAAAAGTAAGAAATTTATATCCCAGATTGTTTTTACTTTTTTGTATTCACACTGCAATTTTTATTACCTATTGAAAACGAAGTATTAGAAAAAATGGACCAGTCTAACAATCACAATCCATAGATCCCATCGGAGCTAGTTGTGAGACGGGTCGATTTCTGCTAATAGGCTTACTTCATTTTCAAATTTATATTTTTTTAAATAATTATTGCAGACAAACAACTCACTTGTTTTATAATTTTGTATAAAATAATTGCGTTCACTGGGTTTAAAATTACAAATAAATGTTTAAGTCAACCGCAATTCTATTAAATCAATAATGTTTCATTCTCATGAACAATATAATTAAAATGTTCTGTGTCCTAGCTATTTATGTCCCGCAGATATTACTTAGCTACATTTATCTAATAAAATATCGGTAAACTACTAGGTAAGTATATTGTTTAATAATTTATATATCAAACAATTTACAGTTTGCGTAACGAAACTACTAGTTGCCATACTTGCAATCAATTTGTTCATTGTAATAATTGGAACATTACGTTACTGACAGTTGGTACCCACAGCTTTGATCAATTTATTTTTAATCGGTCAATCTTGAAGCCAAAATCAATCAGCGTGCTTAATACAAACACTACAAGGTTCACAATCGTTTATCAGCCTTAATAAAGACGTAACAATGTTTACCGCATTCCGTTCCTTTGCAAGAGAACATATTAATTCTGTTACGTTTCCAGGTTGCGATGTTACTGCACAGATCGGGCCTTGTATGTGAACTTGTTATGGCTTGTCCGAGTTTTTGTGTCTAGCTATTTATAGAATGTAGACCGTAAAGTTTAAGTAAGTAAGTTTAACAGTTTTGTTAGGAAATTTGTTCTTAGATTTCCACTACTGAGCTGACTGTTATCGCACCAAAATAGACTTTTGCATTGCATTTATCCGAATTTATCGTTACTCTTGTCAGACGCATTTTTTTATTGTGACCACCAAGATTTCGATAGATGTAACTAATAATTGTATTTCTTATCTTCAGACTTCTTTTTACTTTTAAGTATTATTCAGTTAAGGTTGAATACATCTGCTGTTAAGTACATACGTCTGCTCTTAATTATATAGGTACACCATCAAAAACGATTCAAAATCTTTATAGATACCTACCTAACCAAACTTAACTAGAAGAATTACCTACTATCACGCACGACACTACTTTTCAATTACGTTTCAACTAGTGGTTACCTAATCTGTGAACGTCTATTTTGAATCTTTTTTATAGAATCTGTGTTAGTCTATGACGGTGGAGTCCCCTCGAAGCGGATTATTAACGAGTTGTTCTATAGGTACTTAGCTGTGATGCCGATATAGTTTTCTCTGTATTAAATGTTGATTTAAATGTGTGGGTAATATTAATTTTTATTTCTAACAATACCTACTTTATTACTTACTTAGGTACTTACATGATTCTTACATACTCACAACATCACTAAAAATATTATGTCATACTACATGAAAGTAATAATGCTCATACCTAGATGCCACTAAAGTTATCGAGTTATCGTAGCGCAACTCGCAACAGGAGCTGTTAAATGTAGGTACCTAACTCGGCGCCATAATTTAACAAGTTGCCTCCGTTACCGAGCGAGCATCGCACAATAACCAACTCGCGCCATCGCTACCGGCGATTCAGTAAAAAAAATCAAAACATTCCAAGCGGCAGATCAAATTTTACAATCGTGCGCCGCAATAAACTTCTCGATCGGATTCACCGGCGAATCTAGTACAGGCCGAACGTAAAATTCAATCATTAACATACACAGTCCATCGAATGAGATGAAACGAGAATGGAATCGACCCACCGACGCATTCGGCCCGATTATCGATTCCGCCATGTTTGATTGCGCGTGTTTGCACGTTTGTGTCCGCTGATTGCGAAACGTCAAATTGAATAATCGCATCGCAATTATAGCAGTAAACATTACAGTGTTTACCCGATTTGTTGGTCTTTAAAGTTTGCTAACGGACGTTATGTCCGCAAAAATATCGGTCCGCTCCCGGCCAGTGTTTGCGGGCGACTCCGATGCGTTTTAACCTTTTAACTTGTGTCATAAAATGGCCGTTTCAACAAATGACCAGAAGTTATAAGCTCGTAAAAACATTAAACGTGGAAATTATAAATAATAAACGTGCTACGAAATAAATGAAACGAGAACGCTCTTTTGCAAATTCGCTTAAAAAGTTTTGTTTCATTTGGGGCCGCACGGTTTGACCCCAATACGTTCTGTTCGCCGGCGATTAATGAACCGTGAAATCGCGGCAAAGTTATTTAAAAAACACAAGTTGACAGTACAATTTTAGGCGGGAAAAAAGCAAGTTAACAAATAGCACAACAGGTGCGTAACGCCGCCCCTAATCAGTAATTCGTAAAACGTTCCGATTTGTTATTCTCTTTGCGAGCGAATACATCAAAACGGTGAGGCTGTCTGTTTGACAAAATTAAGCGGCCTCAGCTTAAGTAAGACAAGAAAATTGTATTTATTCTGGTTATTAGACGGTTAAGGCCGTAATGGCTCAGAATACAAAATTGCCTAAGTGGAGACGGGAACATAAGTATCATCAAATTTCAACGGTACTAAGAATTAATTAGCGACTGAGAAAAATTTAAGATCTCGTAAGTAGCAGTACTTATATCTTTCAGAAAGACTCAATTATTTAAATTTTATTAACGGGCTTTCTTTATCATACCTATAGATAAAAGCATAGCAGAGGTTCCGCTTTCATTTTGGAAAAAAAAGATACCTATAAATATTAGTTATAAATTTTAGGGACTATTTTACAAACAAACCAGAAAAATAAACATGAATGATGGATTGACTGCAAAAATCTCCTGTCGCTTCATTCGGAATGTGCGGCGCAACCTCATCGCACGCAATCAGCTGTTCAAACGCGAAAATGTCTTTTGCAAACATAAACAATGCGATTCCGCGCAGTACGCGGTCGGACCGATTGGGAATGGGCCGAAACGAAGTCCAATTAGGAACATACCAATAATGAGTTGTCAAAACAAGGGTTTTGTACCACCAGTTTATCCGGGCGATCGGTTCAACCTTACAGCTATCGGAATAAGCTCGATATTGGCTCGTAAGAGCACTTCAATGAGTTTGCGAATTTAATGCCAAAGTTGAATTGTGAAAGTTCAGTTTTCGCTGCGTAGTATATGCCTAAAGTTTAACGCAAATCCAGCAATTAATGTGTGCGTATTCAAGTTTTTCGGAACAGCCGCGGCCTCTCGAAATTTCGCTCCGTCCGATAACCGCGAAGAATTTCGTTTGAAACGGAACGAAAGTGTAATGTTTGAAAAACAGTGTATCGGAATTGACGGTTCTATACAGCAAAAGTATTCCACGATACAAAACTGTTGCAAAAGGTTGAATGATTTTGGGTTGAAATAGCTTTATTAAATGGTCAAAAAAAAAAACAACGGGTTGCACTCCGGGTGTGACGGCAGAAGTGAAAAGGGAACTCTAGACTAACTAATTCACAAAAAAAAGGAATTTGACAAAAAAAAAAACGGACTGGATTTTAACCGAGGTCTTCTGGCTTCAATGTCGCCCGTTTTCTAACTTGAGCTATTACAACTTTGGAAACGGTAGCTAAATTTGCCTTCGTATTCTAATGACATGACTTTGTAACAGTTTTTCGATCAGGTCACGTGTCCCTCTTACGAATTTTCGCTCTGACGGTCACGTGTCCTGAACTCCTGAAGCGAGTTTAAATTTTTTTCCCCTTTACAAAAAGTGCACAACGCCGCTAAGTTTTACTTCTAAAATCTGTTTGTGATTTAATAACGATACAATTTTTAACATCATTATGCAAAGACCCAAGACATACCCAACACCCAACACATTAAAGCGAAAATAATTTATTCTCCCTCCATAATAATTTAGCTCAAAAACCTTACATATCTGTAATGGCATCGTCTCCGCAAGTCAAAAGGGTAACATCACAGCGTTTTCCCTCCATTTACCGCGATCATTTCCTCAGGTCATCGCGATAGAGTTCCAGAGCGTTCGGCGACAATGTGAAACGAGTTTAATGGCGTTATTATTAATCTGGAGGGTAATTTCCCCCAGGGTGATGGATGGAGATGGATCAGCCACTCAAAGGTCAAGTAATACGATCACATCAACACTCATCTAGTCCTTATGTAATGTCCATAAAAATTTATAATAATCTTCCAGAACAAATTAAAAATGAAAACAATTTTAATAAATTTAAAAAATATTTAAAGTGCTTTTTATTAAATAAAAATTATTATACAATTAATGAATACTTAAACGACAAAATACTACAGAAATATGAAATTTGACATTTACTGATATTATTAATAAAATTAAAATAGTATAATTATTAATAAAATTATAATACACATTCAGTGCAATAATAAAATGTAAATTATGTTTTTTTTTATATAATATATGTATAAAATTAAAATAATTAGGAAAATACAAATATATCCACAAATAAAACGTTAATGATAAAATAAAAAAATGTATTTTATGATGAAAATGGCGTCATCCTCACTTCCAAATTGCTGTGCCCGACAGGGTCCAAAATTGTATCCATATTTATAAATTTTAACAACCATGTAACATTTTGGAATGCAAATAAATTGATATTGATATTGATATTAATATGTAGCTGCTACACGTATTTTTGCTAGATTCTGCCCATGAGTACCTAATACAACGTGTTGACGAATACGCGCAAAACCTCTTATATGGTAATTGTGCTCATGAATATGAACAAGTTTTACTATGGGGCCAACTCTGCAACTCAACAATAAAAAAAACAGCTGTTTCATACAAATTATCATGATACCTACTTACTGGACCAGAATGTATGGAACAGGTGTTTTTTTTGTTGAGTTGCGGAGTTAGTTTCATAGTAAAAGTTGTTCACATTCATAAGCACAATCACCAAGCACCAGGATTTTTTGTCGGGGGGGGGTCCGTTCGGGAGAGGGGGGGGGGGGGGGGGGGGGGGGTAGTTTAGATGTTTGTTGCTCAATCATGCCAAAACGGTTAAACGGATTTGGCTGAAATTTGGGACACAGATACTTTGTAGCCTGGAGTGGAACATGGCTTCTTTTTATTCCGGAAAAATTCACGCCCATCCCGCGCATTAATGGATTTCGGGGGGGTCCAGACCCCCTGCCCCCCCCCCCCCCCCTGGGTACGTTCTTGACAATGACCACCTAATAGGTTTTACGCTTATTCATTAACACGTTGTAAGTATAAGAGTTTTAAGAGAGAAGGAGAGATGTAGAAAATGTAAACACCTCCCTAGAGAGAACTTATATTTTGTCTAAGTCTATTCTAAACTAATATTATAAAGAGGAAAGATTTGATTGTTTGTTTGTTTGCATTGAATAGGCTCCGAAACTACAAATCGATTTAGAAAATTCTTTCTCCAATTGAAAACTACATTCTTTCCGAATGACATAGGCTATATTTTATCCCGGTATTCCCACGGGAACGGGTACCACGCGGGTTATACCGCGAGGATCCACTACTACGAGTACTTACCTATTTAATAAATAAGAGAATATTGGAACCTAATAACTGCAAGGAAACATTCATTTACGGCCAGAATTAATAACCTATCTACAGATAGGGATAGGTGCAATCCAGATTAGTTGCTATGCAACGCTTGATATTAACATAGAATTAACGACAGTTGCCAGGGTGTTGCTAGGTGTTGCCTAGCAACTAATCTGGATCGCTCCTATCCCTATCTGTGGATAGGTTATTAATTCTGGCCGTTACCATACATTAAAACAGTACTTACGCCTAGCATGAAAAACTAGCGTTATGGTAATCGAATAGTTAACTATACCATCCTTCAAAATCTGTCAAAGTATTGCTGTCAACAATAATATTTTGAATTTCAGTTCCTTCTAATATTTTTAAAGCTTAATTTGTACCTACACAAAATTAGATTATGACGTAACATCAAACCAATATTACAACAAAGGGGTATTCTTCATTGCCATTGGATAGCTGACACCGCCAATCCTTTGAATACTATAAATGAGCTGTTATAATTTATAACGCGACATAGAATGGTATACGAATCGACAATTACAGTGTGTGGCGTGACTTATTTTCCAACAGTTGTACAAACAAATTATATAATATAGGTACCTATTAAAAAATGAAAGACCCAAAAAATTTACTCTAGAATCGACTTAAAATTAATCGTTTATAATATAATATAACGACAAAACGTTAAGATTTTTCTCGTATGAATTTTGATTCCCTTTGTCAACTTCTCAAATTTAACATCACAAAGCTTAATATTAGCATTCTTTACAAGTGTCCTGCGTGTAAAAAATACCTCGAAGACACTTGTACTCGTACTTGAAACTGTCTGAACTCGAAGAGAAAAATACCTCCTTAATTAATTCTTTTCTTCAAGAATCTCTGTCATCAAAATCAAGTCTAAGGTCGTTTGGGACAGCCCTACTAAGTTCAGGGTCACATTCAATATAACGCATGTAAAATTGAATATTAATAAAACGCGCGAAGAAAGTAGATAAACTTTTTCATTTAAATATTTATGGAAAATAAATTACGTAATACGTTATAGGGTGTACTGTTATTAGCTACTTAGCATTCAGAGGGCGAAAGACATTTTATAAAACCTATAACAGAATTAGATTTATTCGCTTCACATTCTATGCCACTTATAGGATATTAAGTAATTTGCATTTTTTAATAATCATTTGGACGCACGAATGGTTCACTATATATTCCATTTACCTATCTTGGAAAAAATGTGAATTAAAAATATTTTACAAATTAATTTGGAATAGTTCATGCCTTTACAATTGTATTTCTATTCAATTTCAAAGCCTTTGAAAGCATTTGAAATTGTAAGTTTCATAATGTTCTAAGTACGATAGTTTTTTAATCACTTTTGAAGTCTGAACTACTACTTTTTACACCCCATAATAGGTATTTCATTTCGGTTCGCGTGCTTAGTGCTTACCGAACACTGATATAATTACAGGCTTCTCAGAACAAAATAATATCATTTTGACTGCAGTGCTGACCGCAAAGTTTAACAGGTTTTCAGGTTTCACCACTCATAATATTCTGATAGCAAACTGACTAAGTATACTGAATTTTTATCATTTCATAATGTTGTTGTTGTTGTATAATTACAAGCTTTTTTATAAACTCTTGTCATGTTAGTTAGTTAGTTAGTTAGTGAATGACAAATCTTGCAAGTTTAATTTGACCCACTTCCCAGTGTCCGATGGAGCTGAAATTTTGTATACAGGTTTTGTTTAGATGAACAATACAATATTTAAGTACAGTTAGCAAAAAAGCTTGTCATGAAAATGAAATTTTTACTAAAAATTTATTTGTGAATAATATTTATACACAGATTAAAAAGCCAGATTTCTTTGATTGTCAGTTATAAAAAATATGTAGTTTAAAAAACTAAAACAACACACTTTTATAGAAACAGACCAAAAAGTACAAAATAAGCGTCTATTCAGTAACTGAAATTAAAAAGCGTGGTGCGCGTTGTCTATATTAAGTACTTGAAATGCATGCTTTGCAAAGGGCGCACCACGCTTTTTAATTTCAGTTACTGAATAGACGGTTATTTTGTACTTTTTGGTCTGTTTCTATAAAAGTGTGTTGTTTTAGTTTTTTAAACTACATATTTATTTTTTACTTTTTAGTTTAATAAATGGCAAGCCATGGATGGATGGTAATGGATTTCACAGTCCATTCATGTGTCTGCCCACCCCGTAAACATTATAACTCAAAGGCGTGAATGTATGTATTTAGACTTACAAATTCAAGTGGAGTCTATTAGTTACTGGATGCGCAAGCCGAACCCCTACTTCCTTCCTGCTCCATCATCAGACCCTCACCACCAAGTGTAGTGAATGGTCACATCAAAACGAAACAAATGAGCCTAAGCTCGAGGGATTTCCTAGTGGTCATTAAACAGTGCCACTGGCTACCTCCCTGCTCATCATCAGACCCTCACCACCAAGTGCAACGAATAGATCTCATCAGAACGAAACAAATGAGCCAGAACTCGAGGTGTTTCCTATTGGTCATTATGGATTGCCACTGGCTTCCTTCCTGCTCCATCATCAGACCCTCACCACGAAGTGCAGCAAATAGGTCTCATCAGAACGAAACAAATGAACACAAACTCAAAAGGTTTCCTAGTGGTATTTAAGGAGTGCCACTGGTTTTCTTCCAGCTCCATCATCAGACCTTCACCAACAAGGGTAGCAAATAGGTCTCATCAGAACGAAACAAATGAGCCAGAACTCGAGGTGATTCCTATTGGTCATTAAGGAGTGCAACTGGCTTGATCCCTGCTCCATCATCAAACACTCACCCCCAAGTGTAGCGAATAGGTCTCATCAGAACGAAACAAATGAGCCCAAACTCAAAAGGTTTCCTAGTGGTCTTTAAGGAGTGCCACTAGCCTAATCCCAGCTCCATCATCAGACCCTCACCAACAAGTTAGCGAATAGGTCTCATCTGAACGAAACAAATGAGCCCAAACTCGAGGGGTTTCCTATTGGTCATTAAGGAGTGTCACTGCCTTTCTTCCTGCTCCATCATCAGACCCTCGCCACCAAGTGTAGCAAATAGGTCTCATCAGAACGAAACAAATGAGCCAGAACTCGAGGTGTTTCCTATTGGTCATTAAGGAGTGCAACTGGCTTAATCCCTGCTCCATCATCAAACCCTCACCCCCAAGTGTAGCGAATAGGTCTCATCAGAACGAAACAAATGAGCCCAAACTCAAAAGGTTTCCTAGTGGTCTTTAAGGAGTGCCACTAGCTTCCTCCCAGCTCCATCATCAGACCCTCACCAACAAGGGTAGCGAATAAGTCTCATCTGAACGAAACAAATGAGCCCAAACTCGAGGGGTTTCCTATTGGTCATTAAGGAGTGTCACTGCCTTTCTTCCTGCTCCATCATCAGACCCTCGCCACCAAGTGTAGCAAATAGGTCTCATCAGAACGAAACAAATGAGCCAGAACTCGAAGTGTTTCGTATTGGTCATTAATGAGTGCCACTGGCTTCCACCCTGCTCCATCATCAGACCCTCACCATCAAGTTTAGTGTAGCGAATTGGTCTCATTAGAATAAAACAAATGAGCCTAAACTCGAGGGGTTTCCTAGCAGCCGTTGAAGAGTTCTATTGCCCACCTCCTGACTCCATCATCAGATCAGCTCGATGGCAGCAAATTATTGTATTGTCATCGGATTCATATAGACTTGCAAAGTTTCAAATCAATACGACACTTAGAAGTAGGTTAAAATTGAACTCCAAGATTTTCTTACATTGTGACTTAGTTACAAGTGAAGCTAATAAAAGTGTGGTAAAAAGGATTGACAAAAAACAAAGGCAAAAAAGGGTAACAAAGGTAAAATCTTGAAAATTACAGTCACATAAATTTCATTCTACAAATACCAAGTGCTACCCCGTTGTGGATAAAAAAAAATCTTTTTGTTTTAAGTACTCAGCTTTATAACGAAATTGCAAAGAAGTGTACTAAACTTTTAATATTTCGCTCTACTTCAACACAACACAATTAGAACTGAAAAACTTGAAAGTAGTCATTAACATTAATGAGTTTTCAGTTTTCCTTCAGTTTTCCACTTCGCCAACTACTTCGGCAAAATAATAATGAAACAAACTTTAACATTACTAGCAGCGAGTCGCGACTTCGACCGCGTAAACTATCGTAATGAACTATTATTAATCTGCTATAAGTACATACATAATTATACAATGTGTTAATGCGCAAAACCTCTTAGATGGTGACTGTGCTCTTGAATATGAACAACTTATACTATGGGGCCAACTCTGCAACGCAACAAATAAAAACAAAAACAGCTGTTCCATACATTCTGGTTGAGTAGGTATTGATATAAGTATTTTTTTTTATCCACAACGGTGTAGCACTTAGCCTTCATCATATCTTATGTTAAGTGATGATAAGGCTGAAGGTGGGAGCGCACTACTCCCGGAATCCTCAGTCACTGAGGAACTGGCTATCTTATCTCTAACTGCCGGAACACAATATGCTGAAAACATCATTGTCATGGCGACCACCATCTTAACTAAGTCTGAACTTAGATAAGATGGTGGTAGCTAGCCAGGCGGACTAAGAACAAGTCCTACCACCAACCAAACCGAATACAATATGTACCCCCACTGGGAATCGAACCCGGGACCTCTGGGTCTGAAATCGGTGGTGTGAACCACTAGACCACAGAGGCGGTTAAATAATTTGTATGAAAATGACACTAGAGATTTCCTCGTTATAAAAATTAATCTAATCCTTCAGTCTAGATATACATCATCATCATCATGTCAGCCGAACGACGCCCACTGCTGGGCATAGGCCTCCCCCAAGGATCTCCACAACGATCGGTCCTGCGCTGCCCGCATCCAGCGGCTTCCCGCGACCTTGACCAGATCGTCGGTCCACCTTGTAGAGGGCCTGCCCATACCTAATATATAACAGATATACATAGTTACCAAAAATAGTACATGAAGCCACAGCTATACCAGCAGCAAATCCTTTACCTGTGGACAATAAAATATACATTTACTTTGACACCGCACTTAGCTCAAGCGAAAGCGTTTGGCATGAATACCTTTATAAATATGTACCAAAAGTTGTGAACTCCGCCATTCATGGGGTAGATTTGAGCGCTTCGCTCGCTCACGTGAGCGGGGTGAGCGAGACGAAAAGTGTTGACGGGTTTTATTTATGACGTGGTAAGAATGTGACAGGGGTTTTTATGTACACACCTGTCTTGAGATGTGATTGTCAAGGGATATGCAGTGAGAGGGTTAAAATGACACGTGTTCAGAAAAGGAATTGAATTCAAAGTTGCCGTCGCTATAGGTTTTACACGAAAAAAGCGCAAAAATAGATCGTTAGATGATCAGATTGGTTGCAATGTAAAAATATAAGACTTTATATGTTAACTGGAGATACCGCGTATAAATAGATCTTTTGATTTTTCAGGTAAATAGCTGGTCAGTTAATAAACCCACAACTGCAGGCGCGAACATAACTATGTTTGCTCATAAGATGTTCGCCATATTGAAAAAAAATTATCCGCAGTTAACGGGATAAGCCCATCCTACTATTCTACTTCCTTCCTACTAATATTATAAATGTGAAAGTTTGGATGTTTGTATGTTTGTTATTCAATCACGCCAAAACGGCTGAACGATTTTTGAAATTTGGGACACAGATATCTGTGTCCCAAATTATACTTTGTAGCCTGGAGAGTAACATAGGCTACTTTTTATCCCGGAAAAATATCACTGTCCCGCAGGATAACGTCGTGAAGTCCACGCGGGCGAAGCCGCGGGTGGAAAGCTAGTATATTATAAAATTAAATGTGAAAGTTTAGCTGTTTGGATGCTTTTTTTTTGAAAAGCTAAATGTTTAATGTTTTAAACACAAACTGACTTATGCAAGCAACTGTACTCGCGGAAAAGTAGGCTCCACTGAAAATAGGGCGTCATTTATATGAAAGGCTCTTGGCGCAGCTCTGGAGGGCAGCTGAACTAAACATCTGAAACGCCGCGGTTCCACTCGACCGTTTTAATATTGTAGATAAAAAAATTACTGTAGTTATTACTACGATGTTGTAAAGCAATATGTAAAGAATTTAAGTTATACTCGTTAGCTTTGGTTTAACCGTGGTGAAAAATAGTTAGAACAGAAACAAAATGTGTTTGTGTGCCTACTTACTTATCACAATAAAAGTTATGTTAATGTGTATTCAAGGATTCCTTAATAAAACTTTTGAATTCCTTTTTAGTTACTTACCTTCTTAATTCAAAACTTCTCTTTCATACTAAGCATAATTATAAAATAAGTAGGTACCCAACGCTCATTGAAAATGATTCCATTATTCTAAACACAAATGCGCGGAGATGAAAGAAACGTCGATAGCCGCCTTAACCTTCACCTTTGAAGCCGCCGGCCGCGCCTCTCGAGGCCTATTAACGAAACATAATAGGTCAATTGATTTCTGTGCGCGAGTGTCCGAGTGACGAGTGACGTCACGATAAGGCGCCAACCTCTGCTTTCATATAGTCCGTCAAAGAGTAAGTTGCAGAAGCGAAACGCAGAGTTTGTATGCCTATGTTTACACAATAATGGTGGGTCACTTGATTACTGTGCGCGAGTGTCCGAGTGTCGAGTGACGTCACGAAAAGGCGCCTATCACTGTTTTGTTGTATCCGGGCAAATACTAGATGGTAGCAGAAACGAAACGCAGTTTTGTATCTTTATAATAGGATAGAATTTCACAGAGTTTCATGACAATCATACCTTTTTCCGTAATATAATACTTACTAGCTTTCCGCCCGCGGCTTCGCCCGCGTGAACTACACGACGTTATCCCGCGGGAATGTGATGTTTTTCCGGGATAAAAAGTAGCCTATGTTCCTCTCCAGGCTACAAAGTATCTGTGTCCCAAATTTCAGCTAAATCCGTTCAGCCGTTTTGGCGTGATTGAGTAACAAACATCCAAACATCTAAACTTTCACATTTATAATATTAGTAGGATAGCAAATAAAAACAAATGTTATCAGTTATCAAAATTGAAAAAAAAAAATATTGGAGTAAGTACTTACCAAAATATACAATCACTAATCAGACAAAGAAAACCAAAGACCACTTTGATTTTCAAGGAAACTCAGCATGAGATAAGGTGATAATGATAAATATGGAATCGTACAGATAACAATAGAAACAAGTACGTGACAAACCGTGCCAAACAATTCATTGATCATTTATTTAAAATTACAGCTTCAAAAAACACTCACTTCACAACTTATATTTTATGCAACCGCAAACCACACAATTACTTGACATCAGTCAAGGTTGTTGTGGTCACATTATTACCTACCAATGTAAAACAAAAAAAGCAACAATGATAAAAAATGTACTAGCTGCGCCTCGCGGTTCTTTACGCGTGATTAGTTGGTATTAGGCGTCCGTTAGACGGTAACGCAATCGTCAGTCAATTCCATCAGTCATGATTATTTTAACCAATAGGTATAAGTAGAGGAAGTCGGCCAGCGTTATGAATGCTTCATTTTGATTGGTTAAATAGTTATGATTGATGGAATTCCATAACTCATGACTGATGGAATAATAAAACTGCCCAAGACCTTTAACTTAAAATGGTACCACAACAACAGAATAACAAATATCTATACAGTCTTCTGTACTACCGTACAGAAGACTCTCTCTCTAACTAAGATAAAATACTCTCATGAAAGTGAAAGTCTTACGCGAAATTGAAACATATCGCCACAACCATATTTCTACTTCTACCCACTGGGACACAGTCTGCCGGGCAAAACTCAAGCTTTCACAAATAATTAAAAAAAAAACAAAGGTTTTAGAAAAAAAATAGAAGCGTGCTTTAGACCATACGACTTAAGTTAAACATCTTTGAAGTTTACACTCTTCCGTCACTTCCGTTCGCCTCTTTCGTGACGCTTTCGTCACTTCCGTAACATTCACCAGCTTATTCCCCAGGTCAGCGTGTGTAAAGAAGTTTACTTTAAAAACCACTAACGAACCCTGCAAGTAATAAAAAGTTGTATTTTATTGCGTATCGCTTCTTCACGAGTACATCGTTAGTCTATGACGGAGTGTTGGGTTTCACAGATTTCATACGGTCCGTAGAGAGCTGACTCTGACTCGTTCGCAGACGCGAGCGGAGTCGGGTTGCGCACCTAGTTAATACAGAGATCCCTTGACACGGATCGCGTTTCGAATAAAAATAATATTGCTCTGAAAAACGGGGAATTGTGGCGAATTGTTATATCTCTGTTGAGACAGCTGTGTTGGTTTATGTAGTTCGGGTTTTTCGAGGTCTGAATCTGAACATGACGTTTTGTCATTGCAAATCAAGTAATATTCGATATAGTTTATACATATTATTTATGCTAGATGTATATCTTAATCTATACTTACTTATATTAATAAAAAGGAAAGATTTGATTTAATGTTTATTTATAAGGGACGAGCTTTCCGCCCTCGGCTTCGCCCGCGTGGACTACAATACGTTATCCCGCGGGAATGTGATATTTTTTCGGGATAAAAAGTAGCCTATGTTCTTTTCCAGGCTACAAAGTATATGTGTCCCAAATTTCAGCCAAATCCGTTCAGTCGTTTTGACGTGATTGAGTAACAAACATTCAAACGTCTTTCTAAACTTTCACATGTTTGTTTATAAGGAATGAACTCAAAAACTACTAAACAGATTTAAAAAAATCTTTCACAAATATAAAGCTATATTATTTCCGACTAACATAGGCTATATTTTATCCCGATATTCACATGGGAACGGGTACTATGCGGGTAAAACCGTGGGCAGTCCCTAATAGTTTATAAATAAAGCTCTAAGGCAATTTCTATTTAAAGTTCAACTCGGAACTTAGGTTTGTTTGGATCAATTTAAATATATCAATGGGTCAAAATGGAGAATAAAATTATATAGCTCAGTTAAAGCAGGGGTGTCACGGAAATAGAACAGTTTTTTTATTTGAGTATGAGTATAAAGGGCCCTACAGACAGACTATCAGTCCGCCAGCAGGCAAGTTGAGTTATAATAGCTATTACATTTCAATATTTCAATTTAGGTTGAAGATAATCTAACGCAAATATTCAATATAATATGTGATTGACATAGAAATACAGATTGCAGTGTCAACAAAACCCTAAATTAAATGTAATCAAAGGGTAAGCCACATTGCAAATTAGCAGTATTTCATTTGAGCAAACTATCTAAGTATAATTATTCATCTAAATCTAAATTACAATAACCTGGCGTAGACCTGCAGACGTTCGTAGGTCGAGGAATGTCAAAGAATTCAATAATGAAATTCTTGACATTATTACAAAAGCGGCCACAATTATAACAGTCTGAAATAGAAGTAGAGTTCGTCCTTTTAACTTTTTCTAATCAAACCTTTTTTAACAAAAGAAAATTTTATTACAGCCAAAAGTCATAGTAACAGTCCTCCTTTTTATTTGCAGAAAATAGTTTCGTAACAACCCTCGAAAGCAAGAAAGGTACACAGCAATAACCACTAATACAATGGTGCTAAGGTATTAATTTGCGTGAGGGTCTCCTTGGATAGGGGCGGTACGTGACGGACATTCCGATGGGGTCATAAGTGATCAAAGATGATGGGATAGTAATATACGCGTCGGCCGGTTCCTTGATATTATTTTTATTGTATTTACTGCCAACACTCATTTTTGGAACTGTTTTACGTGTAGGCAAGAAATAAGCGAAGACTACCATTTATAGATCATAAGTTAATACTCAATGTTAAAACTACTAATGACTTACAGGCGCTACATAATATTTGATATTTGCATGCTTAAATTTAAGTAAATTTTGACGAACTTTCTTCATAACGAACACCATTTTCTTGTACTCAAAATTATTGCAAATAAATAATTATCATTCATTCATTCATTCTAGATATTATTTACGAGTTCTAATCTAATTTCATATTCTTTGGTGTTGAACTATTAAATGGATATGATATGGAACCTAAATGAATTTCATTTAAAAACTCACTTCTTAAAGACAAAAGCATTTTATTTATTCTTCTTCTAAGAAAGAAAATGAATCGTTATATAAGTGTATTTCAATTTCCAGAATAAACTTAAAAGAAATTTAATATTTTTACTGAAAGCTGACCTTTTTTTACAAAAGAGCCTTCTATGTATAAAAAATACCCGTATGTAGTATGACCTAGTATTAAAAGCACGTTTGTACAGGGTAAAGTAAGACTAATTTTGATTACCACATACGACATTTAATTTTTTAAGCAGACACTTTGCATGCAATTTTAAACTTCCTATCCGATGACTAGTCAAAGAATGCAATCATAATACCTACATTCGCGTCAAACCATGGCATTGAAACGACCGAGTTTATATTTAATTATGGGTATAATTTCAATGATACCCGTCCTTAATTTATGGTTTGATAGCCATAAACATTCCTACTCCTGATATCCTGACTCAGTCATAATTGTTACTTCTGAGTTTCTGAGAAGGCAAAAGAAATACACTTAACAACCCTTACTATTATGCGGGATTCAGTTTAAAACTTAACTTATTTATAGTATGCGTCTGTTTTCCTTATAACAAAACAAAAGGACAGTAGTCGTTATCCAATTAGCATTAGGTTTATTTATATTTAAAAAATAAGGAACGTAATCTTAATACAACAAAAAAAAATGAAATATAAATTTTGAGGAAGCAGAATTTCAACTTCATTGTTTAACGCCCGAATTCTCAAACGCAAATCATCTTTGGGAGCGTCTCAAACATCATGGCATCTCTTTCATACATTTGACATTTAAAGTGACAGGGCGATGTTTGAGACGCTCCCAAAGATAAGTAGCGTACGAGTATTCGGGCATAAATCATATAACAATTAAATAAATATTGGACACCATCACATACATTGTTCCAATACCAAGATATAGTAGCTTAAGCACTAGTATTATGGAAATTGGAAACAATGACGGGTTTTACCACATGCACCCAAACCCGAGGAAATATTGAAAAGTTCGTTTTCAACATTTACCCAACCGGGGATCGAACCCGGGACCTCTAGCGATAGCGGAACCTTGAAACCGGTGCGTACACCACTCGGTAACAGAGGTCGTCAAATTGAAAGGAAAGGAAAGGTTTGTTTGAAATATTTTCCTGAAAACTAATAATAAAATATTATTAAAAATAAATCAGAACAGAATTTTTGGCGTCCCGCTTTCTACAACTCGATGCGTTTTCCGATTGGCGGAGTGTATGTTCTTGTAATATATTAGGTGTTAAACAACCAAGAAACCTTATTACAATTAACTCACAAAAGACAGGTCTTTCAGCAAAATTGAACGATTTAAAATTACTTCGAAGCTAACTCAATCGTTGGGACAATCAATGAAATTAAAAGCAATTTATCTATCACTTTTCAACATATTCAAGCTATTATTTGATATTATTAAGGACATTTCTACGTAAATGGAAAATTAATTAAAGGTTACATGCTCGTATAAAGTGGATGACATTTAAATGTCAAACTTTATTTTTCAACCTGTAATTATGTAAGCGATATGTGTTTGCATAACGTTTCTTTATTATACGGAGGTAAGTAATGCTTACTGTCCTTGTTTGATGCAAAATGTAATAAATGAAATGCAGTGATGCAAGGTATCAGATGCAGGTTGATATGCAGAATGCAGATGAGTGCTAAGAAGAGAAACGCATGAGTTGTTGTCAAGGAATCTAATCGAACACTAATAAATAAGAATACATTTTGTCTTAAAGTGCACCGTCATCCCGGTAGTCGTCGGCGTGTAGTAAAGCAGGTCAATGCTACGCCGCGTCAGTTACAATTTTATCTACTAACAAAATAAACCGCATGTACGTGCATCGTACAGTCCTATTAAGCCTTCACCCTTTGTTATGCAGTATTCTCGAGATATCCAAGTTCCTGTTTCTTGTCCCTGGTAAAATAAGACTTTAGTAGAAATTTTATTTTCATGACAAGCTTTTTTGCTGACTGTACTCAAATATTGTATTGTCATCTAAACCGTACCTGTATACAAAATTACAGCTCCATCGGACACTGGGAGGTGGGTCAAATTAAGCTTGCAAGATTTGTCCCCCACTAACTAACTAGCTAACATGGGAAGATAATAAAAAGCTTGTAACATTTGAGGAAAGCGCCACCAATGGAAATAAAACATTTACGATTTATCAAGGGCTTAGAACAAAAGTTTCGGTTATTTCGCGAAAATAAAAGAGTAAAATGAATTTTTTAAGTATATTTATAAAATGAATTTTACTCTTTTATTTGCGCAAAATAACCGAAACTTTTGATCTAAGCCTTTAATAAAGTGTAATTGATTTATTTCCATTGGTGGCGTTACTGAGCTCAACGAACCACCTTAAAATAGAAGTTGTTCAAAGTCGAAAGGAAGCTAAAATAGAGATTTCCACTTTTTTTATTTTTCCTTCGGTATTAAATAATATGCAGAGACCGATTTACATTAATCAAATAAATACAGAGTGTGGCAAAATAAGTACAGTGGGGGTGAGTGAGAAGCAACTCGGAACTCGCAAGGTTTACACCGAGTTTACATCTCTATACCTACTTTATATATAACTCGCGCAGTTAAAGAAACAAACTGTAAATGGCGGCCAAGCGTTAAGTGTAAGCGCGATAGCATGACCCACCCACGTGGTCTACATGCAGCATGACGGTATATGTGAGCGAGATAGCATGACCAGACGGCCGCCATTTCCATATTGTTTCTTTATCTGCGCGGCTTATACTACGTTAAATACTAGCTAGCAGTGGGATATGTCGATTACCACCGGCTTCTCTTTTTAAAATATGGGTCTTCTGAAGAAATGCTAGACACTAGCATCACGTTTTTTTGGTCACATTCGCCATATTAGGACCCCTCGTCACTGCTAGCTTGGCTAGCATTTCATATTGATCTAGGTGCTAGACTAATATAGCTCGCCCTTATGTTAAGTAAGTTATTAAGAAAGAAAGAAAGAAAGAAAATGTGTTTATTTCGTCACAGACGCGAGGCGATACATAACAAAATACAGCTAGACAAATAATAAAAAAAAATTAAAGGGAAATACAAAAGAAATGACAATAGATAATAATTATAAAGTTCATAAGTGTTGTTAAACAAACCTTTGAAAAAAAAAAATGAAATTTGTTATTTTTTTTTTATTTTTATACGTCTCACGGCTGCGCCAAAATAAGTGGCCAAATCAGCATTTTGTCAGGTATAGTATACCTGACGCTGGTTTAATAGTTACATTGTGTAATTATACAGTAAAGATATATATACATCCAGTGCCCTAGTCGCAAAAGTTTATTCCAGCGCAGCGTTTTAACACGAAATATATCGCTCGGAAAACTAATATGTCTAGAAATTCTTCTTGTAAGTGAAACATTAAGAGGGATGTAGCTATAAGTAAAATAACAAATAATGGCTATAACTTGCAATAACGACTTGGCATTCGCACTGAACACTAAACGTCGTTGGATGCAAAGAGTGTACGGTTATTTATTATGGGAGAGGTTCGGATTGCAGCGGAGAGGGATTAGCTTTTTAATTTGAATTTTTTGAACCACACATTGCTTTTGAGCATTTTTTCGTGATGATACTAGGTACAGGTACATATAAAAGTGTAAAAAAATACTTTAATATTAAAATTGTTAAGTTAATTTTGAAAAGGATACGTAACGTAGGTAACACTGTGGTTTGACAAAATTTTATCAGTTTTCAGATTCGTGTTACCGACGAACTCAAGTGTTTAAGTCATTAATTTTCGTTACTATTACATAACTTAATAATATTTATATTCTCATAATATAACAAAACTTATTTTTTATTTAGGTATATATTAACGCGGTAGCGCTCATCACACATGATGTTAAGTGGTGATGTGGCTGAAGAAAAATAACCGTTCTTTTCTGTAGTTCCATTGGATGTCACATTGATGGGACAATGGAAAAAAACATTTAACCACCGAACTCCAGTATCGTTTTTCTATGATAGCATTAAATTATAGAGTTGTGCAATTATCGTTGACCCATTTGCTTATGTAACCACCGAAAAAATACGAATAACACTTTGGTCTACAACAAAATATTTGGTCATGAAAATTTGATGTAGGACTTATTTATTCATATTTCAATTTGAATTTTATAGTTATTAAAGTATTTACATCTACTACAGGTTATTTAATAATACATGAGGCCAAGAACGCGCCGGTTAACACTAAAACTCGCAACAGCCATTTACGTTTTAAGTTACAACTTTCAAGTCATCGCACTTTCCATGGTAATGAACAGAGGGTTAAGTACTTGAAATATCTCTTTATTAATTTTAACTTCGCTGAAATATAGCAAATGAGTACAGAATTAACTTAAGGAACGTTTTAAATTCAAAGTTGCTTTAAAGACTTAGTTTTAGATAAGGCATCTTTTTAGAACCTTATTAGGTACTTAAATTAAATTAGACTGATTTAAAGTTACATTTAGATAGAGGTTAATAAGCAAGAGTTCGTTCCTTTAGATGTAGCGGAAAATAATCCATCTAAGTACCTGCTATATTTTAAAGACTTACTTTTAATGATAATATTTTTTTTTAATAATAAATGTGATGCAAATAAAAGCGCAGACAAAAACATTGTTTCCTTGCTTGAACATGAATCCAAAAGTAAAAAAAAACACGAGTATAAAAAACTTGCTATTTCTTAAGGTGACTTTAAACTATTACTAATATGATGAAGTGCCTAAACACTCTAAAGAAATACAAAAAAAACAACAAAGCCCTCCGCCAGAAAATAAAATAATACCTAAAAAGGAAACAAACAAACTTTCTAATCGTCCCTTTTATCCTTTGTTTTTATTTTGAAAACTGGATAAACAGAAAACGCGATTCGTCTATTATAGTTTTTTCCGATATTTCTATTTCCTTTGGCGAGCGGTGCCTTTGATGTGCCGTCGAGTGTCGGTTCGAGGCAATTGTGTTATAATAACATCGAAGGATACTTGAGACGACGGGAGATTTTATTTGACATTACTATTTGCAACAGGTAAAATAATATTTTATATAATATAGCTGGTCAGTGGCGATACTTCCTTATAGGTAAGTAAGCCAAAACCCGTCTGACCCAAATAAAATAAATACCAAAAACTTTTTTATTTTATAAAAATTCACACAATCAACTTTTAATCCATACTAACTAATACTAATAATATATAAATGTGAAAGTGTGTTTGTTTGTTTGTCCGTCTTTCAACTCAAAACAGAGCAAAGGATCGACTTGATTTTTGGGAGGATAGTTTGAGAGAGTGACATCTTAGGCTCTTTTTATCCTAAAAAAATATCGCGTTCCCCCAGGATAACGTCATGAAGTCCACGCGGCCGAAGCCGCAGGCAGAAGGCTAGTAATGATATGATTTAACTTAGCTGGCCTAGTCAAGATTCAAGAACCAAAGATGTACCCATATTTTACACAACACATGTTCCATTCTTTCTACAACAAAATGAAAGCTACTGTAATGTCTTTTTTTCCACTAATTCCTCATTTTATTCGATTTCAAATCATACATCAAAAGCCCAGCCATTATAACAACCTTCCCTTCCCACGAAGCATTATAAATGACATTTATCACTACAAAATATTAAATTGTTATGCCAATAGCACCAGGCCAGGCATCGAACCTCGAACACAATCAAAAGCTGCATTTAACCGCATTCAGAAACTCGTCACCCACGACCTGCCCGTAAAGGGCATACGACATGTTAATTTTTCAATATCCGAATCTTTAAAGCTTTGCTACTACTTTCCCTCTTACGCCCAGCTAGCCGGCCACGACATTGCCACGACATTGCCGCGCGGGCGGCAGCGGCGAGCGGATTGAAAGAAAAGAGAGAAAAAAGAAAAAACATTTTATTGGATTGCGCATTCATTGCTTACACGGGCAACTAAAATTGCTCATCATCATCATCAGCCTTTAATGTTCCCACTGCTTGGGCGCTGGCCTTCCTTGTGGATGGATAAGGAGAATGAGCCATGAGCATGACCAATCACGCGGGCCCAATGCGGGTTATTAATTACTGCAAATGCAGTCAAAATGCAAAGTGCAGTTGAATGAAATATGAAGCAACTTTAAGGCGCTACTCGGAAAAAGTATGGACTCTTTGATATAAAACTATAGGATGGTTAGAGTTGTTATAAATCTGGTAATAAGATATATATTTCTTCATACCTTTATCTAGAATCGTATAGTTTCAGAAACACGATTTTATGATTTTGGCTCGACACTTTTTATTTTCGAAAATACCTCTAAAATATAAGAAATATCAAGATTATTCTTAAATGGGGATACATATACTATTGAAAATTGGTTTAATTAGTGGACACCAATAATATTTAGGATCGTATAGAAGCATTTTTAAAAAATCGCTATAGTTTTTGAATACGAAGTGATTTTGTGTTTTTTTACGTAATCGGCAAAATCGGTCTCGCTCACGAGCGCGTCGTTTTCTCATTGCTATCTTGCTTTAGCATAACCGCCCCCACTGCGCAGTGCTGGCCTGTTTCTCTCGCGAAAACGAGACGTAGTTATAAATAAATTAATGCGTATAAACGAGTTGAAAAAATTGTCTAAAGATTTTCCGACATTGATTATGTGGAATATATGGAGCAATTAGATGCTTCAGATTGATCAATTACAGTTGCCATGCCATCAATGCCAAAAAATACCGAATGTAAGCGCTCCTTTAGTAAATATGACGTACCAACTGAAGCGCGAATCGCTCGCCGCCCCGCCCGGCCGCGCCAATGTCTTGGCCGAGGCCCTAACAAGACTCGAGAATCTCACAAACATACTTGTGTGATAAATTATGAGCATTCGAGAAATCGAGAAGGCCGTGAATCGAGATGCCGTGTTGTATTAATACGATATGGCGTTATAATGGTTAACGTACGGAACCCACGCATACAACTTGTATCTATTGAACCATTGAACGATGCGGGAATTAATCATTTTTGAAACGAGTAATCTGAGGAATGGTGTGGTAATGCTTAACGCCTTTTTATTTGCCGTCAATTGGTTTTGGAGTTTTTCTTTTTTGAGGATGTGTGGCAAACCGGTTTTGTTTTTTGAGATGTAAGTTATTTGACAATCAAATGGATGGGAACTATTTAATTTCTAATTGCGAGACTGGTGGTCATCCTAAAGAGTTTTATAAAGATTTTAAATTGATGGAATAAGTTCCTGCTAAATTAAATTATAATGAAGAATTTACGATAAGAGTCAACAGTAATCATTTGAAATGAAAGCTTTCTCAAATTGTAATTGTTGTTGTTCCTAAATTCGTAACGGATTTTGGGAGAAATTTAATATGGGACATTTAAAAGAATTTTTGTAATTCCCTTTTCATTATTTTATAGTATTGTTTCGTTTAATCTGTGACTTCAGTTCTACTTTGTCTCAAAATATTTGATCAAATGAATAGGTATATTGTGTAAATGTAGATTAAAGTGATTTATTTGTTACCACAGTATTAACTCTCGAGTGAATTATTGTTTTCGTAAATTTTGGAGAAACCATTATTTTGCAAAGCTGATAATGCGATTACAATGATAAATAGATTAAGTAAATTTATTTACTGAAATTGCTTTTGCGTTTACAATAAATTTTTGTTAGATAAACTGTTGGTTGACTTGATTTAAGCTAAAAATAAATTAGGTTCACTACTTATATAAAAAATATTATAAATAAGCCCATAGTAAATGTATCGATATGTAAATAAATATCATTAAAATATATATATATATATATAGTAGTAGTAGTATATAGTAGTAGCATAGTAAATATCATTAAGAAACTGTGTTAGGAAATTAGATAACGAATAAATATTAAAAAGGTAGGTACTTTTTGTTTGTAAATAAGTACAGACTTTACATAGAAAACACCCAAACCAAGACAAATATACATATTCATGCACCCAAATAGTTATCTTGTCCGGGAATCGAAACCAGATCCTCTGGCGCAGAAGACGGGTATAGCCGAGTTCAATAATATCTGTGCATTTTTGGACATTGTTTTTGACTTTCTGTACAAAGTGTCACAATAATTACAACGACAAAGTTCAAAACTGCACAGATATTACTGAACTCGACTGTACCTATCCGAACTTCTGCCTCAAATCGATCGTCAAATATTTATTTACTGTACTTTTTAACCGACTTCAAAAAAAGGAGGAGGTTATCAATTCGACTGTATATTTTTTTTTTATTTTTTTTTTTTTTTTTTATGTGTGTTACCTCAGAACTTTTTAGTTAATGAACCGATTTGGATAATTCTTTTTTTATTTAAAAGGTGACGCTTCTCGTGGGGTCCCATTCAAATTTTATCAATAACTGGCAAGAAGTTCAGGAGTTATCCTGAATAATGTGTATTCAGACTTTATTTGGGTATATGGACGATTTCATAGTTTCATCAAATTGGGGATCATTTTCAAAATGTTTTTTTCGAAAGTTGGTACTTCTGACCTGATCTTACTTTCACCAAGTCAGGACTAGGGGATCAAATCCCACGAAAATTGAGAGAAATTCTCAAATATAGGCAAGCCTTATGCGTTCCATTTATTTTTGAAGTTAGTCAAGTATTTGCATGTGGTAGTCATCATCTCATAGTGATGAGCTGGTGATGGAAGCTACAACTCCTTAACGGTTAGGAGCTGGAGAATATTTCTTTAAGTATTAATCGTACGTATGGGCCAATAGTTATATTCTTTCAGGTTATTAGGGTGAGCTGCTGATGAGAGGTGAAACTCCTCAACAGTTAGGAGTTATATTATGATGTTTTATAAATACCAAATGCACGAATGGACCTTCAGTTGTATTCCTTTAAGTTATCTAAGTAGCTAAAGATGGAAAGCTGAATTCCGTAACGGATAGGATATTTACAACAATTTATCATAATCACCATGTAGTTTCTTAAGCTACTTCACTAAAAATCTAAAAATAAAACGTTTTTAAAAAAAATGTAACCGCCTTCAAAACGGATCTTCAAACAAAAATTAACAAACACTAAAAAACGAAAAAAAAAAATAAGATTTTTTAATTTAAAGGACGATGATACGTGACTTTTTCTAATTTATCTTGGTACTTACTGAACTGTTTGAAGTCGGTGCCAAGCCAAAAAGAATAAGAAAAAAATATACTGAGTGAAATAACTAACATATAAATAAATGTAAAAAAAACCCGGTCCCAAGCGTGAGGTGTAGGACGTAATTACCTCAATACGTATAAGACGGCACCGACTTCAAACAGTTCAGTAAGTACCAAGATAAATTAGAAAAAGTCACGTATCATCGTCCTTTAAATTAAAAAATCTTATTATTTTTTTTCGTTTTTTAGTGTTTGTTAATTTTTGTTTGAAGATCCGTTTTGAAGGCGGTTACATTTTTTTTAAAAACGTTTTATTAACTTGGTAAAATAGACTTCAAGTTAAAGTCTAATAATCACATCGAAATAAATAAAATCCCGAAATACCTCAAGGCTTTTTTGACAAAGAATATAAATAGTAGCCTATTTGCGATCGTCATATTTTAATGATAAGATAGATTAATATATTACAATAATTCATAACAAAAATTATCTAACAAATCCTTACTTCACTACATAGTATAAAACAAAGTCGCTTTCTCTGTCCCTATGTCCCTTTGTATGCTTAAATCTTTGAAACTACGCAACGGATTTTGATGCGTTTTTTTTTATAGATAGAGTGATTCAAGAGGAAGGTTTATATGTACTTTTTATCCCGATATTCCCACGGGAACGGGAACCACGCGGGTGAAACCGCGGGCGGCCGCTAGTATATTATAAATGCGTCTCTGTCTGTCTGTGTGTTACACAATCACGCCTAAACTACGGAACCGATTTGAATTAAGTTTCGTACAGAGATAGTCTAGAGCCTGAGAAAGGACATAGGCCACTTTTTAATGCGAAAAAGGGCTGTAAGGGGTTCAAATAGGGGATGAAAATTTGTATGGAAATTACGTCATTTTTAAAGCTAGAAGCTTAAAACTTATTTTATAGGCTTTTGATTAGATATAAATAAATACGACATTCAAAGTTTGTAAAAAAAAACTACCCTAAAGAGGGTAAAGCAGGGGATGAATTTTTTCATGTGATGACGATTTTTATCCCGTAAAAATATCACACTCCCACGGGATAACGTCGTGTAGTCCACGCGGGCGAAGCCGCGGGCGGAAAGCTAGTAATAATATATTTTTTTAATACCTAATCTAATAAATAGTATAATAATTTAATAGGTATATAATACTTAAATCAATTAATTTAATTTTTTTTTTTATTTTTTTTTTTTTTTTATTAAATTCTACACGTTAAATAATTATAATTTTAAATATAATATTAAAATTTAAATATTAAATTGACCTCCTCTCTTTTAATTTGCTGTGCCCTACAGGGTCCATAATGTTCATAATTTATCATAACATATTCCTTTCACCCATTGTGGAAAAGCAATAAAGTATTGAGTATTGGGTCATTCAATAGAGTTTTTCGTGCAAAACGATCTTTTGTATCCAAATAGTAAGAATTTAACAAACGTGTTATTTATAAAAAAAGGGAAAACACGCCGTCGTTCATTATTATGCCCACAACACACAGTCCTCAATATTCGGTGAAAGTTTTTAACGATGACGACTCACAGATACAATTCTGAAATTTATCACCGAAACCGTTTTACACGGCAACGCATTGTAAACCTGATGGGGCTATTAATTTGATAAAAGCCTTTAATTGGAGTTAGTTTACGGTGTGCCACAGTGAATGGGAACCTTTATAGTGTAAATAAATTTCACGCATTATCTAAAATAAGATGCTTAATAGTCGATTACTTAACTTCGTATTGGGCAAGTTTAGTGTTACGGGTTAGTATCATATTATTTTTATGCGTTTTTTATGGATGGAGTTTAGTATCGCCAATATATTTGTGTCGTATAATTTTGATAGTATTGAGATATATACAAATGTTATAAGGTTACATGCTGGGCGCGGTATGCATTTGGTTTTAGAGGTATCTCATTATTGATTCATCCCACTGTGCAGTCTGGTTGCTCAGAACTATACAAACATGTATTGTATGTATATAAATTAAGTTATTAAGTATGTTGGATAATTTTTAGATAAACATGTGTGATATTCCGGGTGCCCTAATTATATTTTTACAAAAGCCAAAGCATATTTAACCCTAAAAACTTTTAAGTTCAGATTTTTTCAGAGGGTGTTTGATAAAATTTTCCAAAATGTTTCCTTTGTCTGCTTCGACAAGTTCCACGGTTCTTACCTGAAAAAAAAGAGAATATTCGTTAATACATGACTGCTAACAAATTAAATTAGAAACATAGTTTAGAAACACACTGCATAAAATACACATAATTATGTAATTTATGCAGTCCGCAAAGCTGATCGACAATCTGACACCAGCATTACTTTAGATTTTATTTTTAATTAATTACATAGCATTTACATAAGGATATTTGATGTACAACCTATAATTATTCTTTCGTAGCTAAAGTTAAAAAAAATATTGAAATACTTAGTTTACTTTCTCTAATAAGTACAAGTTCATTTTCAATATTTTCAGTAATAAAAATTGCATTGTCAGTAAGTCAGTAAGTAGGTACTTACTTAATAAAAAAGTAAAATTAAATAATAATAATTTTAAATTAATAATATAATAAACCTTATTAGTATTAATTTTTACTCTTTATTTCTATATGTAGCTTTCCGCCCACGGTTTCGCCCGCGAGACTACACGATGTTTGCCCGTTGAAAAGAGATATTTTCCCCAGGTAAAAGTAGCCTTTATGCTATTTTAGACCATAATCTACCTGTATGTTTCATTCAGATCTGTATAGCCGATTCGCTGCGATTAAGTATGCGAAAAATTTCGAATTTATATTAGTAAAATGAATGTTCCAAAATCTTGTTTGAATAGATATTTAGCTTTCATCATCATCATCATCATCATCATCATCAGTCCCTTTTCATCCACTGCTGGACATAGGCCTCTCTTAATTCACGCTCCACTGAGCTTTGATGATCCACCATACCTAAATTTTGAAACCAACTTACTAGGTACTCAAAATCTTTCCAAAGCAAAATAACATAACTAAATTAACACAACACCATTACAAAGCAGCACAACGCGGCGCGTTATTAATTAAAGCACACATAGTTCTGCAAATATTTTCTTAATCTCTTCAGAATAAACACAATTAATCCGCACTTTAAACACGTTTATAATGTTTACGCAACTATTTGCGACTTACTGAAAATTAAAAGGCGAGAAGTTAGAAACTCAAAATTTACATTTTGTTTTTACAAGTTTTACCTAGACTTTGAGCATGTGGTGGTACAGTCATGTGCTCATATATATTCAGCAACATCCAAAGTGATCAATAATATCGCTCGATCGATACAGCTAAGTATTCAAATTGATGACAACGTCATAGAACGCTCTATAGCGTTGTCATTTTAAGAACACTATGGATGTACCGATATATTTGATTACTTTGGATGTAAATAATTATATGGCCACATGGACACATATATGACGCTGACTGTACCTATGATGTTGAATTTGTGTTAGCGCGAATACAATTCGAACTGTTAGCCGTTTCCTTTTAATCCATTCAATCCTTATGTAAACTCATTTAAAACACACGTAAATCTGAACAAACCAACGCACTCCATTACAAATTCAATTGTTTGCAAAACACAATACACATACGCAAAATTATTGTATCTGTCTGTAAGTAAATCATGATATTTGTAGCCCATGGAGCAGAATGGAGGCGGCTAAATCATTCTGTCTAAGCGTAATGTTATTCATAGCGGAATTAATATCTGATAGCACTAGAGTGCGGGCATGATAAATAGACCGACAGTACCAAAAACTGGCTTAGATATAAATAGTAACGGTTCATATGTGGCGGTTCTTAGAGCCAGAACGCACTTGTGATTTTTAATCGGGCGATAGTTTGATCGTTTTCGGAATTAGTATAGAGTTATAATATGGCAGTGCGCGCATTTACGATTAAACTATCGACCGATCGAACTATCGAAAATGACTGGCCGATAATTGTACGATCAAACTATCGTACAACTATCGGCCGGTTGGTAATGTGCATGAAGGACTATATGAGCGCGCGCACTGGATTCATTCAACTAAACTATCGCCCAACTATCGGTCGACTGCGCATTCAGTATGGCACTGTACAGTCAGCATCATAATATATACGGTGCCATCCAAAGTTGTCAAATAGTTCGGTACACCATACAATTGTTTTACGTGAATGCGCGCACTTCCGATAGTTGTACGATCAAACTATCGCACAACTATCGGCCGGTCGGTAATGTGCACGCGCTGCATTCAACTAAACTATCGCCCAACTATCGGTCGACTAAAAATCACAAGTGCGCGCAGGCTCTTAGGCGTAGTTTCTAGGATTCGATTACCGGATTAATTGTGGGAAGCAAATAAGGCCTGTAGTAATAGGATTGCTTGAAGTAAGTACCTATTGAAATGTGCAATGAAGGGGTGACTGCAAAAGTGATGGCTAATAAAGATGAAAGGAAGACAGGACGTATTGCGACCTCAAGGAAATGTGATTAGGGCAAGACAATGATGTTGGTATAGCCTAAATGTCAATGAACTTTGAAAATCGCATAAGCAATAAACATGGTGTGTCCTAGATACAATTAATTAGGTGTTTAGCTTAAGTTAGATGATCTGATTTAACCAGTATGTTTGCTATTTACGTAAAAATATTTATGTAAACAAAAAAAAACTTTTGACGAAATTTTTTGCAGAGCTATATTTGGCTAGGAATCTTTTGGAGTACCAAAAACTGGATTAGATATAAAAAGTAACAGTTCATATATGGCGGTTCTTAGGCGTAGTTTCTAGGATTCTATTTCCGGGTTAATTGTGGGAAGCAAATAAGGCTTGTAGTAATAGGATTGCTTGAAGTACCTATTGAAATGTGCAATGAATGGGTGACTGCAAAAGTGATGGCTAATAAAGATGAAAGGAAGACAGGACGTATAGCGACTTGCGTTGTGACCTCAAGGAAATGTGATTAGGGCAAGACAATGATGTTGGTATAGCCTTAGTTAATGTCAACTTGACTTGAACATTGAAAATCGCATAAACATGGTGTGTCCTAGATATCAATGAATTAAGTGTTAAGCTCTGGTTAGTTCTGATCTGATTTAGCAACTCTGTTTGCTATTTACGTAAAAATATTTAACTAAACAAAAAAAGCTTTTGACGAATTTTTTTGCTGAGATACGAGTATATTTGGCTAGGAATCTTTTGGAGTACCAAAAACTGGATTAGATATAAATAGTAACGGTTCATAAATATATGGCGGTTCTTAGGCGTAGTTTCTAGGATTCTATTTCCGGGTTAATTGTGGGAAGCAAATAAGGCTTGTAGTAATAGGATTGCTTGAAGTACCTATTGAAATGTGCAATGAAGGGGTGACTGCCAAAGTGACGGTTAATAAAGATGAAAGGAAGAAAGGACGTATTGCGACCTCAAGGAAATGTGAATAGGGCAAGACGATGATGTTGGTATACCCTTATAAATGTCAATGAACTTTGAAAATCGCTTATACATGGTGTGTCCTAGATACAATGAATTGTGTTTAGTTAGGTGATCTGATTTAGCCAGTCTGTTTGCTATTCACGTAAAAACATTTAATTGAATGTAAAAAAAAAACTTATGACGGAAATTTTTGCAACGATATCTGGCTAGGAAACTTTTGAACGCGATAAAACATGACAGATCTACAAAAACGAAACACACGTCGACACCTCATATCAACTCGGGCGAAGTTGCGGGTAAATGTAATATATCTATCTATACTTACTACTTAATATTATAAGTAGGAAAGATTTGATTGTTTGTTTGTTAGAATTGAATAGGCTCCGAAACTACTGGACCGATTTAGAAAATACTTTGACCATTAGAAAGCTACATTCTTCCCGAGTGCCATAGGCTATATTTTATCCCGATATTCCCACGGGAACGGGTACCACGCAGGTAAAACCGCGAGGATCCGCTAGTAAATAATATTTGTACCATTCGGCGTAAAAAAGGCACCTTTCCTACTAAACAGATGAATAAACGTTCTTCATACCCGCCCATTGTTGTCGGAGTGAGAATTATGCGGGCAAATAAACACAGGAACTTGGGAATTTCCTTCAGTTTATTGTGATAATCGGAATTGCTGGCACTAGGTAAGCTTTGAAGAATGTTCGCCGAATATATCCGAGATTATGTGAAACAAAACTATTGTGATTTACTATAAGTAGGTACAGTCAGCATCAAAAGTAGCTTAGCATATGAAATTTTCAAATTATTGTTACGGTTGAAATGACCAGAGTTGTCTGACATAGCTTTTGAGTCAAAAGTACATGACCGTCACTAACTTCTAAATAAACTAAAACTTAAATTTCAAAAATAGATAACTTCAGAGAAGTTATAATTATTTGATTGTGTGTCATTTCATAAACATCTGACATGTTACTGTTTCATAAGTAACTGAAATACATTCGTGAGTACTCTTTGGAATGTATCCAAATAAATAATTGTTCTAAAATTAAAAGTGTTTTTTTTCAATTTGATTTTCTTGCGGTGACATAGTTGACATTCACGCATAAGTTCCAATATATATTATCCTTATGAGGAGGGCTACCATGAAAATAGAACTTCGAAAAAGCTGTCTTCAAAAGATATCGTATCGCCGTCTTTGTTCATACGTATTTGAGCGTCAGAGATGGCGACATGATCGTCAGATCGAGCCGTATTTTCGACGTTTGATTTTCGTGATAGCCCCCCCTAAAATCTAAGTATGGGTTTCTGTCTAGCCACACATGATAATATGCAAGGCGTCAAATACTTTCATTCTCTTGTGAGTTTTTGCACTTTCCGTTAATTTTGAAATTATGTTGTTTTCAATTCTTTTTGAAAATGTAAGGTAATATACTTTTGCATTATTGCCTTAACCATCTAATATGAACACAAAAAATGTCATATAATTCTGAAATATTAAATGATGAGTATGTTTAGACACTTACACGTGACTATTACTTTTGCCACCTTGTTTTTGTTCAGTTACTTTTGATGCTGACTGTACAACATGTTAATGCAATAACGGAAAAGCGCATACACCCCAACTAATTAATTTTATATTAAATTAAATTACTTACATTAAAAAAAAAAGGAAATTCCAAACATCTAAACATCCAAACATTTATAATATTAGTAGGAAGTAGGATGTGCATGACATTGTACAAGGATGACCGTTAGATTCTCAATAAAAATATCTAATACTCATAATATCTATCTTCTTCACTTGATAGGTAAGTACTTAAAACAATTATTTTTTTCATCAAACTTAATATCTTCATCAAGTGCCAATGCTAAACAAACAAAAGCACCCATTCCGGCTTCATTTGGCGTAATAAAAAAATGCAAATAACCCCTCAAGCCTGGTCAACTCGGCCAGAAGTTAGATTGACAAACAAATTGGTTTACCCGGGTACCCGGAGTACCCGCTGATGGGATGGGACTGCTAGGGACACGTGTAACGGGTAACGAATAGGAGATAAGTACGGAATTAGGTCGTTGGTGACAATCTACAATATCTATACCAATATTTATATTATATAAAGAGAACAAACTAGTTTTTTTTGTTTGTAATGGATAAAATCAGAAACCACTGAACCGAATCTAAAACTTCTTTCACCAATAGAAAGCTGCATTATTCTCGAGTGGCATAGGCTAATATTCTATCCAGATAACCCACGGGAACGGGTATCACGAGGGTAAAACCACAGGGAGCCACTTGTAATATTATAAAGAGGAAAAAATTAAATACCTTGTAATCTCTGGGACAACTGAACAGATTTTGAAACAAACAGATTGAAAATTATTTCACCGGTAGAAACCTACATTATACCTGAGTGGTATTTTATCCCGACATTATACTTATAACGGCTCCTCATGGTATCCGTTTCCATGGTTAACTTTGTACAATGTAACATGGGTGCTATTTATTTATTTATTTTTCGGAAGACCAACAGCAAAATTACAAGAGTAGGTTAGACATAAAACAACAGAAAGCCAATTACAGGTCTTCACCAATAAAATTATGACAGCTCATTTTCATGCAAAGCAACATTTTGAACTTCTGAACAAGGAAAGGGGTCTAACTATCTAGCATAAGCTGTATTTAAAAATGTCTAATGCTGTTTGTCTTGAGTTTTATTACAATAGCATAAATAACTTTTTGCATTGCTACATTGTACAAAATATCCATGGAAACGAATACCATGCGAATCCGTTACAAGTTTTTTTGCTTCCGGACAAGGAAAAGAGACTAATTTTCTAGCATATTAAGCTGTATTTAAAAATGTCCAATGCAGTTTTTCTTGAGTTTTATTACTATAGCATAAATAACTTTTTACTTTGCTACATTGTACAACGTATACCATGAAAACGAATACAATGCGGATCCGTTACATTATAAAGAGATAAAGTTTTTAAGTTTGGATGTAGCAGGACTACTGAACCGATTTTGAAATTCTTACACTAGTAGAAGCGATAGAAAGAGATGCAACGAGCGGCCGTTCGTAATTTGCGCCGTACAAGCTGAATTCCACTTTGTTGCGTTATAGTTAGAGTTGCTATTTATTTAAATGGCTTAGCGGAGTGCAGTATCTGTTACTACTAACTAACTATTTAGTAATCCGTGGTATAATAAGAATTAATTTCTTGTGTTACTAGACAGTAAGAAAGGTAGTTTACCCGGTTACTGGGGTATAGGGTGATAGGAGACTGAACTGATAGAGCTGCCACGTGTAACGTAAAATGATAGTATGAAATTAGGTCATTACTGATAATTATATCGATTTAAAGGGTGCTTTGTTAATAGAAGATATTTTTAGAACTAACTCATTGAGGAGCATTAGTAAAAAATATAACTGTAAGAACTACATTAATATTCGTAGGTACGCAACATTTATTAAATAAAACAACTTTTACAATAGCATTGCAACACGCACACGTTTAGATGTTAAGAAAAGTAGCTTTTAGATTTAATTTTATTTTGGAAAATAAATACAATAATTTTTTATTCCGCGCGGACGTAGTATAGAATTTACAATACACTCGCCATTCTTAAGTAAATGGTATCATGACAAGGTAAGTTATAAGATACTCAAAGAGCTAGCATAGACAAATTATAAAGGTGTAGTTGCCTCATTCATACAAAATGTACGGAAGCCTTGTAAACTGTAAAAACCTAACTCTACTGACTATTCTAGTGAAAACTAAATAGAGTGATGGGATGACTAATTGAGTATGAAAAACATTGTCAAACAAACCGTATCACAAAATTATTTCGCAACAATAACGCCGTTGTTTGACTTACGTATCGCGGTTTATCGGGTCCTTATCGGTCGACGACGCTTGTGACCGATTCCTGCCGATACTATTTAGTCCGTACAAATATTGTCCAACTGACACGTTTGACGATTGCCACGTGAGAGAATTTACCCCTAAGAGCCAACGCGCACTTGTGATTTTTAATCGGACGATAGTTTAGTCGGAATCGTAAGACGATCGTGATCAAACTGTCGGTCGATAGTTTGGTTTTGAGAGCCTGCGCGCACTTGTGATTTTTAGTCGACCGATAGTTGGTCGATAGTTTAGTTGAATCCGGGCGCACGCTCACATAGTCCTTCATGCACAGGCCGATAGTTGTCCGATAGTTGTACAACTATTGGCCAGTCATTTTCGATAGTTACTGAATGCGCAGTCTACCGATAGTTGGGCGATAGTTTAGTTGAATTGAATGCAGTGCGCGCGCTCACATAGTCCTTCATGCATATTACCGCCCGGCCGATAGTTGTGCGATAGTTTAATCGTACAACTATCGGCCAGTCATTTTCGATAGGTAGTTTGATCGGTCGATAGTTTAATCGTCAGTGCGCGCACTGCCATATAACTCTATACTGAATCCGAGATCGATCAAACTATCGCCTGATTAAAAATCAGATAAGTGCGCGTTCGCTCTAATTGTTTCAAACCCGATTGAGTAGCTGCAAGTGTAGCATGATGAACTCGAGAAAGGATTTGTCTCGAAACGTCAAAAATTACATTTATAAATAATAATAATAAATAAATAAGTTCTTACATTCACACCAATTATCTAAGCCCATTTTAATTTCAATAAGAAACTGTATCATGGAAAACTTGATAACGGATAAATATACCTATACTTAAATACTTTTCGTTTGTAAATACATACTTAATATACATTTCATCGTAGACAAATCTATTGTTCGACTGTCAATTATAAACAAAACTCTTCTCGGGTTTGTCATGCTACGCGTGCTGTTCGACATCAGCACAGTAAATCATAAAGTTAATATACCTTTCCGCTAAGGTATATTAACTTTATGCAGTAAATATAATATGCTACTGTGACATCAGGCAAGTTTTACATGTTGCTCGTGCATTTTACAAAGGATTTTCGAAGTGCATCTGTAAGATTCAAATAGTTCATTCAGATAAGATACTCCTTAAAGTATGCTCGGAAAGTAAACACATTTGCCCGCGCAATAAAAAAATATATATAATTGATTGTTTTTATTTTATTTAGGAGATATTAGATAGCTGAACCGGTAACCTATCTAATAATACTCTTGTTCGATACATTTTAAACGTACATAATCATTAACATCACAATAATTTTGACGAAAATCTGAATTTCTATCATGATCAGTCACAGAACTTCAAACAAATACTCAATAGCTAAAAATACTCTATACACACACTAAAACAAAATACAATCTTTTCAGAATCTTTGATTCAACAAAAGGAAACGGAATCAAACAGAGCCCACGTTTGCAACGCGCGTAAAACAGCTATATTACGGCCTCCTTGCAACTCATGCATGCATGCGAGACAGCATGCATCCAGGGAGTGCATGAATCTCCCGGAAAGCTGTTTATTTCGCTTCGTACCTAGGTACCTGTAGTGTTTCCAGAGAGAGAAATCGAGTGAAAAGTGTTTATTCGCGCGCTCCGATAGAGGCAGTACGGAATTTGACTTCACCTACAATCCGAGGGAGGATTTTCTTCAGTATTTGTCGAGATGCCAAAGCATTATTTATTTATTCTGTATTATTTTAACATTGTTAACATTTTTTTTATAGGTAAACCCAATGGGCTTTACTATCGCGATTCAGATAAATTTGTCAGAGTACGAAATAAACTGTAAAACGTGCGAGGTCGCAGGCTGTTTGCTTGTTATCTATTTTGTTCCGTCCGTCTATATTTTTTAATTCCCTTTATTTATTAGGTATAGGTTAAGTAAGGGATAGTAGTCTTGCGGGCCAGTCCAATCTCGTGAACACGGACCAGGAACACGCGTCTCGTTATTGGCCACGTGAAATTTACGAGCCGGCAATAACCGGTTATATCCGACATAACTGGTTTTATCCGACGTAACCGGATTATAGGCGGCCGTTACGCTTTTAGTAAGTTTTGAAAATTAACCAGCATTTTGCAGGTTAGGCGAGCTTCTAAGATTTTGTTGTTTCATTTTAGTTAATAGAGCGTTATTTTATTTAGTTAATAATATTAGTTATTTTTTTTTGGGGATTTCTTAAAAGATTTTACATTATTATTAGTTTTTGTAAGTCACGGTGTTGGAGACAGTATAGCAGTAGGTGTTGCAGACTATAAACTAATATCATTGATTTTGGTTTAGAAATATTATTTTACATACTTTGATACTTATATCTGAGAAAAGATTTTAAAGCCGCATAAAAAATATGTAAGAAGGACCACAAATACTCCGAAAAATGAAATCCCATTGACGTATTTAAAGAATTCAAAGAAAAGTCTCCAATAACAAATTCTACCTTTTACGAAAAGATCGAACCCCAGGGGTTATTCAGACGTTATTATTAACATAAACACCCAAAAAAATAACCGACAATTCTCAATTTAAAACACCACGTCGCAGGCCCGTCAATGAACCGTCAATTTTATATTGAATTTCGGCAGAATGAGCGCGTATTGCGACAAACAGCTTTCAGACCTTTTAGGCTCTTTTACACCCTGCGACTTTTTGCAGCGACACGACAAAGCTAACGCGATACATCATCGATACTTCAGTAGCTAGCACAAAAAAGTCGCTAAGGTTATCGTAATATAAAACTGTACTTTCCGGAAAAAGCTGTTAAAGTGATGTTGTCATACTTCTATTGAATTCAAGTTCCTCATACGACCGAAAGAGACGCTGCTCTGGTTTTAATCCTACTAATATTATAAATGTGAAAGTTTAGATGTTTGGATGTTTGGACTCAATCACGCCAAAACGGCTGAACGGATTTGGCTGAAATTTGGGACACAGATACTTTGTAGCCTGGAGAGGAACATAGGCTACTTTTTATCCCGGAAAAATATCACATTCCCGCGGGATAATGTCGTGTAGTCCACGCGGGCGAAGCCGCGGGCGGAAAACTAGTACAATATAATACGATAAGGATAACGATAATTTTTCATGCAAGGGGTACAGAAAACAAGAAAGATGTTAGATAGAACCTCTAACTTAGAAGTAGTAAAGTGGAGGGTACGCGTGGAATACCCTTCGCAGAAAACAGAAAACTTTCCATACATTTTACTTTCGTACGATTTTGAATTTATCGACGTCTTGTCGTCCTGGCCACATCACATGCTTGTTTTCGATTCATTGCTTCATTTAGTGCTAAATGCGTGACAAGTTCCTTCTAATCTCTTTCTCTTGTGTCTGTGATCGAAACAATCGCAAAATGTCCACCCGTTAGGAACAGCACAGATACAAATACAACGCGCGGCTGCAAAAGGTCGTGGTGTGTAAAGGGGCGCAGAATCGCCCCCTTTCGCAGGGGTGGCTTTAGAGATCTCTCCTGATTTAACCACTCGGGGAACTCTTTTGAATTATAGGTTACTGGACGAAATTTTATTCATGCGTCTTTAAAAAAGTATTTTCACATCCACGAACTTTTCATAATATACAATACAACTAATGTTGTGGCTTTTATTGATACATATGTCGCAGATAGAAATGGATTTCGTTGTAAAATCTCATCTCCGTCCGCCATTTTGTACGTGGTTAAATGAATCAGTGCGCACGTCCGGCGCGGTCGAGCTCCAAGAATAGAATGATAGCTTTTCACCAGCAGATTAACACTCACTGCCTCACTGACAGACATCTACCGACATTGACAGGTCGCATAGACACGCTACCACAGACTACTCACTTGAACTACTGACTCAGGGAATGTTCGCTAACAGCCACAACAGATGGCGTTACTAATCTTATTATATTATTCTAGCATCTACACACGTTCCTATCCGACCGCCGATTTGGTCTGCTCCCAGACCAAATCGGAATGTGTGTAGCGCAGATTTGGTCGGAACAGACCAAATCGGAACGTGTGTAGCGCAGATTTGGTCTGGGAGCAGACCAAATCGGCGGTCGGATAGGAGCGTGTGTAGCGGCTATTCAAACTGGCAACTTCAACACCTTACCAAACCACCGAAAGGTGGCGCTGCTTGTATTACCCACGGAATAGCTCAAATAACTCATAATTGCATGGATAGATGGCGCGACTAGTCTTTCCAATGAAATATCTCCGACACATTTATAACATTTAGTTTTAATATAACTTTAAATTAGACATTACATAAATCAAAAAGTAACTTAAACAATGCACTTAATCTTTAGTCGGCCATGATATACGGTTTTTGTATGTATAAGTGTGTGTCTGGCCGATTGCGGCCGACTGACAGGCCGTTGCCTGTCTGTGTCTGTGGGGCCCTTTAAGACATAATTTGATGAAAGATTTTTGAAAAGTTGAAGTAAGAATTTTCGAAACCGGCGATCATGTTAAGAGAAGATAAAGGGAATGATAATACTTATATCATTGAGTTTAAATGTACTAACTTATATTCCAATATTTTGTAAGGAATGTAGCAAGTAGGGAATCCAATACCGCTAACGCGGGATCCCGCACCTTTTATGCGGGATCAGAAATGCTGGATTACCTACTCATGCGGGATCCCGCATGTTTGCAGGACTAAAAAATTGGGCTCAGCAGAAGTTCTAATTATTCATTAGACCCCCCAACATAGCCTCATTAATAAGTGATTTAACAACTTTCCCATAGAACTCGTGACTTTTCTATAGAATTTGTAAGGCAAATAAAGTTAGTTTTTAAACCTGAAGGCTTAGAGGTATAAATATCAGCTTATCATCATCATCATCTGTTGACAATTATTAGGAATGAATGAGTAATAAAACTATTTAATATTAATAATAATAAAATAAGTTATTTAAATTTTACTTTTTTTGCATTCACAATGCAATTTTTATGGTTGAAAAATGGAAAATGAAGTACTTTTTTAGAAAAAAAATCGACCTGTCTGTGAGCTACAGAACGACTCCGTAGCTCAGTGGTTAGAGTAGTCGCCCGGATAGCGAAAGGTCGTGGGTTCGAGTCCCATCGGAGCTGGTTGTGAGACGGGTTGATTTTTTCTAAATATATAAGTACTAAAATATTTGTCTTTATTTTCTTTGTTTTATAAAATAAGTACTGAAAACAAAAAATAAAAAAATGCCAATCCCGCCATGACTTCAATCCCGCAGGCTTACGGGATTGCAATTCTGATGCGGGATTGGATTCCCTAGTAGCAAGTACCTACCTAGGAAAAAGTTCTGTAGTGAGAAAGTTGTAATGTAACCATATGTTAGGTGCATCAAATTAAGCACAACAGGACAACTTAATAAGGGATTTAGTTAAAAAAAAACCTTGATTGAATACGTGTTAATCATTCCCAAATGGCACCCCGATATCGACAGATGGCGACCAATCATTGGTAACTGGATCGCATATTGTGCGCCCGCGCGAGATTGGGAACTGTTTATACTAGTGATGCAACGAATACTACTTTAGCGAATACGAATATCAAACCTACTATTCGGCCAATACGAATACGAATAATTCAACAAGGTAATGAATAATACACACTATTCTTTTTTTTTCAAAAATATTTATAATTTAAAGTAATTGCTGACATTATTAATAATAACCCATTGAACGAAGATGAAAGAACTCATGTTATGCTATGAAACAAACAAGTAACTATTGACAACTTGAGAACTAGACTCCGTTCATTCAATTTTAGGGTAATCCCCGTCAATAGATACAAACAGTATAGTGCGTAGGTGCGTTCGGATACACGGTGCACAGCCAAACCGTAATTTGGGTTGCGTTCAGTTATCCATACTAATATTATAAATGTTAAAGGGTGTTTGATTGTTTGTTTATTTGTTTATTTGTTTGTTTGTTTGTCCTTCTTTCACGCCAAAACGGAACAACGGATCAACGTGATATTTGGTATGGGGATAGTTTGGGAGCTGGAGAGTAACATAGGCTACTTATTATTCCGGAAAATTAAGTAAAAGTTGTAATTTTCTATGAAAAATCGTTTAACTGTCGCACCTTCGATACAAAACTGTCATTTCTTCCATTGCCGTTTCCAAAGAGTATGTAATCACTGACGTCTGCGCGGTCAAAATCGAATACTAATCTTTTCTATAAGCTTAGAATAAAAAAAAATACTGTAACTAGCGCCAAAAATGCCCCAGTCGCGCAGAGTTATCTGCCACTCACTCTACCTACTTCACAGAGTAATTTTTTATATGTAGGAAATAGAGACCAAGTTTGGGCCCCTTTATTGGTAGTGTGTAACTAGCGCTATCTGTTGTCTGGTGTTGTAGCAACTTTTGGTGTATAAACACACATGCACAAGATGTTGGTGACCAACTCCACTATTATATGGCAAAACAACGTTTGCCGGGTCAGCTTGTAATATAATATAAGTAAATAGTTTGTTTTAATATTCGTGATGATATTCGGCAAATACGAATATTCGTATTAGTATTCGTTGCATCACTAGTTTATACGCGACAAATGGCATCCTCTCGTCATTGACTTATTGTCATATCTGGCGCAACTGTGTCATGTATAATGGGACACTGAGTACCTACTTACTAACACAAACAGTCTGAGATACGACCTTGAGCTAAATAACTAGTGTTCTTTTCTAACTGTAACTTAATTAAACCTCATTTACTTAACGATAAGGATAATACGTACGTTACCTACTGACTAATTGACAGATGTTAACGTAGTCTCTTTTGTTATATTATAAGAATACTAGGATTCGATACAGATTTATCCAAAAGTAGCTTTCCGGCTGCGGCTTCGCCCGCGTGGACTATACGTTAGCCCGCAGGAATGTGATATTTTTCCGGGGTAAAAAGTAGATTATGTTCCTATCCAGGCTATAAAGTATCTGTGTCCCAAATTTCAACCAAATCCGTTTTTTGAACTAACATCCAAATCCAAACATATAAACTTTCACATTTATAATATTAGTGGACAATTAATGCGAACATATCTTTCTTTCAGTAAAAAAGTGCCAAAATATATGTATATCACTCATTGAGTAAGATCTAAATTTTTGAATGGTATTTTGTTTTATTATGTACTCAATTTTGTGGATTAAACTACAAAAAGGTACTTCTAGAGAATTCTACTCCTAGCCATCAAAATTAGAACAGTAATTAGAAGAAAAATAATATTTAATGTTTACATTCATCTAACAATAGAAGTCACATTCAAACATATTGCCGTGCTTTTCAAAAGTTTGAAATGCGTTAATATATACCTATCATACTTTCTATAAAATCAATTTGTATGCATATATTACTAACATGTTCGTTACTGTACTTATTTTTAAAGTTATTTGATTCCAAAGCCGATATTATCAATCACGAAACCAAATTACTGGCTTGTAGCGAAGTATTGTAGCTTCCATCTGATTGTGAAGGCCCATTGTTTTGTTCCATCTATTGTTTCTGCACTTCGGTTTCGATTTCTAAATTATCAAATTATGTTTTTAAAACTACATGAGGTAAAAGGTCACATACAGCTTGAAGAGTTATATCACCGAACATAATTTTAACTAAAACCTATAGATACGTAGTAACTTATTGTAAGAGTTCCCTAAATACGAGGCAAATCCAGAAGTAAAAAATATTTTTAATCCCTGAAAAATCATGTAAAAGCTCAGTTCAGAATGGATGCTAGGGAAAAAGACTCCAGAATGTGTGGTAGAGCAAAACTGACGATTCAAAAATGCTTTTAAATATGTTATTTTCAATACAGAACTTTGTGCTCTATATAGGCATTGCCATAAATAGGTTGCCTGCCATGTTTCCATAACGTGTTTTTTTTTTTTTTTTTTTTTGGGGTGTAAGGCCAGATAGAACCTCCACGTGTGCTCACCTGCTGTTCGTCCCAGTTCATGTTCGCATCGACTGGGAAGAACAGTAGAGGGGACGGTGCACCCCGGGCGCCACTGTAAGTAATTTCTCTCTTCAGTAGGAAATTGCTTACAGTGGTGGCAGATAATCTGGCACCCAATCCAAGGTGTTAGACGTACCGTGCCGAAGGATGCGTGGCCAAGGGGGTGCTTGGTCTCAAACGAGTGTCTCTCCAGCGAGATGGCAATCCTGGAGCAGTAAGTGGCCTTACCCGGGCAAGCGGGGCTCTGCTCGGGTGGACCGTGTAGTTCCCTCGCTACTCGTGGGACCAATATGGAACCTTTAGAATTTAAATTAAATGAAAACTTAATTAAGCCTAACAGACGCGCTGAAAGTGAGGAGTCACTTCCAAAAGCTTTCGACGCGTCTCTTAGATTAGAAAATGAAGAGTACAAAGAACAGATGAAAGAGGACGTCTTGCTGGAGTCGCCAACCCCGTCCCCTAAAAAGGATGAGGAAAATGGTTCTGGCATAGACGATAAGTGGAAGTTGACCGTGTCCAAAAGTAAGTGGAGACGGGAGAAGCGCAAGCTTATGAGGAGACTAAGGGAGGGCCAAACGGCTTCTGGATCACAGGTCTCGCCAACAAACCCGGCGGGCTCTGGGACCGAGGAGCGTAAACGGCCACCTAAAGTCAAAAGACAGGGGACGAATCCTGATGACGGACCGTCGCAGCAACGTCCGCCCAAGCGGCAGAACCGAGGCAGTGACTGGGTGGAGGGACCGCGAGGCTCCGCCAAGGAGCAGAGCGATCTCGCCGTCTTTGTGTGCCGAGGGGATGGGGCCAAGGTGGACGAGGCTGCGGCGGCTCACATCAGGAAGAAGCTGGTGGGTCTCATCAGGGAGAGGCTGCTAGCCCGGATAGAGGGGGACAAGGGACGATCTACTGCCTTCGCTACGTCCGGTCTGGTGTCGGAAGGATTTTTCCTTGTGACACCATACACGACTGAGGCAAGGGAGTGGATCTTAACTTGCGACCTGGGGGAGTATGAGGGCACTGCGCTCGTAATTAAGCCCCTAAACAGATGCCGAGTAGCTGTGTGGCTGCCCGGTTGTGAAGAGGACCACGCCGATGCCCTAATGCTCCTGAAGCTCGCCAACGAGCACCAGGAGGAGCTGAGGATCCAAGAGTGGACCCTCCTCTACGGGGAGAAGTTGGCGACGGGATCTCGGCTGGTTGTGGGAGTCCCAAACGAGGTCTTTGGGGAGAGCAGAGACCATGCCTGGCTCCATTACGAGCTCACTAGAGTTCAGGCAAGGGTCTTACGAGCGGGGAAAGGGGGTAGCCATCCACAGACGGGGTGCTCTGCCTCAAACACAGCTACACGGACAGAGCACCCAACCACAAGCGCCAACACACGCACACATACTCAAACATGTGGGCCGCCTGGCGATCGGGGCAGAGACTGCGGGGACAACTGTGTGGCGTCAAGACGCGTCGCACAGCCCCTGCGGTCCAGTTCCCTGGTTTTCGGCGGATCCAACCCACATGCTACAAGCACAAACCCGGACCCTGTGACAAGCATCCTGGGGTCGGCACCTTCTGGCCCATCACCCGATGCCCAGAGGCGCACGACCTCGGGGGCGAATCATTAGGGTTCAGGAAGACTCACACAGCCACTAAACACAAACAGTAACACTTAACATGCACAACAACACACACAAAACACAAACACATAAACAAAAAAAAATAAAGATACTTCAGCTAAATTTGCACCACTGCCGCGAAGCCATGACTGAGCTTTGCAGATTCGTGGTTACAAATGACATAGACATCGCCCTGCTACAAGAGCCTTATGTTAACACTGTAGGCCGTGTGGCTGGCATTGGATGTCTGGGAGGGACTACCATCTACTGTCGTGATGGTGAGTCGAATCCTAGGACATGCATATACGTCAGCGAAAGGGCAAGGGCATTAGGCTTAATAGAAGTTGAATGTTACAGAGATCTTACGGCAGCTATAGTCACAATATGTGGTGCAGATGGGCGCAGGAAAAGGATGGTCTTCATGTCGGTCTACATCCCGAGTGAGACTGACTACGAGCCACCAGGGACACGCCTAGAAGAAACAATAGCGAGATATAGAGGTATGGACATCCCCATTGTGGCAGGCTGTGACGCAAACTCTCACCACACGGTGTGGGGAAGCACAGACTGCAACAATAAGGGTAACTTATTACTTGAATATATCCTTAGTACTAACTTAGAAATAATGAATGTAGGTAACACACCGACGTTCGTCACAAGAACAAGGAAGGAAGTATTGGACATAACACTTATGTCCAGAGAAGAAAGTCATCTGATGAAGGACTGGAGGGTTGACACCTCACACTCCTTCTCGGACCATCGCAGAATCACCTACAGTTTGACTTGTCAAGTCGAAACTGTAAGCTATAGAAACAATAAGAAAACCAACTGGGAAAAATTCGATCAAGAAATGAATGAATGGAAACCCGGCAATGGTAGGCTAATTAATAACACAATAGAAATCGAAAAAGAAGCAGACAGGCTGGAAAAGGCCCTTACGAAAGCCTATCTATCGGCCTGTCCGCTGAAACAAGTTAAGTCAGGGAAGGGACAACCCTGGTGGAACAAAGAACTTAAGAAATTAAGGAAAAGAACAAAGAAGGCACTCAGAATTGCCCTAGAAAAGGACGACGACGAGAGCTGGAACAAGTACAGAGAAGAACGTAACAACTTCAAGTACACAAGCCGAAAAGAAAGCAGAAATGGATGGGAAGCCTTTTGTGAAGGCATCTCTGGACAACCTGAATCGGCCAGGTTGGTGAGGATGCTAGCAAAAGATAACACCTGCAAACTAGGAAGCCTCAAAAAAGATGACACTATTTTAGTGGACCCTAAAGAAATACTTACTGAAATGATGGCCACTCACTTCCCGGACTGTATAGAGCATACAGAGGAGGAGATGAACACTCTGTCGGCAGAAAATCTATCAGACGGCGAGGCAGAGGTCAGAAAAGTAATTACAGAGGACATGCTAGTGTGGAGCATTTCTTCCTTTCAACCATATAAAGCAGCAGGGCCAGATGGCATCTTCCCAAAGATGCTACAAGCTGCCTTAAGGTTTATAAAGGAGGACCTCCTAGTTCTATATCGAAGCAGCCTAGCAACTAACTATATACCTAGTTGCTGGAGAAAAGTTAGGGCCGTTTTCATACCGAAACCAGGGAAGGCCACGTATCAAGAGGCGAAGTCCTTCAGATGCATCAGCCTTTCCTCGTTCCTACTGAAGACACTAGAAAAAATACTAGATAGACACATAAGAGAAACCATAGGCAAAAGTAAAAAACCACTACATGACAATCAACATGCCTATATGGAAGGGAAATCCATTGAGACAGCCCTCCACAACATGGCAGTCAGAGTGGAAAGATCAATCACAAACAAGGAATACGCTCTAGCGTGCTTCTTCGATGTTGAAGGCGCCTTTGACAAAGCGTCTGCGCAATCCATCGTGGAGGCACTAAACAGAGAAGGCGTAACAAAGCAAATATCAGGTTGGATCACTAACATGCTACAACACAGATCCATACAAGCAGAACTAGCAGATATCAAATACACCATCAAAGCCAGGAGAGGCTTTCCCCAGGGAGGTTGTCTGTCTCCACTGCTTTGGTGTATCCTAATAGATGAACTAGTAACTAGAATCACTGCTATGAATATATACATCCAAGCGTACTCGGATGATGGCCTGTTACTTGTAAGAGGCAAAGTTCTAAGCGTGGTCAGAGATATAATGAGAAGTGGAATTATGACAACACTGAGATGGTGCAGGGACAAGGGATTGAACCTCAACCCTAGTAAAACCAAACTGATGTTGTTCACTAACAAAAGAAAGATTGATAGCATGATCCCAATTAACATTGAGAATGTAGAACTCGAGATAGTAAAGGAGTTTAAATACTTAGGGATAGTCTTAGACAGTACCCTAAGTTATAGGACACACATAAAAGAAACCAGTAAAAAGGCAATGACAGCTCTCATGCAGTGCAGAAGAGCCGTTGGCAGGAACTGGGGCATGAAACCCGAAGTGGTCCAATGGATCTATAGGGCAATCATCCTACCGAGAATCCTTCACGGAGCACTAGCATGGTGGCATAAGGCAAAACTAGAATACAACAGAAAAGAACTCACTAAGGTACAAAGACTAGCTAGCGTCATGGTATCGGGAGCCATGAGAACAACTCCCACGGCCGCCTTAGAAATGATACTAGGCCTTAGTCCAATAGATCTTGAAATCGAAAAGAGAGCTACAGAACAATGGTTTAAGCTGAAAAGCACTAACCTGTGGATAGGAAGGCACAATGATCATGGTCACGCTGAAATAGGAAAAAAGTACGAAGAAAACCTTTCCATGATACTGGTTAATAATGACCTAATAAAAAAGGAAAGGATCTTCGACAAAAAGTACAGAATAAGCATCAGATCCAGAGAAGACTGGAAAATAGAACATGACAATCTGGATAGCACTGCAGTATGCTACACAGATGGGTCAAGAAAGGAGTCAACTGGACTATCGGGAGCTGGGGTATACATAGCTAAACCCAACACTGTAAGAACTACTTTTAATCTGGGCAAGTACGCCAGCGTGTTCCAGGCGGAAGTATTCGCGATACTGGAGTGTGCGAACATGATTAAAAGTGAGATAGGCAATTATAACGTAGGAAAAATAATAATATATAGCGACAGTCAAGCTGCCATCAAGGCCCTTGACAAAGCGGAGACTACCTCAGCCCTGGTGAAAGAATGCAAACAAAGCATTCAGGCACTTGCCAACTTGGTTGAGGTAGAAGTTGCCTGGGTACCTGGACACGAAGGTAACGTAGGCAATGAGGAAGCCGATGAATTAGCCAGGGGAGGAGCTGATGAACCCTTCATTGGCCCTGAACCAAGACTACCAATCGCATATAGAATTACTAAGAACATTATCGGGATCAGAACAATCAAAGAAACCAACCAAAGATGGATGAGAAGAAAGGACTGCAGACAGTCTAAGATTTTCATCAAATCGGTTGACAAGAAGAAAACTAGAGAACTTCTGAAACAGAGTAGGAGAAATATAAGAACGATTGTAGGTGTACTTACTGGGCACTGCCCACTAAACAGACACCTATCAGTGATTAAACGGACAGAGGACCCGATCTGTCCGCAATGCAAAGAAAGAGAAGAAACAAGCTACCATTTCATGGCAGAGTGCCCGATGTACGCATCACTGCGCTGGGAGCTCTTTGGAACGGACAAGCTTAAGGAAGAAGATCTAAAGAAGTTAACGATAAGTCAACTCAACAGGTACTGTAAGCGCACAGGTAGGTTCGAGGGTCCGACGCCGGTGGGGTAAATGATAACCCGCCTCCCCCCCTGATTTTTCAGCTTTTAGGGGACTTGGGGAACTGGGTGAAATGGTCCCGACCTAGGTGACTGATCACCCGTCCGGCTTCGCTGGCGTCCCCCCTATAAATAATAATAATAATGTTTCCATAACGCGATTTCTTTTGTTTTATTTTTTAACTAGCGGCCGCCCGCGGTTTCACCCGCGTGGTTCCCGTTCCCGTGGGAATATCGAGATAAAAAGTACATATAAACCTTCCTCTTGAATCACTGTATCTATTAAAAAAAACGCATCAAAATCCGTTGCGTGGTTTCAAAGATTTAAGCATACAAAGGGACATAGGGACAGAGAAAGCGACTTTGTTTTATACTATGTAGTGATTTAATTTTACTTTATTGGACAAACAACAAGACATTCACATATTACTAGCTTAAACATACTTTAAGAGACACAACTTTTCAAAGCGATGCCTGCTGCCTCCAGATGCACTAAAATTTAAGTTTTATAAAAAAAAACACATTCACTATTAAATTTAGAATACTTTGCTTTTCAAGTTGGCAAGTTCCTAGGATAAAATAATCAAAAACAATTAAAAGTAAGACGTCTTGAAACGAAAGGCTGTGTAATTGGGCATGCATGTTTTCGGAGCAAACACAAGGAGTCAGGGCTGGCGAAAGGAGTTTAATTGCTCAAGTTGGGAATTAACATAAAAAGCTCGTTAAATGCGTGGAGCTGGAGGCGAGCGGGATTCCTCGGGCTACGTGTAATACGAATGTAAAGTTAGTTTGTTACATTAATAACATTAAAGTTGATGTTACTTTTTGTGTTGAACTTGTATAAACACGTTATTATGTTATTTTTTTGACGATTTTTTTAAAGAGTTTTAAACCTCATAGGTACATTACTTTTTAATGTTTGAATTAAAATAATTCAGATTCTCGATCTAGACTTTCTATTTTTTTTATAGTGAGGACAAATACAGTCTTTACGTATACCACACGGCATGTTGGACTCAGTCAGACACAGGGCCTGTCCCTCGCAGCGAACAACCCTCCCACCAAGCCTAATAGGCTTCTTGTTAGGGCTGGGCGGTTCTAACCCCTGCTAAGTAACGTTAAAATTGCAAATATTCGTTTAAGTACTTATACACAAATAATTAGTAATAATTTTTGAATAATTAAAATACCTAAGTAACTTAAGTCTTCCATTCAACAGATTAGAATCTATAATTCTCTTCTAGTTAGGAACCCACATACGTAATTAGACCATAAAACGCTGATGCGTAAAATTACTTAGAATAAAAAATAGCTATTGTTGTAATTTATTAATCTACCGCTATAGTAGCGTACATGCGACCCCCAATTTTGGCACACACACAGGCCGCCGGGTGTTATAAAAATGGCAGCTCAAAAGATGGCGGCTAGTTCCGTGCATAATTTTGGCGGGAATCAGCAAGCGTTGTTGACTTTCGCCACCCCATTATTACTTTTTACGGTTTAACAAGCTCGTATTTTTACTTATCTCGTTTTGTGAATTGTTATTGTCGCGCTTTAGGGTAGATGTGGAAGGGTGCTGCGGTTGGCAGGCAGCCCTAGCGGATGTCGCCTTTGACGCGTTTTAAATTTTCAATAAAGATAAGGGATAGTTTGAATCTTTTCGTCACTGAAACAAATGTTGTTTCGTTTCGTTTTCGCTGGCTCAGCAACCCGAAGTGGATCTTGGCCTCCGATGTTAAAGCACGCCATTTTGCTCGGTCTTGCGCCAGTTCCGACCACTCAGCTACGTTGATTTGGCTTAGGTCTTTGGCAGCTTCATCCTTCCAGCGATATCTCGGACGGCTCACCGGGCGACGCCCATATGGTTGCCCCAGATACGCTTTTTTGGCAGCTCGATCCTCTCCCATTCTTTCAACATGTCCTAGCCAGCAAAGTCGGGACGATTTTATCTCTCCTATAACGTTCGGCTCGGACACTTGCTCTTCTATTTCTAAGTTGAACCTTGCTCTCCAGTTTCCATCCTCTCCTTTGGTTGGTCCCAGAATCTTTTGAAATACCGATCTTTCGTTCCGCCACTAAGAGTTTATTCTCCTCCTGCATCGTTAGGGAAACAAATGTTGGGGGTTTTTTAACTTTTAAAACAAAACGTTCCTATCTTTATGAAATGACTTGCCAGGCAGGGAGCATCAGCTCTATAAGAATACGGGCAGCAGCCTCAACTACAATCTTGAAGATTGTTGGCCAATAAATGTACCAGGGTAGCGATTTTGTAAGGATATTGGTTCTGCTGTCACTTCACATTCACTGTTGGTGATCAAATTTTAGAGAAACCACCTAATAACCAAGCAACAGCCATGAGCATGACGATTATTGTGAAATTCACTATTACGATCAATTCTCTGCAAATAGGCGTCTTACAGCTGATGGTGGTGAATGGAGATGAAATATTTAAGTCAATTTGTGTTACCATTCATCCAACTTATTTTTTATTAATAGAGGTATAGGGTCAGTGCGTCACTTTGCGACCAGCATTTAGTTAGCGACCATTTGAGGGTACTGCCGCAGAAACATTAAGAAAATAAGAATTCTATCTGTCTCTTTCAAACGGGATTTGCCCGAGTGAATACGGGATAGAGCTATCGTATATCCCTATTAAAATGGGTAGTATAATATAACCCGAACATTTGATAAATCCTCGGTCAGTTCGCCGGCTGCTTCGCTCGCGCCCACACGTTCGCAATTGTACGAAAAAAATAGTGAGCATTGAGCTACCTTCGAAGTGAGTATTTCTTGTTTTATTTGTGTCTGTCTGATTATGAATGTTTCTATAGTTACAAAAATACATTTTTAACACTATTTGCATACCTTTTTCCGAAATATTTGCGAAAATATGTAAAATGTTGGGTGGTCGCATACTGACATGCGAAATTTCTAATAATTTTAGTTTACGACCGGTGGTCGGAAAACTAACCTCCAGATTAAAAACATTATTTTTATTTCTTATTATGTTGCAAATTAGGCTCTGGAGCTCTGGCCCACTTCCTGTGGTAGCTCAATTATCTTAGATCGATTTCAAATATAAAAATAACTACATTTATAGTTTGATAAGTGTTTAGTTAAAATTTTAAATAAATGTGTAGGTAGGTTAGGTAGCCAAAATAAGGTTAGGTAGGTACTTATAGAAAATGAGATTAAAAGATTGAATTCAAAATTCATTAAAAAAATATACTTAAACAAATGAGCGAATCAAAAAACCAGTTTGGAAATGGAACAACAGAATGTGTAATGAATCGACAACAAAAGTTCATTATGAAACATTTCACGCTGAGCTCGGAACGGAGGAGAGGAGGTCACACGAGCAAATATCGATAATCGAGTCATATCGGAATATTGGCCAAACATCGGCCGTGGCGCATGGCGGTTCGTCGACCCACTGAGCTATCCATTCAATTAAATATTCAATTGCGGAGCGCTGCGCCCCGCTGCGAGCGGCGTTGTATAGCGCGCGCTGCGATTAAATCCGATTCCATCCTACAAATTATGTGAGTGCTTCCATAACGCTTTGCTTGTCATAGATTTAGTAGAGTTAGGAGTTAGGACATGTCATGTCAGTGATGGAAATAGGTCGCAGTTTATTTGATTGTAGGCAATTTGTGCTATTCTTACTGCGACAGATCGTTTAAATAACAATTATTATTCTACGCGGTTTCGTAAATTTTAATATGATAAAATCTCGCATATTTGCTGTTAGTCACCAAAAACAGTGTAAAATCATCAAACAGGTGAATTTTATTTTAGAAGAAACACAATGATTTAAGCTAAAGACCCAAGCTAACAAGCTTTTACTAAACTTTAATTTTATTCTATGCGCTTATTATGTCTATGAGTGGTTCAAACATACCCTATTATTACGCAGAGGCTAGCCGAAGAATTACGAGTAATTACGCGCGAGATCCACGCTGGCTGTTGCGTTGCAGTGCAGGGGGCGTGGCGGTTCTACGTTTGAATGACAGCGGCCATTCTTCGACCGCATTCGGTATTCGAAAAAAGAATGTTTTGTTTTCTTATCGGAACGCCCCGTACGATTTTCAATTGTTTAGCGAATAATAGAGATGCGATTCTCATTATTTAGTTTAGTGGAATCTCTTTTGCTTTAGCAATCAAAAAGGTTTTGTAACTAAAAGTGGGTCACATAGTGAGTTTTGGATTTGCTTTTTTACGACTTGGTTATTACTTTGGAGCCCTATATCGTCCTAATATATCTAGGAAGGAAGTGCTAGTAACTACTCTACGTGACAACTATTTCTTTAATTCACTTCATCATAGGAAAAACGTGATAGTAAAAAACCACGAGCCCTATAAGTAGCTTTCAGGCGGGATTCGAACCCGCGCCTCCGGGAATCCGGCCCGATGCTCTGACAAACTAAGCTACCGAAAGGCCTACACGACTCGTCGAATTTTGCTATCACTTGTTACACTGTAGGCCAGCGTTGCTTCATCAATGTGAGGAAACCCTCGCATCCGAAAGAAACATTTTTACAAATGTTTAACAATCGATTAAGATGAAACAGCCATATTGAGATTTTATATTATTTTTATGCATTCACAATGCAATTTTGTAAGTATAGGAAAAATGTGATAGTAAAAAACGGGCCTTTCGGTAGCTTAGTTGGTCAGAGCATTTGGCCGGATTCCCGGAGGCGCGGGTTCGAATCCCGCCTGAAAGCTACTTATAGGGCTCGTGGTATTTTACTATCACATTTTTAATAATATTTTAATTAGGATGGACACATTCTCAGCCGAAATACGCGGTATACGAGCAGCGTCCATTAAAACATAACAGCAGGAGCGTCTCTACGTTATCTTAATTGAAAGTTCGTTACGGCCGGAAAAGTCAATCGTATTTTCAAACGAGTGTATCTGAGGATTAGAGGTGTTACAGATAAGCTCGCCTTGTGATGGTTTAAAAGATTTAGTTAGATGCGTGCTAACTTCTTATAAGTAGGTCTGTATTAAAGTTAAGTTGTAAAACTTTTCCACGACAAATGCGGTCATACATACGACGGAAATTAAATCTAGATGATTTTTTGTGTTATTATTAGTTCTCAGCACTCCTTGTTTTGTTTATAGCGTTTAAAAGCCTTATGCTAATATTACACGGTTCAACCAAATTGATTCACTTTGGTTGAAAGGCGCAGAAATAGAGGCGCACATTGACATTGAATGATTCACTTTTACGTTTACATTGTTCAATTTGGTTGCTTCATCCAAATTGACAGGTGAACCGTGTATTTTCGCCATAAGCAAGCTTAGTCGAAACAACATGCGATTTCTACTAACTACTAATTATTCGACTTATTCAAACTACTTATTCCCTGTTGTTAAGTTCTTGCTCTTTTTAGCAAAAATATCTTATGTCGGTATATTTTCAAGCTTCAATTCAACATGTATTATTAGACCTAATAAAATAATGATGTTACATAATTAAGGCGCTTCTCGGAAAAAGTGTGAACTCTTTGATATAAAACTATAGGACGGTTAGAGTTGTTATAAATCTGGTAGGTAATAAGATATATATTTCTTCATACCTTTATCTAGAATCGTATAGTTTCAGAAACACGATTTTATGATTTTGGCTCGACACTTTTTACTTTCGAAAATACCAAGATTATTCTTAAATGGGGATACATATACTATTGAAAATTGGTTTAAGAAGTGGACACCAATAATATTAAGATCGTATAGAAGCAATTTTTTTAAAATCGCTATAGTTTTTGAATACGAAGTGATTTTGTGTTTTTTGCGTAATCGGCAAAATCGGTCTCGCTCCCGCGCGCGTCGTTTTCTCATTGCTATCTCGCTTTAGCATAATTTTTCCGAGTATCGCCTTAAACACACAATAACATATACGTTCCTACATTTAGTTTTATTACCTACCCGAATGATACAATCTGACGCATCATGCATAAGTAACTACCTACCTCACATAACAAAAATCATTTCGTGTCATCCAACAGCAGTGCAGTAAACGGGTAATCAAATACTGCATCTAAGTTCCAATGAGAGTGGTTAATAACCGAGTGGTAATCCTACTAATATTATAAATGTGAAAGTTTAGATGTTTGGATGTTTAGATGTTTGGATGTTTGGATGTTTGTTACTCAATCACGCCAAAACGGCTGAACGGATTTGGCTAAAATTTGGGACACAGATACTTTGTAGCTTGGAGAGGAACATGGGCTACTTTTTATCCAGGAAAAACATTACACTCCCGCGGGATAACGTCGTGTAGTACACGCGGGCGAAGCCGCGGGCGGAAAACTAGTGTGAAATAATTTTTACATTAATGAAATAATGAAAAATGAAAAATAATGAAATAATTTTTACATTATGATACATGTGTTAATATGTATCATAGCATAGCGTTAAACTAATATATATAAAATAAATACACAAAAAAACGAAAAACCTTATTAGCTAAAAAAATGAAAAATGCTGCCGAAAGTCACTATTCCACGCGAACGAAGTCGCGGGCACAGCTAGTAAAACTATAAAAAAAAAAACACGGAAGTATGCTAATGAAAGAAGGGCGTTTATCTGTTCATTAATCATGGACGGAGCCAGTCGAAATAAGTAGTGAGGAATTTATTTGGAGCAGTCGTAATAACATGTGTTAAAAAAATTGATAGTAAAAAAAGGTCTTGAAAAAAACTTGATCGTTTTTTGTCTTGGAAAGTTCACTTCACGTTGATGATGTATTCGAATGTGACGAAATAAAGTTTAATGCAACATGAATGAAGGCAAATACTTATTAATTACGTCTCATCTTAGATATCACTACATAGTATAAAACAAAGTCGCTTTCTCTGTCCGTATGTCCCTTTGTATGCTTAAATCTTTGAAACTACGCAACGGATTTTGATACGTTTTTTTTTAATAGATAGAGTGATTCAAGAGGAAGGTTTATATGTACTTTTTATCCCGATATTCCCACGGGAACGGGAACCACGCGGGTGAAACCGCGGGCGGCCGCTAGTTTATTTGATAAATAATAAAATTATGTTATGTCACTATGATTATGAGGTCATAATCAAGACATGAATAATCTCTACAGAAACAGAAGTCGCTTCCCGCCACACCTTCTCTGTGGACTTAGGTTGCCTGTCCATAGAAGCGGAGCGAGCTGGCGGAGCGGAGCGGAGAAACGGAGAAACCAATAGGATTGAATAAAACCTCCGCTCCAGTGTACAGGGATTTGCGAGCTAGTTTTAAAATTCATACATTTCGGAAGCGGAGCGAGAGCGAGGTAGCGGTGCGAGTAGGGTTGCCAGGTCCTAAAATAAAAATGCCGGACTCAGCGTTGTAATAGGCCGGACATTTTGGCCTAAAAGCCGGACATGGTGTTTGTGGAAAGCCCAACACACAATTTTAAAGCCGGACTTACGCTTTTCAAGCCGGACAACAGTTTTATAATAAGAAACTCAGATGAGGACTAAGGTTTTTAATAGGTACTTAATTATTATTTATGAATTACACATTCACAATCTGTCTTGGCATTTGCACTAGGGCATGCAACCGGGTCTTCCCGGTTTTAGGAAAGGTATTTGGAAGTTCGGCTAGGACCGGTTCTATCTAAGGAATGGGAACCGAGTTTTTTGTAATAAGAAATGGGATGTTATTATATTTCAGTTCCAGATAACATGACTAATAAATTATAATGTTTAGTAATTTAAAAACAAAATACGTGTTTTAAAGGAAGTACAGCATAATAGCTAATAATAAAACCAGTTAATCTCGCCGCACTATGGAATAAAAAAACCTAACAAAAGCCGGACAGGCCGGACACGTAAATATTTGGCCGGACAGTACCGTAAAAAGCCAAACATGTCCGGCTAAGCCGGACGCCTGGCAACCCTAGGTGCGAGGCGGTGGCGGCGGGTGCGGAGCGAGGCATACTAGTGTAGGCAATGAACAGATTCTTTGTATGGAGACCCATACACTAATTCCTCAGTCGATGAAACTTTGCTGAGTTATAAAATAGCCTGAGCCATAAACTTTTAAATGATTATCCAAAAAAAACTCACACGGAAGTTAGGTGTTCAATTTATACATAAATATACAAATCTGTTTATATATTGAACCGAGTAATTTCTCAGTCCAAATTTATTTTACCAAATGAGTTACTTATACTAGTATGTGATACTTAATGAAAATCCAAAACTTTATTCAAACATGAGTTTGCTTGGCAAAATGGTATAATTCCGTTAAAAAGTTCGACAGAGACATTTTTCAGTCCAAGTCACCCCATTTTGTTTTATTAAAATTTGGTGTTTCTGCTGGGATATTTTTTTGGATATTTCATATTATTGTTTTTATACGTTACATGAATATGTCCGGTTAAGAAAGTTTAGACGGAGCATTTTTCCTAAAACAGATATCAATGAAATAAAACTTTCATTAAAAATAACTTATCTTTTATTATTATAATTTTTTGGAAATTTATTCCATACTTTTATTTTATCGATACTTTATCATGATGTAAAGTTTTTTCTGACTGAGGAATTACTGTGGGGGTCAACTAGCTTCATTGACTACACTATACAGGCCTAGCTCCTTACAGTACGCAACTCGCTCGCTTGCTCCGCTCCGCTGCTTTGCTCGCTCCGCTTCGCTGCCTCGCTCCGCGTCATTACATAAATAAATATAAATATATTGGACACCATCACATACATTGTTCCAATACTAGAAATGGATATTGGAAACAACGACGGGTATCTTACCACATACATCCAGACCTGAGAAAATATTGAAAAGTTCGTTTCCAATATTGACCCGACTGGGGATCGGACCCGGAAACTCAAGAGATAGCGGCACCGTGAAAACCGGTGCGTACACCACTCGGCCACGGAGGTCGTCGATGGAGAGACACAGTCCGTAGTGCCGGCACAGAATAAATAATAGTGCTGTGCCGGCCGTAACCACAGATTACTAAAGTGCCCCGGTAACGATCAATCGCAATACGGTATTTTCCTGTTTTTTTTTATTTCTTTAAATTTTTTTTCGATATATTAGCTACACAAAACAAGTTTTTATTTTGAATTATCTTGAATATTTTCAAAGATATAGGACTTCAAACTTTATAATCAGACAAGGACAGGATGCTATCTTTGTGACGTCAGTGAGTTAGTAGCGTCATAGTCACGCCATAGAAGATTTCGTTTTAGAAAGAGACAGCTATAGTCAAAATCAAACAGACTATAATTCTTTTATTATAAAACAGATTCAAATTATTTTTTCACATTTGGTATTCTGAATTGCAATATTTTTTAACGTCATCATTAAATATCTACATTTAAACAACAGTAAAATACCCTATTGACAATGTTTACGTCATTGAAGGACCAAATGATCGTCTACAGAGGCAATTGAAGCCATTGTCGTTCGAAACTACGTGATTGATGCGAATGATGGAAAGCCCATTCACAATCGCGAATGACGCTACCAAATGAACGTCTCGTTGTGCTATGTGACAGATTTTTCGTCATTTTGTTCGCTCGCTAGTCGAGAAACATGGCGCGAGCAATTGACGCATCGAATGAAGCTCCATCATTCGCACCTTCAATTGAAACGGTCATTCACGTAACAATTGACGAATGACGATTGATCTTTACCGGGGCACTTTAATAGTGCCGTAATTTCTCTCTGCAACACTCGCCGTTCCGCTCCGCCGCCGCCGGCGCCGCCAGCTCGCTCCGCTTCTATGGACAGGCAGCCTTAGCGTCGCAGCACACGAATCACACACGATAACCACAAACGCCGCCACTTGAAGCTAGAACCGGTTACAAAGGTAGCTGAAGCGCGACTCTTGTAGCCTTTATGCTGGGGCCACATTTAGCGTACGATAATTCGTGTTGCGTTGGTGGCGCGCTAAAATCATCGTTGTCGGGCATACGCGATGTTCTGTCTACCTACACTAGACGGGACCATCTCTCTCTTTTCCATATGCCACTACCGGTTAGTTAGAAAGAGTAAGATATAGTCCTCGTCGCGGGGACTCGATGGGGGGTCGGAAAGTAGGTATACCCACTAAACCACGCAGCTATCCCCTCCACGTCACGATCAGCGTTAAGGTCACAGCACATACATCAACTCGGAAAGGGATCGTAAACGTATCAACTCGAGCGGTTCAGTATTCTTTGTATGAAACCCCCTACTGCAATGCAAAGCACACTAATCGGAATCGTAACGTAATCGCCTCGCCTCGGGACCAGCTCACGAACCGCTTTGCGGGTCGCTCAACTTGCTATCCACGCGCTTACCGCTAGTCGTCCACGCGCTCACGTCTCTCCGTACCCGAGCTTACGGCTCTACGCACAGTGGTCTGAAAATGAAAATGAACATAAATTTTTTTTTTATAATTTTTTTCTCATTTTTTTGACATTTTTTTTTATTTTTTTTGTCTTTTTTTTATTCATTTTTAATTTTTTTTATTTTTTTTCTCTCGTTTTTTTTTTTATATTGTACCACTGTGCGGTGAGCCGTAAGCGCGGCGTCGCCTAGCCGTAGCCGAGCCGACGTACCGACGCTGATCCGGTTTGGTTACGTGCTTGCGTTAGGTTGACGCCTGGTTGACGGCGAGGCGAAGGCGATACAGTGTCGATCCCTTTCAGAGTTGATGTAATGTGCTGTGTCCTTTAAAGTCTAACGTGCCGCTACTTGTACAGTCAGCGTCAAAATGATTAGAGCGTTCAAACATACCAAAAATATCTGAACATTTTGACAAAATCAACCATAACATAGGGCGAAAAAGGTGCATTTTGGCAACAAATGATAGTACATCTTAAAATATTATGCTAAGAGTGATTTTTGTTTTGTACATTTCGCGGATGGCCAATTCTTTGAAATAATAAAACACTAATGAAATTGGCATGACGCGGTACAAAACATAATAATAGCAAGTAGCTTATATTTCCACGGCAGCAAATGCGTTATTTAATACGGGAGGTCATAAACAGAATGCATTATGCGATGCAGTAGAACTAAAGCGGACCAATGGCGGCCGTCCCCCTGAATCGCGGTAGTAAAATTCGCTCGTAAAACTGAGACGCATATTTCAAACGTTCGGTATGAAACCATTTTACTGTTCCCTGTTTGTAGTTAACCTCGCTAGTCGCTACTTATTGACTTATTGGCGGAAAATAATTATTAATGTTTTGCCTTTTTCCATATTATTATATTAACATCAACAAAGCTTCCTGCTGCTTCGTTCTTTGATATAATTGTGTGTTTGTAACTCTTCGATCAAATACTTTTGGAATAGGTAATTCCTTTTTTATTTTTAAAAAACTTTGAATGAATAGCACTAAGCCGGACCCAAGAGTTTGCTTTTGCTTGACATAAAAACTTACACTAGGGGTACTGAACAATCAAAGCTTCTCGATACAATAATCGTCTTTTTTGTTTGCGTGATTCTAATTTCAAAAATAAGTTTTTGAATAAGGTTTGTTTTTAATTTTAGCGGTTTGTATCCTTTTTAAATGATTTGGTCGTTTTTATCGGGAAAGTCGTTTACTTAGTTTAGTGTTTGATACCACAAGATAACACCTCTCAATTTAAAAAATAACGCAATTATGGCAGCGCCTGACAATTTTAAACGGAGACAAAGTTAACAAAAGTTACAATCTAATCTACGTCAAAAATGACAGGAATCGATAAAAAATAAGAGCGCATTTTTGAAGTGCGCTCTTGTTCGCTTAGCCATTTTTTACCTTTGTTCGCTGGATACCAGATTCGCAAAATACCAGATTCGTAAAACACCAGATTCTCAGAATACCAGATTCGCAAAACACCAGATTCTCTGAATACCAGATTTGCAAAACACCAGATTCTCAGAATACCAGATTCGCAAAACAACAGATTCTCAGAATACCAGATTCGCAAAATACCAGATTCTCAGAATACCAGATTCAAAAAAGATAAGTTATCACAAAACATAACCACAACAAGAAAATGTTAATATAAAAATTATGTTTAAAATACAAAAATTTAAGCAGTCTAGGGGAGTTTGTGATTACAAAAATCAGAATACACCGAACCGGTTTTCTAGTGCTTGGTATTGTTGATCGAAGTGTTATCGTTATCACTAAACCTTTCATGCCAATTTTCTAACCGTAATAGTCTAGATAAGGCGTAGACAACCTTTTTGTGGAGTCGCCAATTCGCCATCTTGTTTGCGAACCCCGTCACGCGCGCGTATTGATAAGTTGACGGTAGGTATGTGGCGCGCCATTTGCATTCGCAACTCTGTTTTTCTCTGCTCTGTTTAGTCTGTTTTACTATTTTATTTTATTTTTTTATTTTTTATTTTTTATTTTTTACTATGCTGCTATTATGGACGGTTTGCAGAGGACATTAACGTCTTCGGGTGTACGTATACTGTGGCAACTATGTTATAATGAAGTTCGACAAGGAGTCATAAAAAAAAAAAGATTTTTCAGGATTCAAAATCTTAATCCAATATTAGAAAGTAATAAGTAGCATACACAAAAAGTTGCGCATGACAGCTCTGCTGTATTGCATTAACAGGCTAAGGTATAAAAATAATTGCGATATTGACTGATCGTTCGAAGCGCATAATTTTCGGACATCAAAAAACATTTTTAAGTAACAGCGTTAAGGTTCAAAATGAAGTGGCAATGCCAGAAGACTCTCTTGGGCAACTCTTCTCCAATTAGACCGCACCTAAACCATTTATGTGTTCGCTAATGGCACATCTAATGGGTTTCTTTTTGCAATTCATCAAACTTCGGTACCTATCTTATTCCACTCTCATTTTTTAAAAATCTAAGAAAACGATTTCCCCGATAAAAACGGCCAAATCGTTTAAAAAGGTTACAAACCGCTTAAATTAAAAAAAAAGATCAGAACTAGCAAACCTTTTTTCAATAACTTATTTTTGAAATTAGAATCACGCAAACAAAAAAGACGATCATTATTATCGAAAAAGGCTTTGATTGTTCCGAACCTCTTGGGTCCGGCTAAGTGCTATTCATTCAAAGTTTTTAGGCCAATGATTTTTTTTTTAAAGAGTGTTTCCACAATAACAAATCATACATTCCAGACGTATTAGAATCCGTGCCTCTGGTAGGATCAGTAGAAATTAGTAGTATTCATGTCGAAACGTGCACCGCTTGTAAAAGCAAATAGGAGCCATACTTCTACGAATTAGCATCGCAGTGAAATAACAAGTGCTGTCCTTAGCTATTCAGTATTGTGTGATAAAGAGAGCGCATGCAGGTGTGCTTGCCATAGTGATTATTAGGTTTTAGCTTTGACAACAGTGTCTGACTGCAATTACAAAGTCGGGTCACTATGTTAGGTATGTCTCGAATATTAATCAGATAGATAATGTATGTGCTAATAATTTGAATAACATTATGGATGTGCTCTATAAGGCGTTTCGGCACATTTCAAGGTTGACATCGAGCTATGCTCTTTGACTTGATAGACTAGAGGTGATGTCATCATTGCATGCATAAAAATAATTTAAAATATTACATAAGTAATTGATAGACTTTAACTAAGTACCTATTTAATTTATTCCGTCTCTAATCTATTAAGGATAAAAATATATTAAGTACTTACCTACCTATGACATTTTCGTCGTTCCACCGACGTAGGTACCTACGTGGAAAAACAAACTTTGGCATAAGTTATGGAAGCCATTGATTAAAACACGACTATTTAAAGGCTAATCCAGTGCCGTAAAAATATTTAAAACAAACGCCTCTCTAGACATTTGTCATAATAGATGCAACTGAATTAAAGTTTATCCAACCCTCTTTTGAACTCACAAGCTTTGGCAAAAGTTATGGAAGCCATTTAAACACGACTATTTAAAGGCTAATCCAGTGCCGTAAAACATATTAAAAACAAACACGCCTAAGACTAGACATTTGTCATAATCGATGCAACTGAATTAATGTCTAACCAACCCTCTTTTGAACTCCCAAGCCTCAACCAACTACATCCAACTGCCACAACGCAACTCATAAAAGTAATAAAAAATGAAAATGTTTATTTTAAATTTAGAACTGACACGGCCATGACAGCTGTCGGGCGGCCATTACCCGCCTCAAAGCCGCGGAAGAGCAAATGAACCGTTAAAAAATAACAATTTACTCGTGTTTTACACTCTCGTTCGGTTTGTTTGTAATTTTTTCGTTGCGTTTAGTTTCGGTCGATTAATTGCTCGGATGCACGGTCGTTCTATTGATCAATTCGTGTTGAATAAGGCCGGTAGTTCTCGGTAATCGCGCTTTGTTTGTTTGGAAGCAAGCAGCACGTGTTAATATGTTACAAAAACGGTGTTGCGATGATGCGTTACCTTTTTGTGCTTGGTTATAAATATTTGTAACATGTGGGTATATGTGGCCAGCCGGTTTTTTTATACAAATAGTTAGGTTCGTTGAACTAGCTGGATGTTGTAAAACATTAGCTTGAAAAATGGAAAATGAAGTATTTAGAAAAAATCGACCCGTCTCACAACCAGCTCCGATGGGACTCGAACCCACGACCTTTCGCTATCTGGGCGACTGCTCTAACCACTGAGCTAAGGAATCGTTGAAAAAATCGACCCGTCTCACAACCAGCTCCGATGGGACTCAAACCCACGACCTTTCGCTATCCGGGCGACTGCTCCAACCACTGAGCTACGGAGTCGTTACGAGAAGCGTCGAATTTATCAAATACCTACTTCTTACACGCTGTATAGCCAGCGTTAATTTCATCAATGTGAAGATATTTCTACCCCCACACGCGAAAGAAATACCTTTCCAGATATTTGACAATCGCTAAAGAAGAAATTACTATGGCAAGTTATTTAAATTTTTACTTTTTTGCATTCACAATGCAACTTTTATGGTTGAAAAATGGAAAATGAAGTACCTATTTAGAAAAAATCGACCAGTCTCACAACCAGCTCCGATGGGACTCGAACCCACGACCTTTCGCTATCCGGGCGACTGCTCTAACCACTGAGCTACGGAATCGTTAACCATAAAAATTGCATTGTGAATGCAAAAAAGTAAAAATTTAAACGTTAGCTTGTTGATGCTCAATATGAGATGCGCAACCGCAATCCTACTAATATTATAGATGCGAAAGTTTGTGAACACTTCTAAACGGCTAGGTAGCTCATACATCAGAATAGCACATTAGGCTACTTTTTATCCCATAATTCCACAGGAACGTGTGCGACGCGAGTAAATCCGCGCTAGTAGTAATAGTGTAGCACTCTCATAGTATGAGTTTAAATTGATCACCGTTAATCTAATCTTATCGATACTAAATCATTTTATAGCTTGCTTGATCGGCTTCATACATGTAATCATGATGTTATGGGAAAAATCATTTTTTGTTGTTATATCATCATAGGTAAGTGTTACTTAACACGAATAAACTTGTTTGTGTAATTTCCCCGCAATATAACATGATGACCCATACATTTTATAGGATTTGTCTCTCTATAACTTAGTAAGTGTCATAAAAACATTTTCTAGCTGGCTTTTACGACAGTGCAATAAAATATCTTCAACAGTACGTACGTAATGTACTTCAAATTCTTTTCTCTTATATAATATTAACCTTTAAATGCGGACGTGAAAAAAGTGGAGTGGAACACAGACGTTGCCGTGGGGTCTCACAGACTCCTGTTATGTTTAGGCAAATTTAAGAAATTCAATCAAGATGTAAGAGTTAAATATGTATACAGTTATCAATTTAGACTATTAATAATAAAAACATATTAAATAAATCAATCTCCATTTATGATTTTTCTTATTATTTAAAATATTAAGTATGATATAAGGCATTTTTTCAGTTTCAAGTGATGGATGACTAATAAAAATCAAATTCTGCTGGGTTCTGAAACAACTAGGTAAACATACTAACATAAAACATTTAAAAGGCTCTCTTGGTATCGAAAACACAAAAAAAAACAACAAGGTATTCAATCAAGTTTGGGGTTTCACACACTAAATCTCAACTTAAATTATAATGACGCAAACTCCTCCCTTCCCGATCGTTTTGCAACAATTTACTTATATTGGTTCTGTTATTTTAATTATAAAAATTAATTAAACATTAGATTACATTAGATTTACACTTAGATTTAGAGCTTTGAACTTTTGTATAAAAAAATCCAGTAATAAAGGTCCTATTTCAAGCGTTTTCAAAGCTGAGTGCTTTGCTTAGGGAGTGACACTTGGGGTGATTTTTTTATAAGACCGCAAACGATCCGGCAGCTCAAGTACACCTGCCGCCAGGGGGCGCCACCGAATATCAATAAAAACCCACCGTAAAACGTTAAAATGCTCTGTTTAAGTAAAAACGCATTAACGACAACATCAAAACATTTTAACAGCATAAGTAAAATGGCCGAATGTGACTTTTATTATACTTACAGCTTTTTACGAAAGCCCCCATAATCCCAGTTTCGGTTAATAGAGAAATTTGGTTGCCTTTTTTAAATTAAAGAATGACAAGTATAATTTTTAATTGCTTCAATAAAAGCGTAAACCGTAAGCCGGGGCACATAACATTACAACGTTTAATTACCACTATTAAGAGATTTCATTGATGTGATAATAAAAGTAATAAATTGAAAATTTATTTTATTGCTGTGAATAATCTGCCACCTAATTACTTTAAGTACTTACTTACGTTTTGTTTTGAAATTGTGATGGTAATTTTAAGCCCAGCGTTTGGTTAGACCTAGCTAAAAGCACACAAAAACTTAAAGCCGATAGCTGAATATGCAAGCACTGGACTAACGCAAGTATTGTTGGCAAACAAGCCCGAGCCACGGCTAATACTGTCAAAGACAGCGCTCAAAGTAAAATTAGCATAATATACAGCGCTCAGCCTCCAAACAATATTCAAACATTCACTTGCATAACGTTTACCTAACTCGACTAAATATGTCAAGTTTACTCGACTGCGCTCTGAAAAGATGATCTTTAATCCCTAAGATAAGTTTTAGAAATCAAGAAACTACCGCTCATTAAATTTAAAAAGGCAAAGATTCAAATGAAGCTACTGCAGATGATTAAGAATATTCTGAGGGAAAGGATAAATTAGAAAGCAGTTTATTGAGAAATATCTCTGGGCACGTCTAAGAAATTACGACATATTACGTTTGAGCGCATAAGATCCCAAGATTCCATCAAACCGCACCGTAATTGGGAATGCAAATAAACGAGACAATTATATTTCAGAAAAAACAGTCGTTGTGTAACAGCAAAAACAAGAGAAGACGCAGTAAGTCACTAGACCTTGGATTGTATTTAGCTTTAGGAAACGCCAAAGCATAAAAGTCAAGGTTTTATTCAACAGACACACCTTAATCAGAGAAACAAGCTATACCACAGAATGCTATACTGAGAAATGCAAAATCAGTGTCTCGTAATCATTTTATATCGATTGGAGAACATTAAATATTAAATGATTGATTATACGATAAAAAGGTATTAAAAGTCAGTCGGTCGAGTGAATTGCTCAATAATTTAATGGCAAATGTCTGGCTGCATGGTGAGAAAGTGCTATCTGAGATTTAAATAATTATTTCCATTTACCGAATGCCACTTAATAAAGGTATAAATAGTAGATTTTGGTAGAAATAAAATAACCGTAATCCAAATCTGCAAAGATTTAAATTCCTTACAGTTTGTCTGTGAAATGGTGAAATGTTTTGTTTCGAAATACGAGTACCACAAAAACGTGAAAAGATTATATGGAGCTCCTAATGATTGAAGCATTCGAAATATATTATTCAGAAGCCGAAGACAACTGGTCCCGAGCCTACAAAGGCCGAATATTGGTGAAACAAAAGCGTAAGGGCGCCAACAAAACAAATTTATCTATTGTTCGTTCCTGCAAATCCCGTCTGTAGGTCGCGATCACGCCTGGAACACCGTCAAAAGGCTTAGCTATAAGCAAAATTTCGTTACCCTTTAGGAATTCTCCCGAGGCATCAATTCGCTTGACGTCTTACAAATTAAAAGGATGCTAAGAGTAAGGCTTAAATTTTACACAGCCCTCATTTTACTTATCAAGATATGAAACAGGCCCGAGATTCATAGAAAGCCAAATTTATTATTAAGATACATTTTAATCAGAATCTTGTTAATGTCTTGAATGAAATTAATCTCGACAATGCAAATGGCCGGAATCTCGAATAAATTCCTACGCTCAAATTTTATGTGTCAAATACTCAGGGAAATGAATGTTACGGTTTCAACTCCCGTTTCCAAAGCTGAAAAGGTCATTAGTAGAATGGGTAAGAAATCTTAATTATATTGTTTCTTTAAATGGATATGTTCGCGTTGATATTCCACATTAAACTCCGTAATGTTTCTTAGACATGAGTCAATTAAGACGACACTCTGACCAAGTCTAGAATATTATTGGAAGGTATTCCTAAAGGTGCTATTCGAACCATTCCAATTCCAATGAACTATAGCAAATAACAAAGTATTATCTTACTTATCACAGTTCTTCTTATTTCGTGTCGCTGACAAACTAAACTGTGTCCGACCAAAACTCAGCCACGCGAATCGCAGAACTTGTAGCCTTCATAAGGTCCTCCTGTGTGCAGCTGCAAGGACACTCAGGGCACGATATCAAATGTCCCATTCCCATCGTTTGTGGAGAAGCCACATTCTAAGTTCCAAAAATCCGCACCTGGAGAGGTTGTCTTTGCTGCCGGCCGACCATAGTCCGACCGAAGTCTAATCGTTGTTTTGGAGGGAGGACACGCAATCAATGAAATTTTTGCGGCTTTTTACTCTTTTAGGCACTGGGTAGTGGTTGCTAAGAGGATGCCGAGTGTCGCTCATCAATCACAATAAGATGAATGTAGTTTAATTACATTTTGATTTGTTAACAGTTAAACGACTTCATCAGTCTTGTTCGAATAAGAAACTTAATTCAAAAGCCTAACGAGATATCTGGCATTCATAATACTTTTGAAAGTCATTCACGAGAAACTTTTCGAGGTATAAAGATGGCGTTATGCCAAACTAGAACTCAAAGGCTCGTGCAATCTTATCGCCGTGTTCATAAAAAGTCATGCTAGCTTTAAGTTATTGTTACTTTTTTCTTTTAAAAGTATGTTTCATTCAACGGGTTCCCACAAATTTACGATTTTGGGAGCGAGACAACGCAACGGCGAAATTGCGTGGCATTTATCTGGATACATTTCAACGGATTTGGCATTTTGTTGGAAATTGCATCAACATTGTGATAACGTTTGTTACTGTAAAACAATTGTGTGTTTGTTTGAATTGTTTGTTTAGCGCCATTGATTTCGTGGACGTGGTTAAATAAATATAAATAAAAAAATAAAAAAAAATAAAAAAGACATTTATTGTTCTCTCACACAGAGTAAATACAGGAGATTATCATAACCTAATATAACATATACGTAATCTATGTGAGAGACTGGTATCTGTACTAGTAGAACTGTATTACAGATTACCAGACTCTTCACCTCCGGACCAAACAAATTAGGTAGGTAATAATTTAATCACTAACGCAACATGAGAGATAGACATAAGTCTACTATAATATATTGCCAAGCTACATTTCAGATTAAGTGAATAAAAGTAATGTGTATGTGTGTGTATGTGTTTGTGTATGTGTGTGCGTGCGTGTATGTATGTGTATGTGTGTGTATAATTGCGTGTGATGTAGATATTCATGCTTTATTAGTTTTCAGGCTATGATTGATAATAACATTTCTGTTTCATCGTAATCTAATGTTTTTAGCCAGGCAGTAATAATTCTTTTGCATTCATATTTTGGTAGTGAGTAAATATTAAGTTGTTTATTTATTTTATTATAAAGATAGCTACCAGTAGATCCGAAGAATTTCCTGGCAAATGCAGTATTCCAGTTAGTCTTAGGACAACAGACTTTGTATTTCAAACGCTTGTTTTTGTTTATGGCAGGATCAAAATCAATTGAGGAGTGTTGCTTCAAAACGGTGTTAAGAATATACAACTGACGAACACTCAAGACACCAGTCAGGGATAATAGTTGTTTAGTTGGGTAAAGAAATGGTTTGCAGTATCCTACTTTTAGCACTGCGCGCTGAGCTCTTTCGACCTTAATGAGACTGGTTTTGCCTACTCCTCCCCACACCGTGATACAATAGCTTATTATTGATTGGCAAAGTGATTGGTAAACCAGTTTAATGATAGATTCATCAGCAATGTACCGAAGGCTTTTGAAGATGTAGATCAGCTTACGAACTCTGGAAGATAAGATTTCTAAGTGGTGGTCAAAGTTGAGATTTTTATCAATCACTATACCAAGATATTTAATATTATCCGCGACGGAAAGCTTACCACAGTTACAGTTACAGTTTAGTGAGCATGAATGAACTACTAAACAGAGTTTGTCATCAATATTAGTTGTTTTTAAAGAAAAAGGGATAAATTTAGTTTTATCGACATTGAGGGTCAAGGCGTTATTTTTAAACCAAGTAGTAACCGTGTTAAGTCCCGTTTGCGCATAATTGTACACTTCTTCCCAACTGTTGCCATGGAAGATTAACGCAGTATCATCTGCAAAAGTTAAAATAACTCATACGATTGTTTTATTAATAAAAAGTGGGTCGTATGCAAGTTCTTGGAAGGCGACCGATAAGCAGTGTTAAGTCACAGTAACACTAAACGTGTTTACAAAACGTTATACCTACCTATATTTAAAGGTCTCCATTGATAAACTCGGTTGTTTTTATAACGGCAACAAGTAGTCTGGTCGGTTCTATAATAATTTGTATAGATGTTAAAGGTAAATATTAAATATTGGGTAGTCAAACAATTTGTTACGCTACTTAAATAGTATTATTATTGGTTACGTATGTATTGATTAGGGAAATCAGGAACAAATGAGTAAATGATAATAGAAATGACACAATTAATTTAAAATCTGTTTTTTTTATCGACGGCAGATTATTTTTATTGCATATTAGCCTTCCGCCCGCGGCTTCGCGCGCATTCTCTAAAACGTGGTCTACCTGTGGTCTACCTATATGACGTTATTCTGGGGGAATGTGATATTTTTCGGAAATAAAAAAGTAGCCTCTATGTCACTCTAACTATCACCATGCCAAAATCGCGTCGACTCGGTCCGTCGTTTCCCCGTTTTGTCACAAAGACGAACAAACACACGAACAAATAAACACACTTTCATATTTATTATATTAGGATGGATGTTTCCGATTTATTTGAAGTTGTGTTTTGTTCCACTTGTCAAATAGACCAAAAAGCATTTTAACTTATTTCCTTGCATTTTAATTCAAAAAGAAAATTATAAAAACTAGTTTTAGGAACTTAACCACAGAATAAATAATAGTACTTATGGCTAAGGGATGCATAGAATAACTAGTATTCTTTATAATAAGAATATGAGAAATAGAAGATACCTACTAATACTAATCAAAACACCATCAGAGGCCAGATTTCCGTTCAAGGAGTAATCGTGTACTATCCCTAAGGCTTCCCATCATCATTAGTAGGTAGTATCTCTTATCCAGCAGATTTATTCAGGACATTATACGTCAGTTAATGCGACAACATCATTTTCATATTCCTCCTCCCTATAAATTTGGGGAATATTGTCCCAGCCACTGTCAAACCAGCCATGGAAGGATGTTGTGGTCGTCCGCAAACGTTTGGATTCGAGCCAAAATAATCAAGTAACGGAAATACGGAATGCTATATCGTTATTTATTTTATATTTCTCCTTTTTATTGACCATCTAGATGAGCAATTCGCATCGCATTTGACCTCCTCAAACTAAGTGGGCCGTGATATCAATTATGAGATTTCTACCGAAGAGTTTTGTTGCTTTTTATGAATTGTTTCTGCAGTGTTCCAGAGGTTGTGAAAGTAATGGACTTTCTATTTCTTTTTTATTATTTATCGGTTCATCGGTATCATCAGATAGTTGGGTAGTCTTTTTAAAGCAAGTTGCAATTATTTAGTGTCTAAAAAAGAGCAAAACTGCGGCTTTGAAAACTTTTCGCAGTGAATAGGTACTTTTGATTGAGATAATTTCGCATAATATATAGCTTTTCTGATTGTTAAATTATAAAATTAAAATCAAGGTGACCGTACCTAGACGGTCAGCTTCTCAAAGTTATATGTGCATTATGTTGTTTTGTACATTATGCACAGATAATTTAGAGAGCTTAGATAATTTTGAACACTCTGATTGCTCAGATAAATATGAATCAATGAGTGCTATAATATTTTGAACACCTTGCGTGCTTACAACAATAAAATATGATGATTCGAACTGCGTAGATCAAATGGCTTTTATATTTTGTAGATCATTTTGACTATAGGTAGGTAGGTACTCTAGACGCTCAGATCATTTTGAAGCTGAGTGTACTGGCTCTTATCACTACATAGTATAAAACAAAGTCGCTTTCTCTGTCCCTATGTCCCTTTGTATGCTTAAATCTTTGAAACTACGCAACGGATTTTGATACGTTTTTTTTTTAATAGATAGAGTGATTCAAGAGGAAGGTTTATATGTACTTTTTATCCCGATATTCCCACGGAAACGGGAACCACGCGGGTGAAACCGCGGGCGGCCGCTAGTTTACACTAAAGGCAATATCATTGCCGATGGGACGATAGGAGTGCTCTAAGCCACTAAGCAACGGAGTCCTTCGAAACGACTCCGTAGCCGTAGCTCAGTGGTTAGAGGATTCGCCCGGACAGTGAAAGGTCGTGGGTTCGCGTGTCCCATCGGAGCTAGTTGTGAGATGGGTGGATTTTTTCTAATACTTCATTTTCAATAATAAAAAATGCATTGTGAATGCAAAAAAAGTAAAATAAAATTACTTTACTTATAATTTAAACACATTTAATTTTTTTATATTAATATTACGAAGGTAGAAAAATGTCAAACGTTGGATTTACCTACGTACGTAGTTCCTACATTGCCTATTAAATAAAATAAATGCGAAGTGATTTTTTAATTTTTCTTCTTACTTACACTGTTTACAATTTGGAGTTAGTAGCAAACTATGGGGTTAATTATTATTGCTCTTATTAGAACCTTATGTGCAGGAATATCAAGTTTATTAATATTCCCGGGCTAATTCTATTCGGTTACCTATTGAAAAACCGTTATTACCTACTCTAATAAGAATATGTTCTAACATTTCGTGAGCACTGAAGACTACGTAATAAGTAATAATATCTTTACCTTGGCGCGATTAGTCACCTTTACAAGCAAACCAACTTCACAATCTCCTTATCGGAGCCGCTAATAAACGATCAACACAGTATTAACGTTGCAATATTATACTAACCTTAACACACAAAATCCGGCTTTGTTACCAGAAATGTTAATAATTCCAATTCAGACACACACGTTACATCCATCGAGTTCACTTTGGGGCAACGCAACGTTACACAGCTCTTTGATCACACATAAAATCACATTTTGCACTTTGCCAACTAAACAATAAAACCGGGAGGATTTACTAGAACGATTCCAGGAGGGAGAGGTTCGCGGGATCCGGCGAAGGACACAGAAACCAGTCAGTTATTTTTTTAGTTTTGCATTACGATGACTACGAGCGGGCGTAATCGTCGAGCGCAGCATACGTCCACGCGCGTCGGTTGCGGGCGAGCGACTGACTGGGGCGCCGCGAGGGGTCGCTGCCGGCCGACTGATTGAACGAGAACAAATGGGTATGTACTACGGACGGACGGGAAGGGAATGCGTACTACGGGGAGTGGGCCGCGTGCGTGGTTAGCCTAAAATAAATATTATCGTGCAAACACAAGTTTTTTGCGTTTTTATTTTTTTTATTTTAGCTCACCCCGACAGGTTTGGGGTTGATTTCGGTCATTAACATTGTTAGGGTAATTTAATATTTTGGTGCAGGTACCAATTTAAAAGTTTCTTCGGAGTATTTTTTCGTAAGTTTTTATAACGAGGATTCAATGATTCCAATCCAGTTAACAGACAATTGTTCTGAAAATAGGAAATTATTTTTAAAAATAACAAGTTAAAAATAATAATAATATAATAATAATTTCTTGTTCATTCATTTCTTTTTTATGTCGATGATGATATTGATGATAGTTCAGCAGTGGTTGAGGATTTCGAGTGTGGGTAGTTCTACACTTGGTCTTATCGCAACTTTTGAGTTTCGATATCTTCCATACATAATCATAACCGTAAAAGATGGCCATTTTGGCAGATCGCAGCGATCACAGTGGGGAATAAAATCGAAGCTTTGAAATGCAAGATGGAGGTTCCGAAATGGATGTCTTCGACGATAGTTGTGTGTGCTTGTGAAAGTTCGCACATGGCATGGGAAATAGAAAAACACTTTAGAATAAGTTTTAATTTTAAATTTTGAAATGTATCTTTAACCGTATGATGTGGTGTACCGAAGTGTGATATTAACGCTGATTTGCCATAATCACAGGTTTTGTACGAACACGGCAATTTTGGAGATACTTCTTGTATGTTGTTTTGAGGTTACGTACGTACGACTAACATGTTATCTATACCAATAAATAAAATTGAAGTGTCTGTTTGTAATATTAAAATAACCGCTTTTTACTACATGCATATTATATACGGTACATATACCAAAATATCATTTTTACAATTTTTGTCTGTCTGTCTGTCTGTCGGTCTGTCTGTCTGTTTGTTCCGGCTAATCTCTGAAACGGCTGGACCGATTTTAAACGGGAATTTCACTGGCATGTAGCTGATGTAATAAGGAATAACTTAGGCTACTTTTTATCACGATATTCCCACGGGAACGAGAACCACGCGGGTGAAACCGCGGGCGGCCGCTAGTAATAAATAAACTAGGTATGTTTCGTCCGCGAAAAAACAGTTATCAAATCAAAACCATATTAATTCGTAACAAATAGGTCCGAAAAATTTAACCCCACAATGTTATTGTGCGGGAATTAATTTCGCAAAAAGGTTTATTTAATAATTCCCTCTGTACACATTCACACGTAATCGTAACGCAATCGTAGTTCGGGGAACGGAACGGATACACACGTTCACACGTGAGTGGCGAACAATCGGTTGGTTTTATGAACGGACCAATAAAATGAGAATGCCGTCCGCCGCGCCGTGAAATGAGTGGTTATAATGGCTACACACGGTCCTTTGGTTCGGTAAGCAAGGAGGTTTGTTAGATGAGGCAGTGTATGTAGAGAGTGGAAACGTTAGGCAACATTATGGCAGTATCAGAATACGTCAAATACAATACATACATTGATCTGCTTGTTTCACAAATATCTGAGTTAACGTTTAGCCAAAGACAGAAACAGACCATTGGCCCCAAAAAATGTTTTCCTTGCTTTGACCAATCGAACTTCCACTATTACCCACGTCGCCAGTAAGCCAATCAAGGGTTACACAATAATATAATTAGTACAGAGATCAATTCTAAAGGAAGAGCCCATAGCTAGAGTTGCCAACTCCAATTAACAGATATCCGGGACATGAGAAACTTTTATGCGGGACTTGGCCAAAAAAGGCGGGACCTACCTAAAAATGTGCAGAAACGAGAAAAAAACGAAATATAGTTACTTAAATCAGCTTTCAAAATAATTAGTTTATATCAACACATCGAAATACTCTGAACAGTAATTAAAGCACTTTTCTTGATCAAATGAGCCAAATCACAATTAGTTTTTATTTTTGAAGGAGTACTTATTTTGTGATTTGGCACATTTACTTAATTATTTTTTATTTTTTAACACAGCTACAATTAGTTTTTATTTTTGAAGGAGTACTTATTTTGTGATTTGGCACATTTACTTAATTTTTTTTTTTTTTTAACACAGCTATTAAACTCTTTGCAATTATTTTAAAGTTCATTTTCCCTTGTAGCTCCTTTTAACGTATTCGACACTATTCTATTTCTTATATCGGTCCAGGCATTCCCACATAGTGAAAATGATCTTTCAGCAGCGGCGTTAGAGCTAGGAATTGATGCTACAAATTGAAATATTTTTAGTACCTATTTACGGAGTATTTGAACATTTAAATAGCTCATGCCAAGCCTCATAAATAGGTCTTTTATCATTTGATTTTTTCGGTTTTGTTTCTTTTACAGTGCAAAATTCATTATAATGTTCATCCATGATTTCCCAACCTATGAGTTCAATTAGTGATAATTTTTTAAAACAGTTACCACCTTATTACAAAACGTGGACTAAAATAGTCCTGGTTTAAAACTGGTACTAAACTAGTGCTGTTCATTTTCCAAATTAAAGACAGAATTAGCATCAATTTTAAACCAGGTCTAACTTTAGTCCACGTTTTGTAATAAGGGGGTTAGAGATCATTGTAAATGTCAACGGCTGTGATGATCACACCGTTCCACTCGCGCATCGCTCTTGCTCCGCAATGTAGTCCCAATTTGATTTGAATAAAAGTTTTGTCTAACCGGCAGGCTTATCACGTAACTTGCAAAAGCCAAGCGATACCAAAAATCGCGCAATAATCGCTAATCGAGTTGAATCTACATACAAATACAAACCTCCATAGTACGAATTTGCGAGTTTAGAGCAAAAATTGTGCGATTTTTGCTATTGCTTGGCTTTTTCAAGTTACCTACTTGATAAGCCTGCGGGCAAGGGGGTGGCTTTACCATAAAGCGGGACAATTAGCGTCCCGCACACATGTGTCGCGGGACGCATAATTTGAGCCGTGGAAACGGGACGTCCCGCCTGACGCGGGACGGTTGGCAACTCTACCCATAGCGCAGTGGCTATCGCGCTCTGCCTGCGATCTTTGAGGTTCAACTACTTTCTCTATGGTCAGTCACGGGATGGGTGACCTAAAATGGATTATCTCGAGCTCCTCCGTGCTTCGGAAGGCACTTTAAGCCGGTGGTCCCGGCTGCGTTTGCAGTCTTTAATATCCACCAATCCGCATTGGGCTCGCGTGGTGTTGTAACAGCAGGGTCAAGGCATGGCCCATTCTCCTTAACCATCCATACGGAAAGCATGTACCCAAGCAGTGGGGACATTTAATGGCTAATGATGATGGTGATCAATTCTAGTGTTATCCAGCAAAGTTTCCTGTTTCGCAATTCACTCTACCTACACTCATAATCAAAATAAAAAATCAAAAACAATTTGTTTTTATTCAGTTTAGGTTGAGGTAACAACACTTAAGAACGTCAAAGAAGCTACGCCATCGGTTCGCAAATCCTACGGCGGGAGACCTTGCGAGAAGAACCGGCAAGAAACTCGTCAAGGGCAATCTTTTTCTCCCTGTTATATTTCATACAGAGTCGTCAAATTGAAAAAATTCAATTCACTTACTTCCAAGTTACTCAAATAAGTATTTTTTCTGGTCTCTCTCTCGTCTTCCAAACCACACCCTTTTTTTCATTTCATTATTAATCTGTCACGAATTTTAACTGCATTGCATAATTATGTTCTTTCTTCGTGCTTCCTTCCGATTCCCAGCTTAATTTTTGATAATAACTACACCACAAAAAATAACAGAATAAATTGGTTGAATTCCGTAATTCTAATGGAGTTTTAACTAGCAGATTCCGTATCGGGCTTCTATGTTTTAGGGGCATTACACACAATCGGAACGTAGATCTGATCGCGATAGGGGGAGACGGCGCCGCTCCTATATTTGTTTCGTATGATTTCAATAAACGACTCCCCTTCGCATAAATAATGCATGTCGAATTCGTACGGCCCGTATGGATAGATAAAGATCGATAATAGTGGTTAAATTCCCCGGTTCCGTACTATTGTGTTGGGTCGAGGAGTGTGATTTAGGCAGATTTTATTTTTAAATGAATTTTTGTTGCAGTTGCATTTGCCGTTGTAAAATTAGTTGAATCTTTTTGGCACACATCTTCTTCTTTTCGAGTCGATAGCAAACTAAAAACCTAAACAGAGTTTGACCAAAATTCGGCAAAATAACAGTACGTTTTATCATTTTAATTATAAACCATGGTTTTTGTAATTGCAGTCAAAGAATAACTATTTAAAATCAGAACCTAACACTGACTGAATAAAAGTAGAAATATCATTTCCATGAACACCTGATCGCTCATTTAAAGTAAATAGTTGTGAATGAATGAATGAAAGCTTTAGTGAGCGTAACAGGATATTAAACATTATTAATTTTAATTATTACGTTGCAAGGAATTAAACTTGTGAAATAAATACAGAAGTATTAATGATATAAAACATCAAACCAATTATTGAAGTAAGCTCAAATTACCTATTTATTTGAGCATAAAGAAATTCCTGAAAACTTTCAACATTTCTTGAATAAACAAGTTTTTTTCTGAAATCTTTGAATTAGTCGAAAGTTTTTCAGGGTCTTCTAGTTTTTTGTTTGAGTTATTTGTTTTGTTAAGTAGTTACATTTACGAAGATTCCTGAATGTAATTATTTTTATAATATTCTGTAGCTAAATAAAGCTTTCATTTATTCATTAATATGTTTTGTAGGTATAATGTGTTTAAAACACGAACAATATAGTTCATACTTACAAACACAGTTCTACGCAACAACACATTTTTTAAAGTATAATAATTTTTTATGATACATATGCCACTACTCTGTCTTCTATCTAATCTAAGTACCTAATCTAATCTAAGTTACTTCTAAGATTGTTGCGACTATTTTTCGGGTGTATAATATTCTGAACTTAGTGAACGAAATAGTTTTGTACTCAAAGCTAACATCAACATCATTCACTCACTAAAAAAAGTTCAGCAACCAACTCCCCCACAGTGCTTGCTGCATGCTTACTCGTACCTCTAAACATGATAAAAGTCTTAAATTAGTTGCCAAGCTATAAATCCACAAATAGCAACAATTGTTCGCAATTAAAATCGGCAAGGGACCGCATGTGGTCTACCGTACCACACATCTGTCGACAAAGGGTTAATAAAGACGAATAAAACCGTAACTAACGCTGTAAACTAAGTTAAATAAGTAGATAAGTTTTTTACTGCTGACGGTATTATTGAAAAAGTTTCGGAGGAGAAATGCTTTGTAATCAAACGATCGAAGGAACGTAGGTAGGTATACCCTTTTGGAGAATCTAACAAAAGATTTTATTTATTTTTGAAATAAAGCACTTTACGGAAACAAGTGCTTTATTTATCGTAGATGCGGCCGTCTTTTTGTCTTTCTAATAGATATTTTAGGAAATGTAAGTTTTTATTTTTTTATTTGACAGCATTTGAACGGCATGAAAAACTTGATTAAAACATAAGCCAACAAAGTAGTTATAATTTTTATAGTAGTTATTTTTAGTTTGAATATAATTTTAATTTCTTTACAATTACTAGCATGCAGTATTAAATATTGTAATTATTGTTATGTCCTTACAGGGCTCATGTGTATGAACCAAAACTTAGTGGAAGATCTCAAATGTACCACATGAAATGCAATAAATAAATATTCTATTCTACCCACAACTCAATAATACCTACATAAATTGCTGTATAGAAAAGGTAGAAACGTTTGCATTAGGTAGAGATATCAATATGACTATAAATTTAAAATTTCATTCAATGGCTTTAAGAATGAATAAATTAACTATAATTAATGTAAGTTATGTTAAAAAAAACCTGTTTAAAAAAGTTAAATAATTTATGAATGACGAAAGAACCTGAAAAATAACTGACAAGTTTTCAGAAAAAAATTGATTTGGTGTCTATCTGATTGAGGATTCCGGGAGTAGTGCGCTTCCACCTTCAGCCTTATCAACACTTAACATCAGATGTGATGAAGGCTAAGTGCTACCCCATTGCGGATAAAAAAAATCTTCACTTCAGCCCACTATTGTTAGTTTTAGCAAATGTATATATTTAATGGAATATTTTTCACCTATGGCTCCGTTACAATTTCTATAATAAGTAGGTTTACCGGTACATTTTACATTCACATGGCATTCCTTTTTACCAGCAAGCACTCAAATAATTGCAGCCATTCGGGCACAATTAATCTTGTTTTATTATCCAATCCCCACATCCAATACACAAAAGCAGTCAAAATATGGTCCACGTGTGCCGGATGCGATTTCAAAGGACCAACAATTGTCCGGGGTTCGATTCTCGCGGTTTAATGCCAAAACAAGAAGTATACTCAAAAACCAACCTTTAAATGCAGCAAATGAAAAACGAATCAACCCGTAATACAAAGCAGGTAAGTTCAAAATCGCTTGCTGTTAAGTTTTGTCGTCTCTGTCATTGGTATGTACCGGTATGATATTGAAAGACAGCGCGTTCATGCGCTGCGCGAAATGTAAGAAGTTTTTTGATATTTTATGCGCAAACTTCAAACGTGATGCGTATGTTACTTTGACGCAAGAATTTAAGAACTCATGGGTATGCTTTGAGTGTCGCAGTAAGATACCTAAAGGCGATAACTCACATACTCCTGTCCGTCACCAGTACCAACAACAAGTCCATGATATGAGCATTGTTAGCGACTGTCCCCCGGACGTATCTATTGCTGGAAATAGCCCTGACAATGTTACTGTTCGCACTGGTATACATTATACGCACTCGCAGGCTACTGAGCAAACAGATTCATTAAATTTTAATTATGAAGTTTTTCGTGGCATGGTTATTCACGATATTAAAATATTACAGAATGATTTTGAAAGGCGTCTTAATACAAACATTTGTAGATTGATCTCCGAACAGTTTATACAGTTAAAATCAGAATTATGTGAGAAAATCGATAGCTTGGCTAACAAGCTGCGGGCACTTGAAACAAAAATTGATAACATGACCGTTACTAATAAAAATGTAAGCATGGATAGTAAGATTGTGCAGCCTAAACAAGGTCCTAAGAGCAAACAGCAAAAGTCAGAAAAAATACCAAAGCCGGATCAAAGAAAATATAATGACGTTTTAAAGCACGCTCCTGCGCTTTCCCCAAGTACTTCGGAAAATCCTGAAACTACGCTTTTGACTACTTCAGTTTTGGACTCTTCTACAACTAAACCTACGGCTACTGGTATTAACAAAGATCAGGATAGTCAAAATGAATGGACTGACGTGAGACGCAAACGAGATCGCGCTTCATTTCCTGGTGTTCTCCGAGGGACGGCAGCTCCTGGGGCTACAATATTACGTGCATCTGAAAGGTGGAGGTATTTACATCTGTATTATGTCGAGGAAGGAACAACGTTGGAACAAGTCCTTAACCATCTTCGTACGATATGTGGAAGTGATGTTTGTACTGCAGAAGAATTAAAATCGCGAGGGCGTTACGCGTCGTTTAAACTTGGTGTTCCCGCAAAGATAGCCGAAAGTGTCATGTCGCCTATGAATTGGGCGGAAGACATCTGCGTCAAGCCGTGGCGCCAAAACTTTCGTGCCAGTGGAAAAAGTGAGGCAGCGCAAAAGTCCTAGAAATAGGTCTCTTCTTTTGTACTACCAGAATGCTCGTGGTTTACGCTCTAAAACACATACTTTCCATAACAATGTGACCCAAAATAGTTTTGATTTGATCGGATTGACTGAAACATTTCTGACGAGCTCGGTATCAGACGGTGAACTCTTCCCCCCGGGGTACGTGGTGGTGCGAAAGGACCGTGCTGGTAATACTGGTTGGGGAGGAGTATTACTTGCAGTGCGGGATAACTATTCGGTGCGTGAGATTGTCGATATTGACCAATTAACGCCAGAAATGGAACTTATTTTAGCGATAATTAGTTGTAAATATTTTAAATTTTTATGTTGTGTTGTTTATTTGCCTCCTAGAACCAAGGATGAGGAATATTTAAATGTGTTAACATGCTTAGAAAATGCAGTAATGACTTACCCGGATCTTGGTTTACTAATAATAGGCGACTTTAACTTGAATTCCTGCAGTACTAATGTTAAGACTAATTTTAATTTATTTTGTGACTATTGTGGCTTACAGCAACATAGCAATATATATAATAACAGTGGTGGTATGTTGGATCTCGTGCTGAGCAACTTTGATCTTAATCAGGTTGAAGTGCAAGGCTGTGACGTCCCTCTAGTGCCGCTAGACAGTTACCACCCTTCATTGGAGGTGATAGTAAAAATACCGAATTGTATACAGGTTTCGCAGCCACCCACATCTATTCCGGTTCCGCGTTCATATCCCGGTCAAAACTGGAATTGGAGCAAGGCAGACTTTCATGGTTTATATGAAGCTTTAGCTGGTTTAGATTGGTCAGACATGACTTCCTTATCAAATGTAGACGCTGCAGTTGATTTATTTTATAGTAAATTAAATAAGTGTATCAATGACTTTGTTCCTACTAAAAATTCTGACATTAAAAATAATAAATATAAATATCCGAAATGGTATACGAAACAAATAATTGACAATATTAAGCAAAAATATTTTCACCTAAAACGTTTCAAGTTAGAAGGAAAAGAATTCAATAAAGAATTATTCAAATATTACAGGTGGCACGTAAAAAAATTAATTGACAACGCCTATCAGCAGCATTTGAAATTGACACAAAGAAACTTAATAAACGACCCTTTCCAATTTTGGGCGTATGTGAGAGATAGGAAAAGTGACCGAAAACCAGTTAACAGTTACTCATATAAAGGGGCACATGTGACTGGACAGGCTGCTGCGGATGCCTTTGCCGAGTACTTTAGCTCGGTATTTCAAGCTGAAGTCCCAGTACTGTGTCCTACTATATCCGCTTGTGCTGCTAGCTCCAATAACACAAATAACGTTACCGTCAGTCAGGTAGACGAAGCTGATTTGAGGGCAGCTGTGAAGCGACTCAAGTCAAGGTCGTCTGGGGGGCCTGATGGTGTCCCTGTATTTTTGGCGAAAAACTGTGTCTCAGCTTTGGAAGAGCCACTTCTGTTTCTTTTTAATTTGTGTTTAAAGCTGTCATTGTACCCTAAGAAATGGAAATTATCCAGAGTTACCCCCGTACCTAAGGGCGAGTCTGGTAACGAGGTTGCAGCATTTAGACCGATCGCAGTCCTTTCAGTGTTCGCAAAGATCTTTGAGATGATACTGGACTCCTACATCAGCAGACAAATCCGTAACGTAATGCACGATAGTCAACACGGTTTCCGCAGAGCTCGTTCCACTACATCTAATTTAACTGTTCACGTAGATCATGTCTATGCACAAATGGACGCTGGTCGGCAAGTAGACGCCGCCTATTTCGATTTTAAGAAAGCGTTTGACCTCGTCGACAATGACATTCTTCTACAGAAGTTAGCGGGAATAGGGTTTACCCCTAAACTTCTCCAGTTCTTTTCAAGCTACCTAAGAGATAGGTGCCAGTTTGTGCGAATACAAGGGTTTGAGTCAGGAAATTACTACACGAGATCCGGCGTGAGTCAGGGTAGCACGATGGGTCCGACGCTGTTTTTAATATTTATCAATGATCTCCCAAACTGTGTACGTTCTTCTAAATGTCTTCTGTTTGCGGATGATCTCAAACTGTCCCAGGGAGTTGATAATGTCGCTGACTGTATGGCCTTGCAAAGGGATATTGATGCTGTTGCCGAGTGGAGCAGGCGTAATTGTCTGCCGTTCAACGGTAACAAATGTAAAGTTATTACTTTTACACGAAAGCGCACTCCCTTAAATTATGACTACCAATTATATGACACAACTCTGGATAGAGTTATTGAGATTCGTGACCTAGGATTAGTACTTGACCATCAACTTGACTTTCACCAGCATATAAAAGCTTTATGTAAAGCGGCCAGCAAAATGTTAGGCTTTGTTATGAGGATTAGTACTCAGTTTGACGATTTGCGAGTAGCAAGGGTACTATATAACTGTTACGTTCGCAGCAAGCTCGAATATGGGGCCATCGTATGGGATCCCTATGAGGTCAAATACAGTCTGTTGCTAGAAAAGGTCCAACGTAAATTTGCGCGGTGGTTGTACAAGAAGGAGTACGGCTTCTATCCTTTCTTATACCCATCCATATTTGTTACGGGAATGCTGGATATGGATACCCTGGAATTAAGAAGAGTTGTGAATTTTATCATGTATTACATTTTGATAATACACCACAAAATAGATAGTCCAATAGCTTTGGAGAAACTACGTTTAAATGTTCCAATTAGGCTTAGAAGTGATGAGATGGGAACGGTAGCACCTCGTCGGCGCCCACGTCTTTTGTGCAGGCCAGCTGCACGCACACAGCGTGGAGCCCATGCACCAACCAATCGTGCTTTAAAATTGTTGGGAGATATGCTTGCTCAGCACGATGATATAGACGTATTTGCCGATAGTTTAGGATACCTTTATGCTAGAGTGCACTCTTATGTTGACAAAATGCTTGTGTAATATTATGGAAATGATTATTTTTATTATTTTGTTTACTTACATTGGACTTATTTTGATTTTAACCCTTGACATCTGTATCTTCTGTTGACATTATTGCACTTACAACATTATTTGACTGAATGCTTGTAATTAGTTATTTTTAAGTTGTTTTCATTTTGACATTGCTCTTTATCTGACATGTATTTAATTTTATTTTTGACATGTGTGTGTTTTGTTGTCATAAATTTTATTGACGTAAATATTCCTGTTTTTAATGATATTAATAGACAAATTTTTAATCTTTTGAATTACTCAATTTGACAATGTGCTGATCACTGATATTGATGTTTTATGTAATTTTAGACATTAATTAAATTTTTTTCTTCTTTATAATCCTTAATGAAACTGTAATGATAACTGTATTATGTATTATTGAGACTTGCTGGCGTTTTGGAATACTCTGTAAGCCTACAAGTTGTATTGAATAAATAAATATAAATAAATATAAATATAAATAAATATAAATTGGGGCTCGTAAAATCGAGACGGAACGATTTTTATAAAGGAGTGGCAGATGAATACAGAGATGGGAAAACCTCCATTAAGCAAGGGACATACGGGACGTAAGAATGGTGAGCTTTGAGGTTGTAAGAAATGCAATAGGTTTTTGAAGTAACACTTAACAAGTTCTTGAAATTAACTTTTAATCCAGCGGCAACACTTGCCCGCCCGCACTTGCCGCCTGCACTTGTACATAATTTAAAATAGACTCAGACGGCATTTGTCTATAATTTTGATAGAAGTATGGTGTCTCTTATAAGATAAGTCTTTGACCAGTATGTTGTAACCAGAGATGACTTTTAAGACGTCTTATTCTTATGTCATTGCTAGTTGCACTATTTTATCGTACTTAACTAGCCTTCGACATAGCCTTCGATCATTCTCGGGCAGGCCGCAACACTACTTCTTGCTTGGTTCTTGGGACAGCTAAGCTAGGCCGCGCATTATGTCGGCCATAAAGCGAACCAATTTTTACCTAGAAAGAAATAGTATCGTCCGATCAGTAGCCCAAGCACGAAAAACTGTCTTTATTTTAGTCCTCACTGATAGAGGATTCTGGGAGTAGTGCGCTTCCACCTTCAGCCTTATCACCACTTAACATCAGGTGTGATGAAGGCTAAGTGCTACCCCGTTGTGGGTAAAAAAAAATAGTCTTACCTTTAGTTAAATATATAGGTAACGTCCGTCAAATGTTGTCAAATTGCTGCTGTCAAATATTTGATATAGACGCTGCTCTGGTTTTCATACAAAATAATAGGCTCACGATAATCATTACCATAAAGATAGGTTTTCGTTAAATTGATAGCGCAGCGGTAGGTACTGAAGATCCGACGGAGGAACTACCTTTAAAAAGTTACTTACAGCAAGACCAAGCGACAAAACCATTTTATGAATTACATTTTACCTTTGCCGTTATTTAGACAAAACAACGAAACAAATAAAAAGAAAATCAAAAACTGAATTTTCAAAAATTAAAGAAATGATTAGAAACCAAGAAAAGGTATTTTATTCCAATTAAAGCAAAAACCGACCAGCCGTGTGTCTCATTAGAAAAGAGCAATGGAACGGATAATTTTATTCGTAGAAAAAAAAATGCAGCATAACTTTTTCCTGTCTTCGGTTTTTTGCAAAAAAATCTTTCAATGGTTTTCAAAGTCTTTAGTTTCGTCTTCATTAATCTGGACAACCTTTAGGAATTATGTCGTGCCAATGATTCCTTAAGAAAAGCACTTTGTGCGATATAGTTCGAGTTCCTTAGTGCTCAGTGCTCATCGGAAGACTGTGAACAATGGAACAGGAATTATCAAAGAAACAACTTTTAGCTTTTTGTTAAGATGTCGGAATGGATGGCTGACTTTAGGTTGTTAACTATATTTGACGAAGTAACTTGGTTGAGAATAAAGATTTAAGAAAGTCTACTTTATAAGTCAGTTTAATAGTTATTTTAGGTATCTAGGAATGGAATACCCTGCCTGCGTCTGTTTTCCCGAATGACTACAACCCTGTTATTTTTAAAGCTAGAGTGAATAGGCTGCTTCTGGGTAAGCTCGCCCCATCTTAGGCTTCTTCTCAACCCTAAGGTTCAGTATGAAGCCAAGAGCAAGCCCATACTATATAAAAAAAAAAAACTACCTATAATAGAATAAAAAAAGTTTTGGCTACCAACACTTACAAAGCATTAAAATATGAGGGCTCTACATGAATCTTAAGTACCTAACCTAAATTGAGACACAATAATATGTTACAATTTGGTCCAAGATCCCAAGCTCGCGAGACATTACTTATTTTCTGTCGACAATGTTTTTAACCTACCTTGACCACCCATAAATTGCCCATCTGCCCAAGTTAGAGAGAATGCTTACTCTTAAAAGACGCATAAAAACTATTTACCTAACCCTAGTCTAGAACCTTTTAGTCGTCAGAGACAAAAATGTCTGGCGGTTCTGGGATCTAGGTACATTGGTTCCGCGAAAATATAAACTTAATTATAATAACTAAATCTAGATATGGCCATAGTTTTACGCACTCTAGCCTGCCTAGCATAACCATCATTATATCACGCGATATGATATAGCACGTCATTCTTTCTCGCTTACACCTTAGTGGGGTAAGCAAGACAGGACGACGTGCTATATCATATCGCGTGATAAAAGCCGCTTATGCTAGGCCGGCTGGTATGATTGTCGAATCTAAATTTGGTAGGAGTAGTTATATTATATTTCACTAGATTCTGTTTTTTTTTAATCCTCAACGGGAAACTCTTATCCTTCATCACCTGATGTTAAATTAAGATAAGGCAAGAGCACTACTCCCGGAATCCTCATGCAACCGTTCGTATATAACGACATTTTTATTAAGTACCCAATTTTATTTTTCAAGACTGCTTGCTTGCCGTACTATGACGTGACATCAGGGTTAATATTTTGTATGGAAACGTGGAATTTATAAAGTTGTAAGCCAAATTCCTATGACTAATCAAAATTCCTAAACAAACAACAAGAAATATCCTTTAGTTTAGCACAGGCTTACAAAAACCACAGATCAAGGAATCCATTGGATCTTCGGAATTCGTTTTTTAGGTCCATCAGTGTTACGCAACAGGACCCATGGCAGATAGGCTGTGGCTATAAAAGAAGCGATTGGCGATTAACGGTGATTTAAGGCGCTACTTGGAAAAGTATGGACTTTTTGATTTAAAACTATAGGACGGTTACAGTTGTTACAAATCTGGCAATAAGATATATATTTCTTCATACCTTTACCAAGTTTCGTATAGTTTCAAAAACACGATTTTATGATTTTGCCTCGACACTTTTTCTTCAAAATCAAAATCAAAATCAAAAATCATTTATTCATTTTAGGCTGATACAGCACTTGTGAACGTCAATGAAGCTACGCTATCGGTTCACAAAACCTACGGCGGGAGGCCTTGTAACGAGAAGAACCGGCAAGAAACTCGCCAAGGGCTATTTTTTTCTCCCTGTCATATTTCATACAGAGTCGTCAAATTGAAAAGTGACTTTAACATAATATAATATGTAAAGTCACTTTCCATCACAAATGGATGAATCCGATCTTTTCGAAAAGACCTCTAAAAATACGAAAATTCTAGATCTTAAATAGGGTTACTTACACTATTGGAAATTGGTTTAATTAGTGGACACTTATAATATTTAGGATCGTATAGAAGCATTTAAAAAAAAATCGCTGTAGTTCTTTAATACTAAGTGATTTTGTGTTTTTTTGCCTAATCTGCAAAATCGGTCTCGCTCCCGCGCGTGTCGTTTTCTCCTCGCTTTCTCGCTTCAGCATATTTTTTTCGAGTATCGCCTTAACAGGCTACGCTTTGTTTAATGATAATTATAATTAATTACTTATTAAAACTCTTTTTTATATCTTACAACATCACATACATTGATACGATTTCGAATACTACTAGCTTAAATACTTGTATTACGGATATCAGAAACAAAGAAGGAATTCCAATATTTATATAACACCCAAATACGAAACAGTCACAAATGCTCATCACATACGTTACGTTCCCTAAAATATGGTTGAGCGAAGCGATGGTTGGTTCATGTTCATGCGTCATGCTCGTGAACGGGTGTTGCCAGTGGGAATGGGTCTGCTCTTATCTGCTTGTCTTGAAGTGGTATTTTTTCTTTCTTCTATTTTTTTATGGCGTAACTTGCATGGGGATAGTAGTGATTTTGTAAACAATACATTTTCTGCATTGTATACTTACTAGTTTTAAGGTAATTGATAATTGTTTACTTCGCTGATCATGAGTTCAATTTATCATAATTTATTATGTAAGTGATGGAAACTGACACTACTATACTAGTTTAAGGTCATTTTTCAATTTGACGACTCTGTCTGTTTGAAATAAAACAGGGAGAAAAAAAAACCTTAACGAGTTTCTTGCCGGTCTTCTCCAAGGTCTCTTGCTTGCCGTAGGGTTTGCGAACCGATGCATGGCGTAGTTTCTTTGACGTTTACAAGTGCTGTATAAGCTTAAACTGAATAAAAGTTACCTACCTGTAAGTATTCAATTACATTTTTCATTTTCATAAATGTTCGCCCCGGGTGGGGATCGCACCCACGAGTCCTGGATCAGAAGTTATGATCCATACGACTGCGCTAACGGGCCCATTACCTTTCTTTAATTTTTGGAAGATTAATTTTTCTCGGCACCCAGTGTCGCCGGAAAGTTGTAGAAATGTGGTTCTACACCATTATAGTACCACTAGCGCTTTGACCCTCTTTTTTACCCCCTTAGAGGGTGAATTTCCGAAACTCCTCTCTAAGTGCTCCCCTACAGTCACCGAGGAACATACATGCCAAATTTCAGTTTGTTGCGCCCAGTAGTTTCGGCTGTGCGTTGTCGTTGTCAGTCAGTCAGTAACGCAAGAGTGTTATAAAATTATATAGATACTTATAGATTTTATAGGTCTCAGGCTGTAAAAGTGCCGAAAACACAGAATAAAAGTTTTGTCTGAAGTCAACGGCACCCGGAACTAGGCGGGTAAAACCACGCGCCGAAGTTAGTCTCACCAAAATATTTATTTGATATTTTTTAGATTAAGCTTCAAAGGATATTTAGGATGCGAAAATGAGTAAAACGGTCATTATTTTATTCAAAATTGCAAAAATACATCCATTGACGCGAATGAACTAGTAACAAATAAACAAAAACTATATCACCCAATTTTATTTGAAAAAAAAAACAAAACAGCTGTATTCAAAAGGGGAAATAAATCAAACCACAAACATATTGTACGTTTAAATAAATAAACAACCAACTATCATTCCCTCCGAACTCCCCGTAAATTCTCAGCGCTCTCCGCACTGTTTTAATCCCCAGCTTTACCAAGAATCTCTGTTTATTATACAGAAACGCGGAACAAGTTCACCGAATGATAAATGACTGTTGTTGATCTCCGAGATTAGACTTCGGTATCTCACTGTATAGTATACTATACCTATTGCAACAATACTGCTGATAATGAAACTACTCAATTGTTGGTTGAGTTTAAGTAGCCATACAATTAACTGTAGAGACATCTAGCCGTGGACAAGCGGATAAGCTTTGCTGGGTGCCTACCATCAACTCTTATTGCGGTTTTCTTTAGGACCTAAACTGATCTGCTTCGCTTATTCGTACCACGACAGCTTAATATCAATGACAGCGATTCAGTGGTTATTCAATGACATTTCACAGCCGCTGAGCTGTCATCAACTCTTATTTGACTTATAACCCGGTCGATTTAACATGTCACCTGCAGGTTATACCCGTCCCTATGCTATCTCTCTCCGGGCATGACAGAATCGAGTGAAAGAGACGGGTAGAAGAAATAAGGACACAAATCGTTCGGTCATTCACATTTAGCAATTCATTTGCAATCCAGTTTTTAGAAGGTCATAGTACGAAAGAAAGCAATTCATTTTAGGAACCTATTCTGCATCGCGCTATTTTTGAATCGCTGTCTTAAAGTTGATGGTAGGCACCCTGGATTAGCGTTTATAAAAATATTGGTGAAGTCGAATTCACAATAGCTTAAGATTTTGACTTTCACAGACTTATCTAGCTTGTTTCCAAGATAAGAAATCGTAAGAATTGGCATTCAGTAAAGTGGTCCAACATCACTTCGAGCCCCATATAGCATCGAGTCGATGTTGTACTTTTGTATGGAACAGCAGTTTTTTTTTCGCGATTCCGTGGTTGACTCCATAGTAAAAATTGTTCATATTGATGGACACTATCATACCCTAAAATCTTTGTACTAATTAAAATTTGGTAGTGTATATCTTTCTTGTTGTAAAGTTTGCTGAGTTCCTTACAATCAGTTTTTATTTATTTAGTTAAGGAACACAAACAGTGAATTGTACAATTTTATCTTAAAAACTAAAATGCTAAAAAGTTTTGGTCTAGTACAAACACAAATAACATGTATGTCCACAACATCTTGCAGTTTCGGGTAAACATAACATTATTGATGGAATTTACCAGCCAAAAGGTAGAGGTGGTGGCGAGTGGCGATACAAATCTTACAGGCAGTTTAAGGGTTTAATTAAACAATGGTCTATACTATGGCTGTGATTCTGGTAGGTACTGCTCATCCAACACCATCAAACGTGACTGAAAAACTTTAGAAGAGGGGTTGTCTCTTAATTTAAATAGTACAGAAATCAACCTGTACCAGCTAACGCTACTCTATGTGAACCAGCTACAGTACAGCCTAACAACAGCCCCCAACAGAAGCATGCAACATCATCCGGTACAAAACAGATGCAGCCGCAAAGCAGATTGCACAAAGACTTGGTAGAGTTAGCGAAATTTTAATTCCAGAATCATGGGCAACTAAAACAGCTTGTTGTGTCGAGTCTCTTTAGGTACTGCTAAGCTGATCCAGTAACAGTACTCAGAAACAGCAAGCATCACCAGGTACAAAACAGGCGGCAAACAGACGCAGCCGCAAAGCAGATTGCAAAAATACTTTATAGACTTACCGAAATTTTAATTCAAGTAACATGAGCAACTAAAATAGCTTGTTATGTCACGTCTCTTCAGGTGCTGCTAATCCAGTACCTGTACCAAGAAACAGCAAACATCACGAGATACCAAAGAGGCGGCAAACAGACGCAGCCGCAAAGTAGATTGCACAAAGCAATCGAACGCCACTCGCAATGAGCGGTGCGGCTTCATTGCCTGCACGCTGCTAAATACTGCACTGGGAAGCAATGCAGCTGGATTGGATACAGATGACACTTAACTAGGCTTCGGTTAGGATTGGGATTCAGGAATGATCTAAGAATTCAAGTGAAATCAGCGTGTAACCTAGCTTTTAGCGATGCATTTCTGATTTAGAGCATAGTAGTACAGTACTGCAAGTCAAGCAACAGTACCCAGGTACATCAAACATCACCAGGTATAAAACAGGCAGCAAGCAAAACTCCCCGTAAAGTTGATTGAAATTTTAATTCTAGTAACATGAGCAGCTGAAACAGCTTGTTGTGTCGTGTCTCTGCAGGTACTGCTTATCCAGTACCAGTACCCAGAAACAGCAAACATCACGAGGTACCAAACAGGCGGCAAACATACGCAGCCGCAAAGTAGATTGCACAAACACTTTATAGACTTACCGAAATTTTAATTCTAGTAACATGAGCAACTAAAACAGCTTATTGTGTTGTGTCTCCTCAGGTACTGCTAATCCAGTACCAGTACCTAGAAACAGCAAACGTCACGAGGCCTCGTGATAGGTACCAAACAGGCGGCAAACAGACGCAGCCGCAAAGTAGATTGCACAAAGCGATCGAATGCCACTCGACTCGCAATCGCAATGAACGGCGCGGCTTCATTCATTACCTGCACGGGCGGCTAAATACTGCACCTGGTAATCAATACAGGTGTTAAGGTGGTAGGAAGAAAAAATCTACTTGACGAAGGGCTTGTAGTATCAAAACAAAAACAGGCGGCAAACGGACGCAGCCCTAAAGCAGTTTGCACAAAGACTTTATAAGACTTACCGAAATTTTAATTCTTGTAACATGAGCAGCTAAAATAGCTTGTTGTGTCGTGTCTCTTCAGGTGCTGCTAATCCAGTACCCTCAGTACCCAGAAACAGCAAACATCACGAGGTACCAAACAGGCGGCAAACAGACGCAGCCGCAAAGTAGATTGCACGAAGCGATCGAACGCCACTCGACTCGCAATGAGCGGCGCGGCTTCATTCATTACCTGCACGGGCGGCTAAATACTGCACCTGGTAATCAATACAGGTGTTAAGGTGGTAGGAAGAAAAAATCTACTTGACGAAGGGCTTGTAGTATTAAAACAAAAACAGGCGGCAAACGGACGCAGCCCTAAAGCAGTTTGCACAAAGACTTTATAAGACTTACCGAAATTTTAATTCTAGTAACATGAGCAGCTAAAATAGCTTGTTGTGTCGTGTCTCTTCAGGTGCTGCTAATCCAGTACCCTCAGTACCCAGAAACAGCAAACATCACGAGGTACCAAACAGGCGGCAAACAGACGTAGCCGCAAAGTAGATTGCACAAAGCGATCGAATGCCACTCAACTTCCAATGAGCGGCGCGGCTTCATTCATTAAGTACCTGCACGGGGGCGGCTAAATACTGCACCTGGTAATCAATACAGATGTTAAGGTGGTAGGAAGAAAAAATCTACTTGACGAAGGGCTTGTAGTATCAAAACAAAAACAGGCGGCAAACGGACGCAGCCCTAAAGCAGTTTGCACAAAGACTTTATAAGACTTACCGAAATTTTAATTCTTGTAACATGAGCAGCTAAAATAGCTTGTTGTGTCGTGTCTCTTCAGGTGCTGCTAATCCAGTACCCTCAGTACCCAGAAACAGCAAACATCACGAGGTACCAAACAGGCGGCAAACAGACGCAGCCGCAAAGTAGATTGCACAAAGCGATCGAACGCCACTCGACTCGCAATGAGCGGCGCGGCTTCATTCATTACCTGCACGGGCGGCTAAATACTGCACCTGGTAATCAATACAGGTGTTAAGGTGGTAGGAAGAAAAAATCTACTTGACGAAGGGCTTGTAGTATCAAAACAAAAACAGGCGGCAAACGGACGCAGCCCTAAAGCAGTTTGCATAAAGACTTTATAAGACTTACCGAAATTTTAATTCTAGTAACATGAGCAGCTAAAATAGCTTGTTGTGTCGTGTCTCTTCAGGTACTGCTAATCCAGTACCAGTACCTATTAACAGCAAACATCACGAGGCCTCGTGATAGGTACCAAACAGGCGGCAAACAGACGCAGCCGCAAAGTAGATTGCACAAAGCGATCGAATGCCACTCGACTCGCAATGAGCGCCGCTCATTCATTACCTGCACGGGCGGCTAAATACTGCACCTGGTAATCAATGCAGGTGTTACTCAATTAGCGAAAGGGTAGTTTGGAAGACATCTAATAGGCATTAGAAATAAAAATAGACGACCTCCGTGGCCGAGTGGTGTATGCGCCGGTTTCAAAGTGCCGCTATCTTTATAGATCCCGGGTTCGATTCCCGGTCGGGTAAATATTGAAAATGAAAATTTCGATATTTCCTTCGATTTCCATAATACTAGTGCTCAAGCTAACTATTGTTTGGTTTTGGAACAATGTATGTGATGTGTTCAAGGTGCCGCTATCTCTAGAGGTCCCGGTTTCGATCCCCGGTCGGGTACCTAAATGTTGAAACGAACTTTTCAATATTTCCTCGGGTCTGGGTGTAGGTATGTGGTAATACCCGTCGTTGTTTCTAATTTCCATAATACTAGTGCTTAAGCTAGGTGCTATAACTTGGTATTGGAACAATGTATGTGATGGTGTCCAATATTTATTATTTATTTTTATTTATTTATTATTTTAGCCCAGCAGCTCGCCGTGAGTAGGAGTAGAACAGTTCTGGTAGCATTTCAAAGTTTCTTGGGTCGTAATATTTAGTGACAAAAGTTGACAGAGACAAAAGACCGATTTTTCCTAAGTCAATTAGTTTAAGGAACTACGCAGGTAAAACCGTCGCAGCTACAGTGCCACAACCTTTTCTGTTCCGGTGACAGCGGCGCTACGTCATCGCTACGTACAGTGCCACAAACTTTGCTGTGCCTGTGGCCAAAATGTGAAACTAGCGTGTTTTTTTTGATGTCATTCTGCTGTCAAGTTGATGTCCAACCATAGCGCTGCTGGCGGCTGAAGTTCTTAGAAGTCAGGGCCGGTTAAATTGCTACAAAAAAAAGAAAAAACATACGTAGCGCCGCTGTCAACCGGCACAGAAAAGGTTATGGCACTGTACGTTTTTCTTTTTATTATAGCAATTTAATCGGCCCTGAATTCTAAGAACTTCAGCCGCCAGCAGCGCTATGGTTGGACATCAACTTGACAGCAAAATGACATTTAAAAAAAACACCGTAGTTTCACATTTTGGCCACCGGAACAGACAAGATTGTGGCACTGCAGTTACCTTACCTATACTGAAAAGGAGACGCCCTCGACCAAAGGTTTGTAGAATTAAAAGCTAACCTTTATTAAATATAAATAGTTTTAAAAAGCCAATTAAGTTTCGCAGATTCAGATTATTTTATTTCATTTTGATAATTAAATTTATTATATTATTTTTTTAATAGTGAAATTTTATATTAATGCTGTAGCGTATTTTATGGCCTAATTTTGTCTGAAATAAATGATATTTTATTTTTATTAATTTAAAAAAATATTAAGATTCTTTATTTGATATCAAAAATTTTAGGACTAAAAAGCTGTAATATCATCCACGTGCCATTGTCGTATTCTTGCATTTGTTAGTCCCTTTTTAATTTATTTAAATTTTTACTTTTTTGCATTCACAATGCTATTTTTATTACTGAAAAATTTAAAAAGAAGTATTTTAGAAAAATTCGATCCGTCTCACAACCAGCTCCGATGGGACTAGAACCCACGACCTTTCGCTATCCGGGCGACTGCTCTAACCATTTTTCTAATTAAATTAAATTTCATAGAATTTTCTGTCGTTCTCAAGAATTAAAACTAGCAGATAACTAGACAATGGCAAGCTTTTTACACCTTTAACTTTTATCTTTCTTGGCAACCGATATCTAATTATGTTCCTTTAAACGGGGGTGTCGACAGGATAAGATAAGAAAAAAATTCTTTGTTCAAGTCGCAGGTAGGTACTTTGCGTACCTACAAGTCTAATATTGCATCTGCAGGTAAGTTGTATTTTTTGTTTATCGACCAAAGTCCAGAAGTACACACGGCGGCACATCAGACTATACATGTTGACCTTGAGATCGCCTTTATGCCCTACGTAAAGCTGTTATCACAGTTCAACTGTTTAACTTGATGTGCTGTCGAGTGTACATAATAATAAAGGCACCTGTGTCACAGGGTATAATAAACAAAACTACTTCACTGTGTACTGTGCACTTTGACGACCGATTTGGCGCAGGGGTAAACTACCTGCCTTCTGCGCCAGAGGTCTCGGGTTCGATTCCCGAACAAGACAAATATTTGTGTGCATGAACATGGCTATTTGTCTTGGTCTGGGTGTTTTCTATGTAAGTATATTAAGTATGTATTTACAAACAAAAAGTATTATAAGTTAGTACCTATTATAAGTATTTATCCGTTATCAAGTTTTCCGTGACACAGTTTCTTAATGAAATTTACATGGGCTTAGATAATTGGTGGGATTGTAAAAAGTTATATATTTATTATTATTATTTATTATATCCTATCTGAATCGCGAATCCACACAATTTCAAAATTTAAAAAATCGCTGTATGCGGTACACCCAACATAGCACAGTGTAGTTTTACTGAGTAAGCCCGAAACAAAGGCATAACAACATTTAGAGCTTTTTTGTAGTTTGTAAATTGTTTCAGGCTAGTCACTGCGTCTAACAAAGCTTAAATTATTGTTTATTCCAATAAAAGGTTTGGATTTACAATGCTTTTTTCTGCTGTAGTTTATAATGGCTCGAAACACGTGCGATGCTTCAATCGGTAGGTACTGCTCATCCAACACCATCAAACGTGACTGAAAAACTTTAGAAGAGGGGTTGTCTCTTAATTTAAATAGTACAGAAATCAACCTGTACCAGCTAACGCTACTCTATGTGAACCAGCTACAGTACAGCCTAACAACAGCCCCCAACAGAAGCATGCAACATCATCCGGTACAAAACAGATGCAGCCGCAAAGCAGATTGCACAAAGACTTGGTAGAGTTAGCGAAATTTTAATTCCAGAATCATGGGCAACTAAAACAGCTTGTTGTGTCGAGTCTCTTTAGGTACTGCTAAGCTGATCCAGTAACAGTACTCAGAAACAGCAAGCATCACCAGGTACAAAACAGGCGGCAAACAGACGCAGCCGCAAAGCAGATTGCAAAAATACTTTATAGACTTACCGAAATTTTAATTCAAGTAACATGAGCAACTAAAATAGCTTGTTATGTCACGTCTCTTCAGGTGCTGCTAATCCAGTACCTGTACCAAGAAACAGCAAACATCACGAGATACCAAAGAGGCGGCAAACAGACGCAGCCGCAAAGTAGATTGCACAAAGCAATCGAACGCCACTCGCAATGAGCGGTGCGGCTTCATTGCCTGCACGCTGCTAAATACTGCACTGGGAAGCAATGCAGCTGGATTGGATACAGATGACACTTAACTAGGCTTCGGTTAGGATTGGGATTCAGGAATGATCTAAGAATTCAAGTGAAATCAGCGTGTAACCTAGCTTTTAGCGATGCATTTCTGATTTAGAGCATAGTAGTACAGTACTGCAAGTCAAGCAACAGTACCCAGGTACATCAAACATCACCAGGTATAAAACAGGCAGCAAGCAAAACTCCCCGTAAAGTTGATTGAAATTTTAATTCTAGTAACATGAGCAGCTGAAACAGCTTGTTGTGTCGTGTCTCTGCAGGTACTGCTTATCCAGTACCAGTACCCAGAAACAGCAAACATCACGAGGTACCAAACAGGCGGCAAACATACGCAGCCGCAAAGTAGATTGCACAAACACTTTATAGACTTACCGAAATTTTAATTCTAGTAACATGAGCAACTAAAACAGCTTATTGTGTTGTGTCTCCTCAGGTACTGCTAATCCAGTACCAGTACCTAGAAACAGCAAACGTCACGAGGCCTCGTGATAGGTACCAAACAGGCGGCAAACAGACGCAGCCGCAAAGTAGATTGCACAAAGCGATCGAATGCCACTCGACTCGCAATCGCAATGAACGGCGCGGCTTCATTCATTACCTGCACGGGCGGCTAAATACTGCACCTGGTAATCAATACAGGTGTTAAGGTGGTAGGAAGAAAAAATCTACTTGACGAAGGGCTTGTAGTATCAAAACAAAAACAGGCGGCAAACGGACGCAGCCCTAAAGCAGTTTGCACAAAGACTTTATAAGACTTACCGAAATTTTAATTCTTGTAACATGAGCAGCTAAAATAGCTTGTTGTGTCGTGTCTCTTCAGGTGCTGCTAATCCAGTACCCTCAGTACCCAGAAACAGCAAACATCACGAGGTACCAAACAGGCGGCAAACAGACGCAGCCGCAAAGTAGATTGCACGAAGCGATCGAACGCCACTCGACTCGCAATGAGCGGCGCGGCTTCATTCATTACCTGCACGGGCGGCTAAATACTGCACCTGGTAATCAATACAGGTGTTAAGGTGGTAGGAAGAAAAAATCTACTTGACGAAGGGCTTGTAGTATTAAAACAAAAACAGGCGGCAAACGGACGCAGCCCTAAAGCAGTTTGCACAAAGACTTTATAAGACTTACCGAAATTTTAATTCTAGTAACATGAGCAGCTAAAATAGCTTGTTGTGTCGTGTCTCTTCAGGTGCTGCTAATCCAGTACCCTCAGTACCCAGAAACAGCAAACATCACGAGGTACCAAACAGGCGGCAAACAGACGTAGCCGCAAAGTAGATTGCACAAAGCGATCGAATGCCACTCAACTTCCAATGAGCGGCGCGGCTTCATTCATTAAGTACCTGCACGGGGGCGGCTAAATACTGCACCTGGTAATCAATACAGATGTTAAGGTGGTAGGAAGAAAAAATCTACTTGACGAAGGGCTTGTAGTATCAAAACAAAAACAGGCGGCAAACGGACGCAGCCCTAAAGCAGTTTGCACAAAGACTTTATAAGACTTACCGAAATTTTAATTCTTGTAACATGAGCAGCTAAAATAGCTTGTTGTGTCGTGTCTCTTCAGGTGCTGCTAATCCAGTACCCTCAGTACCCAGAAACAGCAAACATCACGAGGTACCAAACAGGCGGCAAACAGACGCAGCCGCAAAGTAGATTGCACAAAGCGATCGAACGCCACTCGACTCGCAATGAGCGGCGCGGCTTCATTCATTACCTGCACGGGCGGCTAAATACTGCACCTGGTAATCAATACAGGTGTTAAGGTGGTAGGAAGAAAAAATCTACTTGACGAAGGGCTTGTAGTATCAAAACAAAAACAGGCGGCAAACGGACGCAGCCCTAAAGCAGTTTGCATAAAGACTTTATAAGACTTACCGAAATTTTAATTCTAGTAACATGAGCAGCTAAAATAGCTTGTTGTGTCGTGTCTCTTCAGGTACTGCTAATCCAGTACCAGTACCTATTAACAGCAAACATCACGAGGCCTCGTGATAGGTACCAAACAGGCGGCAAACAGACGCAGCCGCAAAGTAGATTGCACAAAGCGATCGAATGCCACTCGACTCGCAATGAGCGCCGCTCATTCATTACCTGCACGGGCGGCTAAATACTGCACCTGGTAATCAATGCAGGTGTTACTCAATTAGCGAAAGGGTAGTTTGGAAGACATCTAATAGGCATTAGAAATAAAAATAGACGACCTCCGTGGCCGAGTGGTGTATGCGCCGGTTTCAAAGTGCCGCTATCTTTATAGATCCCGGGTTCGATTCCCGGTCGGGTAAATATTGAAAATGAAAATTTCGATATTTCCTTCGATTTCCATAATACTAGTGCTCAAGCTAACTATTGTTTGGTTTTGGAACAATGTATGTGATGTGTTCAAGGTGCCGCTATCTCTAGAGGTCCCGGTTTCGATCCCCGGTCGGGTACCTAAATGTTGAAACGAACTTTTCAATATTTCCTCGGGTCTGGGTGTAGGTATGTGGTAATACCCGTCGTTGTTTCTAATTTCCATAATACTAGTGCTTAAGCTAGGTGCTATAACTTGGTATTGGAACAATGTATGTGATGGTGTCCAATATTTATTATTTATTTTTATTTATTTATTATTTTAGCCCAGCAGCTCGCCGTGAGTAGGAGTAGAACAGTTCTGGTAGCATTTCAAAGTTTCTTGGGTCGTAATATTTAGTGACAAAAGTTGACAGAGACAAAAGACCGATTTTTCCTAAGTCAATTAGTTTAAGGAACTACGCAGGTAAAACCGTCGCAGCTACAGTGCCACAACCTTTTCTGTTCCGGTGACAGCGGCGCTACGTCATCGCTACGTACAGTGCCACAAACTTTGCTGTGCCTGTGGCCAAAATGTGAAACTAGCGTGTTTTTTTTGATGTCATTCTGCTGTCAAGTTGATGTCCAACCATAGCGCTGCTGGCGGCTGAAGTTCTTAGAAGTCAGGGCCGGTTAAATTGCTACAAAAAAAAGAAAAAACATACGTAGCGCCGCTGTCAACCGGCACAGAAAAGGTTATGGCACTGTACGTTTTTCTTTTTATTATAGCAATTTAATCGGCCCTGAATTCTAAGAACTTCAGCCGCCAGCAGCGCTATGGTTGGACATCAACTTGACAGCAAAATGACATTTAAAAAAAACACCGTAGTTTCACATTTTGGCCACCGGAACAGACAAGATTGTGGCACTGCAGTTACCTTACCTATACTGAAAAGGAGACGCCCTCGACCAAAGGTTTGTAGAATTAAAAGCTAACCTTTATTAAATATAAATAGTTTTAAAAAGCCAATTAAGTTTCGCAGATTCAGATTATTTTATTTCATTTTGATAATTAAATTTATTATATTATTTTTTTAATAGTGAAATTTTATATTAATGCTGTAGCGTATTTTATGGCCTAATTTTGTCTGAAATAAATGATATTTTATTTTTATTAATTTAAAAAAATATTAAGATTCTTTATTTGATATCAAAAATTTTAGGACTAAAAAGCTGTAATATCATCCACGTGCCATTGTCGTATTCTTGCATTTGTTAGTCCCTTTTTAATTTATTTAAATTTTTACTTTTTTGCATTCACAATGCTATTTTTATTACTGAAAAATTTAAAAAGAAGTATTTTAGAAAAATTCGATCCGTCTCACAACCAGCTCCGATGGGACTAGAACCCACGACCTTTCGCTATCCGGGCGACTGCTCTAACCATTTTTCTAATTAAATTAAATTTCATAGAATTTTCTGTCGTTCTCAAGAATTAAAACTAGCAGATAACTAGACAATGGCAAGCTTTTTACACCTTTAACTTTTATCTTTCTTGGCAACCGATATCTAATTATGTTCCTTTAAACGGGGGTGTCGACAGGATAAGATAAGAAAAAAATTCTTTGTTCAAGTCGCAGGTAGGTACTTTGCGTACCTACAAGTCTAATATTGCATCTGCAGGTAAGTTGTATTTTTTGTTTATCGACCAAAGTCCAGAAGTACACACGGCGGCACATCAGACTATACATGTTGACCTTGAGATCGCCTTTATGCCCTACGTAAAGCTGTTATCACAGTTCAACTGTTTAACTTGATGTGCTGTCGAGTGTACATAATAATAAAGGCACCTGTGTCACAGGGTATAATAAACAAAACTACTTCACTGTGTACTGTGCACTTTGACGACCGATTTGGCGCAGGGGTAAACTACCTGCCTTCTGCGCCAGAGGTCTCGGGTTCGATTCCCGAACAAGACAAATATTTGTGTGCATGAACATGGCTATTTGTCTTGGTCTGGGTGTTTTCTATGTATAATAAGTATGTATTTACAAACAAAAAAGTATTTAAGTATATATGTATCCGTTATCGAGTTCACATAGACACAGTTTCTTAAGAAATTTACTATGGGCTTAGATAATTGGTGTGGTTGTAAGAAAATATTTATTATTTATTTATTTATAATATTATGGATGAATGGATGGACGCGAAGTATTGAATGTTTAGAACAGTGGTGATTTTGCACCTCGGAGAAAGCCACAGGCTTCCCGATATGATGTAGCTAGCACTATAATGTATATGAAATGAAATTTTCTTATGTATGTTTATTACAACATAAACAAAGATACGATCGAATTCTTTTATGTCGTCGTTGTCTAGCATTATATCGATTACTGACGTATTTTCACGGTCACTAGTTCAAAGTGTAAATTTTAAGTTCGAATTAAGTAGTAATTTAATGTTTGGCGTTTAAAATAATATTTTACGTTGAGCATAACCAGTAAAAATTAGGATACCATTTCTTATGAACTGAACTTGGGAATTTCCGCAACGGAGATGAAACTCTGAGTATTGTGAAGACCTTTTAAACGATTATCAACGTTAAAATGTGTTTGTAAAGGTTTATTCAAGAGTTTAACATCATCTGTCGCTTCACAACGAGCTCAGGTAGCAGGTATTGTGTATCTGCACAGTGAGGGAAACGGGCGGTATAAATAAAAGAATAAGTTAATTTTAATCCACACTAATATTATAAAGAGAAAAGACTTGTACCTACCTATGTTAGTTTTTTTTTGTTTGTAACGAATAAACTCAAAAACTACCGGACCAAAGAATTTAAAAATTCTTTCACTATTAGAAAGCTACATTCTTCCTGGGTAACATAGGCTATATTTGATCCCGATATTCCCACGGGAATATACCACGCGGGTGAAACCGCGAGGAACCACAAGTCTAAGATAATAATAAATAACGCAGAATTGTCTACCACTTTGCTCATGCAGGAATCTAAAACGAAAATTTTTGATGACATGATTACGTTTCGATTGAAGCATCGCACGTGTTTCGAGCCATTATAAACTACAGCAGAAAAAAGCATTGTAAATCCAAACCTTTTATTGGAATAAACAATAATTTAAGCTTTGTTAGACGCAGTGACTAGCCTGAAACAATTTACAAACTACAAAAAAGCTCTAAATGTTGTTATGCCTTTGTTTCGGGCTTACTCAGTAAAACTACACTGTGCTATGTTGGGTGTACCGCATACAGCGATTTTTTAAATTTTGAAATTGTGTGGATTCGCGATTCAGATAGGATATAATAAATAATAATAATAAATATATAACTTTTTACAATCCCACCAATTATCTAAGCCCATGTAAATTTCATTAAGAAACTGTGTCACGGAAAACTTGATAACGGATAAATACTTATAATAGGTACTAACTTATAATACTTTTTGTTTGTAAATACATACTTAATATACTTACATAGAAAATACCCAGACCAAGACAAATGGACATGTTCATGCACACAAATATTTGTCTTGTTCGGGAATCGAACCCGAGAAGACCCTTTGGCGCAGAAGGCAGGCAGCCTACCCCTGCGCCAAATCGCCAAATATAAACTCCATGTGTTACAAAATCACGCGATTTAGAATCGCTGTGCGGGATATGCCTTAGTCGAGGGCCACACTGGAGCGACCGCGGGGCGCGGAGGCGACCTGCGGATCCGCAGGACGCGCGAACACGTACTATTCCCTCGGCCGGTCGCGGCGACCGCTGGACGCGCCAGTGTGGCCCCTCCCGTCCGTCTCAATATATTTGTTTTTCCCGCTCAACGCGGACGCAAGACGCCCAGCTCCAGTGTGGCCCACGACTTATGGTCTGATATGGTCTGATTTTTGGAGTTTCCGCTCATTTTGTAGCATTTTTAGGAAAGCATACATTCTCAAACTGAACCTCTGCCTGCAATGAGTTTGTAAGCAAAACAAAAAGATAACTCTATTCAAAAGGTTACAAAATTATTTAAACCACAAAAAAAAAAAACAATTTGTTTCCATATCTGCCGATGTTTTTAGTGCTATTTTCCTGAGCTCTATGCCCTTATCATAGGTGATATATTGCTTCGGCCAGGTGTCAGAAAGGCCTTCTCATCATGCCACCTTCTGTATTTGGCTAAGAAATAACAATGCGAAAAGGCTGAAGGTGAAAGTAATGAGTTTTTTCGGTCTAGGTCATGTGGATCATTTATTAGGCCGAAAATATAGGCCGGGACTTGACAAGGGTCAGCAAAATAGATCTAAGGTGGTCGCTCATGAAACCAAAGATTTCTTATATTTCGTCGTTTCATTCTTTGATATAATATTTACAGAGTAGTCCCTTTAACCTACAGGCAACTTCGCACGTCTTTAGAGATTAAAAAAAAAAAAGTTCTCTAATCTGTCATTTACTGTTCTGTGGTCAGTTTGACGCCATTTTTCTCATTCCTTTTTCGTGCGAGGCAACGAGCGCACGCGTCTATTTTTAAATGCCGAAACGCAGCGCACAGGAAAATGTTGAACGAGTCCAACGTTTATATTCTTCAGAGAATGAAGATAATGCCACAGGTACGTTTATAGTGCTTTATCAATTCCTATTCGAATATTTGTGCATACAAATTATTAACAAGCTAGACAATAGTTAACTAAATTTATCAGATAATAAGATACAATTAATACTTTTTTGTTTCTTGTTGTTCACTGGTGAACATTAACAAGTGATTTCACTAGATGCGTTTATTTAGTTACATAAAATCAAACTTAATCGAGATTGACTGCGAGTCAATTGCGATATCGTAATTAGCTGCGAGCTAATTATGGGTCATATTTATGACATAAAGTAGAATCTACCCGCGTTCTAGGATAGACGCATGTTACCGACAGTTTATTTAGTTACATAAAATCAAACTAAATCGAGATTGACTGCGAGTCAATCGCGATATCGTAAATAGCTGCGAGCTAACTATGGGTCATATATTATGACATGAAGTAGAACCTACCCGCGTTCTAGGATAGACGCATGTTATCTACACTTTTTTAGTTACATAAAATCAAACTTAATCGAGATTGACTGCGAGTCAATTGCGATATCGTAATTAGCTGCGAGCTAATTATGGGTCATATATCATGACATAAAGTAGAATCTAACCGCGTTCTAAGATAGACGTATGTTATCTACAGTTTATTTAGTTACATAAAATCAAACTAAATCGAGATTGACTGCGAGTCAATCGCGATATATCGTAATTAGCTGCGAGCTAATTATAGGTCATATATTATGACATGAAGTAGAATCTACCTGCGTCCTAGGATAGACGCACGTTATCTTCAGTTTATTTAGGTAGTTAGTCAAAATCAAACTAAATCGATATTGACTGCGGGTCAATCGCGATATCGTAATTAGCTGCGGGCTAATTATGGGACATATATTATGACATGAAGTAGAATCTACCTGCGTTCTAGGATAGGCGCACGTTATCTACAGTTCATTAAGTTACATGAAATCAAACTAAGTCGCAATTGACTGGGGGTCAACCGCGATATCGTAATTAGCTGCGGGCTAAGTATGGGTCACATATTATGACATAAAGTAGAATCTACCTGCATTCTAGGATAGATGCACGTTATCTATAGTTTATTGTCTGCGGGACAATATAAATTATTAAGCCATAATAATTTATTAAATTATTCTTAGAATTTTATTTTTTACATTCTACCCTCATGTTGTTTTTTTTGGCAAAAAAGAGTATGTTTGTTTTGGATACAATAAATATCATACAAAACGATGCGGGACTTTATCGAACAATCTTTGGAAATATCCATCCAACAAACCTTGGATGCCGCAGTATCGCAAACGGCTCACTCAAGAAATTACATCGATAACTTTCGATCCACAATAATATTGTCAGCGTTGAGGGCGTCTACGTCCGATACGCCTGATTTTGGAGATGCCATTCAGCTTAGCTAATTTATGGACACCTTTATGAAAAATAGGTCTACCATAAGATCAGAAAGAGAACTTGATGCAGCGATTGCTGCCGCAGTTTCTGAAGTCGTCGTCGTGAGGGGACGCTACAAAATGTTTCTTGGTTTTCAACAACAACTTGATATGGGTACCTCGGCAATAGGTAAATAGAGCAATGGACACACTGCTCTCCTCAGACGATAAGATACAATCTCTTTAGTATTTAAGCGACGACTGTCGCATTTTGGTATTGATTTACACCCTTTCCTAACGAAAGATAGGATTAAACTTATTACATCTAGTTTAGAAAATAATTTCCTGCACGTCCTACCAGACTCCGATAGATATGACTCTTTATTGGGTAATACATCATCCGAAAATATAAAAGCCAGTAAGGCAATCGAACGACAAGGTTCACAGATTTGGAAAACATTCACAATTCAGAAACCTTCTGCAGTCCAGTCCACAGTCATTCGTCCTGCCCATCAGGGAAACCGGTCAGGACCTCCTCAGTACCCGTGAAACAGGGGGGCGGCGGGGAGGTCAAACCACAGGACAGGACAGAGGCTAGCGCCGCCACCGCGACGAACCTACCCTCAGCCTGCTTCGTCTCATGCGAAGAACTACAATCAACCCAGGCCCCGTGCACGGCCACAATAACAAAGGTACACGCTGGCAGAATTCAATACTTTTATGATTGTTGGTTTCATATAACATACAACAAAACGGTACTATCATGGATACAAAACGGATATTATATACCCTCTTGTACGGAAGTGACAGTCTGTCGTGCTTTAATCTAAATTTACCCCCGAAGAAAGTCACAAGATGGTCCAAGCTATAAATAAATTAATTGAATTGGAGCAATTTCACAATGTTCCCCGGTAATTGACCAGTTCATATCAAGAACTTTCCTTGCACCCAAGTCTAATGGTGGTAAACGCTTTGTCTTAAATCTTAAATCATTAAATAAATTTACTGAGAAGAAAAACTATTTTAGAATGGAAGACTATAGAACATCTCCTTAACTTATACCACAAGGTAGTTTTGTAGCACCGATTGATCTCAAAGAGGCGTATTTATGACTTCCAATATGTAAGGAAGACCGAATAATATTTAAGATTTCATTTTCAAGCTCCAAATTCAAACTTAGCTATCGACGAATTTACTGACTTGCCTTACGGCCTATCCGTAGCATCAGCATCCAGGGTTTTTACCAAAATTATGAGAGAGGTTATATTATGTCCTATCTTAGAAGCCAAGGTCATAAATCAGTAAATTTATTTCGACGATGCTTAATAAATAAATTCTTTATTCAATTTATCAGACAACACTGTGGCCCATAGAAGGTTAGTATCTTAACATAAGGCATCGGGGACACTTCCGTACGACTACGTACGGTACGACTCTTAAATCGTTACAATATTTAGGTTTTGTTGTAAACCGCGAAAAAAGTGTGTTAACGCCTTCTCAAGTCTGTACTTTCCAAGGCTTTTTATAATTAGGATACGCAACATTTCTCGCTGTAAAACGCAGAAACATTGCACAAACGATCAGAAATTATTTAAAATTACCGAAACATACAATAAGAATCTTTGCTAATTTTATTGGTGTTCTAATTTCGGTCTGTCTAGCAGCTAAATAAGGATTTAACTTTAAGAACGCCAGAAGTTTTTGGCATTGCAGCGCCATAACGGTAAATGCAAAGCAAAAATTTAATTTTAAGAAGACCAAAACTGGTGCCGCAATAACTCTTTTACAACATTCTGTCCTATGAAAGCTTTTACAAAGGAAGACGATATTTTGCAATATTACTGTGCATGGATAATACTACAGTAGTATGCTACATTAACCGTCAAGGTAGATGGAATAAAATTTCCACGCTTAAAGAAGTTGACACGATGTAGGTAGATTCATCGCCATTTGGCTACACGCGTCATAAGTAAACACAAAAAATAACGGCTCAGATATCGAGTCAAGTAAAAGCAACCCCGATACTGAATGGGAGCTATCTGACGAAGCTTACGTTGATATTAAATCACCGTCCCGCGCCGTACCGTTTCACTGTTCTTAAACCATTAAACAGTAACATCGGCTCCCATGAGTGTATTTAACGAGTTCTAAAAGGCGCTTACAAAGTTAAACCAAGTCGCCCTAAATATACCTCTACTTGGGACCCACAACTTCTTCTCAACCACATACCTAATTGATACCCAAATTTAGTACTGAGCCTAGACAAGAACACTTTGTACAATGCACAGGGTACAAACTTTCACGCTTATAAAACTAGAAAATGTATTCATTTCTCAAGACGGTGTTAAGATAGCCATAACCGACATTATTAAAACTTCGGTCCCGGACCGCGAACAACCCATGCTGTACTTGCCATTCTTTCACGAGAAAATAAATATATGCCCTGCTTCAGTCCTCGTCGATCATATATATTTTTCAAAAAATATGATTACTTCGAATGCAGACAAACTGTTGTTAAAATACAAAAAACTCCACAAGCGCACCAGCTCGCAGTCTATAAGCCGCTGGGTTAAATAAGCTATTGGGAGCTTGGGAGAGAGTGGCGATAGCATACGATACGCCTCCATCTCGACCGTGCTTGCTCACGACTCAGTGTTTGTAGACGAGATAAGAAAGACAGCTGGTTGGACAAGTACCTACATCTACACAGCCTTTGCTCGGTTCTATAACCGGCCTATTGAAAGCGAAGATGTCTTCGCGAGAACCGTAACGTTCCCTACTAATGATTAGTTACTTTTTTTTTTGTTGCTGATTTATGACTAGGTATTTAATTTGTACGGAGAAAACTTAATATTATTTAAGGGTTGATTGTTTACATTCTGCTTATGAACAAATACATAATATGTTTAATTGAGATGGTTATTTATTCTTATAAAAACAACCCATCAACACTTCTAGAACAAAACTTAAATCTCTAAACATCTACTCTGTAAATATTATATCAAAGAATGAAACGACGAAATATAATAGATGATCAAACGAACTACTGTGAAGTTCGATCGCTATTATATGAGTCGTTTCATTCGAAGATATAGCAACCCGCCCAGCCCAGTAAACCTCAGCTGCAGGCGGAGGTTTACAAACCCACTAGTTAAGCTTTGTTCTAGAACACCGCTATTACTCTGAACTTGCTCTAAACGAAATGAGAAAAATGGCGTCAAACTGACCACAGAACAGTAAATGACAGATTAGAGAACTTTTTTTTTTTTAATCTCTAAAGACGTGCGAAGTTGCCTGTAGGTTAAAGGGACTACTCTGTAAATATTATATCTTCGAATGAAACGACTCATATAATAGCGATCGAACTTCACAGTAGTTCGTTTGATCATCTATTTTATGTTGTTTCAGAAAGGATCAGAAATACGTATCTTCTCTTAGGGAAGTAATAACTCAACGTTTCGCGTCAGGTTTTAGGTGACAAAATTTTTTTAAACGTGTCAGTTTTTAGCATATTATAGGAAAATCTAAATGATTGTTTTTAAAGTATAAATTATGCCCATGATAGTAATTTTTTACATGTCTGCATAGTCTATATTCAACGTTTAATAACTGTACAGCTAACGTAGCTACTATAAGCATTCTGTCTAATAAGAGAAAACTGATCTATATGAAAAAAAAAACTGAGCTATTACGGTTATGGTTCTAAAATGGGTTAAATTTTCCTATTGAAACAGAATCTGTAATGGGTAGATATAAAACAAAAGAGCGAGCGTCTACTGCTTCCCCCTTGACTAGTTGTTCCACTGACTTCGATCTGCCAGGCGAGAATTAACTAAGTTCGGCTAAGTTGGGTATTTATTTGCGGGATTATTGTTAACTTTGACTGCGGGTTTAATTGTTGCTGACACTTCGGTTATAATCTATTAAGTTACAAACAGATTGTTCTACTTGGGAGCTTTAACTTCGAAGGCTTTGTCCAAAAATGGTTTTCGAGATAAATATTTCATTGGATTAAGGTTTTCGAAATTAATTGCGTTATATTTGCCTAAAATCAGATTTTCTTTGTTGAATTTGTGAAGATATTTGCTTCTTAAGATCACAAGAAGCTTTTGAGGTAAATTAGATAATAATTATGTCAAGATAAAATTTATTTAAATCTAAGCGACACTTGAAACTCGTAAGATAGAATAATTTAGAAAATATTAAATAGTTATTGTTTAATATGAAAACTACACGATTTTAAACATTTAAACTTTAGGTAAGTACCCAAAAGAAAGTTAATTTATGACAGCCATTATAAAAATTAAACGCATTGATAAACATATTCAAAGTCAAACAAGATAAAGGATAAAACGAATAGAGCTGGGTGCCTACCATCAACTTTAAGACAGCGATTCAAAAATAGCGCGATGCAGAATAGGTTCCTAAAATGAATTGCTTTCTTTCGTACTATGCCCTTCTAAAAACTGGATCGCAAATGAATTGCTAAATGTTAATGACCGAATTTGTGTCCTTTTTCTTCTACCCGTCTCTTTCACTCGATTCTGTCATGCCCGGAGAGTGAGAGGGACGGGTATAACCTGCAGGTGTCATGTTAAATCGACCGGGTTATAAGTCAAATAAGAGTTCCTGACAGCTTAGCGGCTGTGAAATGTCATTCATCGTTCACTGAATCGCTGTCATTGATATTAAGCTGTCGTGGTACGAATAAGCGAAGCAGATCAGTTTAGGTCCTAAACAAAACCGCAATAAGAGTTGATGGTAGGCACCCTGGTCAAAACAGAAACAAAACAAGTAAACAAATAAATTTTCTTTATCTTTATCTTATCTTTAAAAAAACACCACCACAAAATTTGTTTCTTATACTTTGTATCCGCCAAAAATGTATTAAAAAAATAAGATTCGAGGCGTCTTGCCGAACCTCGTGCCACATATTGCGAGAGTGATAATAATATAAGTACCCACAAAACCCCGTGATCAAAATTGGTTTCTTTTCCTGATTGGCTTCAAATGTATAAGCCCGTATTTATTATAATAGATATTATCTACACAAATAAATAAAATTGGAGTGTTTGTTTGTAACATTAAAATAACCGCTTTTTACTAAATGAATATGATTTTATATACGGTACACATACCGAAATGACATTTTTTACAATTTTTGACTGTCTGTCTGTCTGTCTGTCTGTTTGTTCCGGCTAATCTCTGAAACGGCTGGACCGATTTTGACGGGATTTTCACTGGCAGGTAGCTAATGTAATAAGGAGTAACTTAGGCTACTTTTTATCCCGGAAAATATCACATTCCCTCGGGATAGCGTCGTGTAGTCCTACTAATATTATAAATGTGAAAGTTTGGATGTTTGGATGTTTGGATGTTTGTTACTCAATCACGCCAAAACGGCTGAACGGATTTGGCTGAAATTTGGGACATAGATACTTTGTAGTCTGGAGAGGAACATAGGCTATCTTTTATCCCGGAAAAGTATCACATTCCCGCAGGATAACGTTGTGTAGTTCACGCGGGCGAAGCCGCGGGCGGAAAGCTAGTTTATTATAAACGCGAAAGTTTGTGGGTCTGGATGTATGGATGTTTGTTACTCTTTCACGCAAAAACTACTGAAGGGATCTGGGTGAAATTTGCAACAGATATAGATTATAGCCTGGAATAACACATAGGGTACTTTTTATCCCGATATTCCCACGGGAACGGGAACCACGCGGGTGAAACCGCTAGTACAAAATATATTAAAATAAAGTTTTCGTTTTTCAGCAGCTCATTTCCTATAGAAGTAAGTAAAAAGCGAATCCACTCCATCATATTTTTTGCTACCATAATCATAATTTTAAATGATCATTCATTACAAACGAGAAGCTTCGGCAAACTTCCGTACCACCTAAATCGCGAGTGTTTACAATGATGGAACTTACCGATTGATCGAAATACGGCATATTTGCTCGCACTTCATTCACACCGGGCGTACTTACAGTTGCGATTGCGGAAACCGTGTGCAAACGAAAAACGCCAAAAAGTGGTCGATCGGATTCCTCGACAGTACCAATACCGTACCAACAAAACCCCGTGTATCGGAATTGGTTTCTTTGACTGGGATGAAAGGGCCCTACCTGCGGACGGTAACAAAAGACCTTTCTTCCGCTGTATATGTACCTTATGGTGTTGCCAGCTCTGAAGTTTGTGCGAAGTAAATTTAGTCTTGTTTATTTGGTAGGTTGTAATAAGTACTTTGTCAATTCAATAAACGCGTGAAAATCAGTTTGTAAATCGACAGAAATCTTTATCTAAGTATTAATTTGTGGAGGATCGAATTTTGCCCAGTAGCCTTTGTCATCGTGTGGGCAAATACTATAATATTACTAAGTGTGGGTATGAGAAGAAATAAAATTTGGTTCTTGTACCATTTTAAAGATTTTGAGTACCTAGGTACCTATACACGGTAATTTTTTTATCATCCCGGATAATTTTAAGGGATTATTCTACTCATGAAAACAAACATCTTTTATTATGGGACCAATACTGAAATTGCCAAAAAACAGCTGTATACAAAAATGGAAAAATATTTAATCAAAATCTATAGTTTATAGGGATAGTTTGGGAAAGTGACATAAGCTAACACTTTTTATCCCAGAAAAATATCACATTCCCGCGGGATAACGTCGTGTAGTCCACGCGGGCGAAGCTGCGGGCAGACGGCTAGTTAACAATATTTTTAGGAAACACACAGGTGTGTAATTAATTATTAACGAGATACAAGTATTCTCGTATTATAAAATATTTTTTCTGAAGAAAAGCCTTTATTCCAACATTTTATAGTGCCAAAATGTAAAAAAACCAAAAAAAACTTGTGTCTTTTCACTTCTTAGAAAAGAGAGTGATTATACTCTCCGTTCTGTTGTTTGTTTTATTGTTTCACGAAAATAATAAATGTAAAATAGTACTTACCTAGGTACTAATTCTATAAGATGGTTATCTAGAATAATTTCCGAACTATTTCAAAACTTTGGTTCATCCGTTTATCTCAGTTCGGAGACAATAGGAAAAACTACAAATTGATGTATAATTTACTTACCTAGGTAGTATACTAGCTCGATAACCCTAAGTGAGCTGTGGACTACGAGTCAAGTGTAGGGTACATATCGGCGCTACCACAATCGGTTTCAGTTCTGAATAGCCGTTTAGCTTTACCTTTTTTTCTGCCACTTGCCCAATCCACCAATTAGGGCAAATAAAAAAAAATGTGAAAGCAAACCACTTATAAAAACAATTAGTCCGTGAGCCAGCAACAGATTTTACTGACCAATTTCCTCTCAAGCGAAAACTCGTGAAATGCTTGAGAGAGTTGTATTATGAAGCATAGTGAACGTCAGCTGCCGCTCCGTGGGTGGGTGGTGCAGCAGCAGCCCCCGTCAGCTGACGTATTTAAATAAGCGATCGGCGCTCACGCCTGACTCTCATGCTCCTATTTCACTGCATCAGCTGACGATCTTTCCACCAACATAGAGCCAGCTGACGCTTTTATTTATTCAAAATAGCATGTAAACTATCATCTGACACATTTTCAAGTGAGAGGAAATCACTGAACGAAAAATTTTTTTTTGCATGTTCCTATGGCCAGCTGACGTATAATCCACCACGGTACGGCCAGCTGACTTTTTTTTATCTTCTAATAATTGCGTTAACTATCATTTAAAAAAAATTCAGTTGGGAGAAAATGACTGAAAATAATAAAAAAATTACGTGTTTGAGGGGCTGCCGCTGCACCACCCACCCGCACGGAGCGGCAGCTGACGTTCACCATAATTCATAATACAACTCTCTCAAGCATTTCACGAGTTTTCGCTTGAGAGGAAATGACTGACAAAATATACTATCTGGCTCACGGTCTAAATACCGTGGGCGTATCACCATTCGCAGCGATTCCCTGCAAAAAATATTGTCTTTGGACTTTTGCGTGTGTCGATGCCGTCGCCGCCGCCCGCCCCGCTCGGCACGGTGGCATGGCGGTTCTTTTGAGCGACCGCAACAGCATTGTCAAAGTCATCCGCTACCATGTAGTGAACCACGCAAAATTAAGCTATGAATGCATTTAAAACAATTTTTATTTACTACATATTTGAATATATTAAATGAAGAGTGCTTTCGAATGGTTGAACAACGACCGTCAAAAAATACTAGACTTAAGTATTTGCCTGTTTCACAATGTCCGATTAGGAGATACTTTCCAGATTAATTGATAGTTTTGTATGGAGTCCATACAAAACTATCAATTAATGGACTGACGGAAACGGATAGTCCATACTATGGACTATCCGTCAAGTAACAGTTACAGTGCTACAATCTTTTCTGTTCCGGTGACAGCAGCGGCGCTATGTACGTTTTACTTTTTTTTGTTGCAATTTAACTGGCCCTGACTTCTTTTACCTTCAGCTGCCAGCAGCGCTATGGTTAGACCAACGTAGTATAGTGCCACAAGCTTTTCTGTTCCGGTGACAGTCGTGACAGAGGAGCCACTTGCAATACGAAATTACCTGTCAGAATGGACTGTCGTATGAAAACTGTTTTAGTTCCAAAGAGAATCACCGGAACAGAAAAGATTGGTACACCATACTTATAAATTCCTTGGGTTAGACATCAACAAGACAGCAAGATGACATTTAAAAAAACACGTTAGTTTCACATTTTGGCCGCCGGAACAGAAAAGATTGTGGCACTTACTGAGAACTTACTTTGACATTTTGTAACAGGCCCTTAAAATCCTAGTCTTGAATTGACATTTCAAAGTCAAAGTAATAAGTTGTCGTGTTTAAGTCCTTCCCTTAGGATTGGCTTAATTTTCTCTCGTAAAAAACTTCAATTTTTTCATACCCAAATCTTATAATTCAGTCATAAAAACTTCGTTCATCATCTCCACGAAAGACCTTGATCTTCGTAGTAAAAATTCATTTTACACCAAGTAATGTAATGAGAAAATTTAATGAAAACATCGAATCTGTTGCGAAGTGTAATTAAATAGCCCTATTAAACTGTTTAGCAAAAGGTTAAAGGTGTAAATCTTAAGAAGTTAAATTTAGAGATGTATCTAAAATATTTCTTTACAGTTATCTATCTATCTATCTTCTATCTATACATATAATAAAATCGTAGACTTTCCGTGTCTGTACATTGAAGATATTTGCAAAAAAATACCAGAACATGTTAGAAATAAGCAATAGAGAGTATAAATATCTTTTTTTAATTTTTTGTCTGTTTGTCGGTTTGTCTGTTGTCCTGTTTGTCTGTTTGTTTGTGCCGGCATCACGCAAAAACCACTGAACGGATCTTTATGAAATTCTGTACGAAGCCAACTGGTTACTCTGAAAAAAGTATAGGATACTTTTTGTCGCGTAAAAACCCCTTATTCCTACGGGAAAATACAAAAACTGATTCTTACTAAAATAGCTGGCGCCACATGATTATGAAAATACGTTATATTTAATCGCTGTCTCAATTAATATTGAATCATGGTTATTTTTTTTACCTGCTTCAAAACATAATATAAATTGAAACCCATCCAGCCCCCCATAGCATGACCATTATTACGTCGATAAACGATAAACGATAATCTTCTCTTACCGCAACGAGTTATCTATCGAATTTGCGAGCATGAACAGCATCGATATACGATATGATAAAAGTTATCATGTGCTATGATAGTGATAAATCGTGTGGTATGCTAAACCAATGTTGCTAAGTTAGAAAAAAAATATCATTCATCATTCACTTTTCTTTCGCTCTTTTTTTTTCTTTTTTTACATTTTTCAGTTAGTTGCTCTAGCTCCGAACACAAATATTGTATAATATATTTATAATTTCTTAGAAATTCGTTGTCCGGGAGCTCGAACGCATTTGTTAAGGTTCGGACGAAAGTCCTCTCCTCTTTCCTTCGTCTTTTTAGAGTTTCCGTACCAAAATGGTAAAAAGAAACCCTTATGGTGTCTGTCTGTCACAACTGGACATCTCAAGAACTACTCATGCTATCAACTTGGGAATACCTAGTTTTAGATGACGTTTGCTTAACTATTTTGCAATTAAGAGAGAAATAAAAATAGTTATATTCTTTTGCAACAGAGACTGAAAGGGGGTCTTAAAAATTGGAAGTGGGGCTACTTAGACATATGGGTTATCATATGAAAGAGCGCTGCTTGCACATTCTTAAACATTTTTTCTTTTTTCTTAAGCCGCATAGTTTTCAACTTATGATGAAAAATTAAATAAAATATACCGCCCCCCCCCCCCCTTATCTCCGAAGTTTGCATAGAGAAAAATCTGAAATTATTTTATAAAAATAAAACGATGTCTCTAAATAGTAAAGTTTTTCAGAAATCATCAACATACGAAACCCTCGGTGTGCGACTCGCTCTTGACCGGTTTTTTTCCTTTGCCGCAATTATTTCAAGCCTTACGAAAGGCCTCCTAGACATTGTTGCTGCAACTGAAATTATAATGTTTTTCATGATACGTTTTAGAATTAAATTTACACAAGCAATAGAGATACATTTAAAATTGGTATTTTTACCTTTCTTCTATTTAAATAAACTGAAAATAAGTGTTATTCTTATAAAATAATGGCCTGATATATTATTATGTATCGCGTACTGTAATGGTCGTCGATAAATTTGGTTAGCAGAATGTCAAAAAACGATAACTCACCGCGATAATTATCGTCTTTTTAATGGTCATGTTCGACAGTATCGATAAAAAGTGGTGGTCATGTTCGCTCTATCCTTTATCATATCATATCTTATCGAGGTAATGTCACCGCTATGGTCATGCTCGTTAATTCGATAAAAAATCAATATGGCGGATAAATTGCTTTATCATATCGTGTTTTGTTGGTCATGCTAGGGGGGCTGGTTCCTTAAAGGCCTTCAGCCGTAGGTACCTTCCACTTACCCACTAAATTAAATAATGGAATATTAAAAATAGTTTTCATTCTAACTTATTTACTTATTTTTTTTTTATTTTTTTTATTTATGTATAATGGGCTTGCTCTTGGCTTCACACTGAACCTTAAGGTTGAGAAGAAGCCTAAGATGGAGCGAGCTTTTTTTTTTTTTTTTTTTTTTTAAAGTAGGGGGAATGCGGTTATGCATCCCGAAGGTATGTGGGACTCGCCGCTAAAGCCCTACCCACTAAACCCTCTACTGATTCCCACACCACCTAACACGCAGGACCTACGGGACCGTGATATCACGCACCGTGTGGTCCTGGTGTTGACGCCCCAACGGGCCCGGCACTTGGAGGACCACCGAATGGCACTCGTTCCCTGACAAAGGACTAAGGAGGAACGAGGTGCGCATAGCGTCTCCTCCTTCCTCCTGGCCGTCTCCGTCGGAGCGGGTCTGCGTCCGCATCCGCCTCTCGCTCCCTCTCTGCGGCCTCCTTCTGTGACATCACGTCCTCACAGAAGGAGACCACCGCCTGCCATGACCTGTCATTACCCAGCATGGCGACTACCACGCTGGGAAGCGAGAGGTCCCCTCCAATGACTGCTATTACCTCTCTCCGCTGTGACGACCACGTCGGACACTCTGCAAGAGTGTGCTCCGTGGTGTCGACCGGTGCACCGCAGTCGTGGCACACCGGAGCGGCTTCTCTCTGTATTCGACACAGGTACTTACCAAAGCAACCATGCCCGGTAAGTACCTGTGTCATCCTATATGTTAGGGAGCCATGCTGCCTATCCCGCCAATGCCTGAGGACCGGGCGAATGGCCTGAACAGTCCTATGCCCCGCAATCGGGGTTTGCAGCTGGAGCTCCCAATCTTGGAGCATCCGCTCCTCCGCATCGCGCCGGACTCGCGACCTTTCTTCAGGGGCCAGGCTTTCGCCCCTTTCTAGTCTGACCCTCCTCTGCCTGTACACCTCAGAGAGTACCTGGGCTTCTAGCTCCCAGGGCGGTGTACCGGCGAGGGCGCATGCCGCCGTCCCCGACACCGTGCGGTATCCCCGTATGATACGGGAGGCGATGACCCTTTGGGGTCGGCGAAGAGCCGCCCTGTTCTCCGTGCTAAGGGCGTCCGCCCACACTGGCGCCCCGTACAGGGCCATACTTCGGATGACTCCCGCGAACAATTTGCGGCAGCTCTGGTTTCGGCCGCTTACGTTCGGCAGGAGTCTCCCTAATGCCGCTGCGGCACTCACTAGCCAGGGGGCCAGCTGCCTGAAGTGCTCGCTAAAACTCCAGCGGCTATCCAGGACCAGCCCCAGGTAACGCATTTGTGGTCGCAACGGTATCACGACCCCATCTACTACCATATCTTCGCCAGGAGGTGGCCCCTGTCTCGGCCCATGGAAGACGATGGCTTGCGTCTTCGCCACAGCCACCTCCAGACCCAACCTCCTAATTCGGCGGATCATGTGCTCTGCTCCGATTTTTGCTAGGTACTTCGCCTCCGCTAGATCTCTACCCCGGGCAGTTACGAGGGTGTCATCTGCATAACAGATGACATCATGCCGGGGGAGAAAGGCACCGTGAAGCGCCCAGTCGTAGCCTAGATTCCACAGGAGTGGCCCCAAAACTGACCCCTGTGGGACACCACACTCCATGCTACGCATCCTGACTTGCCCGTCTGGAGCAAGGAATACCACCTCCCTATCCTGTAGATAGTGCTTAATAACACGAGCTAGATAGGGAGGGATGCCGTGATATTTCAGAGCATCCTCAATAACGCTATAGGGGAGAGAGTTAAACGCATTTTTAATGTCTAAAGAGACTGCAACAACTCTCTCTCCTCTGCTTATCGCCCTCTGTGACAACTCCTTTAGAGCGAGGATGGCGTCGATTGTTGATCTTTGCCTCCTGAACCCGAATTGTCGGTCGGATAGGTTTGGCCCTTCGTTGTTTAGGTGGTGGACGACTCGCTCTGCGATAATTCGCTCCAACATCTTACCAAGCTCATCTAACAACACTACTGGCCTATACGCGGACGGGGAGTCCGGTGGCCTGTCGTCCTTTTTCAGGAGGCAGAGTCTCCCTCTCTTCCATCTCTTCGGGAATTGCCCGCACCTGAGACATGCATCAAACAGTGCACGAACATGTTGACCGAGATGCTCCAGGGCGATTGGAAGCACACGCCCCGGGATGCCGTCGGGACCAGGGGCTTTCCTCCTTGCCCTAAGGCGGTTGGTCACATCCTCCATCTCTCCTTCCGTGACCGGGAAGAAACCTTGAGCCGTGTCAGCAGCCACTGACGAATCCCTTATCAATGAAGGCACTGGCGGAACATTGGAAGGGAAAAGGCCCTCGACGACCCTTGTAAGGAGTTGCTGGTCCATCGATTCCATCGGGGGTGTCTGATTGTGGAACTTTCGCCTGACCATTCTATAAGGACGCCCCCACGGGTCCCTATTCAAATCCTCCAAGTACTCTTCCCACGCCAAGCTTTTCGCCCTACAAATCCCCACTGAAAGGGCTGTTTTGGCTTGCACCAAGGCCTGCCGGAGACGGAGCTCCTCCCCTGCAACTCTTCCACGGCGACGTCGGCAGCGTTGGTAAGCCCTCCTGGCTGCCAAGCAAGCGGATCGGAGGGAAGACAACTCCTCCGTCCACCAGTACACGCACCTTTTGGGCGGGCAGGCCTTTGCGCGTGGCATGGAAGCATTGCAAACCTCTGTCATCGAGGCAGTTATGCATCCTGCCCTCTCCTCTACATTCATGGCCTCCAGGCGACCATCCCCCATATTCCACGCCTGCACCAAGGCCGCCTCCTGAGCCAGGTCACGATTCAGCTTGGTGACTGCCCAGCGCGGGAAACATGATTGTGTGCGTCCAGGGCGAGGAGCGACAGTTCCTCCCGTGGCTGGCATAACCTTAAAGTCAATGTGGTCGTGATCTGACAGTGTCACGACGTCTTTGAGAACATGCCAGTCCCTCACACGTGGTGCCAGAGCTGGGGTCGCAAAAGTCAGGTCTACTATGGACCCACCGTCCCCCCTGACACATGTGAACTCCCTCCCCACATTGCAAAGAACTAGCCCCGCTGATACTGCCCAGTTGACCACTGCCTCACCCCTTATGGTGTCCCTACGTTCGCCCCAGGAGGTGTGGTGGGCGTTGAAGTCACCCAAAACCAGCATATGGGCTGGTGCTAGACGCCCCACCACCCCTCTCAGACTGTCGAGCCACCGAGTGAATTCAGTAACACCCCTGTTAGGGGAGAAGTAGACACCGACCAGTGTTACCTCTCCCCAGGTGGCCGCTACATAGCCCGGTCCCCTCTCTTTAACCAAGAGGGGAGGGGAGCAAGCGGCCGAATATGGGGCCATGATCATGACAGAACTGTCAGCAGCACTCGCCCAATTAGGGCGCTGAGGAACGCAATATGGTTCCGCCATTACAGCAATGTGTGTCCCCGACTCCGCTGCATATTGCAGAAGGAGATCCTGCGCTGCAGCGGAGTGGTTCAGGTTTCTTTGGAGGACGTTAAGGTGTCTTTCCATTAACTCGACATATGACCATCCTCAACTCCCCCCATTAGAGCGGGATCACTCTCCGTCTCTAGCGGTTGCGCCCTAGGCTTAGTAGGCTGCCTCGCTCTCACTGGAGGAGGGCGGCATTTGCTCCCACCCATGAAGTGGTTGGCCGGCAGCTTGGCTGACTTGCACACAGCACAGTTTAGCTCGCCTTTGCAATCCACCGATTTGTGGCCCCTGGCTCCGCACCGGAAACATGTGTCGCTTCGGTCCGTTTCGCATGAACACAGAGTTCGAGTGTGCCCTGTCACCATGCACCTGTAGCACCGGAGCGGGAGAGGCTCCAATGCTCGGACCGACGCCGATACCCATCCTACACGAAGGCGACCCGTCTCTATGAGTATTTTTGCTGCGCCCACAGGGCACTTCAACAATACAGAACCCAATCCTCGCGGGCTTACTCGGATACTCCCGACGCGGACTTGTTCCACCGGATAGCCCCCCTTCGCAGCGACCGCGGCTCCAAGCTCATCTTTGGTGACCGAGTCATCTAGTCCCGATACTCGCAGGTCAGCATTCTTAACAGGCCTCATAATCTTAGCGGACTCTCCCAGAGTTTCCCTCAACTTTGCGGCCAGCAGGTCCGCCTTTTTCCCGCTGTCGGCGCCGGGAATCTCGAACACGCGCGTACCGGTGACAGAGACTCGGACTTTCATCTCTTCTATGCCCAATTCTTGGATACTTATTGCCCTCTTTGCCTTGGCTATAGCGTCCGCGTACGTCGCTCCCTTTTCTGCTTGCTCTGAGGAGATCGCTAACACCACCGCCGCAGTCTTGGGGGTGGTAAGTTTCATTTTCTTCGGTCCTGCTGGTTTTGAGGGCTGCCGCTTTGTCGTCCTGGGGGCCTCGTTGGTACCGGCCAATGTAGATTGTCCGGCAGCGGTGCCGGCGCCGGCGGCCGGCTTTGATGGGCGACCGTTTTTGCCGACACCGATCCACGGGTTCTCCCTCGCAGCTATATTGGCGTATGAGGTGTGACCCAATGCCTGTTGCTCTGCAGGAACAGAAGATGGGGTGGAGCTCGATAGAGCATCTGAATCGACCTGTTGCCTGGGTTGAGTGGTTCCTCTCTTTTTGTCTGACGCCAACGGTGGACGTATTATTGGTGCCGGAGGCAGACGACGTTCAATGCCCTCTATGCGGGCGTTCAACATGTTGCCGAAGGTGACCGTAAGATTTCTCTCCATTATCGAGAACATCTCCTGAATATCCAGGTTCGAAGCCCCAGAAGTAAGTACCGGTAAGGCCACTGTCTGGGAAGGTGGGCTTTCATGAGTCTCCTCTCTTCTGCGCTGTGCATCTCTCTGGCATCTGTCCTCATATGCCCGCTTCAAGGCCCGGTGCTCCTCTAGCAGATGGTTCATCTGCTCCTGCAGTCTTTTATTGTCTGCCTGTAGACGGCGTACGTCTTCTGAAGGCGAGAGACCTACTAACTCCCTGACCACCTCCCTGATTTTACCGCTGGCCTCCGTGATAGTAGCCTTATACTCCCGCTTCATATTCCCCGACAGACTTACCACGTCTAGTAGCCTTTTCGTGTGACGTTCCACCTCGTCACTAATAGCTATCGAAGATCGCATCGAAGCCGATGACCTACACGAGTCGACGGAGGGTTCTCTTTCCCTTTCCGGGTGGGGGGCGGCCGGCGGGCCCATCTGGCCCGGCATACTCATTGGACTCTCCTGACTTTTATTTTTGTTTTTATCCTTTCCCTTCCCTTTCTTTTTGTTTTTCTGCTTTTCTTCTTTTTCTTCTCGCTTAGCCTCTTTTTGGGCTTCCTTCCTCATCATTTCCGCATGTTCATGCGCCTCTCGTGCCTCAGGCATATTCGCCTTTCGCAAAATGCTGGCACCGAAATGGCTGCCTGAACCTGATCGACTTGCTGACTTTATTCCCCTGCCTCTGCCTCTTCCTCTATCGGACTCCAAAGCACCTGCCTTACTTACGGCCGCAAGGGGCGGGTCGCTCTCATCAGAGCCTGCTAAGTCACTAAGTGTCCCCTCTCCTGGACGCTTCCTTTGGGCCTTTGGAGCCTCCCTTTTCTCTATGGTGACCGGAGAAGAAGACCTCGATCTCTAATACTCTGCATCAGAGGACAATTCTCCATCCTCAAAGTAGATGGAGTCAGTTGGAGCACTGTTTATCCCCGGACCCTGTACACTGTCCAATAGGCAGGTATGAATTTCCTCGCTTACGCCAGAGCTAGGCCCTGCTGCCATAGACCTAGTAGTTGGGCGCATCCGACTCTCGTGAGAACTCGAACACTCACTGATTGCGTCGTCCGACATGATGATCACGCCGTCATTGGCACTGTTTTGGAACGGACCCTGTGCGCTGTCCACTAGGCGGTAATTGCCCCCCCCAGAAACGGTGGGGCTGCCCGCGACTGATGCCGCGGGGAGGGATTCTCCTGCCGCTGAGCGGCCGGTACCCTCCTGGGGTAATACTGATTCATTACTCGCCATTTCATAGGTTGAACCTCTTTGTTACAGGGGTAAGGTCCCAGATCCCCTTTGCCAGACTATCAGCCACCGCCGCAGTAAACTACCGCGGCGGTGCTCAGGGTGCACCACGGGAAGGTTGTCTGGCGTGGCACCCCAAGATGGAGCGAGCTTACCCAGAAGCAGCCTATTCACTCTAGCTTTAAAAATTTTAGGGTTGTAGTCATTCGGGAATATAGACGCAGGCAGGGTATTCCATTCCTTGGCGGTGCGCATCACAAAGGATGAATAAAAGCGCTTGGTACGCATTCGCGGGATGTTGACCAAGTAAGGATGATAGCCCGCTGTGCGTCTAGATTCTCGGTGGTAGAACGGGGATGGTGGAATGAGCTCATGCAGCTCAGAAGCACACTCACCGAAGTACAGCCTGTAAAATACCGACAAGCAAGCCACTTTACGTCGATGGGTTAGACTATAGAGCTTGGCTTGAACCAGCTTGAAAATCATTGATTTTGATCGCGGATCGCGATCCAGATTGACTGTGTAATGGCTGCCTAAGTATGTCACTTTTCAGTTGCCAAACTGTTCCCATGCCAAAAGTCACGTCGATCCGTTGCACCCATTTTGACGTGAAAGACGGACAAACAAGCAAACCCACTATCACATTTATTTATTATGGATACACACAATCTCTTTTTCATTTTATAGTAAAAATATGATTGACCTGATATTATGCATTACTAAGTAAAAAACAGAAGTTCTCTGTTTAAATCGTGAAAGCGCGCATGCTGCTGAGCCGGACCCACACTAAACGATAATACGCGCTCTAATGTGGTCGGAGTGGACGTGCCTCGTGCGATCCAAGAGAACAAATAAGATTTACGATCCATGATCCCCAATCTTCGATCGTGGTTGGCCAATCCAAGATGGATCGTTTGGTGTGGTTCAGTCTTATGAATCTCGCGTAGAATAGATCTAGGTATTGCCCGCTAGCAAGCAACGTCGAAGAACGAAGGACGGCTGTTCAAAATAATCATTATCATTATACACTGTTATGTGTGATACATGCATTTTTGCGTATAAAAACAATATGAAAATACTAGCTGTTGCCCGCGACTTTGTACGCGCGGTGTAGTGATTTTTGTGTTAAGATAAGTTATCACAACTTACTGTAAATCGAGATTGAACAGCCTAAATCGACCTAGATAGCGGTTTAAATTTAAATCGAGATCGGTAACAACAAGTAGCTAAATGGGATTTAAAATAAAATCGGTTGCAAGTGGCCCTTTTGATTTATGAAGAAAAGAGAAGTTTTTTTTTCTCGCCTCTAAGGGATTGCAGACTTCAGTATTTAATTTGACATAAATTTCAGCTTGATTTCCCACGCATACTTGAGAAAAAGTTTCTTGACAGATGGACAGATCTATGAATGAGGGCTCAACTATGTTCATGCAGCATATTATTATGATAACAACATACCATGTTCATATCCTAGCCTGCTTTAGACCCTTTTAGTAGAGAATAGGACTTCAAGAGAGCGTTATGAAATCTAGGCAACAAACACACATACTTAAACTAAACGAACACAAAAGTCACTACACCGCGCGTACGAAGTCGCGGGCAACAGCTAGTATCATAATAAAATTAGCCTTCCGCCCGCGGCTTAGCCCGCGTGGACTACAGGGTACATGCTTTTCCGGGATAAAAATTAGCCATTGTCATTTTCCAAGATAAGATAAGATAAGATAAAAATATTCTTTATTCACTTAGACATAATAAATATGTACTTATGAATCGTCAATATTTTCCTACCACCCATTCAAGACTTTTTTAACTGACAAGAAGAATGGGCGCAAGAAACTTGCCAGCGTTTCTTAGTTAGGTAACGACATTTACAAAAAAAAACATATCGTTACTAATACAACAATTGCTTAGTATAAAAATACATCAATTTAAACAGTGATTATGTTATGTGTTACATCATGACCATGCATTGCGGTCATTCAAATAATCGTCTACTTTATAGTATCCTTTGCTCATCAGCGACTCTTTAATGTAACATTTAAATTTATGCAATGGTAGTTCAATAATATGCTGTGGAACTTTATTAAAAAAGGATATGCTTTTCCCCAGAAATGAGGCTCTGGATTTTTCTAGCCTAAACTTGGGAACGACAAGTTTATCTTTATTTCTTGTGTTAAAGCGATGAATATCGCTCTGCTTTACAAATGTATTATAATATTTTTTCACATAAATAATATTTTCATAGATGTATTGTCCTGCAACAGTTAAAATGTTTATTTCTTTAAATAGATCTCTTAAAGAATCTCTCGATCGGAGGTTGTACATGGCGCGAATAGCCCTTTTTTGGAGCACGAATATACTTTGGATGTTAGTGGCTGAGCCCCACAACAAAAGGCCGTAGGACATAACACTATGAAAATAACTAAAATAGACTATTCTAGCCGTTTCAATATCGGTTAAGAGCCTTATTTTCTTTACTGCGAATGCGGCCGAACTGAGTCTACTCGCCAAGGCTTCGATATGAGGATCCCATTGTAGTCGCGAGTCTAATATAATACCTAGAAACTTTGTATTGTTAATGAATTCGACCATATCGCCGTCTAGTCTTATATGAAAATCAACTTGTCTTACATTAGGTAACGAAAATTTTAAACACTTAGTTTTCTTTGAGTTTAATGATAAATTATTACTATTAAACCAATGTGACACTTTTGAAAGAGCACTATTTACTTCGTCAGAACAGTCATCACCTCTATCTACTTTAAAGACTAGAGATGTATCATCTGCAAATAGCACTGTCTCACATAAATTCTTCGCGTAGTAAGGAAGGTCATTTATGTATATTAAAAACAACAGCGGGCCCAATATTGATCCTTGGGGTACGCCCATAGTAATGGGAGCTCCGGTAGACTCAGTTTTATTAATAACTACCTTCTGAGTTCTTTCATACAGATATGAATGCATAAGGCTTACTGACATTTCAGAAACACCATAATGTTTTAACTTCCTTAATAGTGTTTGGTGATCAACACAATCGAATGCCTTGGAAAGGTCACAAAAAATAGCGATTACATCCTGCTTGTCCTCCCAGGCATCAAGTACATGTTTTAGAAATGCAACCCCAGCATCAGTTGTACTTTTACCTTTTGAAAAACCAAACTGTTTCTCATGCAGTATACTATTTAATTTAAAATATTCTAAAAGTTGAGCATAAATTAATTTCTCAAATATTTTACTTATTGCTGGTAGTATGGATATAGGTCTAAAATTTGCTGGGTCACTTTTGTCACCAGCTTTAAACAGAGGAATAATTTTACTATTTTTCATTAAATTAGGAAAGACCCCTTCACTTATACATTGGTTAAAAATTATTGCTAATGATGGAGCTATCACATCAATTATTGATTTGATGATACTTGTAGATATGCCCCAGAGATCTTCTGTTTTCTTAATATTTATTGCTTTGAATGCTTTAATAATATCTTCGGTAGTGACATAGCTAAAACTAAATGTTTCCTGGCACTTGTTCACACTAGATTCCATAAGAGAGACAGCGGTGTTGGGGCAAGAGTTAAGTCTGCTAGTAGTTTCTAACGGAATTCGAGCAAAGTAACCTTCAAAAGCACTAGCCACCTCAATATCTGATTCAAAAGTCTGATCACTAATTTTTAAGTTAAATGAATTAATTTTGCTTTTTATTTTGCCAGTTTCTTGGTTTATAATACTCCAGGTAGCTTTTATTTTATTTTCAGATGATTTAATTTTATTTGAAATATACCTAGATTTTGCCAGAGCACATACTTTCCTAAATGTTTTTGAATATTTCTTGACATATTCAATGAAGCTAGGATCACAGGAAGTCGTTTTTTGGGCATAGGCAAGGTCAACTCTATCTCTGTAGGTACCAAATTTTATCAAAATCGGCTAAGTAGTTTAGGTGTGAAAGCGTAGCAGACAGACAGACTTTTATTTTCGCATTTATAATAATTAACTACTATACGTTAATCGTTTCTTCAGTTGTATCAGTTGTTGAATGCAAACCAATGAGAACCGCAAAAAAAAAACACTGAAAAAAAACCTTGTTCTGTGAAATAAACCGTTACTATTAGCGGCATTATTTATCACGGCGAAATCTCCACATTTTCGCGTGAAACAGAGTTAAAGTGCTTATTGTCTAAGGGCACCATCTTGCATATCGAATAAATAACAGTTCCGATGCGATGTGATGTCGTGATGGCGAGACGCGCGTTATTGGCGCGCCACGAACGCTGCGGGCTAGCTGGCGCGGCTCCATTCACTCACGGCTAAACGGTCTTAATACAAACGGGGCGATAACGTTTTCCACCCTCTTAAGGACACTGCACATTACATCAACTCGGAAAGGGATCGACACCGTATCGCCTTCGCCTCGCCGTCAACCAGGCGTCAACCTAACGCAAGCACGTAACCAAACCGGATCAGCGTCGGTACGTCGGCTCGGCTACGGCTAGGCGACGCCGCGCTTACGGCTAGGCGACGCCGCGCTTACGGCTCGCAGTGGTTCCATATAAAAAAAAAAATAAAAAAGAATGAGAGAAAAAAATTATAATAAAAAAAAGACAAAAAAAATTAAAAAAAATGTCAAAAAAATGAGAAAAAAAAGTTTTATAAAAAAAAAATTTGATGTTCATTTTCATTCTCAGACCACTGTGCGAGAGCCGTAAGCTCGGGTACGGAGAGACGTGAGCGCGTGGACGACTAGCGGTAAGCGCGGGGATAGCAAGTTGAGCGACCCGCAAAGCGGTTCGTGAGCTGGTCCCGAGGCGAGGCGATTACGTTACGATTCCGATTAGTGTGCTTTGCAGTAGGGCGTTTCATATAAAGAATACTGAACCGTCGAGTTGATACGTTTACGATCCCTTTCCGAGTTGATGTATGTGCTGTGACCTTAAACTTTAACAAACAGCAATGAATTTTCGGTATGTTGTTGAAGTGCATAAAAACTAGAGCGGTACGTTTAGTTTGATTTTGAATATTTCAAAATCTATGATAAATATTAAAAAACTAAACGTACAGCCCTAGATCTTATGCATTTCAACAGAATACTGAAAATTCATTGCTGTATGTTAAGATTTAGAGGGTGGAAAGCGGTATCGCTGTTTGTATGGAGACCATTTTCTACACAATCCTCTTTATTTACAATAATCATAAAAAAAAAAAAAAAAATTTTATCAATTTTTACTTTAAAAATACAATATTAAAAAAATTTATAAGACTTTATTTTTTATTTTTTAAAAAATTATATAAAATTTTTTTTTTCATAAATTTCAATATTTTTAAATAACCATTTTAAAATTTATTAAATTTTTTATAATCATTTAAAAAAAATCTTTTAATTATTTTTTTATTTATATTATAAAATTATTTTTTTAATAATACTAAAAATTTAACTGATTCGACTCGCGTTCGTAGCGTCACGCCACGCGGCTACATTTATCTTGCAAGGGCTACATCGCTGTCGTGTAGCCCTTGCAAGATAAACTGTCGGTATGGTAAAATCAGAGCACCGCCTCTTTCGGTCGAATAAGGAATTGAAATTCAATACAACATGTTTGACAGCGCACTTTGACAGCTTTTGAAGGACGGTATAGTTTTTCATGCAGGGGATACTCGAACTGATCATCCGCAGGGCTAGGAATGTTTTACATTGGCTAATGGTTAGAGTGTATCCTGAATAGGTACTAAATAAATTGTGAAGTCTTGCTCGTAAGATATTTTGTGTCCTACCTAGACAATGCTCAAAGGCAAGCGTCATCAGATTAGACGCGATATTTGTGACAGATATGATAATCATTTATTTTTTAGAATATTGTACAAAAACTGGGTGACTGACTGATTTCATAGACTTGAACACCTAATGCCTAATCCCTTTTTTATAAAAAAGAAACTACATTTTCATGGTGAGAACTTCACTCATCATCTCAGCAATGCTATTACGAGCAATAAGCACTAACGAGTATCTCGCCAAGCAGCTGCCGTGTTTTTATTACCACCATCTTATTTAAGTCTGAAGTCAGAACAAGATGTTTTCAGCAATGTTGTGTTCTGTGAGTTAAAGATAAGATAGCGCTTCCACTTTCAGCCTTTTCTTTACTAAACATCGGATGTGGCGAAAGTAAGTGCTTCCACGTTATAGATAAAAATAAACGTTAATCATTGGAAACAGCACCAGACCGTTTAGGGTAGCGCTAGGCGGGCGTGGGCACCAGCGCGGGCGCACACCGTACGATGCCCTATGCAAATACCCGACCTCGGCCGTCCCCCCGGAGATGCGCTGGTGTGACCTACATCGATGGATGGATTTGATTGACCGGCAGATAATCTCTCGCGATTTGACTATCATAACCAAACGGCTGGCATGGCCATGGGAGGTTGTGGGTTACAGATATTACTGCCTGAAAAAGAAGGTTTACCTATGAGACAAATAATAACGCTTAGATGAACTAGGTGTTATTGTCTGATTGTAATGTAACATAGTTTATATTGATTTGTAATAGAAACGAACCGTAAACTTTAAAAACCCCTAACGGCTGCCAGTAGGATCAACCGCGAGTCAGGAATCGCAACTTGGATCTCACGAGGTTCAACCGGCGCGCGCGCAGCCTCGGGCTGGCCGCAATGTTCGCATCTAGATCCAGACCGCTTGTCTGCTCTGGAAAGTGATTGGTGATAGAAAGGCCCTTCTCTTAAGGTTGAGTTCCACTGTTATAATTGTTATTTGTGTCCTAAATAGTCTATTTGTAAGGTCAGTTGAATGGCAGTACATTTTGATTGTAATTTCACATTTTCGCGATCTGCGCTCAGAATTAGGATTGACACTCCCTGCTCAGAAATCGAGGGTGTGGTTCCCGCATAATATTGGATCTTTGTCGTTCTTAATGTTACTTATGTTACGAAGTTATGTTACTTTACAATTGTTGTTATTTTGCACTTATTTAGCAAAAATATCATTATTATTTAAATCCTGCTCTCGTATGCATTTTGCACTGAGACATTTTAGTTGTTGGAACTTAATATAATATGTCTAGTGTTGTTATTACCGATGAGTTGCATGTCTGAAGATTTTGATTAAAATTTCATATTGTAATTACAGTTCAGATTCGTTCCAGAAAATGTACATATTCAAATTTAATTAAAGCTATTTCTCTTATATTTCAAGATTCCAATATTCAATCATAAAACTATTTTCTGCTGAAACCCTGAAAAGTAATTGTTATGCAAAATTCACAAAAAGCTTGCATTATTTAAATTAGAAAACCAATTTTGAGAGAGCCGTCGAAGGCAAATAAATCCAATCCAATTCAATCAATTAGCAAGTGCAGATTGGATCTGAAACTTCAATTCTGTTTGAATCAGGACACTTTCCATTTGTGCTTTTAGGTACCTCATTAGTTATGCAATTAATACGCCTGACGTTTGGAATTATATCTTAACATCTTTATTATATCACGCAATATGATATGAAACTTGATGCTGTCTTGCTTACCCCACTAAGGTGTACCTAAGCAAGATAATATAGGCTCTTTAACATGTGTCAATCCATACTAATCCATACTATCCATACTAATATTATAAATGTGAAAGTGTGTTTGTTTGTTTGTTTATTTGTTTGTTTGTTTGTTTGTTTGTCCGTCTTTCACGTCAAAACGGAGCAACGGATCGACGAGATTTTCGGTATGGAGATAATTTGAGAGCTGGAGAGTAACATAGGCTACTTTTTATCCAGGAAAATTATAAAATAAAAATGGTAATTTAAACTGTCATACTTCACACAACTGTCATTTCTTAGCCGCTTCCAAAGAGAAGGTATGTCAAAGAGTATGTAATCACTGACATTTTTGCCGCTTAGGATTTCTTTTTTTTTAATAAGTGACATTGTGTCAGGCAGGTGATACGAAGTTCGTGTCCAATAAAATTTATATGGCTAAACAACGTTTGCCGGGTCAGCTAGTAGTCGATAAGAGCCACTCATGCTAGGCCAAGCCGGCAGATAGTGATAGGAGCTACCCAGGTGGACTTCAAACAAGTCCTTTCACCAATCAAACCGAATATAATGTGTACCCCCACAGGGAATCGAACTCAGGGCGTCTGGTGGTGTGTACGACTAGACCGCCTCCTCTGTGGTACAGTTTATATATTATAGCATTAATATATACTGCGTCCGTGTTCTAGTGGTACACTCGTGGTACGTATCAGACCCAGAGGTTCCGGGTTCGATTCCCAGTGGGGGTACATATTGTATCTGGTTTGGTTGGTGGTAGGGCTTGTCCAAAGTCCGCCTGGCTAGCTACCACCATCTTATCTAGGTCTGGCGCTATAGCAACGATGTTTTCAGCATTGTTGTGTTCCGGCAGTTAGAGATAAGATAGCCAGTTCCTTAGTGATTGAGGATTCCGAGAGTAGTGCGCTTCTACCTTCAGCCTTTTCATCACTTAACATCAAGTGAGATGAAGGCTAAGTGTTACCCCGTTGTGCATGTAAAAAAATACCACTGGGGCGGTTGATATGATTTGATAAAATGTTAATTACAGCGGCATTTGGTTTTTGTTTATCTTAAGTGGTATCTTGGTTTGATTGAAGGTTTCATTTAGTTTTTTTTCTTTATGGCATACTATCTTTCCGACCGCGGCTTCGCCCGCGTGGACTACATGATGTTATCCCGCGGAAACATGATATGTTTCCGGGTTAAATTGTAGCCTATGTCACTCTCGAGCTCCGAAACTACCCCCATACCAAAACAAAAATCGCGTCGATCCGTTACTCCGTTTTGACGTCAAAAGTCAGAAAAACACATAAAGACACTCATATTACCTAGTTAGTATGGATTCGTGCCTTTGCAAGGGGCATGATCGCCAATGACTTCGGACTTTAATCTTGGAAAGTACTTATTTGGTTTGGTATAAAGAAAAGTCAGTGTGAAAATCTTGGCAAATATCTACGTAAAAAGGAATTAATTGAAAATTTTTAAATGAAGTAGTTATTAGAAAAAATCTTTCTAAATAAGTAAATAAGTTCTAATACTTACTTCATTTGAATTTTTCAATAGGTTATAAAAATTGCATTGCATGCAAAAAATAATGCATTCTTTGTGTGCCAGGAATACAAAAAGTACTTTTTTATAAGAGCTTTTATAAATACTTAGCATTACCTGGAAAAAGTAAGTACCTAGGTACTTACTCCTGGAAATATTTTTTTTTATAAAGCTAATATTTTTCTCATACGTTTTTAAAAAGACGGACAAAATTAAATCAAATGTTTGAACGTTAAATTCAAATGCTTATGTATCTATATAGTCTCATAAAAAAACCGAAGAAAATGCCTGCCCAGTTTTATATAAGAAGAAAAAGAAGACATTTTTATGACAATTCCTTAATTAGAAAAATAAGTAAGTACCTCTACGCATTTAAAGTATAAAATAAGAACAAAATACTTATGTAAGTTCTAAGTAATTAGGTGTAATTTTTCGTTAGTACCTAAAGAAAACTTAATAAATAGCAATTATAATTTAGCATGCTATTTAACTGAATTTGCTGCCAACGCTAAAATTAGTAACTAAAGCTGTGGGCGTGTATCTGTAATCTTTCTAACTTTAGACACCTGGGTGCCTACCATCAACTTTAAGAGAGCGATTCAAAAATAGCGCGATGCAGAATAGGTTCCTAAAATGAATTGCTTTCTTTCGTACTATGACCTTCTAAAAACTGGATCGCAAATGAATTGCTAAATGTGAATGACCGAACGATTTGTGTCCTTATTTCTTCTACCCGTCTCTTTCACTCGATTCTGTCATGCCCGGAGAGTGAGAGGGACGGGTATAACCTGCAGGTGTCATGTTAGCTTGGCCGAGTCATAAGTCAAATAAAAGTATGTGACAGCTTAGCGGCTGTGAAATGTCATTGAATGATCACTGAATCGCTGTCATTGATATTAAGCTGTCGTGGTACGAATAAGCGAAGCAGATCAGTTTAGGTCCTAAACAAAACCGCAATAAGAGTTGATGGTATGCGGAATGCGGAATGAGTTGAACCACAATAAATTGCACAAAGTTTTGAAATGCAACTACATTATTTTTTAAGTATATTTTTATCATATAAAAATGTTTATTAAACCACATCACCCACTTTGTTTTCTAAAAACAAGAAGCTTAGCTTCTTCTAGTCAGAAACAACAGTTAGGTATTGAAAAGTTAAATTTTTTACATGACATTGACGGGGTTAGTGGCTGAACCGTAAACTAAAAGAAAAGTTAAAGGTCTTTTTGCATTTCATTATTTATTTTACATCACTAGTGGGCTGCCATGAAATTAAACGTAAAAAGTGTCACACTTATACAACACTAGTGGCTCCTAGAGATTTTACCTGCGTGGTTCCCGTTCCCGTGGGAATATCGGGATAAAATATAACCTAGGTATGTCACTCGGGAAAAATGTGGCTTTCTACTGATGAAAGAATATTTAAAATCAGTTCATTAGTATTTGAGTTTATTCATTAAAAACATACAAACAAACAAAAACAGGGATTTTTCACAGAATCCAAAAAGCATTTCTGTTGCCAAAACTCTTAAATTTAAGAGAGGAATAAAGTTAACTATTTAGTATTAGTTTAATGTCAAAAGTAACGAACGTGGGTGTAATGTTTATTTGGTGGTAGCTTGAACGGACAAGCAGGTTAAAGGGCTTATTACACTTGGCTAAATTCAGCATCTAATTAAGCATACATTGCTTGTTTTGATTGCATCACTTGCTACAAATGAGCTCAAAGAAAGCAATGTATGCTTAATTAGATGCTAAATTTAGCCAAGTGTAATAAGCCCTTATCCGGTTTTTAGTTACTGTTGGACTAAATACCTAGAGAAGGTAATGTACAAGAGCACCTGATTTTTAATACATCCAGCCCTCCTACTAGGAAGGCTGGATTAGGAGGCTCCTAGCATGATCAACAAAATTCGATATGATACTAGCTTCCGCCCGCGACTTCGTCCGCGTGGACATTCGAAAAAATACTTAGGGGACCAATTACCAGGATAAAAAGTATTCTTTGTTTTAATTTCATAAAAATCCGATCAGCCGTTTTTACGTGATTAGGCGGGTCCTCCCTCACCAAGCGAGCAGCCTCGCGCGAGGCAGAACGTTTGCTACGTGCGGCGGGCCTCGCACGAGTCTGCTCACTTGGTGAGGGAGGACCCGCCTAATCACGTAAAAACGGCTGATCGGATTTTTATGAAATTAAAACAAAGAATACTTTTTATCCTGGTAATTGGTCCCCTAAGTATTTTTTCGAATGTCCACGCGGACGAAGTCGCGGGCGGAAGCTAGTAAATAATAAGTGTCTGTTTCACAATCAAAAACTTAGTTCTGAGTAGCTTAGGTACCAAGAACTTTTAGGGTACTTAAGATGATTTAGGTTTCTATACCCTATTTACCCCCTGGGTTTGATTTTCGGAAAACTACGAAATGGGTTGTCTATTTGTTGAAGTAAGCCTACAAAGTTTCAAGTTGAAATGTCTATTTTACCCCCTGATTTTTCATTTAAAATTTCACCCCTATTTCAACCTTTTAGGGGTTGAATCATGTTCAGCGTGTTAAACATCAAAATAAATTGGGTGTTTTCTATGTATATTAAGTATGTATTTACAAACAAAAAGTATTTAAGTATATATTTATCCGTTATCAAGTTCCCGTAGACACAGTTTCTTAAGAAATTAACTACGGGCTTAGATAATTGGTGTGATTGTAAGAAAATATTTATTTATTTATTATTTAAATGCCATTTTTGCAATCGTCATCCCATAAAACCTCAATAACGAAATCCATATCGATTTTTAGGTTTATTTATCCCATTTAACCTCGAAGGGGTAGATTTTCGAAAAAATACGAAATATGTGTTTGCTTATTTGTTTTACTTTCCGACCATAAGCCTAAATAATAAATTTAATGAAGGACTTTCCAGATTTCGTCCCCCTTTTCACCACTTCGGGGGTGGAATTGTCAAAAACACTGGCACAGGAAAATATTAATTTTCAATTGCCAGCCTAAATACAAAATTTGAAGATTCTAACTTCAACACTGACGGACTTTCATACACATATTCATCCCTTATTTCACCCCCTGGGTTTGATTTTGGAAAAATTACGAAATGGGTTGCCTATTTGTTTTAAGAAGTAAGCCTACAAAGTTTCAAGTTGAAATGTCTATTTTACCCCTGGTTTGTCATTCAAAATTTCACCCCTATTTCAACCTTTTAGGGGTGGAATCATGTTCAGCGTGTTAAACATCAAAATAAATGCCGTTTTTGCAATCGTCATCCCATAAAACCTCAATAACGACATCCATATCAATTTTTAGGTTTATTTATCCAATTTAACCTCTAAGGGGTTGATTTTCGAAAAAATACAAAATATGTGTTTCCTTATTTGGTTTACTTTCCGACCATAAGCCTAAATAATAAATTAAATGAAGGACTTTCCAGATACAACATTTCATCCCCTTTTCACCCCTTTGGGGGTGGAATTGTCAAAAACGCTGACACAGGTAAATGTTAATTTTCAATTGCCAGCCTAAATACAAAATTTGAAGATCCTAACTTCAAAACTGACGGACTTTCATACAAACATTTATTCCTTATTTCACCCCCTTAGGGGTGGAATTTCCAAAAATCCTTTCTTAGTGGATGCCTACACTGTATAACGTATCACACTGTATAACGACGATTCATAAGTACATATTTATTATGTCTAAGTGAATAAAGAATATTTTTATCTTTATCTTATCTTATCTTATCTATGTGCAAAATTTGAAGTCTCTAGGTTCAGCGGTTTGGGCTGTACGTTGATATCTCAGTCAGTCAGTCAGTCAGTCAGTCAGTCAGTCAGTCAGTCAGGACTTTGAATTTTATATATATAGATGATAAGTTATCCGGTTTAACTGTCAAAAGACTATGGGTTTGACGTTTGAATGTCGATAGGTCGCTCTATCATGCGATAAATATCACGTTTTGGGTAGTCATGCTAGGCTTACTGATGTATCTTTCTTCAAAGTATCAGGATGCTGGCAGATGGCGGTGAAATAGCGATAGGAAAAAAAACATAACGATAGTCTCTTGTTCCTTCTGTCTCTATTCTGTCAATGTTTCTTAAATTGTTAAATGTTTTTAATTAATTTGTTTGATTTTTATTTAGTCAGTTACGCTTCTGGTTTTCTAGTCTATAAACATTGATAATATAATGCCAATTTCAGTAAATTAAAAACCACTTTCTACCCTATCGACGAAAAACCAACAATGTTCAACTGCAGACCCTCAAGAATATCCTTGAAATCCTAATAAGATCTGCTTCATCCCGTCTCTGCACCTGCATTACGTGTGCCGCATGTGCTGCACTCTAGCGGAATGAAAAGTAAACTGCAGCCCCTCATTATCACCCCCTAATCTGGCGGTGGGGGATATTCAATTACGGTAAGCGCTGGCGCACACGGCGATACTTTGGTTAAGCGAATCGACTTGAGGCGTGATGTGACTCGCGTTTTGTAATTTGAAATCAACTTGACACTTTGCTTCATCCCAAGAAGTCTAGAAGAGAAATTATGTTTTACATACGGATGCTTTGCTTGTCATATTTTTTCAGATAACTAGTGAGAGAAAAATAAATCGTTATTCGACGTTTCTACAATGTTAAGTTTTATTTTCTCCTAAAAGTGAGCCTTAATTAACCTTTCGAAGACATCTTAAGATGTCATTTGCGACTACCCCCCATTGTTTTTTTTTTGTAACTACTAGCTGACCCGGCAAACGTTGTTTTGCCATATAAATTTTATTGGACACGAACTTCGTACCACCTGCCTGACACAATGTCACTTATTAAAAAAAAGAAATCCTAAGCGGCAAAAATGTCAGTGATTACATACTCTTTGACATACCTTCTCTTTGGCAGCGTCTAAGAAATGACAGTTTAACGGTTTTCTATACAAAATTACCATTTTTATTTTATAATTTTCCTGGATAAAAAGTAGTCTATGTTACTCTCCAGCTCTCAAATTATCTCCATACCGAAAATCTCGTCGATCCGTTGCTTCGTTTTGACGTGAAAGACGGACAAACAAACAAATAAACAAACACACTTTCACATTTATAATATTAGTATGGATTGCAATTTTTATGTTTCGTAAGCGGTTTTCGACGTTCAAAAGAAAAATAAATTCTACGTACTGTAAAAATACAATGTAATATGTGATTCAAAAGTTTTTTTTTCTTTTTGTTTTATAAATTCATACCAGTTGTGCAAACCGGATGTAAGTAATATAATTTTTAAAAAATTCAAAAAAAACTTTTTGTTTTACCGTATATTATACTCTTATTAGATAGGCTTTATAATGTAGATTCTAAAATATATATACGTACTTTAATATGCTATTTCATCGATAACTATGTGGAAAAAAAATATTTCGAATAGACCGCATTATTGTTCTTTGTTTACACAAAGGTCGAGTTAGAACGAACGATTATAAAAACAAAACAGGGACCGTACTCTGAAACGCTAATCCGAAACTTATTGTAAAACTGACCTATAGCTTTTATTTGATGCTTTGGTTCATCAGCTTCTCATAAAAGTAACAATTGTCGTGCTAAGTATAAACAAGTCGTCGGGAGAGCGATAACAAGCGCTCAAGTGCTTTGCTTACATAAAAAAATGGTCCTTAAAAAGACCCTTGGCCTTGGAAAGGTTAATAAATGTAAATAACTAACATTTATACAAGAAACAGAAATGTCTTTGATTTACATTTCTTCTTCACTGTAATATTGAATCCGCCTGAAACCCTTTGCTAATTCGAACAACCCAGACACCGCACGAACCAGCTCATCCATTTTAAAGATCCCCATCTAAATTCGCCGGGAAGGCTCTGCGGAATATAAATTCGGATGTCATATCAGACTGAGTTTTCTTACCTACACATACAAATTATACGGATTTTTCGGCAAGTTAGTTTTTATCGTATAACATTAACAATGTTTTTTGCTTATTACTTATTGCATGTTGAGAAGGTACTGTGATGGAAACTGTTAATTTTCTTATCCATACTACTGTTATAAATGTGAAAGTGTGTTTGTTTGCTTAGACCAACGGATCGACGTGAATTTTGGTATGAGGATATTTTGGGAGCTGGGTGCCTACCATCAACTATAAGAAAGCGATTCAAAGCTGGTACTTATTTCTTCTACCTCTCTTTTAATCGATTCTGTCATGCCCAGAGAGTGAGAGGGATGGGTATAGCCTGGAGGTGTCATGTTAATTCGAACGAGTTATAAGTCAAATAAGAGTTCATGACAGCTAAGCGGCTGTGGAGGAGCCCGTGGCGCAGTGGATAGCGCGCTCGGCCTGCGATCGTTGAGGTTAAGCAACGTTCGCAATGGTCGGTCACGGGATGGGTGACCAAAAACTTTTCATCTCGAGCTCCTCCGTGCTTCGGAAGGCACGTTAAGCCGTTGGTCCCGGCTGCACTTGCAGTCGTTAATACCCACCAATCCGCACTGAGCCCGCGTGGTGGGTCATGGCTCATTCTCCTTATTCATCCATAAGGAAGGCCAGTGCCCCAGCAGTGGGGACATTAAATGGCTGATGATGGTGGAAGCGGCTGTGACATGTCGCTGAATCGCTTGTCATTGACGCAATAGAATCGTGGTACGAATAAGCGAAGTAGATCAGTTTAGGTCCTAAACAAAACCGCAATAAGAGTTGATGGTAGGCACCCTGGAGACGGACATGGGCTACTTTTTATCCTGCAAAAATATCACATTCCCGCGGGATAACGTTGGTAGTCAACGGTTTTTATTCAGCTTTTAAAGATGCAGTTCTAATCCGTAATACTAGCGCTCCGCTCGCGACTTCGTCTGCCTGAACGCTCTTTCGAAGATCCTGCCTTATATGAGAAGAAATTTTGTGTGAGGGTCTGAAAAAATGGCTCGGATGGCCATTAGTTGCTTCTTATCCATAGTACTTTAGTAGAAGTGAAGATAAAGCTGCAGATGGAAGCGCACTACTCCCGGAATCTTCGACCACTGAAGAACTGGCTAACTGCCGGAACACAACAATGCTGAAAACATTGTTGTTATAGCGTCAGACTTAGATAAGATGGTGGTAGCTTGTCTAAGCGGACTTGGAACAAGTCCTACCACCTGTTACTTAGGATTGGAACGCTATAAATAGGTTTTTTAAAGAGTGAGACGATAAGTTTGTGGTCAGTTTCAACAGTAATATGATGGCCATATAGACATACTGATGAAATTTTGTACAACCGAATAGTATGGCTAACAATTCTTTCTCAATCCCACCTCTGTCACCATGTGTTATCTGGCTGTACTGAATGGAATACACGACGCTCTCCAAAGAAGTCTTTTATTTAATCTACCACATGATCCTACAAGAGTCCAGAACCTGCCTTCCACTCCAACACCGCCAGATAACACACCTCCAACCAAACCGGATACAATGTTTAACACTGGGATTTGAACCCGTGACCTCTGGGTCTGATACCGGTGGTGTGTATCACTAGACCACAGAGGCGGTTAATGTAAATATCTCCTCAATATCATAATAAACAAAAGACATTTCTGTAGTATTTATAACCTCCCCAATATCTCACATGAAATGCGTATTCTCAAGTTAAGAGCATACTTTAAAACACCCACAAATTCTAAGCGAACCTCTTCCGAGCTCTAACTCAATAGCCAGATCTGCTGAAAAACTTAAATTGCCTGTTAGTTTTAGCCTTTATCTCCGGGAGTTTAAACTACGTCTGAAATCGATCTTTCAGATGCAACTAGAACTTGTTCAGTCACTGACTTGGAGCTTCTGAGTAACGCTCCAGTTTTGGTAGTAACAGGTAGAATTATAGCACTGTTTTTGTTACTTTTCAGGTTATTTCAATTTTTACTTTATTGCATTCACAATGCATTTTTTATGGTTGAAAAATGGAAAATGGTACGGAGTGAGTACGGAGAGTACGACTCCGTAACTCAGTGGTTAGAGCAGTCGCCTGGATAGCGAAAGGTCGTGGGTTCGAGTCCCATCGGAGCTGGTTGTGAGACGGGTCGATTTTTTCTGAATACTTCATTTCTACCTTTCAGGTGATGATTTTTTGTGATTGTAATCAATTACACAAAAAGTTACAAATTGAAATAAGTTAATATTTTGTATAATTTACTAAGTTGTTACTGGAATCAGTAACACAAGTCGATGGCTCGTCTAAGCGGCATTATATCGTTATCAGCCTATCATAGTACCTACTAACAACTGTTAGGTCTAAAAAACACATGTACGCGGTGCGGTACTACTGAACTTTACAAGTCAAATTACAGGTAAATTGAGTTGTTTTAGCAGTATTATTTAATCTCAGTTCTATTGACAGGTTTAATTAGCTTCTTATCACATCCACATTTTAAAAAAATCGTCGTGGTAGGAAGAAAATAAGAACACTCGCAAACTTTTTTGAATAGATTTATGTACCACAAATAAATTAAGAAAATCTTCCGTGGTCATGCCAGGAATCATCACACGTAAAATTTGCTTTGCGTCGTCGTCGCCGCGCGCCCCGGCCGCCGACCGCCGAAAACAGCGTTGGACGCGCGCCGCTTAGCGTTGCGGCAACGCGTATCGTATTATTTATGTTTTCTATCGATTAGTCACTACCAACTCTTGATAAGAGAAATCATTTTAGTAAAACCGCATTATTTAAACGGGATAAAATAAATTAAATATCATTTAATTGTATGTGCATTATTTGATGTGTTTCTTTGAAAAGCAAATATTATTGTTGCCACATGAATGGGTATTGGCATGTGGTAATTATTTATTGGTTAGCCAAAAGCTCATAGAGAATAATATATTTTGGAATGTAGGTACAAAATTAATGTTTGATTTACGATTACGAATACATACCTAAAATACGATTTGCAAAACATGTTGAACGCAGAAACAAAGTCAGTTTGTTTTTTATAATTAATTTTCACTGTTAATAAACATTAATGTAGGTATTAGAAAGAGAAAGAGAGAACGAAAGTAGTAGTAAAGTGTAAGTCCTCGAACGGAAAACTGCCGTTATAGTAGATAACTTATTATCGTGGTCGTTTTATTTTGTATGAAAACCAGAGCAGTTTCGGTCGTATAAGGAACTGAAATTCAATACATATTTGACAGCTTTTGAAAGACGATGTAGTTATAATATTCGATTACCATAACAAAAGTTTTTCATGCTAGTAGGAATATGTACATCTTTAGTAAAACCTGTACCTATCCCTAACATGAATATCTATAATTACTTTTTTTTTACATAAAAAAACTATATTACTTACTTAAAAAAACTATCAATTTTACATGATAAATTTAGTGACCTTAGTTTGTTTACTTTTGCTACTGAAAATAAAATATACTTAAAAGAAATGTAGGTACTTACCTACAACATTGTTAATTGCGCTAGAAGATGAGTAGTTTCTGCGGATACTTTTGTCATTATTCACTATTTCTTCCTATGTTACAAACTAAGTTTCCACATCTAACGCTCATTAGTGTCAACATAAATATTCCCACAATAAGTAGGTCAAATGTTCTCGAAGATGCCATGAAGATGCCCCACAGTATCGAGACCACAGACAACAAGCTAAACTTTTTAAATCTCCAAGACGAATGAAGCAAACATTACAACCTCACTCTTCCAACTACTTCTAAACCCGAGCTTGTATTTTCGAATCTATCCCAACGACATAAAATCTAAATACTTTTTGTGGACGGTAAATAAGTCGGTTTGCTTAACCAAATCTCAGAAGCCCTTGAATGTGTCAATTACTTGACACAGATGCCGAAGACACTTAATTATCTTGTATGGTAATTGGGACCTTATTGTAGAGGAGTAAAAACCAAAAGCTACAACATTGCAGACGAGTGTTTGAGTAAGTAAACAAATTTGTTGGTTTTCGTCGCATCGACTTGAAGTGTTGTCCTAATGTGTGCTTAATTATTTAACACGGGGTCTTGTTCGGACTTTCTTTACCATATTATTGCAGTAATACTTATTTAGTTTTTCGTGTCTTTCTTTCAACAATAAAATTCGGCTTAAAAACAATTCTAACTGATATTTGTTTACGAGAATAGATATCTTTTTGCTGTTACTTTTCTGCATCATTTTAAAGAAGAGCTTTTGCCCTGAACATAAGTCTAGAAAAAATGTGATATGTAATATGGAAAGTAAGGAGAATTGTTACCGATTTCAATTTAACAGTTTTGTTCATCAGCATAAGCCGTATTGTATGAAACAAAATAGGGGAAAAAAATACGAGTTTCTTGCCGGTTCTTCTCCAAAGTCTCCCACCGTAGGGTTTGCGAACCGATGACGTAGCTTCTTTGACGTTCACAAGATTTGCATCTACCTCAGATCATATGATATATTATATGATCTAAGGCTTCTACTATGTTCACAAGTGCTGAATAGACTGAATAAAAGTTATTCATTCATCATTCATTCATTCACAGAATGCAATCAAAACAATAGATGAAATTCACTGTTACATTACAGGATTAGGTGACAACCTAAGATTGTTGTAAGTTTATAGAAGAGTACTTATTTAGTAAATAGGTAATTCCAACGATCCCATGGATGCCAAATTTTTCAAAAATTTATGTGACTGTCTAACGTGCCAATAAGGTAACGAGTGTCGAGTCTGCTTTTTTCATCAGACATTTTTCAGAAATAGTTTTTATCAAAGAGTTTTTATTTTGAATCAAAGTCAAAATGGTACTGCATTTGAAAAGACTCTATTCATATCTTTGTTTGATTGTTTGCAGGCGGTTAGATTTTTGTATCTTGTGCAAGATTGAGTTGAGAGTGTAGAAAATAAGTTTAACAGGGACCAAATCGGACAATTTTTTTTTTCTGTGCGTATAAATTACTACGAGGAGTTAAAGTGATAATCATTTAGGCGATCACAGAATTGCTCTTTGCGAAGTTAAATCGCGTTCCATCCAGCCACTGCATAAAGTCTTTACCTTATCTTTTTATTACTCAGACGCTCATACCTGAAACAAAAACAGAACTCATATTAGACGTATGAAAATTTGTAATAGATTCATTACGTTCAAAACAACCCCCGACACAAAAGATACGAAAAAGTGAAAATTAAAAGCAATCGCAAATTTAAGGCAATCGCTTCGCTGCGCTTCGCGATCGCGATCGAAATTTCTAACCTATCACGTGTTCTACAGGACTTCCGTAAATTTATAAATTTCCTAGGAAAATTATAAATTTCCGACTCTTGTTATTTTCCAGTGACATATACATACCATCAGGCCTGAAAGTGTTAAAAATTAGCACAATTGAATCGTAGATATATCTAGAGGTAGGTAGGTAACTAAACTAGTAACACTCGATACAGCTAGAATACTAAACAATATTCTAGTTATACCAAACTGCTACCATGTAGGTACACCGTATAGCGAAGTTGGTTTTAGACTTTGATCGAATAAATGCCTACAGAAACTTCTTCACGATATCTCCTTTCATATCGAAACCTGCGTCTTTCGTACCAATTACTCTGTACCAATATTTTCTATAGGCTTTGGGATCAATATTGATAATTAAATATATTGGTTTCTGAGTTTCTTCTTGCTTGCCTTTGAATAGAAATGTACGAGTAGAATTTTTGGTTACGCGATTATTTTATGAATATTTCTATGTGATTTGGCGTTTTTACGTTTTTTTTATTATAAACTCGTAGTAACTGCGTACTTTGTCAAAAAATACTTAATATATATCGTCTTTCCGTTACATACATATTGGTTTATTTAGTAGTCATTCGAGAAACTTTAGTTTGCGCTTTTTAAGTAATAAAGTAGTAAGTACTTGTAATACATACGTATTTGAAAACTTCATAAAAATCTCTGAGTGGAAACTTAACATCGAATAATACCTGTCTTTCTTTTGCACTATATTAAGAAATAAAAAATGACGATATGCCTAACCCCAGGGCATCAAGGCAAACATCTCGCCTCGCGCGCACTTTAATTCATCGGATATTGGTCGTATTTCCCGATATTATTCCGGAATATTCCCGGTTTTTTCGCCACACCCGCTCGGACGCTCGTAAAAACCGGGATCATCCCGCTCCATCGATGCTTCACACTGATATGAGAGATTCGGGATTTGCTACAGGAGCAAGTTATGAGCGTAAGCGGTTTGCCACTGTCGTTGCACCTGAAATATGGGGAGAAATACAAAAGATCCCCAAAGTTATGGGGAATGCAAGAGCTGTGTGTTGTTTTCGAATTTATGTTATTTTCTGATATGTTTTATTCTAAAATCTAAAACTAAAGCAGAATCCAAAAACTCGTATTATAAAAATCATAAGACGTACTATAATAGTAGGTATTTATATCCTTTTAATTATTAAAAAAAATAATACACTGATAACATTTTTCTTACTTTTTGCAATTTCAATGCCATTTTATTTTGACGACCGATTTGGCGCAGGGGTAGGCTACCCACCTTCTGCGCCAGTGGTCTCGGGTTCGATTCCCGAACAAGACAAATATTTGTGTGCATGAACATGTCTATTTGTCTTGGTCTGGGTGTTTACTATGTATATTAAGTATGTATTTACAAACAAAAAGTATTTAAGTATATATTTATCCGTTATCAAGTTTTCCATGATACAGTTTCTTAATGAAATTAACATGGGCTTAGATAATTGGTGTGAATTAAAAAGTTATTTATTTATTATATTTATTTATTATTTATTATATTACGATTTACGATTTAAAAATGTAAAATTACTAGGAAAAGTTTCGATGTTTTCTGTATATTTTTCTAATTTCAATTTAATTGTGAAAGAGATAACATGTTACCACATGACTTTATTTAAATTCAGTTGTTATAATATTTCAATTGATCGGAGACGCATAATATATTAATTTTAAGCAAAACACTTTTAATATTGATCGACGTCGTCTGAAAATTTATGTAATTGTGACGCGAGACATACTATACCTACCTAAGTCGCGTGAGCTTATAACACAGGCTGCTTATAAAAAATAGGAAAAGGACAATATTTCAAATTTAAAAGTGGAGGCGTGATGCTTACGCCTACGGAGTAGATTGGATATACGAGAATAGTATATTTACTGGAAAAGTTTCTGGAAAATAAATGAAAAAAAAAAACAATTCTCCCACTAATATTGTAAATGGTAAAATAATGCAGGGGGCTCATTTACGAGACAATCAGTCATCATGATGTTTCTAAATACCACCTCCCATTAGCGTTGGGCACGAGTGGTGTGTCATGGCTCATTCTCCTTATTGACCCATAAGAAGCGCCTGTGCCCTAGCAGTGAGGATATTAAAATGGCTATTGATGATGGTAGAGACGCACTGATAAGGAAACTTATTTACCGCATACGAGTGACACGCGACAGCCACAAACGACAGGCGAGAGCCACAAACGACACGTGACAGCCACAAACGACACGCGAAAGCCACAAACGACACGCGATAGCCACAAACGACACGCGACAGCCACAAACGACACGCGAGAGCCACAAACGACACGCGAGAGCCACAAATGACACGCGAGAGCCACAAACGACACGTGAGAGCCACAAACGACACGCGACAGCCACAAACGACACGTGAGAGCCACAAACGACACGCGAGAGCCACAAACGACTCGCGACAGCCACAAACGCCGCTAATTGAAGCTGAAGACTAAACTAGTGACGACTAGCGGCGGCGGCGCGGGCGGGGTGGAAGGCCCGCTCAACCGTGTGCGACGAATTCTTATAAAATGTATGAAAACTACAGGAAATAGGTCGGTTGCGGCGTTTTATGGTTGTGGTCGGTGGCCCGCGTGCGGAACTGCGGAGAGGCTTAGTTGTAAAAATAAGTTTACAGACGGAAAGGTGGTGAAAATAAAAGACGCCAGCGGGTAAACATGAAATCATAAGAACTATCGTAAATCGGAGGAGCCCGTGGACCTGTGATTTGCGCGCACGACCTGCGATCGTTGAGGTTAAGCAACTTTCGCAATGGTCGGTCACGGGATGGGTGACCAAAAACTTTTCATCTCGAGCTCCTCCGTGCTTTGGAAGGCACGTTAAGCCGTTGGTCCAGGCTGCATTTACAGTCGTTAAAACCCACCAATACACTCTGGGCTCGCGTGGTGTGTCATGGATGGCCCATTCTCCTTATCCCTACCTAAGGAAGGCCAGTGCCTCAGCAGTGTGGACTTTAAATTGCTGATGATGATGATGATGACCGTAAATCGATCGATTGATATAAGAGATCATAATTCGTCTAATATTGTTTTATGCGAATGCGTAAAATGGGTAGGTAATAATTATATTTTATGCCCACACCTCAACGTAGCTTTCATCATCATCATGTCAGCCGAACGACACACACTGCTGGGCATAGGCCTCCCCAAGGTAACGTAGCTTTAGTAAGTACTAGCGGTTCCTCGCGTTTTAACCCGCGTGGTACCTGTTCCCGTGGGAATATCGGGATAAAATACATATAGCTTATGACACTCGGGAAGAATGTAGCTTTCTAATGGTCAAAGAATTTTCTAAATCGGTCCAGTAGTTTCGGATCCTATTCGATGCAAACAAACAAACAAACAATCAAATCTTTCCTCTTTACAATATTAGTATAGAAGTATACTTAGATAAAATTAATACTGAATGGAAATTCAAGTCCGGACTAGGCATTAAAAAGTAGAACCAACCAGTTATGCAATGATAAAAATACGCAAAAATTTCTCAAACTCTATCAACTACAAATCACAAAAAACCCGCTTCACCGAACACGTATACGTCGATACATCCCGATACGCACGCCATCCATCCGAAACAATACTGGAATTACCGAAATTACGTGATCCGACCCGGCCGGATAACCCGGATTTCGGGAATAAATGGGAATAAACGGGAATAATTCGTTTATCCGGCACAAAATTACCTATCGGCCCGACAAATTAGCTCCCCATACAGCCACTGCCTCGACGTCCTCCGATTCTTAACTTGGCAAATTAGTTTTTGGTAAAACAACTATTGGACGTGCCTGTTCAGTATTCAATAACATAGGTAAGTTATAATTGGAGTAATCATTGAGAGTTTGTGCTTATAATTAATATATCGTGTACTAACAGTATTGAGAACAGATATGAAGTCGGCAGTTCTACACTGAATTATGAAAGGAAATTGTTTGAAATAGTCAGTAGATGAATAAATGTTTAAGTTACAAAGATGTTTTCCATAAAAAAACAACAGGTTGCACTCCGGGAGTGCCGGCAGAAGTTAAAAGGGCTTATTCCTAGACTTTTCACAAAAAAAAAGGAATTTGACAAAAAAAAACTGGACTGGACTGGATTTGAACCGAAGTCTTCTAACCTCAGCTATTACAACTTTGGAAACGATGGCGAAATTTGCCTTCATATTCTTAAGACATTGTAACAGTTTTTCGATCAGGGTCACTCACGTGTCCGTCTTACGTGTCCTGACGCGAGTTTATTATTTTTTCCCATCACAAAAAGTGCACAACAAGTTTTGACTTCAAATTCACTTCTAAAGTGTCTCCCGGTCTCAAATAATTTTTTAATATTTTTTCCACATGAGCCGTGCCACAGAAATCCGAGTAAAACTCCAGTAGTGCGTTATGAACGGTGCCCGCGAGAGGCGCTATCAAGCCGAGATGTGCGCCCCCTGGCGGCCAGTGACGGACTGCGAGGATGTGACCGCAATGCACTGGGTGCCTACCATCAACTTTAAGACAGCGATTCAAAAATAGCGCGATCCAGAATAGGTTCTTAAAATGAATTGCTTTTTTTCGTACTATGACCTTCTAAAAACTGGATCGCAAATGAATTGCTAAATGTGAATGACCGAACGATTTGTGTCCTTATTTCTTCTACCCGTCTCTTTCACTCGATTCTGTCATGCCCGGAGAGTGAGAGGGACGGGTATAACCTGTAGGTGTCATGTTAGCTTGGCCGAGTTATAAGTCAAATAAGAGTATGTGACAGGTTAGCGGCTGTGAAATGTCATTGAATGATCACTGAATCGCTGTCATTGATATTAAGCTGTCGTGGTACGAATAAGCGAAGCAGATCAGTTTAGGTCCTAAACAAAACATCAATAAGAGTTGATGGTAGGTACCCTGGTAACTACAGACTACAGCAAGACTACAGCTCGCTTTTAAACTTACAGCTATAACGTTTTACCTAACTATCGTAACTTTCTTATACAGGGTGTTAGGGGCGCCGTTGCAATACCTTTAACCATGGCTTCAGACCATCATGCTGAACAACGTACAGCAAGAGTTTTTTGTCGAAAATGAAAAAATCTACTTTTCATACAAATTTAGCAACTAATCGGGACATTTTGTATGGAGAGTCGAAATATTTTTTTCATTTCCGACAAAAAAATCTTGCTGTGCATTGTCGATGGCCTGAAGCCATGGTAAAAGTTTTTGCAACGGTGCCTCTAACACCCTATATATAAAACTGGGCAGGCATTTCACCGCCATCTTGTTAATTAATAGGATGTGGTAGGAGATTGAATGTAATTAAATAAAATGAAATTAAATTAATTTTAAAGTAATCTCATCAAAGAAATTAAACATTACAATAATTACATTTATACACCGTGGCTATGAACGGTGCTCAATCGAGGCACTACCAGGCCTATTTCACTCCCCGTGTCGGCTCGAAAACGCGGCGGCAACGCCGGCGCGTTGTAAATCCATAGAAATTAGGTCCGCAAAAGAGCTAGAATACATATATGCGATAGAAAGAGATGCAACGACAACGAGTGGCCGTTTGGAATTTGCCTTCGCCGTACATGCTGAATTCTAGTTTATTGTGTTATAGTTAGAGTTGCTAATTATTTAAATGACTAAGCGAAGTGAGCTATCTGTTACATAGTAACTATTTAGTAATAACTATTTAGTAATCTGTGGCACTACCAAGACAGGAGGTGCGACCTCTTGCGGACTGTTTGGATGTGGACGCACTGCACTGGAACAAGTACTTATTCTACTTATAAATAGGAAAGTGTTAAAAAAGTACTATTTAAAATTAGAATAGGTACTTACCTATAACTTTCAGAAAGGGGCACGATCTCGTAATGTTTGGCTATGAGGTCATTTATCTATTGAGATATATTTTTTCAAAGATTCTTATTTTAATCTTATTACAACCGAACTAAGTAGAAGTAAGTTCGATGTAGGTACTCGAAGTACATTACAGCAGTCTGGTACCAAAGTTCCACGGCACTCCGGGGACGACCGGCCATGAAAACCGTACGTGTGATAGCGACGCTGGACTGCATCACGATCTACATTACTTGGTACCTGCACCTGTTATACTGGTGTTCAAATGGTTGATTGAAAACGTGAAACAAATCTTATGATTTAGATTGAATTCGGTTTAATACCACTAAAATAAGTTTATATTTATTGTATGTTATTGACAAAATTACAGGGTGTTAGGGGCACCCTTGCAAAAACTTTAACCATGGCTTCAAACCATCAAGCTGAACAACGTACAGCAAGAATTTTTTGTCGGAAATGAAAAACACCCTGTGAAATTCACCGTTAGAAAGCTACAGTCTTCCCGAGTGACATAGGCTATATTTTATCCCGATATTCCCACGGGAACGGGTACCACGCGGGTGAAACCGCGGGCGGCCGCTAGTAATCAATATAGTGAAGTGACTTTATTTGTAACTAGTTAGCTTTCCGTCTGCGGCTTCACCCGTGTGGGTGGACTACACGACACGTTATCCCGCGGGAATGTGATATTTTTCCGGTACAAAAGTATCCTATGTTCCTCTCCAGGTTACAAAGTGTCTGTGTCCCAAATCTGTTCTGCGTGATTAAGCAACAAACAGGATTTCACTACCACTTCTTATTTTAGCTAGCTTTCCACCCGCGGCTACGTCCGTGGGAACTACACGACGAGATACCGCGGGAATGCGATATTTTCCGGCTCCAACAACACTCTCAAGCTCCCAAGCTATACCCATTCCAAAAATCACGTCAATCCGTTGCCCTGTTTTGCCGTGAAAGATGGAGTAACAAACGAACACACTTTTTCACATTTATAATATAGTCATGGAAGTTGATTTCATTATCGTTCCCAAAGTTTCTCCTTTGGCTCCGACTAGTTAAATTTGGTTTGATGTATAAATAAATAGACATCACCTGCATAATTATAAACTAGTGTTCGAAAAGCTATAAAGAATGTGACAATTCAAAATGGCGCTGCTTTGTCTAAGATCTTTCGCTAACCTTTGCGACTTGAGGAGGAAATGCCAGCATTGAAAGGTCGCGAGTTTCATTCGAGAGTGAGGACAAATGTTTGGTACAATCAGAGGTCGACTGTGTTATGTAAAACAATATATGTTGTACCTATTGATGCCTTTGAACGGTGAGATGATGATGATTAAGTCGATTACATATCTTGTCTTGTCATCATCGTTATTCTGATGCCCTTTTTCTCATTTATTTGGGAAAAGGGCAGTTTAAAACTTGAGCAGTTATTGACAATTTGACGAAAACTATAAAGAAAAAGTTTTTGGATACTTCTGCACTTTTTTACAATTCTCTGGACATCACATGAGAAAAATGTTTATGATCCTTGTCATTTTACGATAATACCATATTATTATGATACTTACCATAACATAACGATAGTCATTCGTAACCTCAAAAATTAAGCTTCTTCATTCCACATAACGCTTCGTCGTTTTCTCCATACTTACACCGTTATCTGAATTTATTTAGATTTTATGCCACAGGAAATACTCTGTTGCTCTGTTATCTTGAGGTAGGTACTTATATATAAATATATGTCTATGCCGATGGGAAGATATTCGTTTAATGCCGCTCTTCGCCTTAATAATGCGATAAACCTCGGCTCGGCTGACGAAAAATGACGCCATTAAACCCCTAAATTTGGCATCTTTAACCGTAATCCCGTCACGACTGACTTTTCGATCTGATTGGTTGAGAAAGTAGACAAATAGAGATCATGGATTTTAAGTCAAAAAAGGCCTAAATTACTGTAATTTTACGTTTAATTTCCGTGGCAACATGTAATATCGACAAGTTAATTGTTGTATTGTTACTTCCCTAAACAAGTTAATGCTATAAACTAACATTGTAGTTTAATAAAGAAATAAATAAATTCACTTAAACTGACATACAACTCATGTTATATTTCAAAAAAAATATACCTAAGTACCTCAGCGTAAACTCACAATCTTCTATCTTTATATAAATAAAAGTTTTTAGTAAAAATTTCATTTTGATGACAAGCTTTTTTGCTGACTGTACTTTAATATTGTATTGTCATCTAAACCATACCTGTATACAAAATTTCAGCTCTATCGGACACTGGGAAGTGGGTCAAATTAAGCTTGCAAGATTTGTCCCCCACTAACTAACAAACTAACTAACTAACAAGGCAAGTTAATAAAAAGGTTGTCAAAATGAATGTTGATAAGCTCAAAACTCGAGAACGGCTGGACCAATTCCGCAATTTCTTTTTTTCATATGTTTTTGAAGGAACACCGAAGGTTTTTATGGAGAGTAAAACTTAAAAATTTGCGTGGAAAATATTAAAAACAAGACTTTTCTTTTTGCACAAACATTTGACGTTAATCGTCACCGTCAATCTAATCAAAACAAAGGCGAGCCTTTGTAATTTTTTTTAGTAGTAAGTAGTAATATCACATTCGCGCGGTTTAACCACTAACGTTTTGTAGTACACGCGGCCGAAGCCGCGGGCGGAAGGCTAGTATCACAATATATGTGCTAGTATGATAATAAAAAGCATGAATACTACGAAACTTTATAAGCTAAACTAAACTATTTAAATAAGAAGTTAGTTAATGAGGGTCAGTGTACTTTATTTCCCGGACATCAGGTGCATTCGGCTGTATCCACACACCTAACAATAAACTAACATCTTTTTCAGAACGCAGCCTTATTACGTGAAGGATTCACGTGTTTGTTCTAACCCTTATTAGTAGAGCTAGTATATCGCTGAGGTTTGTATTTACTGACGGAATTTACTTTTGACAAGTTACTTAGGTTTTTGTGAATTGTGTTTATTTAATAAACTTTACCATTTATATCACTTAGGTATAAAGAAACCACGAAATTTTAAGTCAAATGTAAAAACAGACTACGTACCTAATCTAAAGGTACGTAAGTAGTTTGTTTTTATCAAAGCGGAAAACTAATAAAGAACGGCTGGACCAAACAGATGTTTTTTTTTTTCGCGTTTTCAATGTTGGTACCATAGTAAAAGTTGTTTGTATGCGTGAGTACATTGACCCCTTAAAATTATGTGCACTATTTAAGAAGGACCTTATAATAATGAATACCTACATTTGATACTCGTAGTTAAAATCTGTCTATATACAGCGACGACGGTACAATTAGAACACGCCACGCATTATTAACTGGTTGGCATTACCAGACTTTAGTGTTATGGATCTATTATGTATTAACAATTATGGAAATTACGCTTATTTGGGTCAGGAAGTAAAAGCATTTCGCTTGTGCACAGAAGGGACTTAACCCTCCACTGAGCATGACATATTATGATAGTGCGGGCGGGTCTTTACAAACATGTAGCGGGCAAAACAACGCTGGTCCTTATCATGGTGTGAAAGCGAGAAAGTAAAATTTATGAAAAAATTGAGTAGGTATGATTTAAGTTATTATACGATAGAAAAAAAATATGCGCACTGGATTGAAAGAAAACATTCTTTTATTTTTTAGTTTTGTTTGTGAAAAACGCAACTGACCGTGAATTCCCTTACAAAAGTAAAATTAAATCAAAGTTGAAGTCAAAAACTTTTTATTAAATAATTAATTTTATATAATAAATACAAAAAATGGTTATAAATCGTCAACATTTTTTACCTGTAAAGAACATCTTTTAGCTGACAAGAAAAAAAAACTCGTCAGCTTTATAAGAAGCAACGCATTTACAAATAATTATGTCGTTGCTAGACAATATGTTACAATAATTAATCCAAAACTGAATTACTGTAGGTAATCGAGAGACCTCTTGATTACCTACAGTAATTCAGTTTACATTAAAAACAAAAGTAGTTTAGTTAGATGTTCCATTACTTATTTTTAGCACCAAGCGCAATAACACATGCGAGAGCTACGTCCCATCCAGAAGTCAGTTAAAAATGTAACATAAGTGGACTTCCAAAACTTTTCCCACAACTCCCGACACATAAAAATGATCCTAACTACATTGTGAGAAGCAATAAAACACCTAAACCTTCTACCTAGCCGTAATATAAAACAGCAGTGTTAGTCCGGCCTTTTGCCCTACTAAGGCCTACATTTTACTGGTTTACCCTTCAGGGTCAGTTCGACCCAACATAACCGTTACATGGTTAATGACGGGTGTAAAATGTCCACCGACGTATAAAACATTTAACCAATCTAAGGCCGCCATTTTGTCTTTCGTCAGACAAAAATAAGGAAGGAATGGAAGATGTCTTAATAATGACGTCACATCAGGGAAAATGTGTCCACTTTCTCCCTTATTCTAGTAAACAAAGATAAAACGATTTATATTTTTACATTTGCTATTCTGCATTAAAAAAGTTTGGGTTTTTGGCAAAAACCTTTAATCGTTTCGAAATTCAGTTTATAGATAATGTAAGCCGGGAAACCGGGTCATAGCTCCCGAGGGCTCAAGAGTGCGAATAAACGACTTATCTAAGTTGTGACCAGTAGCCTAATTTAGCTTGTGATGATGTATTAATAGGGTTATTTAATATCATATTAATATTAAACTCGTAGTTCATGCTATCAACCGATTTTTTTTATCCATTTGTGCAAATTTACAAATTTTATCACATATGAGTGCTTTCAAAAATAAATGTGTATAAAACGTGTGTAAATACAAAAAAAAACCCTCACAAAAATGCACAATACCAAAGAATCCGTGACACAACCCTTAATGTTTGGGTCGCACTCCGGAGACGGCATAAAGTGGACTAGAGGTCTCTCAGGCCTAATACGTCATTTGACGGGTTAAGGCCTCTGGGCACGGAACGGAAAAACACACTCTCGCATATCGGAAAATATACTGGACTGTTCCGACATTTTGCTTCTAAAAATATTGTGTTAGAGTTAACAGTATATCAACTACGTATAAACTGATATCACTATTATTTTCACATGAAATTTTGAGAGATACCTACTTTTAACGAAACAATAATACTTTCTTTAAAAAAAATTATAATAACTATGATTTTTTATTAGTTTTATGCATTCACGATGCTATTCGGTAGGAAAAATTACAGGGCTGGTGGTTCCTTTCTATTATAATTTTCCTTTACTGAATTGCATTGTGAATGTAAAAAATTTACACAGAGCGTTAAAAATATAGTAAAATTTGGCGAGTCTTGAATTTGAAATACACGGTTCACTTTTGTTTTCAATTTGGATGAAGCAACCAAATTGAACAATTTGCGCCTGTGTGAGTCAATTTGGTTGAACCGTGTTATATTAGCATTACTGGTAGCTTAGTCAATCAGAGCAATGAGCTCGATTTCCAGGGGCGCCAATTCGAATTCCGTCTGAAATTCTACATGCATCATATCCTCCTGAGTTCCAAGATCAGGAAAAAAAGTTGTTGTTGCAACCGAATGTCTTATAAGAAGAACAAAGGTTAGACGAAAATGTGTACTTTACAGAGAACTTCCGGTCAATGTAACATGTTTTTGTTTTGCAGTAGTCAGAAGTCAGGACGCAACTATGGACGAAAAACTTATCATCATTATAATTACCAAGAAACACACTTTGAATTCCCTACTTCCCCCAAATAAAAGCAGAATTCCGTTAATAAAAGCAAATAATGTGCCGATGGCTTAATTACCCCAATTAACCCTTTTTATGGCGCGCACTAAATGATCAACGTTTTGTTTGCCGTTTATGCCGCGCCAATAGTCCAAAAGCGCCCATAACGGGGACAAACGACCATCGAATTGCCCGCCGACTCATTACGGGTTAGCATCCATATTAAATTGTTTTAGTGCGATTTATATTACGATTATTATATTGTCGGTCTTGGATGGTAGTTTGTAGTGTATTAATTTATTTTATTTTATTCATTTTACTACTATTCGGGAAACTTACAGTTAGGTTACAGCTAGGTTACAGAAATATACAGACTTTGATGAATATCCAGGGCCAATTACAAGCTTCCATATATAAATGTTTACGTGAGACGCAGGTAAGTATTACAACCTAGTAATAAAAAATAAATAAAACATAAGCCAAAAATTATTTCTTAGAGTAAAAATAACTGGCACTTAACATTTGCTTAAGTTTACTTGATGGCGTGCTGAAGAGATCTATATCTCTATGTCCTTTGTGTTTTTGACCTGTCAGAAAAACAGCTCCTGTGTCTTTCTGCCCACCTTTGAATGACACAGAGGTATTTTGCTGAGATAGGGAGTTTATTGGCCCCACATTACAAAACAAGATAGGTTTTTCTTTTTTAATACAGTTGCTCAAAAAGTGGCGTATTGCAGGGACGTATAGCGTTCGGAATGTGGGCTATTACACACTCGAACTTTTTCTTTACCTTTCCCGAACTCGTGCGTTTTCTTTCCCAACTATCAAAATATTGTCTATTAAAAAGAAAAAACCAACCACGAAGTTTTTACTAAAAAAATCATAGAAGTTTTTATGATTCATGCAAATATTTCTAAAAAGGAGCTACTAATTTGTTTCAATATCAGATTTAAAAGTAATTTTAATTATACATTAAATTAATATTAGTATCGGCCAAATTAAATTTATGAATATAAAAAATACATAAAATTGGCTGTATGACCACAGATTACTAAATATGGTATGACGTGCACTATTTACCATAGTATCTGCTTATAGGAGTTTGCGCACGTAAGTGAAAAGAAAATAAGGGACTTTATTTCTTAATTTTCAATATTAGTTTTTTCTGGTTTTTATTGTGGTAGGTACTTAGTATGGTGGAATTAGTGCTTTAATGGAAAACGATGTGGTAAAAGAGAGAACTATGGAAAGGCGCTCCTGTAGGATTCGGATTGCTTTTGTTAGGTTTCATTTCAATTCATCTCATTTAATTTAATTTTCATTTCATATCAATAAAAAAAATCTACTGAAGCCTTGGCTGTATGATCATAGTTTCCTTTGCCAACCCAGAATGGGTGAAGAAAACAAAAAAAAGTCTCTGCTTATATTCTTTTACGATTAGTTAGTTGAGTTTATTGTGTTTTATTATTTTATTAAATTGCTTAATTTTTTCGCAACTGTATTAAAAATAGTTGTTCAGTACACGTGCGGAACCGTCATTGCAACTTGTTCCGACTGTCAACCCTCACCTTCGGCTGCGCCTCGGCTCGGGTAGACATTTGTCGGAACTCTTTGCAATGACAGGCTTTCCGCACTTATAATGAAATCTACTATTTTTCACTTTAATTTTTTATTTTCTTTTTACTTTGTTTATTACCAGTTAATTCAAATCTTATGTTCTCATTGTTTTATTATTTTTTGTTACTAATCATGTGTGTGTCAATAAATGTAATTTCTTTCTTTCTTTCTTCTTCTATACCATATTGTTTTGCTACACCATTGAAACACTTGCTGGTTAATTGTAGTTATCTTTCTAAACATACACTCGTAGGTAACTTACCTACGAGTTATTATCTAATAATATAAAATTCTCGTGTCACAGTGTTTGTAACCAAACTCCTCTGTAACAGTTTGACCAATTTTTATATTCTTTTTATGTATTTTCAGTAGGTCTGAGAATAGGTCGTAAACTTTTTCCTAACCCCTAGCGGCCTAGCCCAAAATTTTAATTTTAATTTCTTGGACCAATTTTTAAATTTTTTTTTTTTATGATTTGGCATGGCACTAAAAATATCCTTTTTCAGCCTTCCACCATCAACACCCATTTTTCCAAAACGTGGACTAAAGTTAGACCTGATTTAAAACTGATGACAATTCTGTCTTTCATTTGGGAAATGAAAGTGACAGCACCAGTTTAGTACCAGTTTTAAACCAGGACTATTAATAGTCCACGTTTTGGAATAAGGGGTTTAGAGTCACTTGAATACCTTTTCGTTTATAATATTGCGTTTTATTACCTATTTTTAACCGACTTCTAAATCAAAAAGGAGGAGGTTCCCTATTCGTCTGTATGTATGTTTTTTTTTATTTAAATGTTTATTAGGTTAGTAACGAGCCTTCTGAAGCTCGGAGGAGCTCGAGACAATTCATTTTTGGTCACCCATCCCGCGACTGACCATTGCGAAATATTGCAGGCCGAGCGAGCTAACCACTACGCCACCGGCTCCTCATTTAATCAGAATGGCGTATAATTCTGACGTAAATTTTTATTTTATTTTTTTTATTTATTCACAACGGGGTAGCACTTAGCCTTCATCACACCTGATGATAAGTGGTGATAAGGCTGAAGGTGGAAGCGGACTACTCCCGGAATCCTCAATAACTGAGGAAATGGCTATCTTATCTCTAGCTGCCGGAACACAGTAATGCTGAAAACATCATTGTTATGGCGTCAGACTTAGATAAGATGGTGGTAGCTAGCCAGGCGGAATAAGAACAAGTCCTACCACCAACCAAACCGAATACAATATGTACCCTCACTGGGAATCGAACCCGGGACCTCTGGGTCTCAAATCGGTGGTATGAACCACTAGACCACAGAGGCGGTTAAAATTGAACAAAAGTGGAGGTCGTACAAACAAAACAAAATACTTACGTCGTTTTCAGCATGCAAATCTCTGAAACAAGCTAAGATTAATGTTACAAACATAACGCTGTTAATACTTAAAACGCAATCCGGGGAGTAGTTAATCCATTCTCGATTAATCACATTTCGGCCATTTTGTTCTGTCTAGACCGATGTTTAATGACGGAAATGTCTCTCAGACGGCCGCCGCGCTTGTTTAAGGGGCATTTAGATCGAATTTGACCTCAGTTTTTCTCAAAAAATATTTATGATTTGTGGCAGTCAAAAAATACATGTAAAAAAGTGCTGCAACTTTCTCTAAACTAAAGCACACGTGTCGTGTTTTTTTGAAGACAAGAATTTATTAAAAAATATCTTGAATTGAGCTTCAATTTTTCATTTGAAATGGTTTCGCTCGGGTAATGTTTGTTAGAAACTTTTAAGGACCACGAAAATTAGCGTCCCCACCCACCAACAGAAAGCAACGTGTCTCAGTTTATGCCTCTTGGCACGCTGATGATTTTTTGGTATGGCGACATTTACCACAGGATTGGGAATTTTACACAAATCGAAATAGAAAAGTGGTACCCAGTATGGAGATAACTTGGCACACTTTAGTATTACTTGTAAATGTTCATTGTATTATTTTAACTACCTACCAGGGTGTAAAAAAATCGTTAGCTAGTTTGATATAGTTTTCTTTCTAATTCGATTTGTGTGAAATCCGCACTCCTGCGATGGATGTGCTATACCAAATAGTGTTCAGCAAGGCAAGACGCAAGGGTTTTATTACTTAGTAAACCTCATTTCTTATCTAAACTAATATTATAAAGAGGAAAGATTTAATTGCTTGTTAGAATTGAATAGGCTCCAAAACTACTGGACCTATTTAGAAAAATAGTCTGTTGGTGGGGGACACTCCCCATAGTATAATTTGCGTGGTCCTTTCAGTGACAATATACTAGTTAACAACGTGGATGCCGTGGTTGTTTTCGATTTTCAATAAGCGTCAAATTAAAATTTTAAACGTCCTTTTATATGTGTTTTGAACCCTTTCTTGTCCTCAGTTTCTAAACAAATCGGCAGGCCCAAGTGTCAGAGCCTTAATGACGGAAATGTCTCTCAGACAGCCGTCCCGCGCTTGTTTTAATATTCCAATGGATTCCATTTTATTTTTCTTTCTGAACGGTCTCTCAAAGGGGCGGTATCGAATGGGGGAATCGAGTTTTTATCGATATAACCAACGGTTAAAGTGCGCGCTTTACGCTTTAGACGATATTGGTTTACAGTTCAGATTGTAAAATTATATTTGAATAATTTAAATTTTTACTTTTTTGCATTCATAATGCAATTTTTATTATTAAAATTTTATAATGAAGTATTTAGTAAAAATCGACCCTTCTCGCAACCAGATCCGATGGGACTCGAACCCACGACCTTTCGCTTTCCGGGCGACTGCTCTAACCACTGAGACGCACTACGACTCCGTAGCTTAGTGGTTAAATTATTTCCAAAAAAGTAAAAATAATATGCGGCCTATGCGGATTGGAGAATATTAGCGACTGCAAACGTAGCCGGGACCAACGGCTTAACGAGCTTGAGGTATTAAATTTTGGTCACCCCTCCCGTGACCGACCATTACGAAAGGTGCTTAACTTCAACGATCGCAGGCCGAACGCACTAAACACTACGCCACGGGCTTCTCGGTACCTTGGGAATCTAGGGATTAATACGAAACAACTAGCTATGGTGTTTGTAAGCCTAGTAGGTAAGTAATAGTAATCTATAAAAAAATGGAAGATGAAGTATTTAGAAAAAAATACCCACGACCTTTCGCTTTCCGGGCGACTGCTCTAACCACTGAGCTACGGAGTCGTTATCGTCGATTTTTTTCTAAATACTTCATTTTCCATTTTTCAATAAAAAAAATTGCATTGTGAATGCAAAAAAGTAAAAATTTAAATAACGAATAGTATATCTATTATAACTATGTGTTTTATTTTGTGCCTCTAGTCTAGTCAATTTAATTTAATTGCTCCCTTTTGTAGCTCATATGTAAACATTGTTGCGTGTATATTTCGCAACTGTGGTGTTTTTATCATTATACCAGAGGGATGTTGTGTCTTATGGTCTGTTCGTAGGACTCGACGCAGGTCGTGTGCTGAAATTATCACCAGCGAAGCCAAGAAGCGATCATAGAACACAACATCGCCAAACGTATTGGTTTACTCCTGCCAGCCACACTTGATAGTCTTCATTTTTATATTTATTCAAAATCCTGATAAGTTTAGAATCATAGAAGTTTAATTTTAATTTTAATTTTAATTTTAATTTTAATTTTTATTTATTGTGACAACAACAGCCATACTTAAACTAGAAAGACAAACTTAACTAAAACAGTTACATCTTCGGCCAAAAAGTTGCCCACAGTGAAAAATAATAATACGCCTTTATGACAGTTTAAAGTAAGTACTAAGAAGCCCTACACTGGGATTCTATTAAATAATAAATGTAATTTCGATATAAATCTTTACTGCGGCACCATGGCCGATATATTCTATATCTACTACAACACCCGACCGCGGAATCGTCTAGACTCAAACAAACTACTCGCGTAGGTAATGACAATCCATTCGATATTTTGAATACTGATTTAAACATAAATCAACCATAGACAATGCAAGGAGGTATCATATCCTAACAATATGATACCACATGCCGCCGCCGCAACAAAAAAAAACCTTTCTTACTAAAGAAATGTTTTTTCCTACATGGATTACCCTAAAGCGAAGGCCCTGCCTACCTTGGAACGATATCACATCAATAAGACTGGTCCTCACTAACGGACAGCCAGGACAATGGTCGATATAATTATTACTTTCTTGAAATCAAAACAAACCAACCATTGCATTGGCTTGACATACCAAAACCAAGGGAAAAGGTCTGCCCAGCCTTAAACCTAACCCTAATACATCATATGTAGTTACAATCAAAGCTAACCCTAGCTCATTTAAGCATTAACTAAGTCGAAATTCCAAGATCAAACATGTCGGACAAGCACCAATAATAATAGGTCTTTACCTATGAAATTGCCGTTTTGTATGGAGATTTCTGTAATTATTTTTTTTCCATACTAACGTTTTTGTTATTATTTAACGACTAATATTATGTAAATTTACAAAATTTTACACACGTATTTATGGACATTTTAACTACTAAATGACACATTCGTTAAGAGAAAAAAAAATTTTTTCACTAAGTTACAACTAATAAAGTACGAAATTCTGGAAACAAAAATAGTCGTAACTTTCGGAATAAGTTTTTTCTATGTAAATAATCAAATATCGTGGTTATTAAATTATCAAAAGTTGCTCGATACGGTCTTAATGTAACGCAATATTAAAGAAATTATATATTTCTAATATTATAAAAGTTGTTAAGTTATATGTACAAAAGAAAAAAACGGCAATTTCATATGTAAAGACCTATTATATTGACTACGAAATTACCCAAAAATAACCCTCATCTCAAAAGGTGCCCGACAACAAGCTTGGAACTTCATAAACCTGTGGTAACCTCAAGCAGACTGTCTACTAGGGGCCACCACAGTTTATGTAGCGTGGTGTCGACAACATTGCCAGTCAGGGTTAGAGGGATCCTGCAACAAACAGGATATGACCCTGGTCCTTATTGGACCATCAGGGTTTCCTCCCCCCTCACCAACAAATGTTGACGTCACCTCGTTCCTTAAGTGACATCGAAAAAACTTACAAACTAACTAAAACGGAAATAAAATGAAACACAGAAGTGTTACTTTTGTGGTCCAGATCATTAACGAAACGTGATGTCAATATCAACATAAGTTAAGGTCAGAGGATTCTCACACCTAATTAGATAATAGGTCATCCTCCTGCCCTATCCCATGAAGGTAAAGAGACACGACACGATGTCTACTAATTAGTAAAAATGCAAAAAAATAATTGTTTTATTAAATTAAACATTAAAAAAAAATTAAATAAGTACATCATAAATGGACCACAGGACACTTCGTGGGCTTCAGGTGCAGTATTTCCGTACATGAAAAAGAAACACATATTAATACAAATCACACAATTATACATTTCAACTATCTAACAATCACTATTATAAAACATCCTAAAATCCTATCCTATTTCTATCCCTATTATAAAATGAATCTATAAAAGAAAATTTGTTTTTACATTTAATTTTATATGTAACAAATTTAATTCGTTTCTTATTTCGTAAAGAACTAATATTACATAACGAACTTATATTGGATTTCGAAATCCTATTCATATTCGACTTTTCAAACTTTTTCGCGCCTTTCTTCATTTTACTGTCATTCCTATTTTTATTCATAAAAAAACTTTTTAATCTAGGAATGACATGCGAACTTTTTTCTGACATATTACTTTTTCGAAAATTACTTTGACATCCGTCATTCGAGACATCTATCACTTGTGACTGTTGTGACTCATTGTCATCAATGTCAATCGATGTCAACATAAAATTCATGTCAACATTAAATTCAAAATTAAATTTTTTGTAAATTATACAAAATTTTTCAAAATTCAAAATTATGCTATTCCTGCTAATAAAATCACAACCCAACACTATGTTTGGTACAATGTCCCTTACAACAACGAATCGCTGTGTAAACAACACGTTATCTATCAAGAAACATACATTAGTTTTCCCTACTATTGAAAGTTTTCCACCACTCACATTTCGTAGTTCAGCGTTCACCATGTCCACACTGAGACCTAGACTGTCTACTACCGTCTGTGATATTACCGACACACTCGCACCGGTGTCCACCAAGGCGTCTATTTTCTGACCACGACACTCAATAGATAAAAACGGCGTACGCTTACTTGTGTTGTGATTGTCCTGCACCAACGTCAGCTGCATACAATCCTCTTCTCTACTTACAATAATATTATTATTAGATTGTGGGGACGTCTCAGTCGTCCTCCAAGATGATGTCGTGATGGGCATCATCGGGGCTTGAGCTCTAAAATCATTCAATTCACTTGCATCATACAAATCATGGGGTTTTTCGTTTGGCGTGCGAGAGGCACATTGATTGGGAGTTGGCACATTCTCTAACTCCGGCACAAAATAAACACATTGATTAGATTCATCACCACTGCTAGAATCACACATATTAGGGGCACATTCCTCGAAGCACTCAAGTGGGTCCGATACAAAACCAAACTCCCTGATAAACTCCTTCTTCATTTCGTCGTAGTCTTTCACCATATCGACGATCTTATCGTAGAAATATCGGGCTGCGCCCGTGCAGAAAGCTCCAACGACGATTTTCTTGGCCTCGCCTTCGTAGCCTTGCAGAGCCGTCATCACCTCGTAGCTCCGAAAAAAAACTTCGACATCTCCGTGGATGCCGTCGAACAATAAGACCTCCATCTTCACCAAAGGGTCTGAAACATGGAAACTACAGTATAGATCTGCGAAGATTTGCGCCTAACACCATAAGAAGCCCTACACTGGGATTCTATTAAATAATAAATGTAATTTCGATATAAATCTTTACTGCGGCACCATGGCCGATATATTCTATATCTACTACAACACCCGACCGCGGAATCGTCTAGACTCAAACAAACTACTCGCGTAGGTAATGACAATCCATTCGATATTTTGAATACTGATTTAAACATAAATCAACCATAGACAATGCAAGGAGGTATCATATCCTAACAATATGATACCACAGTACCTATCTTTAAAAATATGTAAAATTACAAGAGAGTGTTTTTGTTAAATTGACACTAGCAGCATCTAATAAAAATATTAAATACCTAAGTTAAATATAAAATAATCTACTTATACATAATATTAGAACAAAATACAGAATGTCTTCAGTATTTAATAAAATATCTTAATTCGTCTGAAAATAATAAAATCAATCCAGTTATGGTAGAAGAATTTTCTAGAATTTAGCAATATAGTCTTTGGTTTCGCTCTATGTTGTCAATGGTCATACTAGCGTGACTTTTCACTTTTTTCGCTCCGGAGTGCAAGACGCGAGAATATCTTTTTAGCTTTAAAAAGCTATGGAAATGTTTTTTAATAACCTGACGGTGTTCTTCGACACGGCTTAGAGCCGATATGTATTTATTGTAAGAAACAAGAGGCGGCAGGTAAGATTTTTTACCCTGTTTTGCTACTTGGTCCGAGCTTCTTAAAGTCGACTCCAAATGTTATATGGTGCTCTTTTGTTTGTTGCAGAGCGCCGCCTCTTCTTTTTAGTTTATGTATTTCACCTACATGTGGTCTTCATAAGGATTCCCATATTTTTATTAGAAAATTTTTGCTCGTGAAGTGATGCGCACACGCTATGACACGTGACGCATGGCGTCCCTTGGTTTTTCACCAATGTTGAGGACACTTTCCTGATGCACGCGAGGGAAGCACACCCATTAACACCTTGGAGGGCTGATTAAGGATAAGCAACACAAACTCCGTATGTTTTTTTGTGATTTTAACCTCAAACTTGTGTCATCATGCCGGACTGTCAGCACATTTTTCTGAGCTAAGAATTCATATAGAATTTAGTTTAATTTAAGTTTTAACGTTTGTATTTTTATACTTTTCCATAAAGAAAAGCTACATGGAAGGACGCTTCCACTTATTCCTGATTCTAGGTCATGACCAGAACATACTACACATGTAATGTAGCCTAGAACATTTAATACTTATATTTTGTATCTACAATATTTTAAAGAATTAGTACAGGTTCCTTGGACCTAATGTATCTTTATGTAGAAGGGAGAATTAGTTGTTTCAAAACTTTTAAGATTATACTGTTTGTAATAGAAACCTATCTTCTTGTTTAATTTTCCCAACACTCCTGTGTTGGTGGCGCCCTTAGAAATAAGAATTTAGAACGTAGAGTCAGTGACCTAATCCTAATTTTTTCTTTCCGAGTGTAACAGCCATCCAAGGTACAACCCACGAGCCTCTCCCGAGTCTCATGCCTATCTGAGCTGCTGAGTAGAATGCACCTCGGGGACTGCGAGTGCATAAACACCACGGCCGTCCCTGGGTTGTAACAACATTTCGTAATGATCGTGACTTGAAAACGAAGTTGCTAAAATAATGAAATTGTAGATCATGAAACAAAATGGTTTTTATTTGATCGAAAAAAATTCGCCAGAGATCTTAGAGAAGTAATATTGCGGTAATCAGAGGATAAGGGGTAATAGTGTAACAATATTAAATAAATAATTTCTTACAATCACACCGATTATCTACTAAGCCCATGGAAATTTCATCACGAAACTGTGTCATGGTAAACTTGAAAACGGATAAATATTATATACTTAAATACTTTTTGTTTGTAAATACATACTTAATATACATAGAAAACACCCAGACCAAGACAAGTAGACTTTTTCATAAACACAAAAATTTGTCTTGTTCGGGAATCGATCACGAAACCTCTGGCGCAGAAGGCATGTATCCTCCTGCGCCAAATCGGTCGTCAAACTAATAATAAATAAATATTATTAAGAATCTTTGATATTTCCAAATACTTTTAACGTTTCCACAGCCTCATCACTGTTGGCTACATTATATTAAGAAACCCTTTCAACTTAAAACCTTAAAAATTCTTCCACCGTCTCGTCGAATACATTTTGTTTTTACCCATCATCATATTCATTCAGGTTACCATCTCCATTGCCTGATCCTCTTTCTTCGGAGACACATTCGGCTCAGCGATATTGCTCAAGTCGTAGATATAATCTCACGCAGTAGGCACAATATACCTGAAAGTAATCTCGCAGAAAGGCCCCGTAGTAGGCGACATACATTTAGTTCGAGGCCATAACGTACGAGGTTTATGACGGTATTTTTTGGCCAAGCGTTAGAAATGTACGTAGGCCCTCGTATTACTCGAATGTCTAGTGACTGAACAAAAGAAAATCGCGTATTGGTTCATGGTCACTATGGCAAAGAATATATACATGGAGTACAATCCGGTAGTCTTTTGTTTGCTCATAATAATAAAATGTACGCAAAATCTATTTAACTATACTAGTACCTATTATAAAGCTGAAGAGTTTGTTTGTTTGTTTGAACGCGCTAATCTCAGAAACCACAGGACCGAATTGAAAAATTATTTCTGTGTTGGATAGTCCATTTTATTGATGAAGGCTATAACGCTTTATCATCACGCTACGACCACAGAAGCGAAGCATAATTAACTAATGTTGCAAAAACGGTAATATGTTTTTTACCTTTTCCTCAAATTAACGCAGGTGTAACTGCGGGGCACAGCTAGTAATTATATGAAATCGAAAGGTCACTCACTCACTCATTACAAAATCTCGAAACTAATGGGCCAATGAAAATAAAATTTGGCAGGAAGGTAGATTATGACCAGGAGACCACTAGACCACCAGAGGCGGTTAAAAGTTTAAGAGAGACCTCGCTCGCTGGTTTCGTGGCCACAGATCAGGTGTTCTCTCAAAGGCGCCGCTACTCCACACGTTTTTGCTAATTTGAGGATGTATTCTTATAACACTTGAATTTCAAATGTGGACCCGTTTTGATGATGAGCTTCCGTGTTTTCACGAAACTTTCAGGTCAGTATTTTGTTTGCAAAAATATACGGGATACTTACAATTTACATGAAATATACATTTAATTACTTAATCCTTTGCTGTCACTAGTTGTTACTGAATTAAATTTCAGATTTAATTCAGTAAGAAAAATATGTTTAAACCCATTTTGAAAAATTTAAAATAAAGTAAGTATTATAAAAAGTCGACCCGTCTCACATCACAATTAGCTCCGATGCGACTCGAACCCACGACCTTTCACTCTCCGGGTGAATGCTCTTTCGGGATGGCTTGACTTTTTTTATTACTTCATTTTCAATTTTTCAACAATAAAAAATGCAAAAATATAAAAAATAATTAATCCATTTTGTTTGGAAGTTTCTTTTGAAAACTTTCCTTTGTTTCCTTTTAAAGAAAGAAAGAAAGAAAGAAAGAAATAGATTTATTGACACACACACACACATATAAAAAATAAAAATTAAAAGACAGGACAACAAGGTACGCAGACAAAGACAGGTGTGGAATAGAGAAAAAAAAATTTTGTTGTAAAATAATGATCAAAATATATGATACAAGTTACAAACAAATGATATTTCTATTAAATAGAAATGGAAATAGTTATAAAATAGGGGATACCCGATTTCTGGACTAGCAGCGTTAGGTAAAAAACGGCTTATTATTTAATTGTAGAGGTAGTTGTGATGAATGAATTTCTTTACCTAACATAAAAGTAAGAGTAAATAGCGAAAATTATCATTCATTTGCTTTAGAAGTTGTCTCGTAAAAAAAGTTTAGGGTTGCTGATTAAAAGAACGACGATAAATCTGTCATATTTGCGAAAACTCGAGATTCTGAATATTTTTTTTGCTATCCTCAACTTACACCGTTTACTTCAAGCCTTTGTCTGAAGTTCGCAGAAAAATAAAAACAAAAATAAATTAACAAGTGTCAAAAGTTATGATCTATTTCACTTTTCGTAGCGCTTTCAACTTTACTTACAAATCATTTGTGAAAACTCGCAATTAAAAGTGTTAAGTTCGTTTTTAAGGATTTTTTGTTGAGTTTGAGCTGTAAAAATAGGTGAGTTTTCCCTTTATCTCTTTGTAACACGGTCAAGAACTTTGACTTAGTTTTTATAGTTACAGTTACACCAGTAGTTCACTACCTTTTTAAATAAATAGCTGTTTGTTTATTTACTCTAAACAACAACGCGCTAATCTCAGGAACTACTGGACCGATTTAGGAAATTCTTTGACCATTAGGAAGCTACTTTTTTCCCGAGTGACATAGGCTATTTATGTTATCCCGATATTACCACGGAAACGGGTACCACGCGGGTAAAACTGCGAGGATACGCAAGTGGTGAAAATTTTACAGTTTAGTGGCCGATCATGATGGCACAAAAAAAATATTTCTTTGACTGTACTTTGTCATAAATTCGGATAAAATGCGAACGTGTGTCCAGTTGGAGAAAACATAAAAGTGATTTAATTATAGTTTCAGTATCTGGACACGCGTCAAATTCTTGGCGTGTCCGGATGACGAAATAATAAGTGATACTAATTTTGAGTTTCACCAACTGGACACACGTGTGCCCAGTCTCTCGTGCGTGTCAAGTTGGTGAAAAACCCCTCATAACGAGTTATCTTACTAATATTATAAATGTGAAGGTTTAAATTTTGTTCGTCAACCACGGCGAAACGGCTGAACGGATCTGGATAAAATTTAGAACAGAAAATTATTATTAGAGAGAGGTGCTAGCCCTACTGCCTACTTACTGGCGGAGTTTCTGGATCAATGTAGGTACATCTGCTATTATGTTGTTCAAGATAACTGTTACTATCGAACACAATAAAATTTTATACTCGACTACTAGTTCTAGAGTTATTAAATAAAACAACACACGCATTTTTTCGATAAGCTTATTATTTTAGCTTAGTTATTTTTTCTACATAATCTTATATAGGTATAAAAATGAATCGCAAAATGTGTTGGTAAGCGCATAACTCAACAACGCCTGGACTAATTTGGCCATTTTTTTTTAAATGTTCGTGGAAGTCCAAGGAAGGTTTTAACGGTGAGAAAGTAGGGGAAGGAGGGGTAAGTAGGGGTAGAGTAGAAGTAGGGTAGGGTAAAGGTAGGGTAGGGTAGGGTAGAGGTAGAGTACGGGTAGGGTAGGGTGGAGAAGGGGGTAGGGCCACGGAAACGAAGTCGCGCTGGTCAGCTAGTTCACAATATAATTACTTAGGAGCTAACCTCATGTGGAGGTTATTCAATACTGCTACTCATGTTTTAAAATCTTGAACATTCGAAAGTTATCTATGTGTGACATTATGACAATAATATACAGGATGGAATGGATTCATCATTCATTTATTATTCACTAGACATTTTTATGATTAGCAGGTGCTTTTAAAAGTGATAGGTACTTGATGCAGGTTGTTGCTAGAATCAAACTTATGGAATGTCAAACATAAAAAAGATTTAAAATAAATTTTAAAGGTCATCTTTGCTTTGCATAAAAAAACTAAAAGTAATGAATGGCTTCTGATTTTCCAAAAACATCTCTGAAGTATGAGCTTTCTAACGATACATATAAGTAGCTTGCTTTGATATCTTTTTCGCAACCAGAGTTATTTGATGTTGTTTATCTAGTCTGACCATGTAGACGAAATTCTATTTAATTAATAAAGTTAAATGTTTTGCAAAATTGATCACTGCAAGGGCTTAAAGTAATGAAACCGCTTACTATTATGGTGCGTTTACATGTGGGGCGAGCCTAGGCGAGCCATCACGAGCAACCAGGGGGCCAGTTCTGCTAACGTTAACTCATAATCGTGTCTCAATCGTGTTTCAATTGTAGTTCAATTGTAGTGCTTTTTTTACACACTAGTTACAAGAAATGTGTACTTTTTTCACCATACTACTACTACTACCTTTGTGACCCTTTTTCTGCAAAGGAGTTCGGTTCTGGTTTTCGCATGATCTAACTCCTGAAGATGCCCCGGGTTGGGGCGAAACACGAGTAGAGTAGTCTTATTGGTGAAGGTGCAACGTGTGTTGCTGTCTTGCTAAATGCAGGTATTGTGCACTGATATTTTCGTGGTGTGCATGTGGGCGTGCATCTTGCATGTTGTGTTTCTTGGGGAAGTAATCTACATATTTTTATTTTTTTTAAATGTTTATTTCATAATATTTACTTTAAGACGATACTCGGAAAAATTATCCTGAAGCGAGATAGCAATGAGAAAACGATGCGCGCGGGAGCGAGACCGATTTTGCAGATTAGGCAAAAAAACCACAAAATCACTTCGTATTAAAAAACTATACTTAGCGATTTTTTAAAAATGCTTCTATACGATCCTAAATATTATTGGTGTCCACTAATTAAACCAACTTTCAATAGTATATTTAACCCCATTATTCGTACCCCATATTTCGTAGTTTTTAGAGGTATTTTCGAAAAGAAAAAGTGTCGAGGCAAAATCATAAAATCGTGTTTCTGAAACTATACGATTCTAGATAAAGGTATGAAGAAATATATATCTTATTACCAGATATGTAAAAACTGTAACCGTCCTATAGTTTTAAATAAAAAAGTCCATACTTTTTCCGAGTAGCGCCTTAATACGTTATTGTTACACCCTGTATAGTACTGCGATGTGCGATATAAAAGAATGAATAGAACGTGTGTGATTGGGTATCCCAGATAATATTCGTGTCACATCTCTGAATGGGAGATGAAAGTTCAGATATATTAGACTATCGTGAGAAACGTCTCAAGGCGTGATTTGATGACTAACTATAATGACTTACGATCTATTGTTAGGCTTAAAAAATGCTGTTTTTATATCATGATAGGATTCATAGCAGGATAATCGTGGTCTTATGACTGTTTACAATCATCGCAATGTTCTATAGCTAAGGATCTACAGTTAAGCTATAACCAAAATTATTACACAAGCATCTTTTTCACCACCCGGCCTGGGTGCTTACCATCAACTCTTATTGCGGTTTTGTTTAGGACCTAAACTGATCTGCTTCGCTTATTCGTACCACGACAGCTTAATATCAATGACAGCGATTCAGTGATCATTCAATGACATTTCACAGCCGCTAAGCTGTCAGGAACTCTTATTTGAATTATAACCCCGGTCGATTTAACATGACACCTGCAGGTTATACCCGTCCCTCTCACTCTCCGGGCATGACAGAATCGAGTGAAAGAGACGGGTAGAAGAAAAAGGACACAAATCGTTCAGTCATTCACATTTAGCAATTCATTTGCGATCCAGTTTTTAGAAGGTCATAGTACGAAAGAAAGCAATTCATTTTAGGAACCAATTCTGCATCGCGCTATTTTTGAATCGCTGTCTTAAAGTTGATGGTAGGCACCCAGTTGTAGTAACTGATCTGCCTCAGTAGACAAGTGGCTTTCTATTATCGATATCGCCAATAGGTAGAATAGAAAGAAAATGTGTGGGATTGACATTAGCGATTGAAATGTCACGTGACCGCTAATGTCAATCCCATACATTTTCTTTCTATTCTACTGGCGATATCGATAATAGAAAGACACCTTGTCTAGGCCCCATGATCAAAAACAGAAATCGGTGGTTGGTTTTCCACCCGATTGCTCTATTAGTATAATAATCTTATACTTAAAAATCTCGTGCAGCAGGTCACTCCTGCAAAAAGACTGGACCGATATTTATGAAATTTATTGTGTGTATTTGGTAGGTCTGAGAATAGGTCGTACGCTATTTTTTATCCCGAAATTTCAAGGGACTGAAGTCCATAAATAAATATATAAATATTAGCTTAGCCTTTTTATGTTATGGTTATGGGATACTATGGTAACGGATATTATTGTTACATAAACAATAAAACTATTCATTGACTTAGTTAGGTACTAATGTTCATATTCATCTTACAAATATGTGCCCTTACCAGAATTTGAAATCCAGTGCCTTAGACTGAGCAACGAATTAAAAACTGGTGTCGAGAATATTACTGCGCGATTGAATCAGAAATTATGAAATCCGCAGGAGAACTAAAACAACCGACATCGCTCGAAGGATTGCTCAGCTGAAGTGGCAGTGGGCGGGACACATAGCGCGGAGAACTGATAGCCGTTGGGGCGGAAACGTTCTCGAATGGCGACTGCGTATCGGACGACGTTCCGTGAGCAGACGGACAAGGTGGGCCAACGATCTGTTCAAGGTCGCCGGAAGCCGCTGGATGTTGGCAGCGCAGGACCGATCGCTGAAGATATCCTTGGCGGAGCTCAATGCCCAGCAGTGGGCGTCGTATGGCTGATGATGATGATCATGTAGAGAATATTCTACCACAGAGACGTCCTCAAATATCTGGGTGTTAATATATATATATATATATAAATGTAATAGTTTGAATCAGGCAGGGGGCAGCTGAGCGATCGTTTAGGATGAGACAGAAACTCGAGTATGCATCACTCTATAGCTCATCATTAGTAAAAATCTATCGTCTCTAAACATTGATGTTGCTTAATTACTGATTAAAACACTTTAATGTATACTCGCAAACCACAGTCTGCATAGGAGGAAACATGTCGCACACATTTGTAGCAAAATATGTACTCAATTAAAGTTTATTACTTAAGTGTTGGAATGAAAGCATTTGAAGGAGCAGTGGGGCGGTATTCCGCGCATTCGTGCGGTCGACTCAAAGACTCAGAAGAGGTAGTTTGTGAGGTGACCACGCTACTGAACTTCAGGAGACACTCCCATGTTTAAGCCTGGCCGCACACGCGCAACCGACCACAACAAAAAAACGCCGCCACCGATCTATTTCCTGTTATTTTCATACATTTTGTATAAACTAGCCGCACACGTGATCTTGGAGTGCGTGGGTTTGGCCGCACAACGGGCAGAAATCCTCACAGAGGTGAGGTTGCTCCTAGAAGCCTGTGAACGCCCCAGGAGGCTTCTGCGCTTTTGGAAGGAGCTAGGATGGTTTGATTAGCCATTCCGATACTATGTTCACGTATAACGGACAAAATTAGCGTCTAAATGCGGAGAAAAGCAAAAACTACTACGGTTGACGCCCGCCGCGCGCCGCCGCCGCTAGTCGTCACTTGTCTCTTCTACTTGCTTCAAGTGGCGCCGTTTGTGGCTGTCGCGTGTGTGGCGACGGTTAGTTTAGGCAAGCGTTAAGCCTCCAACCATGAATGCTAAATGTGACCAATGATGGAGAATGCTTGCCCAGCAAGTGCCAATTCATTATTACATTTAACTTTTGAAACTTGTACCTTCAAAACATACTTAGTTTCAATCGTAAACAATAATGGTTGTTTTAATAATGCTTAGCGAGTCCTTATGGAGTACCGTAATGATCTTGCTAACTATTAAGCTAAATTTAGACTTAGGTATTGTTGTTGGATTCTTTATAATAAGTACTTCATTTTCGATAATAAAAATCAAATGGCATTGTGAATGCAAAAAAAGGAAAAATATTTACATTACATACTTATTTAATAAGAATAGATAATTATGTTCCTTATTCATGTATGTATGTTTGTTTGTTTCATGTTTCAAATTAATTTCATTTTATGTATGTCTGTATGTTATGTACCTTATTCATATGCAAATAAACATTATTTCTATTTTTATTTCAATATTTAATTGTCAGTGATCCAGTAACAAATAGCACTTTCGTACAACTCTGTAATTAATTAAGTATAAGCGCAGAAATTATTATTATTATCCTTATCCATCCATAAGGAAGGCCAGTGCCCCAGCAGTGGGGACATTAAATGGCTGATGATGATGAAGATGATGAAGCGCAGAAATGTCACATATGGGTAGGTGCATATTATGATAAGACAAATGAATTGTATTAACTGATTACTAACCTAAACCTCAAAAATAAAATTATAGTATCAAAAATTACTAAAATGCACATTTAAATGACATTTTAAAGTAAAATCAGTATTTTGAGAACAAACTTAGTATTTTTTGTAGCCCAATAATAATAGTCTTGATAAAATTATAAATTGTATTAAAAATTTCCGCGCAAGTTCAAGTCTCACCCAAAAACCAAATTGCAAGCACCCTACATTCAAAGGAATTTAGTGTTTAATGACGCTGTGCAGCGCTGCGTTGCCCGGCTAAGCGGATTGGTCGCTGCTAGATTTAATACTTAGCGGCTACCTGAAGCCTTTATCCGCTAAACTTGAAGCACTTTAGATTTTAAAACTGTGGTTAAGATTCTTGAATTGAGGCAAATAAAATGGTTAAATTGTTCGTTTAAATTTGTTTGCATGTGATTTTTTCACAACGTAATAATTTTCTTTAAAATGTTACCTGTTACAAATTTACTACCTGGGTCAGATTCAAACTCTTAATCTAAGTGAACGCTCTCATTTTCTCATGATTTTCAATTAGTTTAGTTTATTAGTTTATTTTTATTAATTAGTTTTATTAGACTTTGGGATAAAAAAGGACTAGATTATTTTAACAAATCAGCTACCATTTCCGTATCTTAATTAGTCAGAGCATTATCCCAGCTAGTGTTGTTGAGCATTCTTATCTAAATAACTAAATAAGCCAACACAATGAGCTGCTAATTGAAAATCTAGATAACTAAGTATTTGGATAGTATTTAGCATGAGAATGATCTTAGCCTTGTGATTAGTGACTTGTTTTTGGCAAGAACCCAAGTTTCAGAACTTGTGTGGTCTTTCGCATCTTATTTAAGATAGTTTTCATTGTTTTTCAACTTAACCTTATCTTTCTTAACCTTATCTTAAAATTCGGTGAGGAGACGGTATCTACTTCGTTAATTTCGAAGTTTGCGATAGATATTTTGGCGTTTGTTGTTATCCTATTTAACAACAGTTAAGGCTGCTGTACACGGGTAGAGTAAACGGTAGAGTAGAGCGGTAGAGTAGCTTGCCCGCGGTGCTAGCTACACTACACTACCAAATTTCAGTACATACTTTACCAATGATGTCTACATTAGTATAGTTAGTAGGATAATTAGTACTCTACCACTCTACTCTACCGTTTACTCTACCCGTGTACCCTTTAGTGTGTTTGTACACGGTGCAAGTAGCTTGCGCATGTTGAGGCACTTGCGCGGGTTACAGGCATCGTAAACTACCGCTCAAAAACATGTGCAGGTCTAGCGATTCGATCATGTACCAAAGCGAGCCACCCGCGCAAGTAATCTGCGTTCTCTGAAGCGCGCGCGGGTCATTCGCGCGGGTCACTCGCGCATGTTACTTGAGCAGGTTCAGATGTGACGAGATAACTTGTGCGTACTGCCTGCGCAAGTAGGTAGCCCGTGTCCTTCCTTGCTCCAGTTATTTGCACCATGAACAAGTACAAGCGAGCAACTTGAACGAGTAGCTTGCGCGTATTACTCACGCGTGTAACCCGCATCTTTACTAGCTCCAGCTACTTGCACCGTGTACAAGCACCCTAAGCGACAGAAATTCTTGCCCTTTTCTATACCTGGTTCAGTTCAATGATAACTATAAAATAAGTATATTCAGTTTAACTTAAGAAAAAAAGAGCAAAATAGCACAATGAATGCACAGAATTAAATTAGAATTACTTATATAAAAAAATAGAATAACTCAATAAAACATCTAGAAACTTTAGGCATCTGTTTCCTCAATTTGCATCATTCTAGTATTTCAGAAAATATAGGAAAAAACACTGCTTTCAGCAAGTTGATTAAATTCGCTGTTGTTGTGCAAGAATCGGTTGCATCTGTTCTGTAGTGTAGCTGCAGATGCATGAAAGTGGACAGAGGCTAAACATTATTCTATCTACGATTTCACAGGAGCACCAAAACGAAACTGTGTTTATTGGAATTTGAGCTATTTTATTTGATATAATAAAGGGTTTTTCAATTGGTACGGGTAGATGTTGGCGGTCTGTTGCGTCCATATTGTTTTGTTTGCGTCTGTCAAATCTGTTGTTTATTATTTAGTTACTTATGCCAAATCAACATGGCAAGTTACACGATTCAGCAGCACGTCCTAATGAATGATAAAATGTTATTATTACAGTGAGTGTTCATTAGTGCAAACGTTGCGCGCGTTGCGCCCATTTTACGGCAGACGCGGTGGCCCTTCACAGTCGACTCTCCAAACGTTTGGTGGTCAAATTTTTTTGGCTCGAATTGATCGATATGGACGTAGACGACATGTGGTTTCAATAGGACGGCGCTACGTGCCACACAGCGGACGCCAACATGCACATTCAGCATAAACGATTTGAATGCAGAGTAATCTCTCTCTTGCAGAGGTGACGTGAATTGGCCACCAAGATCGTGCGATTTAACCCTGCTAGACTTTTTCTTGCGGGGATTCCTGAAATCGCAGGTCTATGCCGACCAGCCGCAATCGACCAATGCTCCTAATGCAAACATAACCCACGCCATCGCGCAAATTCAGCCGGAGTTAAGCGGCAGAGTGGTTGAAAATTGGACCTTACGGATTCGTGCCACCGTAAGAATCCGTGGCGGACATTTAAACGATTTTGTGTTCCATAAGTAATGGCACACGTGGATCTATCATGTAAAATAAAAGAACCTCACACACAGCTTGTTTAATTTCATTTCAACATCTACACGCCCTTATTGAAAAACCCTTTAGATACATTTTTACATTAGATTGTTGCATAAGAAGTGTTAGGTACTAATAAAGTCAAGGGGTATTTACGTAAGTATTTTTATTAAAAAAAACAATTTGATTTACTTTCATATTAAGTACTGACATATTATACAGGGTGACATCGAAGTCGTTAGCATCCTTTTAAAATAAGAACATACTCAAGTCTTTTCCCCAAATATCCAAGATGTAAAATTATTTTTTAAACCCTGAAAAATCGCGTAAAATACTCAGTAATTGATCACTATGGCAAATAAAATAACAATTTGATTTAAAAAAAAATGATTAATTAATATTCAAATAACATACAAGCCTTAAACTACTTCAATGGCCTCTCGACAAAAGGCGGGCCGGGCTCTACTATATTTTTTTTTATTTTATTTATTAACAACAAGAGTAACAAGGGTGTTTAGGTACATACAGTCCCACAAAACCGACTAGTCGGTTTGACTGTGGGGTCAGGAGTCTCTTACAGTAGGTAGTACTTACTTAAAAATTAGCGAGGTATAGGTACATTGTTATGTTATTTAAATGCTGTCTAATAATACTTTCTTTATTGATGTTTTAATTTATTCTTGTTTTCTTCTTGTCTTATGTTCATCGGGAAGCTGTTCACTGTTCAGTATATAGGGCAGGCGTTTCTTTAGGGTTCTGTCACCATAATAATTACTGACCCTTGGTACTTCGAACTTGCCGGCGGCTATAGACCTCGTATTATGGTTATGTTTAACCAAGGATGGGTTAAGCTCTTGATTGCCATGCAAATTAACTGCCAATAAATATTTATGTTTTAAACTGGCCGGTACAATTTCACATGTTTTGAATAATTTCCAATAATTTGGTTTGCATTTATTTTTACTTTTATGGTCTACTAATAATTTTAAGAATCTAATTTGTAATTTTTCTATTTTTTCTAAGTTTGTTTTGCATGTTAATCCATAGCAATCAAGAGCATTACTAACAACTGTATCGACTAAAGCAAGATAAAGGCACTTTAGTGTGCTTTTAGGTGAATTTATTAAAGTTCGTGCACGGAATTCACCGAAACCAACAATGTCACCAATGCTTCATGCCCGCTTTGCCCGCGTCCCTGCGCCCGCGCTGACGCCGGGTACCACCCCTTCTCACGTAAAAACATGGTTTCATATGACTACATTGGGCCACTACTACTACTAATGGCTTACTACTACTAATGGGCCGAATGGATGCCAATGACTTCAAAAACACCCTGCATATTATATGTCTGCCGAAATGTAAAAAATATGCGTTCACTGTAAATATACCCTAGTATTTTTTTTGGAGGGGTTCATCTAACTGCTTTTTAGTATCATATAAATGGATCATCGTCATCATTATAATTATTATTGTTTTATACTTGACTTTGGAAACTTGTACTGTACATAACTAAATGAACAAAACAATTTAAATTAACTTTTTAAAGTATACAGACATTACTTTCTTTAAGCTTAGGTAACTATCGCATTTAAAGCTCAGCCTCTGTTCTGTATTGCTCTGTTCCAGTGCGGCTTGGCAACCATTTCTTTGCGAGTTACTCGCCTCTTGGCAGCTTGCACTGAGCGAAATTGAACAGTACTTATCGTTCGCCCGCCATACGTCTCCGGGATAAATAGACTTTTAAATAACATGTGTACGCGCCTTTATATTTAGTAATTGATTCAGTTGTGTTGTGTCGAATTCTTTTGGGATTGTTTTGCAGTTTTAAGTAGTTAATATTATGATAAATGTAGATTTTACTAAGATTTTACTACATAATTTTAGTTTACTAGTGTATGAGGGTATAATTTTTTTGTTTTAGTAAATAGGTAGGGCAGAGGCACCCTTTGTGGCCACTTTAAGGATTTTTTGATTTTTAAGCACTAAATACTAAAAGGTCTTAGGTATTTAAGACACAAATTATATCTTAAATTATAGATAATTTATCTACCTTTAAAGGTACTTACATTTTTCAAATTTATAAAAGTAAAATAGTTTTTTTTATATTACACACAATGTGTGAGAGGTGCCAAATGTACCGGTTTTGGCCACTTACTGATAGTTTAACTTTTCTAAGTATTGCGAAAAATCAAAACCAAACCCAGGTAAAATCAATATATTTTAATGCGCTAGAAACCAGTCAATTGCAAAACAAAACTTTAATAGTAAAAAACAAAGGTTTATAAAGTATTTCATCCAAAACAAATTTCTTAAAATTTTCATACAAAACATTTATTAAAACAGAAAATGGAATTTATTGAAAAAAAATCTTATGACATAAGGAATTCTAACGGTTGTTAACCTTAAAATACTTTATTTTAATTGCCTTTATCAAAAATGGCTAAAAGTTGTTTAGAAAACTTTTAGAGCAAAAAGTGGCCGAAACCGGTACAGTGGCCAAAACCGGTAAGCCTGCCCTACTTACGATACGTTATCCCATCAGTGGGATCTAACTAGCGAATGAATTCGCACCAAATTTACTATGGCTTAATTTTTGTTTTATATTGTAAATAAATAAATAAATAAATAAATAATAATTTATTTCCATAATTTCATAACACACATTTAAAGAACACACATTATACTTAGGGATAAAAACATATTACATTTTTGCCTGAACTAGGAAATCCTGTGTTCCAGGCGAGCGTAAGGCAAATATTCATAACACAATTATTTTAAAAACTAATCACTTACAATTTAAACAGAAATTTTTAATTAGTATACAAATTATATATATTATTATTTTTTTTTACTCTAAAACTTGATCGAAGCTCTAAACTTAAATAAATATAGAGAGGCCTTATTTTATTATTACAAGTAACTGTTCTGTATCGTCATAGGACATACTTTGCAGAATATTTTTCACTTTGTTCTTACATGTACTATAGGGAAGAGGAAAATCAAATCAAATCAAATCAAATCAAAGCATTTATTTAGTACAGTCGAAGGACAAATTATAACTTAAGTATACGACAAATTACTTAAATGAAGACAACACAGAAAAAAAAAAGACAATTTAAATACCTCTAAATAAAAAAAGAAAGATAGTCCCACGACTGTACCAAAAGGGATCTAGTTCAGCATATGTCAGTTTTTGAAAACTGACGCTGGTTTTCAACTAGATCCCTTTTTCCTTGACATCTGAATGCCAAGACAGCCCTAATAGCTAAATTAAAAAAGAAACAAACAAAAACAATGGCACTGACAACAAGGCGCCATTGTGCCGGCCAGCGGTGTTCGCGGGCTGGCTAGTCTGCTGCGAGCGGCGCGCCAGGCAGGTGCAATCGTGCAATGCAGGCGCGATACTTGCCGACTCGCAGGAAAACTATAAACTTACATACACAAACAGAAAATAAAATGATTCTATATGCAAAACTATAACTGTTACATGGAAGAAAGATTGGAAATAAGTAAGTAAACGGAAGTGAATGCAAGTGGAACATAGAGAAGTAAGTACAAGTACTTAAACGAATTATTATTCATATAAATAGGCTATACAAAACCCATTTTATACTAGGTACTCAACTCATTACCTTCACTCTTGTTTACATTGCATTGCAGATATATCTACGAGAGAATGAGCACATAGGACGTTACATGAAATTTTTAAAAAAATTACATTTACCTAACTACGGACTGGATATTATTTACCTACATCAAGTTAAATATAATCATAATAAATATAATAAGAAAAATATAATCTATACTATTAAGTCGGTTGTAAAGCAGAGGGCCTAGGAAAAAATAGAATCTTTGTGAGAAAGTATATTTAGTGGATACTTTTTGAGTGCACACGATATCTTTCCGTCTTTTATGAGTTAGTTCAGTGTTATAAGAAAGGGCCGCGTGCTGTTTTAAAACTATGTGCATAATAAATAGTTTTCGAACAGATAATAAGTTACAGGACTTATAAAGGAGATTAGTGGGAAAAAGATAGGGGCGGCCAGTCGCCACCTTAAGAATCGCTCGCTGCGTTCTCTCTGTAGTTAATAGCAGTGTTTTATTTACACCTCCCCAAGTAGTAATACAATACGTCAATATTGATTCACATAGAGCAAAATAAACTTGTTTTATTATAGTTGAATCAGCGACATGTCGTATCTTTTTAACCGACTTCTAAATCAAAAAGGAGGAGGTTCTCTATTCGTCTGTATGTATGTTTTTTTTTTTTTTTTTTTTTTTTATGTATGTCCACCGATTACTCGAAGACGGCTGAACCGATTGAAATGGTTCAAACGTTATTACATCAGGTTGGTTTCCAAGTTGGTCCCATTTTTTGAAATTTTGAAATCGGTTCAGTAGTTTTCAGGAAATCTTGAAAATACTGTCGTTTTCGTTACAACTTTATGTGAATTCAATACGTATCTTTAGGCATAACTCCTTTGTTTATAAACCGATTTAGATGATTCTTGTTTTGTTAAAAAGGGGACACCTCAAGGTATTTTAACCGACATCAAAAAAGGAGGTTTTCAGTTTGATCACATACCTATTTACCAGAAAACACGTAAATAGCCTGCACGATGCACTAAAAAGAGTGAAATAAAAATTATTTTTATAAAAAAATAAAACCGCCTTCAAAAAAAACCACATCAAAAAAGTAAGAAATAATTCCTCACCAAATAAATAACGTAAGTACTTTGAAGTCGGGCGGGTTTTAACAAAAACAACAAAAAATTGTACATGTTTCACGCCCGACTTCAAAGTACTTACGTTATTTATTTGGTGAGGAATTATTTCTTACTTTTTTGATGTGGTTTTTTTTGACGGCGGTTTTATTTTTTTATAAAAATAATTTTTAAATACAAATATTAGTTTACGTAACCTGTTATTTAAAGCAATAATATGCTGTTTAAATGAAAGAGTTTCGTCTATTAAAATACCAAGATATTTTATAGTGTCAGTTTGTTTAATTTCAGGGCAGTCATAGCAATTTTGTGTAGGCAGTTTACAACAATGAGCACGGATTGTTGAGTCATATTCCGATTTAGTACGTAAAGAAAACTTGATATATTTGGTTTTTTCTGCATTTAGAGTTAAGATATTTTTTTCAAGCCAGTTATTGTGAATTGACTGTGTGTGAATTTGTATAATTTACGTGTGTAAATGGTGTCCATATTGTGATATTAGACGTACCTACCTATGTAGAGAAGCCAGCGAGTTACCATTACACCGCTCAACTCTGAAAATCAAATCTGTATAATCTAGCACTCCACACACACTTTACAAACAAAAAATTAACAGAACTTGAAAAAATAATTGCAACTCAATAAAATCTTTTATTGGAAACTAGCGAATCCTTGCGGTTATACCCGCGTGGTACCCGTTCCTGTGGGAATATAGGGATAAAAGATAGCCGTTGTCACTCGGGAAGAATGTAGCTTCTAATGGTCAAAAAATTTTCTAAATCGGCCCAGTACTTTCGGAGCCTATTCGATGCAAACAAACAAACAATCAAATCTTTCCTCTTTATAATATTAGCATAGATAAAAATAACAATTGAATGACATCACAAACGAACCAAAACTATTTAAACCTGAAACCCAGTAATAAGCAAAGAGGTTTGAACCAAAGTAGAGAAATAATTTGCGAAATGTTCTTGTTCCTTTTCGCTTAAACAAAACGTTTAGCGGGTCTGAAGCAGAATGTCCAAAGGGGTCTGTAATAACAACAGTGTACCAGTTTTATTCCCGACTATAAAATAAAACTGGCTAAAACACGACACCGCCTCGAGTATAAAGCTGTGCAGAGTGAGTTACCATTGGTTCAGGTGAGATAATTAACTTTGGAGTGATATTGTATGCCATTTCGCCTCCAGAGACTATAAGTACTTGCGGCAGTTGCGGAAAAAGATGTCGAGCTGCCATTGGACTACTGAGCCACTAAAGACAATGTCGCACCATAATTATGGAGTTGATGACACTGCAACAATCATCTGTCAAGATGTCGTGGCCAATGATGATGATGATAATGATATTGTATCGAAATCTTATTCGCAAAGAAATAAAAGCAATAAAATATTGAAAAAAAGTTCATTTTCCATTTTTCAATAATAAAAATTGCATCGTGAATGCAAAAAAGTAAAAATTTAAATAACTAGCAATAAATTATGTTTTCACTTCTCATGCTCGTAAAGTTCGTCTTTATGTTGGGTATAGGCTGCATAAAATCGCTTTTTATGCTCTAGTACATAAAGTAAAATCATCGTAGTCTCAGACTCTAAGACAAAGGTCGTCAGGTAAACAGTCACACACGCTATTAAACTTCGTTAAATATAGGTAAGTACTTTGTTATTTCATTCTGTTTCATCAATTTTGTACACAATCCATGTTATAATACTAAATTAATACAACTAGGCAATATTAATGAGTTTTCTAAGAAATAAGTATTTCAAGAGCATTATAGACTACGATCTATGCTAAAGTCACTGTGCTGCCACTGCCACGTATAAAAAAAAAGTCTTCCCGCCAATATGGCGAAGTCTTTATTTTTTCTTTTTTGCAATATTGTTATTTATTTTCCTCACACTCGAAGTGAGAGTGTATAACTCGTATTTATCTACGGTAGATGAAACCCATTTTACCCTCGAATTGACTATCCACCCGTCCACGCCTACGGCTCGGATGGATATATACGTCTCGGGTAAAATGGTACGTTTTATGCACTTGTTGTACAATCTACTATTTGATTTGAGCACGTCGCGCCGTCAATGTATGCGGTGTGTCTAATGAAAAAGTAAAACTGATTTGGAGTTTAGACACACTATATTTTAATAAAATAATATGATATTTTTACGTCAATGTTTAAATCTGCTTTATTCTCCTTACTACGAACGTTTTAATAGTCTTGACATTTGCACCTTTTTAATTACATTTCACTCAAATCGAGTTCCACTAGTAAGAGCTGCTTCGTGTATAAGAAATATCATCATTTTCGCCAAACTAACTGTTAAGCTTACCGCACCTGCAGCGCGAAATTCCCGCCGTCTCGGATTGCGCTTTCGAACAACGTATGGACTACGAATTGTACGAAGTACGATTGTACTGTAGCGCGATTGTGTATCGCTGCCTTTACGTTACTCACTTATTGATTTACTCGTTCAACTTAACAACATATGGGATTGTTGTTAAAGTTTTGCTCGCTTTGCTGTGCCGGGTGTTAAGGAATGAACAAGTACAATTCTTTTAAAATGACACGATTTTGAAATGTTATTATTTTGAACATATTTGGAAATGATCTGATCAAATTGTTTTTTTTAGCTCGTTAGGACGTTTCATGCCATCTCAGTGAATGAAATGAAAATGAGAGATACAAGTAGTATTTAACAAAGTTGAAAGTATCCAAAATATGGAACTTGGCTAGGTATCATACCAGTTTAACTTGCTAAAAACGTTTAGTAGTATTTACCTAAAGAAAGAATTATACAAATAATAACAGTTAGGATTTCGTTGTCTATGTCCTGCCTGGTTACAATGCGTAGCATCTGGGCCCCGATCGCGGTAATCCTATCTCGCATTAGTCAAGTGTACGTGTAGTTGACGTGCAAAACCGTTTTTGATAACGCGCGGCTTTGACAGTGCGACAACGTTTTCTGTTCCGGTGGTGAATCTTTGGAACTAAAACAGTTTTCATACGACAGTCTATTTTGACAGCTAATTTCGTATTGCAAGTGGTTCCTCTGTCACGGATGTCACCGGATCAGACAGGATTGAGTGACGTGTGCGTCGTTATGTCATTACGGCAATACGAAGTCAAACGTCAAGACGCAAACGGATCAAGCGCGCTATGTAGAATTACAAGTGCCACAAACGTTTCTGTTCCGGTGGCCAAAATGTGAAACAAACGTGGTTTTTTTTAATGACATTTTGCTGTCAAGTTGATGTCCAACCATAGCGCTGCTGGCGGCTGAAGTTCTTAGAACGTACGTAGCGCCGCTGTCACCGGAACAGAAAAGCTTGTGGCACTTGTACGGCGATCGGCCGCATGGCAGTGCCCCTCCCAGGTCGAGCGCGAAGCAAACACTGCTGTACCATCCTTCTTCGGCGTATTTTCAAGCTTCTATTTCAGGACATATAGATAGATTTAGAACGTTACATTTTGTCCTACTTTATATTTTAATAACGAGCATTCATAAGAGTATGGATTAATTTACAGAATCCACGTGCTATAAACTTTACATAACTCTCGCATTTTATTTAACAACTAGGGCTTCACGCGGTTTTATCTGTGTGGTACATAAATATAGCCTATGTTACTCAGAAAGAACGTAAGTAGCTTACTAATGGTGAAAGATTTTATACAATCGGTCCCGTCGTTTTTAACCTTTATCCATTACAATCGAACAATTCGAACAAAAAAACCAAATCTTTCCTCTTAATAATATTAGTAGAGATGCGATACATTTTGGTGGTAACATAACTATGTTGACTCATCTCTCTACGTGGGTAGGTATATGCAATAGCCGAGAATTTGTGGTCGGAAGTCACGTTCGACACCTCTTGTCTAGTTTACTGGTGGTACAGTTAAAACCTCACCGCGATTTACAACATTGACATTTTGGACTTTAACTAATTACACATAAGGTTCGGAAACGGTTGATACAAAAAAAAAATTATAAGGTTTGGTTGGTCACTGTACAACTTTCGGGGTACCTACCTAAATGTGGTCTAATTACTATTCCTTACCCGCAGCTTCACCCGCGTGGTTCCCGTTCCCGTGGGAATATCGGGATAATAAGTATCCTGTGTGTTATGCCAGCCTATAATCTATCCCTGATGCAAATTTCATCCAGATCCGTTCAGTAGTTTCTGTGTGAAAGATTAGCAAACATTCATACATCCATTGGTATTTCAATGATAACACTAAATGTTACGTTAAAGAGTCGCTGATGAGCAAAGGATACTATAAAGTAGACGATTATTTGAATGACCGCAATGCATGGTCCTGACCTGATGTAACACATAACATAATCACTTGAAATGTTTAATATGATGTATTTTTATACTAAGCGATTAATGTATTAGTAACGATATGTATTTTTTTTTGTAAATGTCGTTACCTAACTAAGAAACGCTGGCAAGTTTCTTGCGCCCATTCTTCTTGTCAGTTAAAAAGTCTTGAATAGGTGGTAGGAAAATTGACGATTCGTAAGTACCTACATATTTAGTATGTCTAAGTGAATAAATATTTTTTTCATTTTCATTTTCATTTTTTCATTTTCAAACAAAAACTAATAAAAATAGTCAGTGAAGGTTTAATACCTACTTGGAAAAAATCACAATGTAATAGATATCTACGTCATCATCAAGTCAGATGTTTGTTTAAAGATGTATATCAGTTTCAGGGGGTGAAAGTACCCATCAATACAACAATCAACTTTACTATGGGGCCAAGTGCGATGTGGCGAAAAAATAATCGGTTGTTTCATACAAAAGTGCTATACCGAATGGGCCAAGATATACAGGATTTTTTTTTATCAGTGCACAAATTTTTTGAATCGACTCAGAATCGGTAAGTGAACAACTTTCTCCTAAAAACATAGGTCGAAATATGACAAAAAATTTTTGACCTTTCATACAAATCGGACTGATCATGTGATCGAATTAGTATGCGAAGTCCAAAAATTTTTGTCGTATTTCGACCCATGTTTCTAGGAGAAAGTTGTTCAGTTATCGATTCTGAGTCGATCCTAAAAATTTGTGCACTGATAAAAAAAATATCCTGTATTGGTCACATAGTAAAAGTTGATTGTATTGATGGGTACTTTCACCGCCTGAAGTGATGTACATCTTTAAATAAACACCCTGTAGTTAAGAAAAACAACATAACAAAATAATCTGCAGCGCTAGATGTTAAAATATTTTCCTCACTAAAAGCCGTTTTTAAATATAAGTTGGTTTCTCAAGCTTGCCATAATTTTTAACATAATATTTTCAGCATTTAAGAGTAGGAGATTTCTCTAAAGACCTCGAGAGCCGCACATGATGTTTTCCGGGATAAAAATCTCGCAACAAAAGGCTTAGATATTTTATCAGAGAACAGGATACAGAGGCTATCTCCACTTCCTCCTCCCAGTTTATTCCCAGCCAGCCCTAGGCGTATTTAATCAGTTTACAAGTAGGTATTAAATACTTCTTCATGCTTTCCTGTACTTCGCAAGGAGACCATCTTTAAATAATCTTCTAAATTCAAAAACTAAGTTTTAGTGGTTTTAGTAAGAAATAGCAAATTAATATAAAAAAATAAAAAAGCCAATTCAAGAATATGGGTTCTGATGATTTTTCATATTTTGCAATAACATTTGATTTTTTTTCTAGAATAATTATACGCTAGAAAAATAAACAAAATTGTGCGAAGGAACTCGAGCATAGCTACCATACCATATAGTTATAATAAAATATTTCCTTTGCTTTATTTCAGTAAAATTTAAGAAGTGTTAAGTATTGTAAGCTATCGGAACTTGGATTACTGCAAGCTCATTTTAATAAATAGGTTTTAAAATAAAGAATAGGTACTTACCGTTGAACCAATTTAATCATGACCCACGATAAGTTCATTTTCAAATAGATATTAAAATTCAATAGGGTCGAAATTGAAACTTGTTGACACACACACTGACTTATAAAGTTTTGAAGCTTGCAAACAAATTATTACCAAAATGGGTCATGTTTCAATTGGTTCGACTGTACATAAATCCGTACATAAAGAAATTATTCACAGACATCACATTACTTCGACGGAAGATCAGCGCTGATCACAAGCCAAGCATTATGCTGAGTTGGGACCGTTTTGGGACATACTATGCTTTTTTTGTTTGTTGATTTATTTTTATGTATTTTTGTGATGTCCCAAATAAGTGAGTTTTCTTTCTTTCTTTCTTTTTATTAAATAAATAAAATACTTTAGTTGGTGACCGGTCTTCTTAAGATTTGTTTGATAAACAGAATATTTAAAAATCCCACAGCTTACAGAATTGCATATTAAGTAAAGTCAGTAACAACATTTTATCAAGGGAAATAAAATCCACAATTTGCATGGTTAAATGAAATGTTATGCCATACATAGCTTATACTGTGTAACGGCTTTAAAGAGCCGATGAAATCGCCTGTGGCTTATTTTATGCGCCGTGGAGTCCCGGCATTAGCATTTCGTATCGCGATAGTCTTATTTAAGCGCATGCGCCGTGAACACTTGACTACTAATACGCCTCAGGGACATACCGACTAGCAAAATTAGAACTGCAGCTGTAAAATTAAAAACTAGCCCTTAAAACGAAATCCTTAAAGCTCAAACGCGTCTGTCTCAAGTGCAGAGTTATCTTTGTTTTAGGTAAAGAATTATGATGTAATTTGCGGACTACAATGTAAAGCGTGTAGTAATTTAGGTCTTCTGCTGTGGTAATAAGTTATATTGGTTGTTTTAATTGTGATAGAGTGGTGCTTGGTAAACCATAACACACATTAACATTTCAGTGAGACCGACGATCGACTGACTGATCCTATCGTTGTAGGATGAAATTTCCTTAAGACTTAGCAAGGGGAATGTATTCGAGAATATTCTTACAGATAACACGGATAGTAATTAAACTTAAAGCTAAGTGTTAAGATCCCTGCTTCCGGAAAGAGGAAACGAAACGAAATAATCTTTAAAATAGTAAAATTTATCACAGTTATTCAGTAAAAAGGGAGAAAACCAGAATTAATTGAACCAAGGATCCACCAAACTCCCGGTCTGTGACATGACAGCAGACCTACCGGTCCTCACAGTTGAGGGGGTCCGGCCATTTTTAGCTCCACAGATGAGTGGTTATCAGAAAAGCGTGGAGGTATAAAGTAAAAAATAATTACAAATATTAAGATTTACGGTGCGTGGAAGTGGTATAAAAGGGACAACGCAAGAACAAAATGTTTGTACACTAACTCCGACTTAAAAATATTTTTATGCTTTTTTTTTTCAATGCTCTGATTAAAAAAAAGTACAGAATTCGGATGCTTTAATACATAAAGTTAGTTCTGTTAGTTTATGCGTAAAAGGTAACAGAGAGTCATAATTATTTTTGTATTCAAAATATAAATTGAAAATAACTATTTATAATACCTTGCTGATTTCAATTTGGATTTGCTGGAGCTCATATTGAACCTTGAATATCGCATTGTTTATAGCTTTCGTGCGCAAGCGCAGGTGAATATGCCTCCGATCTGATACGGGTCCATGCAACCTGGAAAGGTTCCGGGTCTGATTCAACAATGAGCTATTCAAATATTAGATAATTCACGGAGCTTCCTTCTTGCTTTAGCTTTTCTGTAGTTTGATTAAAATATAATAAATATACTCGAAGTGATATCATTTCAGTTTCTGGGCCGGTCATGTAGCCCAATGATCGATGATTGATGGACGTTAAGGGCCACAGTGTGGACAGAACCAGCCGGCTACAGAAAAAGAGGCAGACCGCATACTAGATGGGCAGACGACATATCACGCACTAGCTGACCCGGCAAACGTATTGTTTTGCCATATAAATATATGTGACAGATAAGTCTGCGCGCATGCGCGACTGGGGCATTTTTGGCGCTAGTAACAGTACATTTTTTTGTTCTAATCTTATAGAAAAGATTAGTATTCGATTTTGACTGCGCGCAGACACGGAAGCGGTCATGGACGAAATGACAGTTTTGTGTCGTACGACAGTCGGAACTATTTTCCATACAAAATAACCATCTTTATTTTATAATTTTCCGGAATAAAAAGTAGCCTATGTTACTCTCCAGCTTCCAAACTATCCCGATACCAAAAATCAAGTCGATCACTTGCTCCGTTTTGACGTGAAAGATGGACAAACAAACACAATTTCACCACAATTATATTATAGATATTATGGCGGACGTGGCAATTATGGCAAACCCCTCTAAATGGCTAAACACCTAATTCGGGGAAGGCCTATGACCAGCAGTGGGCGTCGTTCAGCTGACATGATGATGATAATGATTATAGAATGGATACATTGCACCCTTGCAAGTCGCTGTTACTATTATAAAAAAAACTTGAATAACTTGTTTGTTTGTTAGAATGCATATTTGTGTTATCTGAAACGGACGCTCCGATTAGAATCAATTTCGGTAAAAATTAAATTCGTACAATAGGTAAGGGAAATCGATAATGAATGTTAGAAAGTCATTTTCATTTCGGTTAATTATAGAGATTTATTATTACTCTTTTGAACTGTATACCAAGTAAGTAAACAAACTGAAAACGTAACATAAAACGTAAAGTTTTCCGCGTTAGTTACCGTTTTAATTGTTCAAACGTGCATATACAGGATGTGCTAAGTGCGAAAGCCGGTACACAATGTGTCTGCGTCTGAATGGCGTGCTTGGGCTAATGAACGTAGACTACCTCTGTTTTTGTAGCAAACTAAGAATAATAATTATAAAATATGTATTTTCCAAAACAGCTTACATGAAGCTTTATAAGTTTGCTTGTGCGATAAATGAAGACTTCCTTAGTGAAACTATGCACCATTACAAATATGTATCTATATATATATATATATATATATATACAACTCTTGCGTTACTGACTGACTGACAGACAACGCACAGCCAAAAAACTACTGGGCGCGAGCAACTGAAATTTGGCATGTATGTTCCTTGGGTAGTGTAGAGGAGCACTAAGAGAGGATTTTTGGAAATTGCGGAAAAGCGGGAAAAAAACTGGGTAAAAAAACAGACGAAGTCGCGAGGGGAGCGCTAGTTTTTTATATACTAACTAGCTTTCCGCCCGCGGCTTCGCCCGCGTGGACTACGCGACGTTATCCCGCAGCAATGTGATATTTATCCGCGATAAAAAATAGCCTATGTTCCTCTCCAGGCTACAAAGTATCTGTGTCCTAAATTTCAGCTAAATCCGTTCTAAAACTTCGTAAAATTCTTTTAACATTAGAAAACTACATTCTTCCCGAGTGAAAAAGGTTATATTTTATACCGAATTTCCACGGGAAGGGGTACCACGTGGGTAAAACCGCGAGGATCCGCTAGTTTAAGATAAACAGCTAAAAACCTGTTAAACATTTGGCCTATTTTGCAACAGCATTCCCCGTCGACATGCAATGCAGCCGAAAACGCTATAACGAGCAAATAAAAGCATAAAAGAGCAAAAACAACCGCGCCCGCTCTGCCGACGTTTGTATCGCGATTATTCCGCCATAACTTGTGTAGTATCGTTTATCAGGGTGCCTACCATCAACTCTTATTGCGGTTTTGTTTAGGACCTAAACTGATCTGCTTCGCTTATTCGTACCACGACAGCTTAATATCAATGACAGCGATTCAGTGATCATTCAATGACATTTCACAGCCGCTAAGCTGTGAAGAACTCTTATTTGACTTATAACCCGGTCGATTTAACATGACACCTGCAGGTTATACCCGTCCCTCTCACTCTCCGGACATGACAGAATCGAGTGAAACAGACGGGTAGAATAAATAAGGACACAAATTGTTCGGTCATTCACATTTAGCAATTCATTTGCGATCCAGTTTTTAGAAGGTCATAGTACGAAAGAAAGCAATTCATTTTAGGAACCTATTCTGCATCGCGCTAGTTTTGAATCGCTGTCTGAAAGTTGATGGTAGGCACCCAGCTACGTTTTGTATCTGTTTATGGAATCGTTGTTTTATTTTATTGCAGTATGGGAATGAAAAAAAACCAAGCAATAATGAAGTTGGTTTTCATAAAATTGAAAGGAGTTTTTAGTTTCCAAACTTAATTAAACTAACGCCCAAATTCTCGAACGCAAATCATCTTTGGGAGCGTCTCAAACATCATGGCATCTCTTTCATACGTTTGACATTTATGCCCGAATACTCGTACGCTACTTATCTTTGGGAGCATCTCAAACATCGCCCTGTCACTTTAAATGTCAAACGTATGAAAGAGATGCCATGATGTTTGAGACGCTCCCAAAGATGATTTGCGTACGAGAATTCGGGCGTTAGAGTGACAGGGCGATGTTTGAGACGCTCCCAAAGATAAGTATATAAGCGTACGAGTATTCGGGCATTAGGCCCGTATTATAGACGACGCTCAAGTGGAGATCTCTACTCAAGTATTGTATTTGTATCCCTTTCTAACTATACTTGAGAAGAGATCTCCACTTGAGTGTTGTTCTATAATGTCGACCTAATGGCCGAATACTAAAATGTCCCTCAAAATAAATATTCTTTATCTTTATTAAATTAACCTTAGTTTAGCTGGCGGTGGACGATCAGCCTAGTAAGCAGAGCAAAACGAACCCATTTTCGCAGTATATTATATTATATTTTCCGTAAATAACGAAATGTAAACGTGAGCCTCGACGGCCGCCAAAAACATCTGTTCTTATTCCCGTATGGTTCCAGTTTTCGCTGTTTTTCTGTTATTTTATTTTTTACATTGTTGCTGCTCATTTTAACCGTGTTTATGGTTTTAACACAGTTATGGTCGATGTGTTAAACAAGAACTTATGAGTTTCGTTTTCTTGGCTATATTTAAGAGACTGGGTTCGATACTAATTTAATTAACAACTGAAAAGGTTTTTTTATAAAATACTCGCTTTCCGCCTGCGACTTCGCCCGAATGGACTATACCACGTTATCCCGTGGGAATGTGATATATTTCCGGAATAAAAAGTAGCCTATGTTCCTTTCCATGCTACAAAGTATCTGTGTCCCAAATTTCTGCCAAATCTGTTCAGCCGTTTTGGCGTGCTTGAGTAACAAACATACAAACATCCAAACATCTAAACTTTCACATTAATAGTATTAGTAGGAAGTAGGATTATAGTAAAAAGGTAAAATAAATCTTCATGGCAATTATTATATTATTATGTAAGTATTACGTAATTTTATGTACAGTTGAGCCTTTCAAGGCAATTTGATTTTTGGTAACGAATAGGTATTAAATACATATTAGAATAAATCAAATGATAATGTACGATAATGACGACCGATTTGTCGCAGAGGTACGAATACCTACCTGCCGTCTGCGCCAGAGGTCCCGGGTTCGATTGCCAATAAGACACATATTTGTGTATGTACATGAACATGTCTATTTGTCTTGGTCTAGGTGTTTTCTATGTACATCCAGTATGTATTTACAAAAAAAGTATTTAATTATATATTTATTCTTCATCAAGTTTTCAATGACACAGTTCCTTAATGAAATTTACATGGTAGGTACCTACGTCAACTGGGGTTCTTTAGGAAAAAATGGGGCTACTTTGATAACTTATTATAGTATAAAACCAATAATATTGGTAATTAAGTAAAAATGGGTATACTATCTATAGCTATATTTAGGCTTCCAAAGGCCAGTTGAAAAAAAAAATGAAAACGATAATAGTTCGGTCAAATAAGCGTTGTCGACAAAGTCACCCCTATCGAATCAAAGTAACCCCAGTTGATCGTATAGATAATTGGTGTGATTGTAAGAATTATCATTAATTTATTTATTGTATATAGTCTGTCTAAAACTAAAACGTGACCAATTCGAACGAGTAGGTACTAACAAACGTTTGCCTAGACGTGCATTTATTTCAGTCTAAATGAGTAGCTGCTAAAACAATGTCTCAGTCTAAAGTCTCTTTATAGGTCGCTTATTCTGAGCCAGTTAGAGTATGCCTGTGTAGTGTGGTCTCCGCAGTATATCACCTATAAGGATATGCTTGAGGCTATTCAAAGGCGTCTTCTTCGAGTCCTGACACTTAGGTCGGGAAAGAAACGAGAGTTGACGTGTTATGATACTCGCATGCGATACTTTAACGTCATGAGCTTAGAGGATCGGCGTAAAATACAAGACTTCATCTATCTACACAAAATCTTAAACGGTACCATTCACACCACTCTCTTGTCTGACTTACGCCTCAAAATCTCGCGAGAATCGGCAAGATATAAGCCCCCCTTTTCTATCCCACAGTGCAACAATAATGTGTCGTCACACAACCCCATCCTGCGAATGTGTCGGGAATATAATCAGATCCAAAATATTAATAAGGATATACCTGACATCCACAGTTCGTCACTAAGTTTATGGAGATCATCCCTTCGTAAGCTTATGCAATGACTATTACTATTATTATTATATTTTGATATTTTATCTCATTTTTTTTTTATGTAACTAACTTGATTTTAATTTTGCGTAATTTATTTCAATTAACTCATTCAGCCAAAGAATTGTTATTTGTTATTTAAATGTTTAATATTATTACTCTATAGTTAATGCATGCTGTCCGCACATACTTTTGGAGTTACAGTTTGTCTCTCTGTCGATAGATCTTAAGATAAATTATGTAAATGCTGTAAATCTGTTCTGTGTGGCTAATAAATAAATAAAAAAAATAAAAATAAATGATTTTGAGCCCACAGACCGGAAAATTGGAGGCCATTAAGAGGCTTTAAGCTTTTTTCTGTTCCCCACGGCTGGTAATTAAATGACTATTACCGGAATCTGCGAGAGGAAAAGTTGGGTTATTTTTCATTAATTAATACAACCATTTGTTTTTCCCACTTCTGATTTTTCAGTGTTTTTTCGGGTTTATTTGATGTTTTCTTAATTTTGGTTGCGCAGAGTTCGTAGCTCGTTTGTTTATGAGTAAGCCTAATGTTTTTCTTTGTAGTTTCGTTCTGTATGTATGGATCTATTTTGTACTATGACACTATGATCCATTTACGAGTATCGGATGATTAATATTGGTGAACTAAGTAAGTACTTTAAACGCCTTTGTAGGTTGCGCTCACCACCACAATGAATAATGAGTACCCGAAAAGGTTATTAAACACGTCTTAAGTATTAGGGTAAACCAGGCATACGTGCTATAGTTCAGTGACTAAACTAACGTGTTCGGGTCAAATTAGCGCCAAATTCAAAATGCATCTGTGTGATTGGCGAGTGGGGCGCGTTATCGACGTATGCCTGGTTTACCCTACATGAAAAATATTCAAGTTCAAGTTCTTTATTGCATACATGTTGTACAGTAGAATTAAAATAAATGAAACAAACATGACCCTGCTGTGCCCTTACAGCAACCATTGTAGGACTATAAATTTAGTCATAATATTGTTATGTTAATATTGAAAAGAAAATAATAATAAAATAAAAAAGAAACATTATCATCATCAGCCCGTTTTCGTCCACTGCTGGATATAAGTAGGCCGCTCCTAATTTACGCCGCTGCTGAGCTCGGTCTTAATCTCTTTGTAAAGAAACATATTGATTAAAAGACATGTCATGTTTTCTACAATGACCCGTACCGGGTGTCAGCAAACCCGGGACCTCAGACACACCATCAACCATCAAACCGATATGTTTATAATTCTCTGGCCCCATTCGGTCGGGCCGGGGCGGCGTCAAAATGTTTAACAACCGGAGGTTGTTTTAACTATGAAGTTACATTTTCACACTAATAATGGAATCGTAGGATTAGTGGATTGTGTAATTAATTACATCTAGGTATTGTTCTAACACAAAAAATATCGCATCAAATTAGTTACAAAACCAATATTTGTAATGCAATCAAAGAGTTTGGAAGTGTGCAAGCGAAATCCTCGCAACTCGAGTAAACAGACTTGCGAACAAGTTGCATCGCCAAAGGAACGAACTTGCAAGACAAAGGGCCGAAGATGATATTCTACGTTTATTTAATGTGCAATTCCGATATTGTAATTTCGAGATTCAATTATTACTAAGGACGCGAAATTATTCTTGGGATTAGCAGCAATTTATACTAAACTAGCGGATCCCCGCGGTTTCAGCCGCGTATGGTACCCGTTCCCGTGAGAATAGCGGGATAAAATCATGTCCTCCACACCGTGTCCGGTGACGGCGACTCCTACGTGCTCAACTGGTCCTTATGATAGGCACGAATATGACTGGCAAAACCAAACTTGGACTTAAAGGTCCGGTCACAAGACGCACAAAACAGCTGGCCTGAAGCATTGCAAGTGTAATTGTAAATAAGCTTTGGTCGAGTCTTGCGAACTTGTCGTTTTGCTTCGAGATCTTCAAGGCGCTTCGTTTCATAATACTCCACACTAGTGTGGACAGTATGTCGCCATTCTGGTCTTAGGCATGCAAGCTCCTCCCAGCCTTCAGTTGGAATATCACAGGCCACTAGATTACGTTTGAGAACGTCTTTATAGCGCAGGTACTGACCTCCTTGTTTGCGCTTTCCACATGAGAGCTCAGAGTAAAAAACTGCCTTTGGCAATCGGGTGTCGTTCATGCGTACGACGTGTCCACTCCATCTGAGTTGTTGCTTCATTAAAAGTGCCTCGATTCCAGGTAAACCAGCACGACGAAGAACTTCAGTGTTTGTAACATGGTCCTGCCATCTAATTCGCAGTATGGACCTCAGGCATTTAAGATGAAAAGTGTCCAGCTGCTTAATGTCTGATTTGTAGTAGCACCAGGTCTCCGCGGCATAAAGTAAGGCAGGTAAAACTATTGCTTTGTACACTAAGAATTTAGTTTGCAGTTTGATGTCATGCGAATTCCAAACACGTGCTTTGAGCTTACCAAAAGCTGCAGCAGCAACCGCTATTCGAGCTGGTATTTCAGATGCCAGGCTGTTATCCCTTCTTAGCCGGCTACCCAAGTATTTAAAATGCGATACTTCTGCTAGAGCAGTGCCATCCAAGCTAACATTTGTTAAATCCCCACCACAACCTCTCGGGGGCTGTTTTAAAACTTGGGTCTTGCTAGTGCTTATAACTAGGCCAAATCTACGACATGAAGATTGTAAAGAGTCCACATAGATCTGAAGAGACTCAAGAGAATCAGCCATTAGGCAGACATCATCGGCGTATAAAATATCCATCACTGAGAGTCTTGAAACCTGCCGCTTAGCTCTGAAGCGAGATAGATCGAAGGCACTCCCATCAGTTCTATAATTTAACTCAATCATTTGATTGCAGTCCCTAACTGCATCCTGCATCACAGAGGCAAAGTACAGGGAGAATAAAGTAGGAGCCAAAACACAGCCCTGCTTTACGCCACTCGTCACTGGAAATTGTTCAGAAAGACTGTCTTCATGACGAACCGTCGCCATCATATAATCATGTAACTGGCGAATCAGGCTTAACAGCTTTTCAGGGCAACCAGCTTTTTCTAGCACAACCCACAAGGCTTCACGCGGTACTCTGTCAAAGGCTTTTTCTAAGTTGACAAAACACATGTATAGAGGGCGGTGTTGTTCCAAGCACTTTTCCTGAATTTGTTTTACAACAAATATAGCATCTACCGTGCCTCTACCTGGACGAAAACCACATTGGGTTTCGGGTAGAATTTTTTCCGCGTGTTGGGATAAACGGGTGTTAATAATATGAGCGAGAATCTTCCCAGCTGCTGAAAGAAGGGAGATGCCTCTGTACGAACCGCAATCAGCTATATCACCTTTGCCCTTGTACAGTTTACAAATAGAAGCATCTTTCCACTCTTGCGGGACAAATTCACTCTCCCATATCTTTTGGATAAGGTCAAATAGCGCGTTATTAATGTGAGGGCCGCCATATTTGTATATCTCAGACGGTAAACTATCTATCCCAGGGGTCCTTCCATTCTTCAATCTCCTCAGAGCATCAGTATATTCATCAAATGATGGTGTATCCGCCAGATCTTCCACAATGGGTAGACTTTTTAGGGATTCTATATACAACAAGTCAGTCGTCTGCGCACTAGGATTTAAGACATCATGAAAGTACTCTGTCCATCGAGCTAGTATATCTTTCTGCTCAGTCAACCGCTGGGTCTTATCCTTGTTGTATATTGGAGTGCTCGTTTTAGTTTTTGGACCAAAAACTGTCTGCAGGCTCTCAAAGAATCTTCCTGATTGGTTAGTATCAGCATAGTGCTGAATCTCTCTAGACTTATCTTCCCACCACTTATCTTTTAGGGCACGCACTTTCAGCTTTAGACAATAATGAGCTTTTCTTCGTTCAGAGACATCTGTTGAGAGAAGAGTACGTCTGTAGTCCTCAACAAGCTTCCGGATTTCCAGATCAGAGTCATCAAACCAGTCTTGGTTTTTCCGTTCCGGTTTCCCTATAACTCTCGAGGCAGAATTATGGAGGGTGTCTGCGTATAAACGCCATCTCTCATCTACGGACGCATCTTTGCTTATCTCTGGCATAGCTTCATGAAAGTGGTTATCAAGTTCGTCTGTAAGCGATCTGTTGTGTATAAGCTTCCTACAGTTTATTAACGCTGGGTTCCTGTGCGGAGCTCGACGTGGTAATTTTAATTGCAGCCGTAGTTTAGATCGAACAAGTCGATGGTCGGACCAGCCCTGGGCACCCCTCATTACTCGGGTAACAAGTACTTCACCGAGATCCTTCTTTCGTACTATTACATAATCTAAGAGGTGCCAGTGCTTAGATCGTGGGTGCATCCACGTGGTCTTATATTTATCCGACAGTCGAAAGCAGGTATTAGTGATAGTCAGACCGTATTCAGCACATAGAGTAAGAAGATCAATTCCATTGGAGTTGCATTTGCCTACTCCGTGCTTCCCAAGCACTCCATCCCAGGCAATGTGATCCCTGCCTACTCGAGCGTTAAAGTCACCTAACAACAGGATTTTATCAGTAATAGGTATCTTGCTGACCACCTGATTGAGATCGCTATAAAACTTCGCTTTCTCTTCTTCAGGAGATGGCATAGTTGGGGCATATACGCTAATAAGTTGGATATACTTCTTTGATGATAATTGAAGTCTTAGCGTTATTATTCTGTCACTGATACGCTTTGGTACTTCCTGAAGTAGTTGTGCCAGTTGGTTCCTGACGGCAAAACCCACACCACTAGCTGCTCTCTCGGGGCTAGGTTTTCCACTCCAAAAGTAAGTGTAACCTCCAAGTCTTTCGCAGAGTTCACCAGAATCATTTAGATGGGTCTCGCTAATTGCGGCGATATCAACATTGTACTTGCCCAGCTCCCGCGCAATCAAGGCCGTCTTCCTCTCAGGACATAAGTTGGTGTCGTTATCTAAAAGTGTACGAACATTCCAAGTTCCTATGATCATGTTTTTTAAAATTAATTGTTTCTTTTTTCGACCGCATTAAGATGGTGAAACAAGTGACTGCGGTTTGCCACCCGTTATGAAGAAGAGACATACTATGTTTAGGCCACCTTTTCTAGGCCCCTCCCCGGATTGGGGAAAGCAGAGCGCTCCCTAAATAGGGCTGCTTTGTCATCAACTGAGCTGCCGAGCTGGCCCCCCGTCTCAATCGGGGCTCAGAGCGACCATCACCAGAAGACCGCCTACGTGCAGATGCCGACTAGAGATCGGACAACACCTATCCTCCCCCCACCATCAGCTCTCCATCGCCGCAGGACTTGCTGATCGTAGTCCAAGTTTAAACATGCAGGAGTCATCTGCGCGTGAAAATATTATAGTGGGCAAACAGTTGCGCAGGTGCAAGTCCACTCTCTTGATCTCAGCCTCCCAGTGCCAGTGGATCGGATGGCCGATACGACCAGCAGGAAACTGAAATTGCAGGAGATTGGCCATATTTCTCAATCAGGGTCTCGAAATATGCCCGTTAAAGTATATCCCCAAGTACCTTGCCTCATTGCTGTAGAAACCGATAGTATTCGTTTATCAACGGTGCTCGCCTTCAACACCAATAAGGTCTTCCTTCACATAACTTGGGTAAGCTTTGTGCAGGGGTTTTGTTAACGGAGTGTCCTTCTCCGGCCTGTTTGGTCCGCGAGAGGTATTTTATTTCCCTCTTACCCGGTATATCTACCGAGCATTCCCCTATCCGCCACCTGGGGACGCGTTCTCTAGGGATAAGGCTCCCCCGGGATAAAATATAGCCTATGTCACTCGGGAAGAATGTAGCTTTCTAATAGTGAAAGAATTTTCTAAATCGGCCCAGTAGTTTCGGAGCCTATTCGATGCAAACAAACAAACAAACAATCAAATTTTTCCTTTTTATAATATTAGTATAGATAAAACGACTTACAGCCATTGGCAATGAAGTATTAGAAAAAATCGACCCGTCTCACAACTAGCTCCGATGGGACTCGAACCCACGACCTTTCACTGTCCGGGCGAGTGCTCTAACCACTGAGCTACGGAGTCGCTGGGAGAAGCGAATTTATCCAATACTTCTAACGCGCTGTTAACCAGCACTCATTTCATCAATGTGAAGATATTGCGGTTGTTGTTGTTGGGAGACTGTAGATTTTTCTAATACATCATTTTCAATATTATCAAAATATTTTTTTATAGATCAGGGTGCCTACCATCAACTCTTATTGCGGTTTTGTTTAGGACCTAAACTGATCTGCTTCGCTTATTCGTACCACGACAGCTTAATATCAATGACAGCGATTCAGTGATCATTCAATGACATTTCACAGCCGCTAAGCTGTCATGATCTCTTGTTTGACTTATAACTCGGCCAAGCTAACATGACACCTGCAGGTTATACCCGTCCCTCTCACTCTCGCATGACAGAATCGAGTGAAAGAGACGGGTAGAAGAAATAAGGACACAAATCGTTTGGTCATTCACATTTAGCAATTCATTTGCGATCCAGTTTTTAGAAGGTCATAGTACGAAAGAAAGCAATTCATTTTAGGAACGTATTCTGCATCGCGCTATTTTTGAATCGCTGTCTTAAAGTTGATGGTATGCACCCTGGGTTGACAAGGTCAGGTTAAGAAATAAGCCTGTGATACATTTAAGAGTTTATGCAAGGTGTAATTGGTATTTTTTGTGACCTTAAGAATAAGAATAAGAATTGTTTATTTGTCAAGAACATAGTTTGTTACAGTTGGTACAATATTAATTAGTTCAGTATGTCCCACTCTGAAAAGAGTATACAAATTTGTTTAAAATTGAATTTAATACATTATTTCATTATAGGTATATTTAAATTAAATTATAGATGATCAATAGCATCACTACAAAATTTAATAATATTAATAAAAAACAAGGATGTCAAATTTAATGTAAGTACATATTTCAAAGTCAAATAGGTTATTACAATTGGATAATATTAATAAAAAAGGATGTCTTTTCAAGGCATTCGATTGTGTTGATCACCAAACGCTTTTATGGAAGTTAAAACATTAAGGTGACTCTGAAATATCAGAAAGCCTTATAAAAAAAAACATTTATTTTCAGATATCAAGATCCAGAGTTGTTAGTAAAAATACTTAAATACTATGTTAGCACAAATGATAAATTAATTTAAGTAATGTCAAAAAATATATAAAAATAAATTAAAAATTCAATTCACCATGTCAAGAAATTCCATTCAATTTGATTATTATAATTCATAGATTCAAAGATTCAAATTTGTTTATTCAATTTAGATTGTTATTTACAATACTTGTGAACGTCATAGAAGCTACGCCATCGGTTCGCAAACCCTACAGCGGGAGGCCTTCTTGTCAGTTAAAAAAGTCTTGAATGGGTGGTAGGAAAATATTGACGATTCATAAGTACATATTTGTTATGTCTAAGTGAATAAAGAATATTTTTATCTTATCTTTATCTGTCCGATTAGAGTGCTCGTCAGATAAGTCTGCGCGCGGTAAAAATCGAATACTAATCTTTTCTATAGCATTAGAACAAAAAAATACACTATAACTAGCGCCAAAAACGCGCCAGTCACGCGCAAAGTTATCTGACACACACTCTAGGAGATACTTTCCAGTTTAATTGACAGTTTTGTATAGACTATCTGTCAAATAATGAGACTGTAAAACAAACTAAATGTTGAGTGTGTTGTGTATTCTCTTTTATACGCTTATATATCAACGCTATTAAATGTCTCGTAAATATTACTTAATTAATTTATGCATTGACGAATGCACTTAGAGCCATATACTTAGATATTTTTTTCCTCTACGTTTGCATTCGAATGCATCTGCAGCAGATTTCTGTGAAGACAAACAGAGATGTAAACTTTTGATTGGGGGCCAATTCGTCCTTTCAAATCACTCAACGCCTAAGTACGTAACTTTGTAATGGCGAACTTAAGTGATTAGTTTATATTAAAACGTAAAAATAATTCTTTTTTTTGCAGCTTGTATGACAGTGAGATACATAGAATACCTATTTAAGACTGGTTATTGAGAAAAAAATAATAAATTTTTAGTTAAAATTTCATTTTCATGACAAGCTTTTTGCTAACTGTATTTCAATTTTGTATTGTCATCTAAACCAAACCTGTATATAAAATTTCAGCTCCATCGGACACTCTGGGAAGTGAGTCAAATTAAGCTTGCAAGATTTGTCCCCCACTAACTAACTAACTCACTAAATAACATTGCAAGTTAATAAAAAGCTTCTAAAAATATGTAGTTTACTTCCGCAAAAAACACAACATGCAAGATGCATCGTGCCCGCCCACCCACATCGGAAAACCAGCACCAAAAGCATTCGGTGCTGGACTTCGCACGATCCAACTCCTGATGATGCTCCAGGTTGGGGCGAAACACGTGAAGGTAGAGTAGTCTAATTGGTGAAGGTGCAATGTGTGTTGCTGTCTTGCTAAATGCAGGTATTGTGGACTGGTATTTTGGTGGTGGTGAGCATGTGCAATTTCGGGCGGTGCATCTTGCATGTTGTGTTTTTTCCGCAAGTAAGCTACATATTTTTCTTTTTTCACAAGGCTTAGGACTTCCGCCAGATGATGCCTGATTCAATCAAATATGACTGGTTACTTTTGTCACTTAAGGGCTTATTACACTTATCCTAATTACGATCCTAATTATGCATTCATTGCTTTCTTTGATCTCATTTTTAGCAAGTGATGCAATCAAAACAAGCAATGTACCTATGCTTATTTAGCATCCTAATTAGGATAAGTGCAATAAGCCCTTAAGGTATAACAAGCACCTGGTTAAGTTTTCCTTAATTTTATCAGTAAACACGGTACCAGAACTACTCCAGACGTCCTAGCATTTCCAGGGTCGTTACGCCGTTTCCCGTACAATTAGCTTGCCGTCGTTACCCGTCTAGCCCCGGGCTAAATTAAATTAACACACATGTCCATACTTGTTTCACTTGCAGCTTAACAGGCTGACTTGCATTTGCAATCCACTTATTAGAAAATGTCGTTATTCCTAGATATGGAAGGGAGAGTTAATTACGATTGAAGTTGAAATATATTTTTTGTTCACAAACTAGCTGCGCCCAGCGGTTTCATTCGCGTGGATCTGTTCCCGAGGGAATATTTTTAAGTATAGGTATTTGATAAGCTTTTGTGCTATTCCAGCGATTTCATCCAGACTCGCTCAGCCGTTCTTGAGCGATTGAGCCACAGAATATATATTAGTACCTTACGGTACAGAAATTTCACTCCTGAGTTTAGGTATGATAAACGCAAGCGTCCGGTCACCGGACTAGTCTCAATAGGCTGGCACTCGCTTCACTTGTCGCACACGCAACGCACGCATCCGCATGTGTCGCCATCTGTCTCGCTTCGCGTGTATAACTTTCACGGATAAAGTAGTACCTCTGACAGCCCTAGCAGATTGAAGCGAGACGGCAGACAGTTATTGTACTATGAACGCTATACGCAATGCAAAAGGTTGAAATAAGGTTGTTTTCCAGAATAGTAGGTAAATATCTCGGGGATTTTGCGCCGCTTGTATGGAAGTGAGACAGGCCTGATTGAGCAACAAACATCCATCTGAAGTTATAATATGGGTTAGGGACGTTTTAGCATTCCAACATATTATTATTATACAGGGTACTTTTGAAACCACTGGCGTAATTTTTAATTTCGACTGTGAATCGGTAAGTGAACAACTTTCTCCTAGAAACATGGGTCAAAATAGTACAAAAATTTTTGGACTTCCCATACTAAATCGATCACGTGATTAGTATGATTTGTATGAAAAGTAAAAAAAATTACATATTTCAAACCATGTTTCTAGAAGAAAGTTGTTCACTTACCGATTCTGAGTCGAACTTAAAAATTTGGCCACTGGTTTCAAAATAACCCTGTACTTATAGGATCCTTTTTTTTTTTTAATTCCCTCTTTGGTCTCGGTTTTCGTAATCGGGGGATCGTTGTGGCATTCTCCCCTGCGATCCGACGACCGTCCCGGTATTTCGGGCTCCTGCCTAGTGATGAGGCTAACAAGGCCGTCGACCGCACCACACCACCCCGTTACGGGGGAATAAGATGCGCGTAGCGCCGCCTCCTCCGCCCCACCCGCCTTCGCCAAAGCCGCTCTGCATGAGCTTCCTGCTCACGGATCCGCTCTGATGCCTAGAGGATGGCGAGGATGTCGTCTCGCAAAAGGAGACTACTGCCTCCCACGATCTGTCGCTGCCCACCATGGCCCAAACTATGCTCGGCAGAGAGAGATCCCTCCCTACCACGGCGCACAGGTTCCTGTATAGGATCCTGGACGGAAATATAAAATACATCCTTGAATGTAATTTGTATCCTGACCACTGGTTTTAGTACAACTTTGTAGCGGCATCGCAGTAAACTAACTTTATTCTAAAAATAATTTATGGTAATTTGAAAAGCTTAGCTCATAAATATAAATCAAGGAATGAGTTGGCAAATTCTGAATCATTCGGAACAGGTAAGACTGTGTGATGAGATTTTAATGACCTGTGTTTTTATCTGATTTGAATTATTTGCTATACATCACTGAGACAGTTCGGGTGAGAATGATTCGACGATTTATATGTTCTAGGTATTGTTAGGATGATTAATAAGACAGAAGACCTTACTTTGTCTATCTTAAGGTATTAAAGAGATAGATGACGTTACAAAAAGTTGCTGCTTAGTAATACTTTATGGCTTCTAAATATTGCATTTAAAATTAGATCTTCTATCAATGAGTTAGAGTTGAAATTCGAATTATTTCTTCGTTCTAAAGTGCTACATTGCGAAATATAAACCGTAGCAAAAAAGTAACATTTAATTTTACTAAAAGAAAAGAGATTTATTTAAGTAAGATAAAATATTTTGATACCCGTGAGATGGCTCTCCCAACCGTCAACATTTGTTAGAGGCATCTTATTCTTTAGACATAAGGTGTATTATTCCGTTAAAGATGCACATCTCCTGCAATCTTTACCTTTGCAATAAAATGAATGCCGAAACAGTCAGTCACAGTCAGTAACCGCTAAGTCATTCTTAAAGATAAGTTTAATTTATAAATGCTTTGTGACTCGATTCTGCGAATAGTTTATGGGAGGATAAATTCAAAATGGTCGATAAAACTTAAAAATATTTAGGTACGCGACTGGAGGTTCGGTTTCAAAATTCCAAATGTTTGGTATAAGATAAGCATTAAAATTACATTATATTTGAAAATGGGGGCCATGCAATATGAGAAGGAACATTTTTGAACATTTAATTTAATTCGTGAAGACCGATTTGGCGCAGGGGTAGGATGCTTGCCTTCTGTGCCAGAGGTCTCGGGTTCGATCCCAGAACAAGACAAATATTTGTGTGCATGAACATGTCTATTTGTCTTGGTGTGGGTGTTTCCTATGCATATTAAGTATGTATTTACAAACAAAAAGAATTTAAGTACTTATATAATCATCCGTTATCAAGTTTTTCATGACGCAGTTTAGATAATTGGTGTGATTGTAAAAAGTTATTTATATTTATTTATTTAATTTGTGAAATGTGTTAATTGTGTTAATGTGAGTTTGTTTATTTTGCGGAAGTAAGCTAGACACAGTAGTGGTATGAATAACAAGTGATACCTATATTGGCTGTTATGAGGAAGCCGCGGCACGTGGTTAGCGACGAACGATCGTTGAGAGTAAGCAACTTTCGCAATGATCAGTCACAGGATGGGTGTTTAAAAAATTACTCTCGATATCCGCAGGACACGTTAAGCTGTTGTTCCCTTCTGCGTTTGCAGTCGTTAATAGCCACCAATCCACATTGAGGCCGTGTGGGTCATGCTCAGTGCTCATGGCCCATCCTGCTTATCCATCCATAAGGAATGCCCCAGCAGTGGGTACATTAAAATGGCTGATCGTGATGTTGGTAATATTGGCTTCATTGTCAGTATTACCGTTTAAAAATACACCACACCCTTGGCTATTTCCCTTAATAGTGTTTGAGTACTACGTCACAGCCATGAAAATTGGGAGGCTTGGCTATGACGTCACCAGATTGCGTAATCAAGACGCCACGTGGGCCGGGGTTGATTAACAACCACGTTAATTGCTGCCGACTTGTGGGGTACTGGAGACCGCGTATTGAAGAGAGCACAGGTTATGGAATTTGAACTTTGAGTCAAAATCATAAAGTTAATTTAAGGTATATTAACTTTATGGTAAAAATACCTATTAGAGTCTGAACAGCGGTTCTTTGCACTGGTTTATTTTTTAAATTAACAATGACACTGTTGCAGCTATTGGTAATAGTCTTGATAGGTACTTAACTAAAGTAAAATTAATTATTGATTATTTTATGTACTTACTTATAGGAAAAATGTGATAGTAAAAAACTAAATCTCTAGGTATTTTTCCTATAGGTACTTACAGAATTGCATTGTGAATGCATAAAAAATATTTAAAATCTCAATTTTTATGTAGGTACGAGTATGTTTAAATTTCTAAAATCCGACTTGATGATTATGAATCATAATGAAATCATAAATATTAAAGAAAAATTGTTATTTTTTCCTGTTACTCCTCGTTCGCTCTGCAGCCCAGTCCATTAAAATTAAATTGAAGTAGGTATCAAACTAATTTTTCCTACTATAGTCTACAGTGTTTACAGCCAGCCTCTACATTTTTTAATTTGCCGCTCTTTTTTAGTGCAAGAAACCGCCATGGAACCGCTGGTCAGACTCTATTTGTGCTATTACTTAACTATTGAGCAAAAAGCTTTGTAAATAAAAAAAAAAAACAAAAACAGTTTTTCAATTATTGATTGTGCGTTATATTTTTATAAAAGAGCAGTGAAAGAAGCTTACAAAGCAAATATTCGAATTCAAAGTCAAACTATATCACTTACCACTTCTATATTTCATTTCGTTCGTTTTTATAATATACATAACCTACCTCATTGTAACATTTCAATAAAAATGTTTCACTAAGTACCTGCGTGACTCAAAAACTATCTCAAGGTGCCTATTACATTTTAGCATTAAAAGTTAGACCCAGAACCCATTTAAAATCCACTTCAAAGAAAAACCAGTAATCAATATGCAAATGGCTACCTATCTCAAACAGCACATAACTCAGCCGAGACTGGTAATAAAATTAATTACCTCCAGAACGCATAAAAATTATTGCTTACATTCAATGCGGTCCGTTTAACGGCGAAATTTTTAGATCTGGGCGTAAATTTTGTATCAGCTGCAAGGAAACGTTTGGTGTAAACATTATTTGAATGGCTACCTACTAAGAACGAGAAGAACTTTAATCGGACGATGATCGTTAATATGAAAACGAAAATTACATGTCTCTAATTTTCTTACGTACGCAACTATTAGCACTCTATAAACATAATTGGAAAAAAAGTAGTAAACACCTCTAGTGGGAGTGGTTATTGCTATAAACTTACTGACATTGAACTTATTTTCAGCGCAATTCTCTATTTTCCCGCAACGATCAGTTTCAATCAGTTCAGTCATTTTTGCCACCGGTGTTACCTGAAAGAGTTGTGTAGTTTTCCATATCATTGACACTGTAATTGGAAAGCAATACTTCTAATTCCTCCCACTCTTCGATTATTAGCTCTATACTGTTTAACAATTAACCAAGAGCTACCAACTGAATTGAACGTTGTTTGGTTTTCGTAGTTCAGTTTTCGAAATAGGTCTTCAGTGTCAAGGATGTTTTATTGTGTTTATAGGTACCTTTTAATTTGATACAAAGTTCGGATGTTTTTAAGAGTTTAAATACAGCTTGAGAATGATTTACTAATTCTCCAGCCTGTAGTTTGAAAATAGAAACTGCTAGAAAGCGAGCAGTCTTTAGAGTTCTACGCTAATATTTTTATAAGAAACTAGCGGATCCTCGCGGTTTCACCCGCGTGGTACCCGTTTCAAGTAGTTTTTGCGTGAAAAGCAAACATACCGACGTCCGCAAATATAAGTTCGTCAACGTTTTTTTAAATATAATGACATTTCCCCGCAATAAAAAGTACCCTATATGTTGACCCGGGTTATAAGTTATTACTACACAAAATTTGGTAAAAATCCGTCCAGTAGTTTTTGCGTGAAAAGCGAACATACAAACAGACAAACAGACAAACAGACAAACAGATAAACAGACAAACAAACAAAAATTTTAATATCTATTGTTCTGGGGTCTATATCCTGTACGCATCACATAGCAGTAATTATTTTTAAAAAATATTTCATGTACAGACTTTTTTCCGTTTCTGTTTTATTATATGTATAGATAAAATAGGGAGAAAAAGATTGCCCTTGACGAGTTTCTTGCCGGTTCTTTTCGCAAGGTCTCCCGCCGGCGCCGTAGGATTTGCGAACTGGGTGCCTACCATCAACTCTTATTGCGGTTTTGTTTAGAACCTAAACTGATCTGCTTCGCTTATTCGTACCACGATCAATGACAGCGATTCAGTGATCATTCAATGACATTTCACAGCCGCTAAGCTGTCACGAACTCTTATTTGACTTATAACTGCGGCCAAGCTAACATGACACCTGCAGGTTATACCCGTCCCTCTCACTCTCCGGGCATGACAGAATCGAGTGAAAGAGACGGGTAGAAGAAATAAGGACACAAATTGTTTGGTCATTCATATTTAGCAATTCATTTTCGATCCAGTTTTTAGAAGGTCATAGTACGAAAGAAAGCAATTCATTTTAGGAACCTATTCTGCATCACGCTATTTTTGAATCGCTGTCTTAAAGTTGATGGTAGGCACCCTGATGGCGTAGTTTCTTTGACGTTCATAAGTTACCTCAACCTAAATTGAATAAGAAAATTTGATTTATTTTTAGAATTTTCAGATTTCAATTACATGAAATGGTCGCATTTCATGAAATGTTTCGCTGTTTATTGGCCACACGGACATACTGATGTGGCTTGGACAGATCAATCTTATGAAATCGTTTTTCGATATGGACAACTGAACGCGTGGATACTTCATGAAATGGTCAAGATTATTTGATCACATCGTAAAATAGTTATATTTATTACCAGTAGAGGTGCTGCAAGCGCTTAGTTTATGTGCCATAATATTACCAGTTTCTTTTCTGTTTAAACAACAAGTATTTCTGTGGTGTGAAAAGAAAATAACCACGAAATTTAATAGAATAAAAAAGTGCAGTGTTGCTCCTGCAAAACCGGAAATAACCAAAAAATACTAAAGTATTGCCAACAACAATTTCAAACCTCCCACCACGGTTCTCCAGAACCAACCGAACTTTTCCCCCGGCCTCTTTTCATGGCATCCATAAAGTGTGGGGAATTAGCATAAACTGTTTATCGACGGGCCGACGTAAAACATGGGAACATGGTGGACTGATGGAGTGCTTTGCTTTGCTAAATTATGCGGGACTGAAGAGGTTAAAATATGAAATATGGGTTCGTTTATGTTATAAAGTATTTTAGTGAAAAAATCGACCCGTCTCACAACCAACAACTTTTTTCTAAATACTTTATTTTCCATTTTTCAATAAAAATTGCATTGTAAATGCAAAAAAGTAATAATTTAAATAATTATTGTAGTGTAGTTTAATCTATATACGAATAGAATATAGGGGAATTGTTTTCTAAGATTAATTTGTTTTTAGGCTATAAAATATCAGTATCTGTCGTTAGGGTAATCGTGTAGTAAGTAAACTATACCATACATCAAAACCTGTCAAATTTCTATATAGAATTGAATTGTAGTTCCTTATTCGACCAAAAGAGCTTTGGAAGACGCTCTAGTTTTCATGCTTTGGATACAGAACATCTAATCATTATAAAGGGTGTCTCAGCAAGAGTGCACTTTTTCATTTTAAAATAAAAACACGTCTTTTTTGAGAGAGTCGTGATATTTATATTGGATTATGAAGAAGACATGTTCCGATTATGTATGGAATAAAATATCTGTCAAATGGCCACCACGGCTCATCACAACTATTTGCTCCTTCCGGGAATTAAAATCAATATTTGGGCATTAACAAGCCAGCCGATGTAAGCAAATCCTACTAATATTATAAATGTGAAAGTTTAGATGTTTGGATGTTTAGATGTTTGGATGTTTGTTACTCAATCACGCCAAAACGGCTGAATGGATTTGGCTGAAATTTGGGACACAGATACTATGTAGCCTGGAGAGGAACATAGGCTACTTTTTATCCCGGAAATATATCACATTCCTGCGGGATAACGTCGTGTAGTCCACGCGGGCGAAGCCGCGGGCGGAAAACTAGTTAATTAAATAATTCTACATACAACATTCTATTTTGTAATTAAGCCGGATGTTTCAATATTCATACAATTTTTTTCATTGAAAGTTAGAAAAATGCTTCAATCGCATTGCACAAATGTAGTGAATAGATCTATATTCTCAAAACTTATTCAATTATAATAATTATGCATTAATAGACCACCACATTATAAATCCAATTTCCAAATTAGTGATTAATGCCACTGCGCACACAACTTAGTACACCATTCACGCCCCTAAAAATGCCCCCAAAAATTAAACAATGTATTTTCACATAAAAGGCCCTTATTACTCCAATGCCATTATCATAGACTTTTTATAAGTATTCAAATTGACTTATAAGTTACCACCCGTGGTGACAACTCTATGCAAGTTTCTGAACAGGGTTTACAGAGCTACGAGTTACATTAGGGTTTTTAAAATTTCGCCCTTTGTTATTAGGTGATGGATCTGAGGGGTAGTAAGGGTATTGTAAAAGAGTTATATTATTTTGAGTTGTTAATTTGCATATTTTTTTATAAAGAACTGCCGTAATTTTATTAGTAAAGGTTTGGTTGTGTCCCATATGGACCACTAGCTTTCCGCCCGCGGCTTCGCCCGCATGGACTACACGACGTTATCCCGCGGGAATGTAATATTTTTCCGGGATAAAAAGCAGCCTATGTTCCTCTCCAGGCTACAAAGTATCTGTGTCCCAAATTTCAGCCAAATCCGTTCAGCCGTTTTAGCGTGATTGAGCAACAAACATTCAAACCTTCAGCCTTATCACCACTTAACACCAGGTGTTTCATCACACCGGATGTTAAGTGGTGATAAGGCTAAGTGCTACACCGTAGTGGATAAAAAAACAGACATCCAAACATCTAAACATCCAAACTTTTACATTTATAATGATTTATAATATAAGTAGGATTATGGACTAGTGGTTGAGAGATGCGACGGTTATTTTTAAGCATTTTTGTTCCCAAGTTATAAATGTAAACCAAAATAAGTTATAAATTAGTAAATGTAAATGTCGAAATTTTTCCGAGTAAAGATTATCCATCTTTTCCTCTCATTGATGGCATCCTCGATCGATTACTAAATACTTTTTTACCGACAAAAATATAACCTAAACCTATTTTTCCGCAACCCTAGTTTTTTAGTCGGTAAATTTAGTAATTTTTAGTCGGCCGGTTTATTATATTCCTTTATTTTCCTTGGTCAGTTGAATCGGATAAACTTCATTCCGAGGTGAATGAAGTTTATCCGAGTTTTAAGTGCTTGTCTTGTACCTAAATGGTAAAATCTCAGTAAGTACCTAAATCTACTCGATTAACGTGCAGTGTTGTTTAAATAATTATTTTACTGGCGCTTCGTGACTTCGTCTACGTGGACCCTCTTTTTCTCCCCTTCGAGGGGGAATTTCCAAAAATCCTCTCTTGGTGCGCCCCTACACTCCCAAAACCATCCGAGTTCAGACCAAGAGGTCCCGGGTTCGATCCCCAGTGGTGTACCCTCACTGGTGTTTCGCAAAAAGCTGAAATTGGCATGTATGTTCCTTTTTTTTGAATCCAAAACGTGGTAGCACTTGGCCTTCATCACACCTGATGTTAAGTGGTGATAGAGCTGAAGGTGGAAGCGCACTACTCTCGGAATCCTCAATCACTGAAGAACTGGCTATCTTATCTCTTAACTGCCGGAACACAATAATGCTGAAAACATCATTTTGATGGCGTCAGACTTAGATAAAATGGTGGTAGCTAGCCAGGCTGACTAAGAACAAGTCCTACCACCAATCAAACCGAATACAATATGTACTCCAACTTGGAATCGAACCCGGGACCTCTGGGTCTAAAATTCGGTGGTGTGAACCACTAGACTATAGAGGCGGTTAAAGTAGAGAATCTATAAACTAATCTTCATTAACCTTAAAATCGATGTGCATTGAAATAAATCAGGCGAATTCTCACCACTACACAGCTTTTACGAACTAGGATCTACTAAAGCTTTGGCAACCTCAAAGTGCAACTTTCAATCAGAAAAACGGAATCAGGGTGCCTACCATCAACTCTTATTGCGGTTTTGTTTAGGACCTAAACTGAACTGCTTCGCTTATTCGTACCACGACAGCTTAATATCAATGACAGCGATTCAGTGATCATTCAATGACATTTCACAGCCGCTGAGCTGTCATCAACTCTTATTTGACTTATAACTCGGCCAAGCTAACATGACATCTGCAGGTTATACCCGTCCCTTTCACTCTCCGGGCATGACAGAATCGGGTGAAAGAGACGGGTAGAAGAAAAAGGGCACAAATCGTTCGGTCATTCACATTTAGCAATTCATTTGCGATCCAGTTTTAAGAAGGTCATAGTACGAAAGAAAGCAATTCATTTTAGGAACCTATCCTGCATCGCGCTATTTTTGAATCGCTGTCTTAAAGTTGATGGTAGGCACCCTGATCAGTTTGTGACAGAAAAAGCTGTGATCCCGTTAATCCCTCGCCGTGAGCGCGACGTGAGAGCGCCGTGTGAGCGCCGCGGGCGCGCCGTGTTGACACCGAACACCACTCACGGATATATTCGTGACGGTAAAAGTCCGTGGTGTACGGCGACTTTTTGTTTCGACTTTGTAGCTTTCACGCGGATTCGTTTGATACGGGAGGCGACAGAGATTTCAGTTTTTTGTCAGAAGTGGCTACAGTGACCTAGGTACCTATACGGCGAAATAAGTTTTAGTGTTATTGCGTGACTATAAAATATTGACATACTTAATTGAACTTAACTTATGGGCGCCCAATTAATCAACATAATATATTTTAGAGCTAAGTGAACTAAGTACTCTACTTTACCACATATTTATGCTATAATACAGGATCAATTGTTAAACACTAAACAAATTTTTAAGATCGACTCAGAATCAATGATTTTTCCGGCAGTCAGAGATAAGATAGCCAGTTCCTCAGTGATTGAGGATTCTGGGAATAGTGCGGTTCCACCTTCAGCCTTATCACCACTTAACATCAGATGTGGTGAAGGCTAAGTGCTAAGTGCTACCCCGTTCTTGATAAAAAATCGGTAAGTGAACAACTTTCTCCTGGGGCCCGATTCTCAGACATTCGAATTTTTTCAGTGTGGTAATTCGTACGTCGAACATTTTGTTTGTGGTTTCTATTGAAAAGCTAGAACGTTTCAAACAAACTAAGCTGTCCCACATGTCAACAAATTCATTTTGACAGCTAAGTTCGTATACGAACATCTATTGGTTTTTACCACTCGTAGCGTTCGACTGGTTTTCGATCGAACTTTTTCGATTGTGAAATTCTGACAATACAAAAACTGTGTTATATTTGAATTTGAGCTTATAAATGTGAACTTTTCTCGATTGCCTGAGAATCGGCCCCCAGGGTGAGAAACATGGGCCGAAATAAGAAATTTTTTTGACTCTTCATAAAAATCAGACTGATCATGCAAACGATGTGTTAGACTCATAATGTTTCTAAGAGAAAGTTGTTCACTTACCGATTCTGAGTCCATCTTAAAAATATGTGTAGTGTTTAAAAATTGACTCTGTATAAAAATAGTTCTTCATGCACTGTTTTTTCATAGTTAAGAAATTTAACTTACAAAGACTTAGAGATCTTTTTCAACTCATATAAATCAAAGGATAATGGGCAAATTTGTATGGGACTACCTTTTATGTGTGTCGAAAATTTCATACGTATCTATAAAGACATTAATATCTATATTCAATTCATCTATGTCAAAATCAAAGAATTTTTGATAAACGTGGGTGTTACTTTTGTAATCAATAATTATATTTTCCCAGAATTCCCATTTGAGGGATGCCGCTATAGTAAAAATCTATATTATCTATATTAAAATCTTTCACCTGAGATACATTTCAAATCTGCTGGTCGGAAATGGGTTTTAGCGGGACGATTAGACGCATCGTCCTTTAATCAAGTTTAATCTACCGAAACATTATAAATAAAAATATGTTTTAGCAATTCGTGTCCGACATACATTTTTTGCACATGACTTGGTATACAAACTCATAATTCCCATGTTATAATATCAATTATTCATAGCAGCATTATAACTCTGAATTTAAATGGCAGCAGGGTTTTCAGTAATCGAAATATCTGGAACAAAATTAACCCTGAAATAATGCTGTAAAAATGTGTTCCCCATGCAAATTTTACGCGTACACCCTGGAGATAACAAAACGGTTTATTCCACGCGTTATAAAAGATAGCAGGTTCGAATTAAAGCCATAAAAAGTTTGTTTTATATGAAAAAAAGATAAAGGGAAGAGTCTCGACGGATCTCGATGTAAGAGTACTACAGTGGATTCATCAATGAGGTACTTGAGCATTGGGCGGGTTCTTGAAAGGATAGCCCTGTTATTTGTGGTTGAAAAGAAATTATTTGAAAGGAGGTCAAAATCTTTTGTTTATACTCACTTTTCATTCTATTGATATGAAAATCAAGTATGCATATTTTTTTTATAAGAAAATCATTTCTTTTAAATAGGTACTAGGTATCTATTTGTTAGCACTACCTACAGCATTGTTTAGATAAATAATAATAATAATAGTTAGTTGAGTTTTAACAAATAATGAAACAAACAAAAGTAATGAAACTTTTGTACTTTATGTATTTAAGTGTTGCTTACGTTTTTCCGATGCTTTAACTTTCCAGGTGCCGTTGTCCCGGCTAACTATGACTACTTGTGCAGAAATCTAAATATGTGATTAAATTAATTGAAGGATTAAATTTACTGCTATGACAAAATTATATAAGTAGCTATTAAATCATCTTAAACGGGATGATTTAAAAACACAGATAAAATAACTAAAGACTTTCCTAACTTTCCTAACTTCTCGATTCATATTAGTTATGATTTTTATGCAAAATAAATCAACTGCCAGTCAAAACAAATTATCACAAAATAAGCTTAATTTGAGATGAACTATTCGCAATGTTACCCAAAAACACGTTTAATTTCAGTGCTAGCTAAATTCCTCCTGCCCTCCAATACTCGCTTCAACTATTCCCGTAATTTAATTCAACTTGTCACACCTACTCATATTACCGTCCTAAATTCCGGCCGCATTTTTAACAGGATCCCAATATTATTCCCGCAGGAATAGCGCGGGGCGGGATACGAACCCGGGACCGACCGGAGTCGACCCTCGTCAGACCGCAGCTGTTGCTGAGCCGATATGAAACAATGTACCAACGTAGAAATTTTAATCTTCCTTAAGGAACCGACTAAGTTACGAGCTGCGTACTGTAGGCAGTTCTGCTCTCATATTAACGGCGATCCATTAGGAACACATGCTAGGGTGAAAATGTAGATATAAATAAGGGCTTGTGTAACACTAGCTAATCCCGCGGCTTTGGCTGTGATATTTTTCCGGGATAAAACGTAGCCTATGTTCCTCTCCAGGCTCCATAGTATCGTGTCCCAAATTTCAGCCAAATCCGTTCCGCCGTTTTAGCGTGATTGAGTAACATACATACAAACATCCAAACATCTAAACTTTCACATTTATAGTATTAGTAGGAAGTAGGAAATAGTAGGAAATATTAGTAGGATAGTAGGAAGTAGGAAGACTCAGATTTTAAGCTTGACTGTGATATTATAATGGGTGATATTTACAAACTATTAGTTAAAACATGGACTAAAATAGTCCAGCTGGTTTAAAACTAGTACTAAACTGGCGCTGTCACTTTCATTTCCCAAATGAAAGACAGAATTAGCATTAGTTTTAAACCAGGGACTAACTTTAGTCCACGTCTTGGAATAAGGGGGTTATGGTTTACAATTTATGATGGTTTCTATGTTTACACTAAAATTAAACCAAGTACAGACCTACATAATAAAGAAATTTCTATTCATATTTTTTTAAAGCTTTTAATGATGTCTCCTGGCTTAATAGGTAGAAACAGTATACTTCCCCAGCAGTGTAGTTTTAGGACATTTATTTTTACATTCATACAAGACTTTAACACAATTTTGCTGACACCGCCTGTATTATGTCACTTAAGCTTTAAAACATAATATCCAGGATATTTATGTTAAAACATAGCTACTTGTCGAATAGACCTTGAAGATGATTTGCAGACCGTAAGGGATTGCTCATAATTAAATTTCTAGCCCAACCTCAAATTCCTGGGAGTGCTTATATTGTAAGTAAGTATGTTTGTTTGGTCAGAAATATTAAGCCAGTCTTCATGAAACACTAAATCGTGGTTAAAGAATAGGATAACTATAACTGTAATTATGTTTATTGTATTTAATATAGTATTGAGCAACTTTCTGTGCAAGGTCGAACATGTTTTGACTTTCCTGGTCTCTATACATATACAGTGTTACGATTGCAAATGCAAACGGGACCAACGGCTTTTCAGCCTGCCGAAGCACGGAGGAGCTCGTGATATAAATAATTGGTCACCCATCCAGTGACCGACCATTGCGAAAGTTGCTTAACCGCAACGATCGCAGGCCGAGCGCGCTAAGCGCACTAACCACTGCGCCACGGGCGGGCAAATTCAAGGTATACTCGTTTAAATTAATCAAATAAAACAATGAAAAATGAAGTATTTAGAAAAAATCGACCTGTCTCACAACCAGCTCCGATGGGACTCGAACCCACGACCATTCGCTATCCGGGCTACTGCTCTAACCACTGAGCTACGGAGTCGTTCTTTTCAACCATAAAAATTGCATTGTAAATGCAAAAAAGTAAAAATTTAAACAAATAAAACAATGTCAGCCGAACGACGGACAGCCACTGCTGGGCATAGGCCTCCCCCAAGGATCTCCACAACGATCGGTCCTGCGCAGCCCGCATCCAGCGGCTTCCCACGACCTTGACCAGATCTTCGGTCTACCTTGTAGGGGGCCTGCCCACTGTCGCCATTCGAGAACCTTTCCGGCTCAATGGCCATCGGTTCTCCGCGCTATGTGTCCCGCCCACTGCCACTTCAATGATGCAATCCTTCGAGCGATGTCGGTTGTTTTAGTTCTTCTGCGGATCTCATCATTTCTGATTGGATCGAGCACGGCATAAATAAAACAAATTAAACAGTAATTTGACACTTGACGTTTAAGTAGAAATCCTGAAATGATACACTGAAACCGAAACGGCGCATTTGATAATAATTGTAGTATCAGTTTCGGGATCAGCAGGTCGTCAGGTCGTTAATTGGTGAGTATCGGTTCCAGCCGTTTGCGACCCTACCTTGTATCGTGTACAAGGTTCATTGGTGAATTGATTGAGTTGAATAGTAGACAGACTCTGGAATTTTATTATAGGGTATTTTATCGATATTTAGAATGTTTTTCGAACACAACACAAGTATTTATTATGATTTATCTTGAATATTTTCAAAGTTATAGAGCAATTTTCTAATTTTACAAGAAATAAAGGTATCGAGTACAAGTAAATTGGTGATTGATGAATTGAAGACAGATTCTTAGGGCTCGTGGTTTTTTACTTTCACATTTTTCCTATACTTACAAAATTGCATTGTGAATGCATAAAAATAATATAAAATCTCAATATGGCTGTTTCATCTTAATCGATTGTTAAACATTTGTAAAAATGTTTCTTTCGGATGCGAGGGTTTCCTCACATTGATGAAACAACGCTGGCCTACAGCGTAACAAGTGATAGCAAAATTCGACGAGTCGTGTAAGCCTTTCGGTAGCTTAGTTGGTCAGAGCATCGGGCCGGATTCCCGGAGGCGCGGGTTCGAATCCCGCCTGAAAGCTACTTATAGGGCTCGTGGTTTTTTACTATCACATTTTTCCTATACTTACAAAATTGCATTGTGAATGCATAAAAATAATATAAAATCTCAATATGGCTGTTTCATCTTAATCGATTGTTAAACATTTGTAAAAATGTTTCTTTCGGATGCGAGGGTTTCCTCACATTGATGAAACAACGCTGGCCTACAGCGTAACAAGTGATAGCAAAATTCGACGAGCCGTGTAAGCCTTTCGGTAGCTTAGTTGGTCAGAGCATCGGGCCGGATTCCCGGAGGCGCGGGTTCGAATCCCGCCTGAAAGCTACTTATAGGGCTCGTGGTTTTTTACTATCACATTTTTCCTATACCTACACAAATGAAGTATTTATTATGATTTATCTTGAATATTTTTAAAGTTATAGAGCATGAAATTTTCTAATTATACAAGAGAGAATGACTGTCTTTGTGACGTCATATTAATTTATACAAGATTTCGTTTTAGAAAGAAACGGCCATAGTAAAAAAACAGCTCCTAATTCACTTGTTAGAAAACAGATTTAATTAATTTTCGGTATTCGTTGATGTTATATTTTTTAACTCCATTAAACATCTACATTTCCACAACAGTCAAATGCTCTATTGTTTTATGATTACGTTTTAATATGATTACTTTACAGTGCCACAACCTTTTCTGTTCCGGTGACAGCGGCGCTACGTACGTTTTTCTTTTTTTTTGTAGCAATTTAACCGGCGCTGACTTCTAAGAACTTCAGCCGCCAGCGTGCTATGGTTGGACACATGAAGCTCGACTTAATACTGAGGTAACTGGAGAGTGCAGTACTAACACTTTTTTGTCACCAAAAATTACACAGTGGCTGTCTTCCGTCTCACCTATACACTTTAAAAAAATACGTATGGTCATATGAGACAACTGACAGCCACTACATACATAAATGTCAAATTTGCTGGGTACACTTTTTTATTCAGGGTGAGAACTCCAGTTACCTCAGAGTATTAAGTCGAGCTTCATGGTTGGACATCAACTTGACAGCAGAATGACATTTAAAAAAAAACACGCTAGTTTCACATTTTGGCCACCGGAAAAGCAAAGTTTGTGGCACTGTACAATTAGTTACTCCGTGGCCATGGCCCATACAACTGCGCCAAAATATCAGGACAGGACCCGAAAACAAGCAGATAAACGAGTTCAATTTTGGATGGTAAAATAGAATCCTGCCTTTAACGTCAGGCGCTGATAACCTCCATTAGATCTATTACTCCATTTATTATTACTCCATAAAACCAGCAATTTGCGTGGACCCCCTTAGAGGACGAATTTCCAAAAACCCTCTCCTTGTGGGTTCTTTGGAGAGTGTAAGGGATACATTCTCCAAGGAACATACATGCCAAATTTCAGCTTCTTGCGTCCAGTAGTTTCGGCTGTGTGTTGTCTGTCAGTCAGTCAGTCAGTAACATTAGTGCATTAGATAATTTCTATTATCAGTGTCAGGATTACAGGTCGTCAGGTCGATAATTGGTAAGTATCGCTTACAGCCGTTTGCGACCCAACCTTGTATCGAGTAGGTACAAGAAGGAAATCATCCGAAAAGACCTTTGTCATTAATTGTATTTTGATCAGAGTAGTTCAAAACATTGGAAAAGTTTAATTGTGTTAAAGGTTCATGAACTTTGTTTTCTTGAAGTTGTGATGTGCCTACGGTATTTTGTTTGGTTGTGTTTTTACTTACTTACCTTATATTTTAGTGGTGATTTCTTCGCGCAGAAGTTTAAAGTCCGTTTATAAAAATCTGTAAAAAAGAAAATACAATTTAATTATGATTTTCCAATAATCGCGTCTCTCTATAGGTATTATGAACTTATTTGAATTTTTAGTTTTTTGCATTCACAATGCAATTTTTATCACGACCACGACCTTTCAGCGAAAGGTCGTGGGTTCGAGTCCCATCGGAGCTGATTGTGAGACGGGTCGATTTTTTCTAAATACTTCATTTTCCATTTTTCAGTATTATGAATTTTCTAATTATTAATGAACCTCTTTTCTCTATGGGCGATATTGAACAAAGCGCTTGCAGCTCCTCTACCGGTAACAAATATAACAATTTTACGATGTGATATTTCATGACGTAGCCGCGCGTTCAGTTGCCCATACCGAGAACCAAATTCTTATTATTGATCTGCCCAAGCCACATTTCATTTCGCGACCATTTCATGAAATTCTCGAGCATTTCAGCGAGCAAATCTACGATATCGCCACAACATATATTAATGCAGCGGCAAATTAATCCGGAAGTAAATTGCGTTACGGCACTGAATAGTTCATCTAACTAACGAGCGGTGCGCGCGCTTCGAAGTCCCGACTCACACTGAGAACTCGGTAACGAACGGTACTGATAAGGGAGGGGATAGATATATGTAAGTCAATTTTGAAAAATAATTTAGTTACGTGTTTTCTTCTAATGACGGCAGAGAAGGTCAAATATGATTGGTAAATTTTTGATAATGTTATTGAAATATTTTGAGATAACTTTAAAGGAAAACCCAAAACGGAACTTAAATGCAAAACTATTACATAGATTTTAAGTGTTTGTATGTCATTATTTCATTTAATTAACAAGTACTTACAACTACAGCTAAAAACTCCCGACACAAAAAATCTCTAAAAAGTCAAAAATATTTTCTTTCTCTTTCGGTCAGGGGACCACAAAAAGCGAAGTGCTAATAAGGACCTAATTACATTTATTCAGCTCTATTCGCGTTTCGCTGAACGATTTTGGTCACACTTAGTCGTGGGCCACACTGGAGCGACCGCGGGGCGCGGAGGCAACCTGCGGATCCGCAGGACGCGCGAACACGTAGGGCGTTTGTGCACTACACTGAATTTTACCGATCCGGAAAAAAACGGATGCTTGTATTTTAATAATTAATCATTATAAATAATAGAATTTATTTATTTCGTGTAGTTTAGGGTTCGAAACATTGAAACTACACGAAATAAATAAATTTTTACTATTATAAATGATTAAATTATTAAAATACAAGCATCCCTTTTTTTCCGGATCGGTAAAATTCAGTGTAGTGCACAAACGCCCGTACTATTCCCTCCGCCCGCCGCCGGTTGCGGCAACCGCCGGACGCGCCAGTGTGGCCCCTGACCCCTCCCGTCCGTCTCAATATATTTGTTTTTCCCGCTCAACGCGGACGCAAGACGCGCCGCTCCAGTGTGGCCCACGACTTATACAGCTGAACGCCGCGGAACAGCGCTGAACGCTATCTATTGCATTCGAGTGATAAAACACATTTGTCCTCATTTTATGCCCATTTTCCGCGAAAGCTGAATAGATGCGGAAAGCTGAACGGATGCGTACGTATCACCATACAAAATAGTTGTTTTCTATGGACACAAGCTGAATAGAGCTGAATAAATGTAATTAAGCCCTAAAGGTGTTAGAGGTCCCCCGACCGAGAGTTTTTTTTTTACTTTTTAATTTTTTTTTGGTGTATGGCATTGTTTAAAATTTTAGACTATTTAAAGATTAATAACATTAATGCAATCATTAAGGACAGACTAGACTAATAACTAGGACGCTTTTATCAAAAGCTCCACTCCAGTTCCCTGGTAGTCGTCATAAATAATCTGAATATTTTCCCGAGCATCTGCAAAGGTAAATTTGTATCTGCTGAACAATAAATCTTCGTGTATATCCTTATAAACATGTCGTCGTCGGTCGTTTCTCAAGTATCTCGCTTGTTCCAGAAATGTAGTGAACGATGACTTCTATGGGACGCAAGATATATAGGGCACTATAGTTAGTTACAATGCTGCATCAAAAGTTAAGAGAGATTGTTTAACGTTAAAACGTTGCCTTATTGCAAGGGTGTAATGATAGGGTTTTATAGCAGGTTTCAGCAAAATATAAAAAAAGGAAAAATAAAAAAACTACACCAGTGTTACGACAAGCGAATAATAAATATATATGTCGCAGGGATATGAGGAAATCAGAGATTTCACGAAATCCCTAGGGATACCACGAAATCACGGAAGATGTGGAATATTCTTATTTACGACGTCTTCTTCCTAAACAAGTTCAGTGATATGTCATTTCACTAAACTAAATCTAGTGAAATGTCAGAAAAGTGGATTTCAGAGGTGAGAGTTTGCCTCGGAAGTCCTGTAGAACACGTGATAGGTTAGAATAGGTTAGATAGTTAAATTTCCTGATTATTTTTTTTGTGAAAGCAATTCATAAGTTGTTTCACAAAAAAAAATAACCCCGAAATTTAAGACGATCGCTTCGTTGCGCTTCGCGATCGCCTTAAATTTCTAACCTATCACGTGTTCTACAGGACTTCCGATAGAAACTCGCTCATACCTGTCACCTGCAGCCGTGAGCTTACTGTCTTTCTTCACTCATTCTTCATTTCACTAGATTTAGTTTAGTGAAATGACATATCACTGAACTTGTTTAGGAAAATGACGTCGTAAATAAGAATATTCCACGTCTTCCGTTATTTCGTGGTATCCCTAGGGATTTAGTGAAATCTCTGATTTCCTCATATCCCTGCGACATATACATACATAATTATAGAGATAACGGTAATAATAATTATTGATATTAAAATCTCTGTGAAAAAAGAAATAATGTAGTTAACTTACCTACTTCCGCAAAAAAAAACAACATGCAAGATGCACCGCCTTATTAGTCACATTAATGATTAAGGAAATTTGAAATTAATGATTAATGAATAAGGGAAAGAGAGGAAAGTGAGACGGAGATCTATAAGAACATTACCCGTAACACTGAGCTTAAAAATGAACTTGCTGCTCTTCATGTAAAATACTCGGAAGTTGTGCAGAAGTGTAACCAAATGCAAGACTTTATTGAGTCTTTTAGGGCTTGCTCTGATACTCATGAACAGGCATTGAGTCGCATAACAGACCTGGAAATTAGTCTCTCTCTTGCCCAGAAAACAGTATTAGATTTAGAAAAAGAAAATAGAAGTATTATAGAAGATAAGCACTCTCAAAGCCTGTTTAATGAGTTGATGCAATGTAATTCTGCAGCAAATGACAATTCAACTTTGGAAGGTCTTAACTATGTTGATAAACCATTGTTTAATAATAATAACGTCTGCCAGTTTAGTAGCGGGAAGAAATTAAAAAAATACATTAAAATTAATAGATACATAAGAAAAACTCAAAAGTTAATGAAAAAACAAAATTATTATAATAAGTATAGTCACATAAAGCAAGAACGTAAGCAACTTTTAGAACAATTAAATATGATAAACATGGAAACATGTAATAAGAACAAAGAAAGTGAATTATTAGGTAGTCAATTATGTTATAAGATTGACAATTTAGAACTTTCACTTAGGGAAATGTACTCCAACTTGTGTGAGTTTTCTAAAAAACAATTGAATAATCAAAAAATGGCTGCATATAATATGGTTGACTTTTGTAATTTTAATTCAGACCGGTTCGAATCATTAGGGAAAAAATGCAGATGCAGTTGTAACACAGTATGCAATGACTTCTGTCAAAAGGAGTCATTAGGCCAAGCGGCTCAGGAGGTCTATTTACCAACCAAACCTGAAGTCTCTAACATTTGTGATAGTTTATTATTAAATAATAAAAGTAAATCCCCCACTAAAACTACTGACACCAAAACAATTATGTTCAGTGATGAGATTGGGAAGAATTTAGGCCAATTTTTACAGAAAGATTCAAAGGAAAATGTTATTAATTATTGCATGCCTGGTTCCAGTATAAACGAGATCATGAAAATAGTTGTTAAAAAATCCTTAAGTGAAAACACAAACTTGATAATTTTAATTGGGAACAGGGATAATTTAAATAAAAACCAGTTAATAGCCTATTGCAACACATTATGTTCATTAAATGTAAGGAAGGTTGTTATGTTTACATTTCCCTACAGTAAAAGTTTTTCACCGTTAGAAAATAAAATAAGGTATAATCTAAACTTAACTAAGAACACATTAGCCTGTCATAATAAAGAGTTGCATATTATTGATATCAATATGTTGTTGAATAATGTATACTTGACTAAAGATAAATATTATCTGCCTAATTATCTTAAGCGACAAATAGCGGTATCGCTATCATTTTATTTTAAACAATTAGCCAACAACTTGGCTAGTATAACCTCTGCTTCTATTGAGCAGTTTAACTTTGATACTTCTAATGTAACTTTGGAATCTGTTCCAAATAATTCGATTCTTTTGAATCCAAATACTGACATGGTTAATTTAAATTACCATTAGAGACAACGGAGGCATACTCTAGCCCAGTATTGACAAGAGGAAGGCCTAAATGTTTAAAAATAGTACACCAGAATATCCAAGGCTTTTCTGCTGGCAAAGACCTAGAAATAAGTTTATTTTTAAATTGTGAAAATATTGATGTGTTATGTGTTACTGAACATTGGTTAAAAGAATATGAATTATTGTTAAATTTGGATAATTATAGTGTTGTCAGTTCATTTAATAGAAAAACTACAATAAGGGGGGGTTCTTTAATAATTTTACCTAATAACACACAATATAAAGAGCGAAAGGATATAGTATCCCTCTCTGTTGAACGAATTTGTGAGATATCATGCGTGGAACTTGAACAAATAATTATAATCTGTGTATATAGCCCCCCTGGAGCAAATTACACAGTCTTTGAGTCCACTATGGAGGATGTTTTGAAAATATGCTGTCGTAAGAATAAAAAAATTGTAGTTTGTGGAGATTTTAATATAGACATCTTAGATATTAAATTAGCACAACTCTCCAGTAAATTCCTTAATCTTTTTAAATCATTTAATTTGCTTCACACTTTTAATGAACCGACGCGAATTACGCCAACATCGGCTACTTGCTTAGATAACATCTTTTCCAACTGTAACTTAATTGAGAAATCGGTAATTAATATTATTAAATCCGACCACAGTAGACAACTAGCTTCTTTTGAGCACTATAATGTTATTCCTAAACGCGAAGTAATTTGCAGGCCAATACCGAAACGTGGTATTAATAAATTTAGAAATAATGTACAAGATAAAATTCAATGTTTGCCAGCTTCTGCTGACGCTAATAACTCTTATCAATCATTATTTGATATTGTTGAAAAAGAATTTAGTAACAATTTTAAACAAAAAGTTATAAAGTGTAATGATCGTAAGAAGTTTAGTGACTGGGCCACACCTGGTATTTATAATAGCAGAAGAAAGTTATTTGAACTCTATGCACAAAAAACGACTTCCTGTGATCCTAGCTTCATTGAATATGTCAAGAAATATTCAATAACATTTAGGAAAGTATGTGCTTTGGCAAAATCTAGGTATATTTCAAATAAAATTAAATCATCTGAAAATAAAATAAAAGCTACCTGGAGTATTATAAACCAAGAAACTGGCAAAACAAAAAGCAAAATTAATTCATTTAACTTAAAAATTAGTGATCAGACTTTTGAATCAGATATTGAGGTGGCTAGTGCTTTTGAAGGTTTCTTTGCTCGAATATCGTTAGAAACTACTAGCAGACTTAATTCTTGCCCCAACACCGCTGTCTCTCTTATGGAATCTAGTGTGAACAAGTGCCAGGAAACATTTAGTTTTAGCTATGTCACTACCGAAGATATTATTAAAGCATTCAAAGCAATAAATATTAAGAAAACAGAAGATCTCTGGGGCATATCTACAAGTATCATCAAATCAATAATTGATGTGATAGCTCCATCATTAGCAATAATTTTTAACCAATGTATAAGTGAAGGGGTCTTTCCTAATTTAATGAAGAATAGTAAAATTATTCCTCTGTTTAAAGCTGGTGACAAAAGTGACCCAGCAAATTTTAGACATATATCCATACTACCAGCAATAAGTAAAATATTTGAGAAATTAATTTATGCTCAACTTTTAGAATATTTTAAATTAAATAGTATACTGCATGAGAAACAGTTTGGTTTTTCAAAAGGTAAAAGTACAACTGATGCTGGGGTTGCATTTCTAAAATATGTACTTGATGCCTGGGAGGACAAGCAGGATGTAATCGCTATTTTTTGTGACCTTTCCAAGGCATTCGATTGTGTTGATCACCAAACACTATTAAGGAAGTTAAAACATTATGGTGTTTCTGAAATGTCAGTAAGCCTTATGCATTCATATCTGTATGAAAGAACTCAGAAGGTAGTTATTAATAAAACTGAGTCTACCGGAGCTCCCATTACTATGGGCGTACCCCAAGGATCAATATTGGGCCCGCTGTTGTTTTTAATATACATAAATGACCTTCCTTACTACGCGAAGAATTTATGTGAGACGGTGCTATTTGCCGATGATACATCTCTAGTCTTTAAAGTAGATAGAGGTGATGACTGTTCTGACGAAGTAAATAGTGCTCTTTCAAAAGTGTCACATTGGTTTAATAGTAATAATTTATCATTAAACTCAAAGAAAACTAAGTGTTTAAAATTTTCGTTACCTAATGTAAGACAAGTTGATTTTCATATTAGACTAGACGGCGATACGGTCGAATTCATTAACAATACAAAATTTCTAGGTATTATATTAGACTCGCGACTACAATGGGATCCTCATATCGAAGCCTTGGCGAGTAGACTCAGTTCGGCTGCATTCGCAGTTAAGAAAATAAGGCTCTTAACCGATATTGAAACGGCTAGAATAGTCTATTTTAGTTATTTTCATAGTGTTATGTCCTACGGCCTTTTGTTGTGGGGCTCAGCCGCTAACATCCACAGTATATTCGTGCTCCAAAAAAGGGCTATTCGCGCCATTTACAACCTCCGATCGAGAGATTCTTTAAGAGATCTATTTAAAGAAATAAACATTTTAACTGTTGCAGGACATTTCATCTATGAAAATATAATTTATGTGAAAAAGTATTATAATACATTTGTAAAGCAGAGCGATATTCATCGCTTTAACACAAGAAATAAAGATAAACTTGTCGTTCCCAAGTTTAGGCTAGAAAAATCCAGAGCCTCATTTCTGGGGAAAAGCATAGCCTTTTTTAATAAAGTTCCACAGCATATAATTGAACTTCCATTGCATAAATTTAAATGTTACATTAAAGAGTCGCTGATGAGCAAAGGATACTATAAAGTAGACGATTATTTGAATGACCGCAATGCATGGTCATGATGTAACACATAACATAATCACTGTTTAATATGATGTATTTTTATACTAAGCAATTGTTGTATTAGTAACGATATGTTTTTTTTTTTTGTAAATGTCGTTACCTAACTAAGAAACGCTGGCAAGTTTCTTGCGCCCATTCTTCTTGTCAGTTAAAAAAGTCTTGAATGGGTGGTAGGAAAATATTGACGATTCATAAGTACATATTTATTATGTCTAAGTGAATAAAGAATATTTTTATCTTATCTTTTATCTTTTATTATAATATTATTAAAAATAAGCTAATTACTTAGGTTTCGTGGCGTGCATGTGCAATTTTTTGCGGGCGGCCGTGCGGTGCATCTTGCTTGTTGTGTTTTTGCGGAAGTAAGCTTAGTACATACTGGGTGTTTGGGGCACCGTTGGAAAAACTTTAACCATGGCTTCAGACCATCATGCTGAACAACGTACGGCAAGAATTTTTTGTCGAAAATGAAAAAAAAAAACGACTTTTCATACAAATTTAGCAACTAATTGGGACATTTTGTATGGAGAGTCGAAATATTTTTTTCATTTCCGACAAACAATTCTTGCTGTGCGTTGTCCTGAAGCCATAGTTAAAGTTTTTGCAACGGTGCCCCTAACACCCTGTATACCTATTTCTTTTTTCACAATGGTTAGGGACTTCCGCCAGGTGACGCCTGATTCAATCAAATAACTCTCCTTTCGTTTAGATCACCGCGTAATCGGACATAAATTGTCTTAACCAGTACTAATCGTAAATAAAGGCCAGTTTAACCTTTGTATGTCATAAAAATTAAGCACTTGCTTCACTTAAAAATAAGGTAAATGGACCACACATACCGTTTACCCATTTATTATCTTGTGCAATATTTGGATACTTAACCGATGCCTTTAATTTAATACGCCATTCAATTGGCAAGCTTTATGTCACATAAATACAGCGGTTAATTGGTTACGTTGTGGGGAGAAATGAAATTGGCAATTGCAAAGTTCATTCTCTCAAAAACATTATTTAATTTTTTATTAAGATATTTCGAAATAGTGTTTAACACTATCAGAACTTGTAGTAAATTGTAATGAATAGGTAACTACTGTTAGCACAAGTATGAATGATTTCTCAATATAGGTACTTGGTACTTTCATTTGTTTTTTAAATGTTAAGAATATGACCAAATTTTTTACCATTTTTTACATAAGTCAAATCGATAAGTACTTAAATTAATATAAAATGTAGAAAAAAAATATGCCCCAGATCATTAGTCTTTTGTTTTCACTCGACTGCGAGCGAGGGTTATTTTATGTCAGTATTTTTATTTGCTTAAGTTATTTTATGCAGAAATATCAGATATTAAAAATTCCGACGTAACATATCGGATCATTTAACTTTATTGCTTTCACTGAAAGTTGGCCTTTATTCACAGCCTTACTACAAGCTGTTAAAGAAATATTCAAATGACTAGCGTCCCCACGTGACTCCTTCCATCAGTCGGGATATTATTAGGTAAGGTTTCCGCAAGAAGAACTATTATTTTTAACCGACTTCTAAATCAAAAAGGAGGAGGTTCTCCCGTTCTTCTTCTCCCGTCTGTATGTATGTTTTTTTTGTGTATGTCCGCCGATTACTCGAATACGGATGAACCGATTGAAATGATTAAAACGTTATTACATCAGGTTGGATTCCAAGTTGGTCCCATTTTTTTTAAATTTGAATACGGTTCAGTAGTTTTCAGGAAATCTTGAAAATACTGTCGTTGTTCGGAAAAGATCGACGTTTCTGAACGCATCTCTAATGTCACGTCAAATTGACATTAGCTGTCACTTGAAGTTGACAGTCCTTGGCTTGATTGGAATTCTGGTAGAAAAATGTCGGATTAATTTTCGCTGAATTGTTAAAAAACGCTCGCGTTGAATGTGCCTGGCATATCGAGTTTGAATTGAATCCTGAATTATCCTTTTGATCCCGTTTTGTACGACCAAGATTTAGACGCCATCTTGACGAGTGGCCCGGTCGCGGCGTTTTGAAATAAAGAGTACCACCACACGCGTTGTTGTCGGGACGATATCTTAATAAGCAAGCCCCGCGTGTGTTATTGTGTATTGTTGGGATGCCCAGTGTTTTGGGACCCTGTGTGGTATTTGTTTTGTGAGTAAGGTGACGAATTGGTAAGGTCTGCAGAAGAAGAAGGAACATCAGATGGGGGCGCGCCCTCATACCACTTCTGCCCCGGAGACTTTCGACACCACAGACCCGTATGTAAAATTCACCTTAATGTAAATTAAGTCGCTGTGTATCGCAGTTCATATTGTTCAGTTACATCCCGGCTGAAATCAAGTCCCGGCTGAAAACGCTTCCACTGCGCTATGCCGGTTCCGCGGGTCTAGGCAGGGGTGTACTGAACAGTCGTTTTTACCACTTTATGTGAATTTAATACGTATCTCGGGGTGCAAGAAAGGAGCCTCCACGTGGCGCACCCTGGAAGCAGCTAAACCCGGTAACGCAGGGTTTAGGCTGACTAATCCTCTCAATACAATGGCAGATAGAGGGCTTTTCTGATGAAAAGGCCGAACTCCTCTCTAGGCTTTGTCAGGACACTAAATGTCACATCCTTTGCGTGCAAGAAACCCACAGGGACTCAATAAACACTCGCCCGCAAATACCTGGTATGGAGCTGATTGTCGAAACCCCACACCCTTAGTACGGAAGTGCGATCTTCGCCCGGAAAAACATGGTGATTCAATCAGCATCAACATATACAACAACTAACCAGACTGAAATACTTAGCATTGACACAGGATCCTGTTCCATCACATCAGTATATAGCCCACCTGGACAGATCTTTGACTTCCATAGAACGGTTGAATTTAACAAACATCGATCCAAGACAGTCATTGTTGACTTTAACAGCCATAGCATTAACTGGGGCTATGCTACCTCTAATGAGAGTGGTGAAGCTGTTGAAAACTGGAGTGATCTATATGACTTAGAACTTATTCATAACGCGAAACTACCTGTGTCGTTAAACAGCCGAAGATGGAGGCGTTGCTACAATCCAGACCTGGTCTTTGCCAGCAATAACATCAGCCAAAATGTAATAAAAAAGGTGTGTCAACCAATCGCTAGAACTCAACACAGACCCATCATGTGTATAGTGCAAGCAGCTGTTAAACCTATACCAACACCATTCAGGCGACGTTTCAACTTTCTTAAAGCCGACTGGGAACGGTATGCCGCAGAAGTCGATGAAAAATTGCTTGAGATACCACCTACATCAGCCAACTATGACAAATTTGTCGAAGTAATTTGGAACATATCTCGCAAACATATCCCTCGCGGCTGCCGTACATCCTATATTCCAGGGCTATCTCGAGAAACATCCATGGCGCTTACAAAATACGAAGCCTTGTACAATAAAGATCCATTTTCGGAGTCATCAATAGCGGCTGGAGAGCTTTTGCTACTAATAGGAGAGAACCGTCAACAAAAGTGGATACAGATGGTGGAAGGCTTGGACTTAACACATAACAGCAAAAAAGCCTGGGGTATGCTCCGCAAGCTAACAAACGACCCTCCCGATGCTTCATCACCTGGCTCGGTAACCGCAAACCAAGTGGCTCACCAGCTTCTCCTCAACGGAAAACCTCCAAAAAAGCTACTACGACCCCCTCCTATGCTATTTAACACCACAAGGGATAACAATATTAGCAGACCTTTTGATAGTACTGACATCGTACAAGCCGTCAAACACCTAAAGAATGGTAAAGCTGCTGGCGTGGATGACATAACGGTAGAACAAATAAAACACTTGGGCCCTTCAGCACTCACATGGCTTACGCAACTTTACAATAACTGCCTAGATAGTGCATCTATACCCAGAAAATGGAGGAAAGCCAAGGTAATTGCATTGCTTAAGCCAGGTAAGTGCCCAAGTGACGCTAAAAGCTACCGTCCTATTTCACTGCTCTGCCATACTTACAAGCTCTTGGAACGCCTCCTACTTGACCGCCTGACGAGCCTCGTAGATTCTCGGCTTGTACCGGACCAAAATCATGTACTCAACCAGATACTCAATCTCACACAACATATCGAGGATGGGTTCCAACGAGGTCTCGTTACCGGGGCTGCTTTTGTTGATTTTTCTGCCGCTTACGACACCGTGAACATCCGGCAACTCCTGTGGAAGGTCTCAAATTTCACGGATGACCGCAACTTCCTAAATCTACTAGGAGAAATGCTGCACAATCGCCGTTTCCAAGTACATCTTAATTCAAAGGCTAGTAGGTGGCGTAATCAGAGAAATGGCCTACCTCAGGGAAGTGTTCTGGCCCCAATCTTGTTCAATATTTACACTAACGACCAGCCTACAGAACAAAACACCAGACGCTTTCTCTATGCCGACGACCTTGCTCTGACGTATCAATCTAAGAGCATTGATGAAATAGAAGAACACCTAACAGATGTACTAAGCAATCTTAGCCAGTATTACGACTCCAATGCTTTGAAGCCAAATCCCACGAGAACAGAGTCTTGTTTGTTTCATCTACAAACCAGGAAGCAAATAGGACCCTCAAGATTAAGTGGCGTGGGGCTGAAATACAGCACAACAGCAACCCTAAATATCTTGGAGTCACCATGGATCGGTCGCTTACATACCGAGAGCATTGCCGTGGGCTGAAAAGGAAAGTCTTCTCGCGTAACAACATCCTAAAACGCCTGACCACGACTCACTGGGGGGCAACACCGTCTGTCCTTCGTACGAGTGGCTTAGCCCTTTCCTACTCAGCGGGTGAGTATGCGTGCCCCGTTTGGTCGAGATCGGCCCACGCAAAGCAGGTTGACACGGCCCTTAATGACACATGTCGCATAATCACAGGCACACTCAAACCAACTCCTCTGTGCCACCTGTACTCACTTGCAGGCATTGCCCCGCCAAGCGTCCGCCGAGAGATTGCCTGCTCTGTGGAACGCCTAAAACAAATGACGGACAAAAGGCACCCACTGTTCGACCATTCTCCTCCTGCTGCACGCCTTAAAAGCCGGCGAAGCTTCATAACCAACGTTCCACCTCTGCCTCCCGACAAACACCCTTCACAGGCTAGACTTGGCCTGTGGGCAAAAAAGTTCCCTCGGACCAATTCAAACATGGAACTTTCGGAAAGACTACCCCCAGGTCACAGCCTTCCTTGGAAAACCTGGAAGTCCCTAAACAGACTTCGAACTGGAGTAGGCAGATGTGGCGTAAATCGCAAAAGGTGGGGCTTCGCCTCAAACGATGCGTGCGCCTGTGGAGCGATCCAAACTATGGAGCACATGATCTGCTGCCCAAGCCTCCCCACATCCTGCACCCTACAAGACCTCTATGAAGCCAGTCGGAGAGGGATTGACGTCGCGCACTACTGGCAAAATATTATTTGAAATATCTACCATTGACACGAAAAGAAGAAGAAGAAGAATACGTATCTTTAGGCGTAACTCTTTTGTTTATAAACCGATTTAGATGATTCTTGTTTTGTTAAAAAGGGGGTACCTCAAAGTATTTTAACCGACTTCAAAAAGGAGGTTTTCAGTTTGATCACATACCTATTTACCAGAATACACGTAAATTGCCTGCTCGATGCACTAAAAAGAGTAAATTAAAAATTAGTTTTATAAAAAAATAAAACCGCCTTCAAAAAACCACATCAAAAAAGTAAGAAATAATCCCTCACCAAATAAATAACGTAAGTACTTTGAAGTCGGGCGGGTTTTAACAAAAACACATGTTTCACGCGTACTAACGTTATTTATTTGGTGAGGGATTATTTCTTACTTTTTTGATGTGGTTTTTTTTGAAGGCGGTTTTATATTTTTATAAAAACATTTTTTGTTATCAATTTATTGTTTTCCTTTCTGCAATACGCAGCAGTAAATGGTTTTTTATTAGATTTTTGGCTTCAATTTATATCCTAACACGATCCCCCTTAGAGGGGAAATTTCCAAAAAACCTCTTTTAGTGATCCCCTACACTCCCCAAGGTACAACATGGTGCTACATGCCAAACTTCAGCTGTCTGTCGTTAGTCAGTAACGCAAGAGTTTTAAATATATGTATAAAGATTGATATTGAAATAAAATAATTATAAATATTGCTATTCGTCATTTGAAATGGTCAAGTAGGTATTTTTTTTTATCCACAACGGGATAGCACTTAGCCTTCATCACACCTGATGTTAAGTGGTGATAAGGCTGAAGGTGGAAGCGCACTACTCCCGGAATCCTCAATCACTGAGGAACTGGCTATCTTATCTCTAACTGCCGGAACACAATAATGCTGGGAACATCATTGTTATGGCGTCAGACTTAGATAAGATGGTGGTAGGTAGCCAGGCGGACTAAGAACAACTCCTACCACCAACCAAACCGAATACAATATGTACCCCCACTGGGACTCGAACCCGGGACCTCTTGGTCCGAAATCGGTGGACCACAGAGGCGGTAAACATTATTATTATTATGTTACTCCACACTTATCACCATTAACTTAAATCCATAATAAAATGCAATGGTAAAACCTATAGGCGCAACGGTTGATCTAAAAAAATCAGTAAAGTGTCTCACGCGAAATGTCAAGTGAAAATGAAGCCTGTTGCGACAGGTTCGTAAATGTCAACGAGCTGCATAAGAGATGCAAAATTGTGTCACTTCACTGTTACAACGGCGCGTAATATTGAACTTACGAACTATCGAAATACTATAGTTATTTGAAATAAATGGGCTTCATCAGTCATCGCCCTTTTTCCATGCCAATTTCCATTTTTTTAACCGCCTCTGTGATTTAATGGTTCACATCACCGATTCCAGACCCAGAGGTCCCGGGTTTGATTCTCAGTGGGGGTATATTAAAATTTGTATTCGGTTTGGTTGGTGGACGAACTTGTTCTTAGTCCGCCTGGCTAGCTTATTATCTAAGCCATAACAATTATGTTTTTATCATTATTGTGTTCCGGCAGTTAGAGATAAGATAGCCAGTTCCTCAGTGATTGAGGATTCCGGGAGTAGTGCGCTTCCACCTTCAATCTTAATCATCACCACTTAACATCAGTGTGATGAAGGCTAAGTGCTACCCCGTTATGGATAAAAAAAACAAAATGTTTTCTTTAAGAATGGACATAGAGAATGACTGAACCTGAACTAAGGACATATGTAGTGCTGATGGCCAACCGTGATACCAACTTTAAGTCAAAAGATACAAATCAGTTTTATCAAGTAAGTACGTTTTTTAGTACATTAAGCCAGCCAGGAGTATTGATCATAATGTGGACCATTGTTCTACATGATCTCTTTTATTTTATTTAATTTAAAAGGCTTACAAAACAAGTCACAGTCATGAATGAATGCTTAAGTTTATAAATTCAAATATTTTTTTACTAGACCATAACTCTATTGAGGTAGGCACAGTACCTATTAACTAAATTACTAGTAAATTAAAGAGGTATACACTTAGGGTAATCTATAATATAGAACATAATAAGATAATGCAGAAAATAAATAAGAAGAAGAAAATATAAAATAATAACACCAGATCAGATTTAACATAATCTGTAATTGCTTTTATGTAGGTACAACTTTGAGGTTGTGTTAGCCCTTCTACAAAAATCAGTCCTCAAGTTTTTTTCATCGCATGCAATAATAAACGACCAGTCCACACCCTAACCCAATACAATCCCAAACTCTCCCGTAAGTGTCGAAACGGGAATCGAACGCGCCGCCCGAACTTCGACCGGGAACAATAGGAACTTCCCCGACAAAGCAACGAGCGGCTGCAGAATTAAATGTAGTTAGCCATTATAACTGCAGAGGCAGTTGCGTGGAGAATTCGCCGATACTTGTTTTGTGTTAGATCCAACTAAAATGGTGGCGAATCCATTGATAGAATTGGTGAATTGTTTATTATAATTAATGACTATGAATTCATGATTTTAATTGAATGAAAAAAGAGTGAACTAAGAATGTAATACTAGTGATTTAGATTTCCCTTAAATGCGAACTTCAGATTGCACTGATAAAATGGGAATAAGATGAGCGCATTAATAAAATGTATCCTAAAGATAGTACTTCCCTAAGATTAGGATTATAGACAAGTTTTTTTTCATTGCATGCGATAACAAGCGACCATTTTACACCCTAACCCTATACAATCCCAAACTCTGTCGTTGGTGCCAAAACGGGAATCGAACGCGCCGCCCGAACTTCGACCGGGAACAATAGGAACTTCCCCGACAAAGAAACGAGCAACGAGCGGCTGCAGAATTAACTGTAGTTAGCCATTATCACTGCAGAGGCAGTTGCGTGGAGAACTCGCCGATACTTGTTTTGTGTTATGGCGGAAATACAAGGTTCACTTTTGCCTTTCAATTTCGATGAAGCAACCAAATTTAACAATGTAAACGTAAACGTGAATCATTCAATGACAATGTGCGCCTGTATTTCTTCGCTTTTCAACCAAAGTGAATCAATTTGGTTGAACCGTGTAATATTAGTATTAGATCCAACTGAAGTGCAAGCGAATCCATTGATAGAATTGGTGGATTTATTATAATAAGAGGCTATGAATTCATGATTTTAATTGAATGAAAAAAGAGAGAACTAAGAATGTTACATTCTTACTATAATACTAGTGATTTAGATTTCCCTTAAATGTGAACTTCGGATTGCACCGATAAAATGGGAATAAGATTAGCGCATAAATAAAATGTATCCTAAAGATAGTACTTCCCTAAGATTAGGTTTATAGACAAGTTTTTTTTTCATTGCATGCAATAACATGCGACCAATCAACACCCTAACCCTATACAATCCCAAACTCTCCCGTAGGTGCCGAAACGGGAATCGAACGCGTCGCCCGAACTTAGACCAGGAACAATAGGAACTTCCGCGACCCGACAAAGCAACGAGCGGCTGCAGAATTAACTGTAGTTAGCCATTATAACTGCAGAGGCAGTTGCGTGGAGAACTCGTTTTGTATTAGATTCAACTGAAATGCTAGCTAAAATCATTGATAGAATTGGTGAATTTATTATATACCCGCGTGGTACACGGGTACCACCCGATTTTCGGGATAAGATATAGCATATGTCACTCGGGAAGAATATAGCTTTCTAATGGTCAAAGAATTTTCTAAATCGGTCCATTAGTTTCGGAGCCTATTCAATTCAAACAAACTAACGAAGTATCAAATCTTTCCTCTTTATAATATTAGTATAGATAATATAAAGTTTATTTTAAAAATATTGGCCTCATTCTGAATAGCAACCGCTTAGCTTGGCCAAATCGTGCAAACATGCAAATGTGACGACTGTCATGGTTGTGAAAAACTAAATATATGTAGCTTAATTCCGCAAAAAACACAATATGCAAGATGCACCGCCCGCCCGCCCGCAAAAAAATGCACATGCACACCAAAACCAAAACCAAATGTTTTGGTGTTGGTTTTTCGCACGAACTAGCACGAACTATCTCCTGAGGATGCCCCGGGTTGGGGCGAAACACGTGTAGAGAAGTCTAATCGGTGACGGCGCAACGTGTATTGCTGTCTTGCTAGATGCAGGTATTGTGCACTGGTGTTTTCGTGGTGTGTATGTGCAATTTTTTGCTTTGCATCTTGCATATTGTGTTTTTTGCGGAAGTAAGCTACATATATTTCGTTTTTCACAATGGTTAGGGACTTCTGCCAAGTGACGCCTGATTCAATCAAAGACTGTCTGTGTGTGGTGTTTGTGTACAATTTTTCAAGTAGGTATACCTAGCGCCTCCAGGCTGATATCCCCCACATAATTCAATTGCAATAGTATTATACATCTTAACCAGCCATAAAAATAACCGCATAAGAATTCCTGTTGAACAAGCAGGAGAAACAATTTCATCGATAAATGTCGCATATTCATAGATAGTGCTGTGAAACTATTATCGATATTGAAAACTTTAATATTATTGCAAAATTTCTGAATAGAAATGCATAGCTCATTATGGTACATAATTATATTATGATACACATTGAAACTTTAATGTCGAACTTATAGATAACAAATTTAGAAAAGTATAAGTAAGTACTTACCTAAACATCCTAGCACCCTTGTCGTTATCATAGAGTTTTCATTTATGTTATTTTAAATACCCATACCAATTTTAATAACAATAAAGTAAAAAGTAAATAATATAAATTATAAATATTGGACACTATCACAAACATTGTGTTAATATAGTATAAGCTTGAACACTAGTATGGCTTTACAACATACACCCAGATCCGCGAAAATATTGAAAAGTTCTTTTCAATATTTACCCGACCGGGAATCAAACCCGGACCTCCAGAGATAGCGGCGGCACCTTGAAAACCGGTGCGTACACCACTCGGTTGCAGAGGTTGTCCGCTCGGAATACACTTCGTTATCCCGGGGAATGTCATGTTTTCCGTAAGTAGCCTATGTCACTCTCCAGGTCCCACACTATCTCCATACCAAAAATCACAACGAACCGTTGCTCTGTTCTAACGTAAAGGACGGACAAACAAACAAACACACTTTCACATTTATAATATTAGTATGGATATCAACGATTGAAATTTTCAATTTTTTCTGTCCTGTTTTACTGTTACTACATACGTACTTAAAATACTAACTACCTAAGGATTTTTTTTTGCGAAATTATGCAACCTAACAAAACAGCCCCCCTAGACGATCGAAATGTCACGTGACCGCTAATGTCAATCCCATACATTTTCTTTCTATTCGACTGGCGAATTCGATAATAGAATGCCACTTGTCTAGGGGGGCAGATAAGTTTGGATATTATTATTATTTGCCGATTAAACTATCGACAATATCGATAATCGACATCTCCACATAACTGCCATTAATTCTTCTCACCACTTGAAATATTCTAATCGAACCATGTGCAAATGCGATTAAAAATCAATTATGAGGACATAGTGCGGCCGTGCGCCCCGCGGCGGTGCAATAACACTGCGGAATCGAGTGCCGGATCTGTAATTGGAATATTAATTGTTTCTCCCGTGCATTTCTATGCGATTTAAATCCAATGGACTGGATTCGTATGTCTTAATCTCTAGGGTTGTTTTTTAAAAGAGTTCTTGTCGGTTCTCCTCCAAGGTCTCCAAGGTAGGGTTTGCGAACCGGTGGCGTAGCTTCAATGACGTTCACAAAGTATTGTAAATCACTAACTTAATAAACAAAGGATGATGGGCAAATTTGTATGGGACCCGTCCCCCCCTCCAACATACCTTTTATGTGTGTCGACAATTTCATACGTATCTATAAAGAGATTAATAGCCATATACAATGTCAAAATCCATGGGGTTTAGTCAAACCGAGAACCTCCTTTTTTGAAGTCGGCTAAAATACCAAAACCTTCTAAATGTAACAAAATACTTTCCTGAAAACTGCATCAAAATCGGTTCAGCCATACGCAAGATAATCGCGGACAAACATACATACGTACATACATATATTCATACAAACATACATATCAAACGGAGAAGCTTCTTTTTTCTTGAAGTCGCTTAGAAATGCTCAAAATCAAAGATTTTTTATTAACGTAAATGTTACTTTTGTAGTAAATAACAATATTCAAATAATATTTTCTCAGAATTCCCACACATTTGAGGGATGTCGCCATAGTAGAAAGTTGTCACTATATTAATATCTTTCACCTGAGATACATTTCAAATCTGTTAGTTTGAGGGGACGTTCTGTCCCATCGTCCTTTGACTTTGACTTAGGGAAAGATTCAAAGATTCAAAGATTCAAATGGCTGAAGGAAGACTAGCAGCCTGAAACGATTTTGACTAAGCTCCCCGGCGGGACTTCCTTTTCATGCGTCAGTTTCTCAATTCCTTGAGGGATTTTTTATCATTAATGTCACCTACACACGTTTAAAAATATAGTTATTAAAATATTCAGTATTACATAAACTATCTTTAAAGAAAATGAACCTGCAAACGCCAAAACGTGCAAAAAACAATAGCGATGACTGACATGGTGTTAGTAGGATTTCTTTCAAATATTAGTATGTAATGCATTATTAAGGCAGCTCTTTAAAAATGTACTATACTTAATACGGATAAGTAGTTTAATAATATAGGACGAAACATTTCTTTTTCCAACTAAATGTCCATATAAGAAGACGTTGCATTCAGAGATTGCACGAAAAGTTTATAACGCTTCTCCTCAAATACTTTTATTGCGGTTTTCATACACAATATTATAAATGCGAAAAATGTCTCGCATATGGAACTACCTACGTGAATTTTTACGTTTTCCGCCATTCTGCTAACGGTAACATTTTGGAGAGTGGAATTTCGCCCGTAGGGACTTGGGGGGTTTGCGTTTGCAGTAGGCAACTAAAAAGTCATAGTAATGACTAAATAATATTAGTTTACTAAAGGATTCATTTATTGAAAGAACTAGGTACTTACTTGATTTTTTTTATTGGCAGTTTTGTTAAAAAAATTAAAACGATTTTCTGAAGCATTGTTTTATCTACGGCACACAAACAATATTTTGAATTTGTGCAAGAGACAAAAAATGTTAAGTACAATTGTATTTTTGATTAACGCCATTATTGATCATAGCGGCCGCCCGCGGTTGCACCCGCGTGGTTCCCGTTCCCGTGGGAATATCTGGATAAAAAGTATCCTATGCGTCATTCCAGCCTATAATCTATATCTGTTGCAAATTTCATCCAGATCCGTTCAGTCGTTTTCGTGAAAGACTAACAGACATCCGTACTCACAAACTTTCGCATTTATAATTTTAGTAGGATCTGCATCAAAAAACTTTCAGGTGCTTTTTTGCATTCACTATGAAATTTTTATGATTGAAAATGAAGTATTAGAAAAAAATCGACTCCTCACAAGTTCACAACCAATCGGAGCCAGTTGCGTAAGGATGGGTTGATTTTTTCTAATAAAGTAAAGTAAAAGTAAAAAGTAGTTTACTAATAAACTTGTTTCACAAATATTTGTATTGGCTGTTCGCATAAAAGGTTTCCCTGTGGACTTCATTTTCAATTTACTTACAGGTAAATCGCTGCGTTAATGAAAAAAGGTTACTCCACACTAAAGGTAAGGTAACAATTAAAACCTGCCCTCTTATTCACAAATCTATGGAAACGCTCCCGACAACGGAATGAATGCACTGTCTCTGTCACTCACTATAGAATAGACAAAGACAAAACACAGAATTCAAATACGATTCCGTTTCCGACAGTTTGTGAATCAGGGGGTGATGTCGTCGCTGGAACGATAATCAAACCGGCTTTTCGTGAAGCAATCAGAGCAAATTTCCTTCAAATCTGAATTTGAAGCGGTTATTAATGTTACCATCTTGTAACTAAATCATAGTTGATCAACTTAACTTAGTTATGTTGTTGTTGAGTAAACGTTCATTATAAGGTAAATATATTCAACAAAGTAAATGTTTTTGTATGTTTAGGTAAATGGAAGGATAGTCTTTTTTGAAGAAAAAAATACTTGAACAAAATTTCTCACATCTTTTTCGATATGCGCTGTTAAACAATAAATTATACTTCAACAGATGAAAAAGAAAATACATAACTAATTATATAACTAACAGAAGTAGCTTATAATTTTAGATTCAACAACTTATAAGTTAACTTGATGATTAAAAATTGCATTGTGAATGCAAAAAAAAATATTAAAATAACTTGCAATAGTAATTTCATCTTTAGCGATTGCCAAATACCTGGAAAGGTATTTCTTTCGCGTGTGAGGGTAGTAATATCTTCACATTGATGAAATTAACGCTGACTATACAGCGAGTAAGAAGTATTGGATAAATTCGACGCTTCTCGTAACGACTCCGTAGCTCAGTGGTTAGAGCAGTCGCCCGGAAAGCGAAAGGTCGTGGGTTTGAGTCCCATCGGAGCTGATTGTGAGACGGGTCGATTTTTTCTAAATACCTACTTCATTTTCCATTTTTAAGTTAACTTGAAATAAAATAAAAAAACCTTCTTTATCAAAACTCTTACCTATATTTTCATTACATTTTCCGTGTTTTTCATTCGCGAGTGCGTGTTGCCCATCCATACCTACATTGCCTACATAAACTCCATCTAGACTAATATTATAAAGTGGAAATATTTGATTTATTTATTTATTTACTAGCTGACCCAGCGCGACTTCGTTCCCGTGGCCCTACCCCCTACTCCCCCCTACTCCACCCTACTCTACCCGTACTCTACCCCTTCCCTACCCTACCCCTACCCTACCTTCACCCTACCCTAATTCTACTCTACCCCTACTTACCCCTCCTTCCCCTATTTTCTCACCGTCAAAACCTTCCTTGGACTTCCACGAACATTTCAAGACCAAAATTAGCCAAATCGGTCCAGCCGTTCAGGCGTGATGCCATGACCAAGGGACATAGGCATTCATTTTTATGTATATAGATAATGGGAAACTACGTTATTCCTTTGTGTCGTAGGCTATATTTTACCCCAACTTACCCACAAGAACGGGTACCTCGCGGGTAAAACCGCGCAGACCAACTAGGATATTATAAAAGGGTAACTATGCCCTAATGTGATGAGATAGCACTTAAGGCACGATTACACGAGCAACTAAAATTGCGCAAATCCTGTCAATCCCCGGCAAATATGATGTTACGACCACATTAAGCAAAATGTCATAATGTAGCAAACAGGGTCCCGATCGCGGTTATTCTATGACGCATTAGTCAAGTGTACGTGCAGTTGAAGTGCAGTTGACGTGCAAAACCGTTTTTGATAACGCGCTGCTTTGACAGTGCGACAACGTTTTCTGTTCCGGTGATAATCTTTGGAACTAAAACAGTTTTCATGCGACAGTCTATTTTGACAGCTAATTTCTTATTGCAAGTGGTTCCTCTGTCAAGGATGTCACCGCATCGGACAGGATAGTAGGACTATAGGTTTGCGTGACGTGTGCGTCGTTATGTCATTACGGCAATACGAAGTCAAATGTCCAGATCCAAAAGCGATAAAGACGCGCTGTATAGAATTACGGCGATTGGCCCGCTGGATGAGATAAGCACTTAAGACGCGATTACACGAGCAACTAAAATTGCGCAAATCCTGTCAATCCCCGTCAAATATGATGTTACGACCACATCAAGCAAAATGTCAAAATGTAGTAACCTTGTTGCTAAGATACGGCCACACCTCGAAATATGGAGCAACATCGCTCCACTTAATTGCTCCAGATTGATTCATAACAATTGCCAGGCAATTGGCACATCTCTGGAGAGAGCGATGCTTGGTATTTCCCTGCTCGATCGGATCAAAAATGATGAGATCCGCAGGAGAACTAAAACAACCGACATTGCTCGAAGGATTTCATTGATTAAGTGGCAGTGGGCGGGACACATAGCGCGGAGAGCCAATGGCAGTTGGGGCGGAAAGGTCGAGAACCTTTCCGCCCCAACTGGCGACCGCGTACCGCACGGCGCTCCGTGGGCAGGCCCCCTACAAGGTGGACCGACGATTTGGTCAAGGTCGCGGAAAGCTGCTGGATGCGGGCAGCGCAGGACCGATCGTTGTGGAGATTCTTTGGGCAGGCCTATGCCCAGCAATGGTCGTCGTTCGGCTGACATGATGATGATGAAGATGATGATGGCACATTAGATTCTAATGTCCTGCTCCGCTTGCCCTTCATCTTGCACACGCGAAGACCTTTACATCGCCACAAAGAACGCAGTAGGTAGGTACGTGTGGCGCAGTACTGGGCTGAACAGATATGAAGTCGAATTGATCGACACGCTAAGAAGAATAAGAAGCCAGGCAATTATAGCCAAAGAAATTGCTCGTATACGCCCGCCGTTAAACATATAAAGCAACATATTTTCAAAGGTACAACCAGCGTTATTTATTCGAAGTAAAATATTGCAGATACTAAAGAGTCTTAACCAAAACCACTTCCGAGTTACGATCCAAACATACTAAAATACTGAAAAGGCTTTCACGGTATCAAAGGAAGCCGTTTGAAGTAGGTTCGGTGGATTTTGTGCTGAATAAACAGCCTTAATGAGTGAACTTACAGGTGAATTTTACAGAGGGGAAAAATTATACTAATGTAGTTTATGAAAAAAAATCTTTTTATTTTATTTGGATAGAAATTTGGCTAGTTAGCTAGCGAATTCTTTTTGTAATGCGTCTTTTTTAACCGACTTCAAAAATTGAAGTCGGTTCAAAAGACGAATTGAAGTTGGTGTTTACTTATAATTGTTTGTTATACTCATGTAATTGTCTAGTGTATTTTTATTATGTCTCGAAGTGTAATAAATGTTAGTAAACCTTAAAATAAAAAAAATAAATAAAAAAAAACCGCCTTAAAAAAAGGTATCAATAAAAAAGTAAGAAATAATCCCTCACCAAATAACGTAAGTTCTTTGAAGTCGGGCGGGTTTTAACAAAAACAACAAAAATTGTACATATTTCACGCCCGTCTTCAAAGTACTTACGTTATTTGGTGAGGGTTTATTTCTTACTTTTTTGATGTCATTTTTTTGAGAGCGGTTTTTTTGTTAGACACATTTAAAGGTACCCCAATCAATACTAATATATCAATGTGAAAGTGTGTTTGTTTGTTTGGCCGTCTTTCACGTCAAAACGGATCGACAGATCGACGTGATTTTTGGAATGGGAATAGTTTGGAAGCTGGAGAGTGACGTAGAGTACTTTTTTATCCGGGAAAAACATCACATTCCCGCGTGATAACGTCGTGTAGTCGGAAGACTAGTTGGTCAATATACCTAATGCTTGTATATCGAATTATATATTGCTTAGATATCTTTTGGCTGTTTTTTAACCGACGAAGGTTTTTTTAATGTGGTCTGTAGCTATCTACTTTCTACTAAAACTAATATTTAAGTCATTTTTTTTGTCCCCGTGTTCCCACCCAATCGAACTGATATATAACCGCTGGTTCAGTAGCTATGAAGAGTACCACTGTACCGCCGGGCCTGATAAAATATTATCAACAGCAACAAACACCCCATTACGTTTCCTGTCATAAAATTTATGGTTATAATTACACAAGCGTAAAAGTCTCCAATTATAATAACGATTAAACTGTTAATAAATATTTGGCGAAAAAGCAACGATAGGACTCGGCCCTGGGATTTTAATTTTTATTGCAAAAAATTATAGATGACGGACAGAAAAAATTTGTGTGGCCATAAATGTAAGCAATAAAAATGTAAGGTGGTAGGTATCTGAAAAATGGAAAATGAAGTATTTAGAAAAAATCGACCCGTCTCACAACCAGTCTTTTTTCTAAATACTTCATTTTCCATTTTTCAACCATAAAAATTGCATTGTGAATGCAAAAAAGTAAAAATTTTAATAACTGGTAGGTATCTATCGAAAAAAATGCGCTTTCGAAAACCTGAAACAAAACGTATTTAAAGATGTTTAAATACGAAATCAAGCTAGAAACAAAGACAAACTTTTATTCTGAAAATTAGATTACATTTTAACAAAAGGTAGGTACCTAGTATTTATTGCAATATAAAAATATAATGGGAAACATTACGGGACATTGTTAGACGCGTAAAAAGCTAAATAAATTTTCCACCAACAACATTTTAATGTTGCGGGTTATGGGTTAGCGTTGCAACTATGTACGAAATGAAGTAACTAAACAAGGTAGAAAGGGTAACTTGTACGTTAATAAAAAATATATTGGAGCTGTGTAAATAAATATTATTTCGATTCGTTAAAAATCTAACAATAAGGCAAAGATATTCAAATACACACACTACTTCAAAACGTTGTCTTACCTGTCACTGTGCCGGAGCCAGAAAAATCTTATCCTACTAATATTATAGAATACTAGCTTTCCGCCCGCGGCTTCGCCAGCGTGAACTACACGACGTTATCCCGCGGGAATGTGATACTTTTCCGGGATAAAAAGTAGCCTATGTTCCTCTCCAGGCTTCAAAGTATCTGTGTCCCAAATTTCAGCCAAATCCGTTCAGCCGTTTTGGCGTGATTGAGTAACAAACATCCAAACATCCAAACATCCAAACATCTAAACTTTCACATTTATAATATTATAGTAGGATGATTAACGTGAGTCTACCTACATATTTCTGTGACATAACTAACATAATGAAATTCAAGTTGTTGTCATTGACGTCACTGTTGAGATTGTAAACAAAATCATACAGGGGGTTACATTTTGATTAATTTATTATTAAAAAGTTTCTAGATTTCAGTAAGTTCGGTTCTAAATTCATCTTTCTCGCCTTAACATTATCCGGTTTTATTCTTTGCCTTTCGATCGTTTACATACCTGTATAAGCGAAAGTTTGTGAGTACGGTTTGGTAGGTACGGTGTAGATTTGCTATTGTTACTCTTTCACGCAGAAACTACTGAACGGATCTATATGAAATTTGCAACAGGGATAGATTATAGGCTGGATTAACACATAGGATACTTTTTATCTAGATATGCCCACGGGAACGGGAACCACGCGGGTGAAACCGCGGGCAGCCGCTAGTAGCAAATAATTCATCGCGCACAACTACATCGGGCTCCTTGCGGAGTGAGTCGGTGACGGCCGACCATTCTTCACTTTCGGCAGCTGTCCTTGTATGATATATTGTTATTGTATCATACACAGTGCTCGCCCAACTTACAAAGATCCGTCGTTTCAACACGTTCAGCCCTTGTTGCGCAAACTTTATGACAAGCAGGAGGAAAAGGCGAAGTTCTTAGTAAAGTGGGGTTAGATGTCGTAGCTTGTGTAAGTATGTCAACACCTAAGGACAAACCTACGGCTCTCGGTGGGGCTTGGGGAGTACTGGCGAGCCAACCAGGGGCAACATATAACGTGATATAACGTTGTACGATAACTCACCGCCTAACTTGATGAATCGTTGGAAATATTAACGACTAAGTAACTTGTCGATGATAAAGGCCAGTTCCCTTTGATATATTGAAGAGGCGACTGACGCAGACATTTAATTTGTCAAAGAAATTAGTGAACCGTTATGAGATTTATGGCAAATAAAAAAATCGATTGTGAGACTGGTTATAACATTTGTTTCCAATTTCCGTTGTATTAACTTTTACCTTTGTTCATAATAATCGCAACAATCGATCACGAAATATCCAGAATCAACTTACTCTTTCGCTGACATTTTGTCTCTTTGGGCGTTTGTGCACTACACCGAATTTTACCGTCCGGCAATCCGATTTTTTACGATCCGATATGGCAGGCCATAAAATGTATATGTGCGCTCGTGCACTACACGGAATTTTACCGTCCGACATTTGGGTAATCACAGCGCTGCCCCGGCGAGTAAAAAGACGGACAAGTGCACAAGCCAATCATCCGTGTTTTTCATGCCACGCAGTGTATATATTCTTTGACGCCGGTCCGTAAAAAAACGGACTGCCGCCGCCGGACGGTAAAATTCAGTGTAGTGCGGTTGCACAAACGCCCTTATTCCGTTAATATTATTCATGAAACTAGCTTTCTGCCAGCGGCTTCGCCCGCGTGTACTACACGACATTATCCTCAGGGAATGTGATATTTTCCGGGATAAACTACGTCACTTTTCAGCTCCCAATCTACCCCCGTACCAAAAATCACATTGATCCGATGCTCCGTCTTGACGTGAAAGACGGACAAACAAATAATGCCTACCTATCTGGTTTTCCCGTGGTAATATGATACTTTCCTGTAGTAAAAAGTAAAAGTAACCTATTATAATCCTTATATTATTCATGAAATTAGGTTTACATGCATTACATGTATGACCTTGTCCAGAAAGGGTGAATTCACTGCAATTTTAACAGCTATTTTGATTACATCGCTGTACACGGACAATGATGGTAGGCCCGTATTCTAGAACGACACTAAAGTGGAGATCTCTTCTCGAGTACAATTTAGAAAGGGATGTAAATACATGCAACGCATACATTCATCCCTTGCTATAATAACTATACTTGAGGAGAGATAGATAAAATTGTGTCTATGTAAACAGCGATTTTCTCACGCGCCGTTGACTCGCTTTTGTAGCGATGAAGACCAACATACGTCTGAATTTCGTGCGTCTGTATTGAAACAAATGAGCATCGACGGCACGTGAAAAAATTGCGGTCTGCATAGGATGTATGTGTTAATTTCAAAAATAAATTAAATTACCGACGTCATTTACAAGTTGTTACAACTGGTTGTTGTTGTAACTTCAAATAACATTAAACAGTTGAATAGCAAATTAAAAAAATATAAATCACGTAAAATACCAATAAAACTTGCGAGTTTTCCTCAATTTCTCCTGGATTCCACCATCAGGTCCTGACTTGGTTACAATGGAACCACCTCAGGAGTATACTCTTTCGAATAACAAAAAGAATCATCGGAATTGGTTTATAGTTCGGAAAGATATTGAAGTGTAAAGCAGGAACTACCAGACGACAACAATGTGTTTTTTTTCAGGATTCTGAAGAAACTTCTTGACCGACTACTGGATACTGGATTTTTCATGGGACCAAATTGAAACTTTGGTCTATCAGATAAAAAAGAAGTTATCAGAATCGATTCACAATTGGCGGAAATATCGTGGAACATACATAAAAAAAATCAGACGACTTGAGAACCTCCTCCTTTTTTGAAGTCGGTTAAAAACAGAACACAATCATCGAACGAAACCAGTCACGGCGAGAACTCGTAAATCCAACATGAACTATTTGAAACTTACATTTACCAGCTAAATAAAGTACCGTTTAGCTTCGGAAGTTTTCCGAAGTAGTCGGCCCCAGTCGGGAACGATCGGGCACCGACAGCGCCGAGTCTGCTGCAGGTGCTTCGCCTGATAAATTGAGTGGGAATAAAGTTTACCCTGGTTCGGGAAAATCTTCAGCCGATAAGCCTAGTCAGTTCGGAATTTTAATCTAAGTGGATCCGTAAAGTGCTGTTCTGGTACGATTTTTAGCAGGCAATTTATGAGGAGTTAAAGTTTGTGGCGCGGCGACATCAAAACAGGGGCGCGGGGTGTAATCCAGGTGCAGTTAATTGGTCAGCCGTTTAGATGGATTGCGGGAAAAGGGAAAAAGTGATATCCATTTAAGGACGGCAAGAATTTAAATTATGACAGTTAGTTTAGCAATTCGAGCGCAATATGATTTGGTGAATTCATAATTTAGGTATATTAGCCGAAACAATTTTATTTGTCAATTTTTGTTTTAGGATCGTTATTTGGTCCGTTTTCAATAGCCATCCATAAGAAAAGGCCTGTGTACCAGCAGTACACATTAAAATGGCTGATTATCAGTTACTTACTGTAAAACATTTTACAGTAAAAGCTCAAAATATGGGAATTTATAGGATTAAAATAGTTTAATTATTGATCCCTTTACGATAAAAATACGACTATATTAATTTTGTTCCCCATTCACTTGGTAACTTTATTAAGTGTGTTTTATCATAAAACAATTAAAATACCTTTATTTTAAATTTAATACTTCGATCTTCAATATCAGTAGATAAACAGTTGGATTGTTAAAAACGGTGAAGCGAATAAGAGCGCATTTCATAGGTGCGCACTTATTTATTATCGCTTCCTATCATTTATATGACGTAAGATCGTAACATTCATTCATTCACCTTTGAGGTGTTATCTGTGGTATGATCGAATGTCATACAAAATAAAACCTTGGTAACGTTTATTTATATTATTTTTATTTAATTCTTAATGCACAATTGTACAAAGGCGGACTTAATGCCTTAGGCATTCTCTTCCAGTCCACCTTATGTGGAGACTTTTATGTGGTAGGGTGCAGAACCAGGGTAAATAAGAAAGAAAATACTTTCAAAAAGACGTTTCTAATTACTTTTGCTTTTTTGCATTCACAATGAAATGATTATTATTTAAAGTGAAATATTAGAAAAAAATACGACTTAAGTGAAAGAAAATAAGAAAAATTCAATAAAAAATATATTTATTCACTTAGACATAATAAATATGTACTTATGAATCGTAAACATTTTCCAACCGCCCATTAAAAGAGGACGCATCCTCCAAATAACTCCACCGGAAATAATACTTGGAAAATGGGTCGTGTTTTTCTGTCTAAAGTTGTCTTTACAAAAGAGGTTTAAATCTTATTTCTGACTTTATAATATTAATGAAGCTAGTTTCAGCAGCAAGCACCGTATTCATTAGCTCCCAGACGCAAGTTCCGTGGTCCCTCACTTATTCATGTATTGTTAAGGTAGTGTTCATTAGCAACTTCTGTTGTACTTCACCAAGTAATTTATTCAAGTTGTCCGTTTAAAACTTAGTTTTTGCTTATCACATTTCATAAAGTTGTTCTATAGGGAAGTGTAAATTTATTTGATTTGTACTTACAATGTCTTGACGACCGATTTGGCGCAAGGGTAAGCTACCTACCTTCTGCGCCAGAGATCTCGGGTTCGATTCCCGAACAAGACAAATATTTATGTGCATGAACATGTCTATTTGTCTTGGTCTGAGTGTTTTCTATGTATATTAAGTACCTACGTATTTACAAAGAAAAAAGTATTTAAGTATATATCCGTCATCAAGTTCACGTAGACACAGTTTCATAAGAAATTTACTACGGGCATAGATAATTGGGTGTGATTGTAGAAAAAATGTTAAAAAGTGGAGCGTTACTTATGCAAGCAAAACACGCGACAGCCACTTTCACCACCACTTATTAGAATAAACAAAGTTGCTTCCCGCTAATTCATAATTCCAATCATTTATTAATTTCAGCTGATACAGCACTTGTGAGTCAATGAAATTACGCCATCAGATCGCAAATCCTACGGCGGGAGGCCTTGTAATTATAACGAGAAGAACCGGCAAGAAACTCGCCAAGGGCCATTTTTTCAAGTCAGATAAAAAAATTGTCTTTAACATAATATATGTAAAGTCACTTTGCATCACAAATTTATCTTAAATATAAAAACAAAATAAAGAACCCTGTAATCATAGCAGTAAAAAAATTTCAATAATAAATACTAGACATCTAAAAGGTAGTTTCTGTATAATACACACCAACCAACTCGATAAGTATTTAAAAAAACGTAGCGAATAAAATACTAAAATTAATACTAACCATAGGTAATTAAACTTTGAATAGTTTAAGAACACAAAGTCAATAATAAGCAGTGCCATACATACAACCCACGATCAAATAAAACTTCCTAATAAAAACAAAACAAAAAAATCAGCCTATTTCGAGACAAGCAGTCAGGAGCAGACCCATCCCACTGGTGGCACCCGTTCACGAGCATGACGCATGAACCAACCATGTCGCTTTCCTCAGCCATATTTTAGGAAACGTAACGTCCCGCCTTACTCGACACCACCTCAGAAATGTTCACAGAGAGCATTACATACTCGAACTATTCATTTCAAAACGCCGAAACCAATGTAAGAATGTAGTTCACGATTAATTTCGTAAAACACGATACGATAGAATATGTTCTAGAATAACACATAGGCTACTTTTTACCCCAGGAAAAGTCTCATTCCCATGGGAAAACATCACGTGAGCAAAGCCGGGAGCGGAAAGCTAGAAGTTATAACTTTTTCGATTTCAACAGTTAAACTTATAGGTTATTATCTCTATGCATTAAAATGTTAACGCTGGGATTATTCGGGAAGCGCGGCATCTTCGGAATCACAAGCAATTGAGTTGGTCTGGAGTTCCGAACAGGGAACTATCTCCGACTTTATATTAATTCGACAAACCAAACTTCCGCCCGTCTGTGCATCGCCTCGGTTAGTGTTTAATATACTACTTAGCCGTTTGGGATTATCTGTACACGTTAATTGAAGAAAAATGGAAAATGAAGTATTTAGAAAAAATCGACCCGTCTCACAACTAGCTCCGATGGGTTTTTCTGTAATAAAAATTGCATTGTGAATGCAAAAAACTAAAAATTAAAATAAGTCGTTAATTGAAATTTGTAATTATTTCACTTTAAATTTTACAAGGTGTTTAGTGTAAAAAAAACAATGGGTTGCACTCCGGGAATTCCGGCAGAAGTGAAAAGGGCTCCCTAGACTTTTTCACAAAAAAAAAAGGAATTTGACAAAAAAAAGAAAAAAATTACGGACTGGATTTGAACCACTTCTGGCTTCTGGCTTCAATGCCGCCCGTTTTCTAACCTGAGCTATTACAACTTTGGAAACGGTGGCGAGTTAACATTTTTTACCCATCACAAAAAGTGCACAACGCCGCTGAAGAAGTTTTCACTTCAAAATAAGAATGCACTGATTCTTTTAGTTAATATTAGACAAATGTTGATTATACAATCATCATCATCACCACCATTTTTTTTTTTTTTTTCACACCAATTATCTAAGCCCATTTTAATTTCATTACGAAACTGTATCATGGAAAACTTGATAACGGATAAATATATACTTTAATACTTTTTGTTTGTAAATACATACTTAATATACATAGAAAACACCCAGACCAAGACAAATAGACATGTTCATGCACACAACTATTTGTCTTGTTCGGGAATCGAACCCGAGACCACTGGTGCAGAAGGTGGGTAGCCTACCCCTGCGCCAAATCGGTCGTCAGATTGTCACCATTGGCCATTATAATGTCAGTACATATGAATCGAACGATAGGGAACAAAGAGCTTAAATGTTTGGTATCCCATCCGATCACATCGTCGTCTCATATGCAGTTTTCAGTGAACAGTCAAGGTTATTAATATAAGTATTGAGTAGGAAGATAGGTGAAGGTGGATTATAGTTCATTTGGCTAACATTAGTATAATAAAGTGATTTGTTTTTGTCTTTACAATTACGGCAATGAAACGGTTACGGCTGCGACGGGACGTCCTCGTCGGCCAGTGGCACACTAGCCGGAACGTCGGAAGTCACCGCCCAGTATTTAATTTGTAGATAATAGATGAATAAAGAGATGATGTTTATAGGGACTTGACTGTTTATTGTAAAGGTAGTAATAAACAAACGTATAGGAAGAATAGGAAGATTAGGAACTGTAACAACAAGATAAAAAATACATGAATAACAAAAAGTAGGTAGGTACTCAATACTCAATACTCAATATCTTTATTGCCTTCCATAATAGTGTGTAAGGTGTTACATAAAATTGTAAGTACAATTATGGGCCCTGCTAGGCACAACAATTGAGAGAGGGTAAGTAGGTAGTAGTGGATATGATGATGAAAACTTACCCCTTTCCAAGGGTCAAGGGTTCCGCTTATTTAAAACTATAACAAACAACTCAAACTGGTATAAAAAACTGGTAATGCTCCGAGAGCTCTGTACGGCTTGAAAGAACAGGATAGGATTCGATAAAATTAATGGCCAGTATGTAGAACTAGATGGAGTTTCCAGCCATCATGGAGTGTTTAACCATCCATAATGACTGGTACGAATCGACATCGTTACACGGCTACGGCTACGAAAATCGAAAGATGATGAGTTTATTGACTCAAATCTATAACCTTAATGTTTGTCAATACTTTGTGTCAATGACTCGCTGAATACATACTCGTAGACAGTATGATATTACAACCAGATTAACATAAATCGGAGTTTGTGCAAAAGTTTCCAGACAGCTTATTTCGTTATTCCCTTCTACTGTAGACCCACATTTTGCTACTACTAAAATATATATTTTTTTTAGATCCTTGTGAACTTCTTTTCTTTCTTAAGTTTAGGGCACTTTTACTAAAGTTTTTATGTTTCGTTTACGGGTTTAATTTATAAATGATCTTTTTAGTTGGTGCTTACTATGTTATAATACCCTTTCTTCTGAATCAACATGTTTCCAAAGTTTTGTTTTACATTTTCTATTTTCGTGCCTAATTTAAAATCATGTAAAAAAAACTAGGGACAAGTCTTAGCATTCAACCCAAAACAAATACCTACATTTATCAAGCCTCCCAGAAACTAGGTTTAAAGATAAACAAATAATTTTCAGAAGTTATATGCATTGTTTCCGTAACAAATGTAGTGTGTTATTGAAGTTACCAACAAATTGTTTTCCCGATTTTGTAGAAGTTAATTGCTTCAGGTTCCATAATACACAAGTTAATGCTTCGTTTGTGATCCAGGCGATATATACTGTATGTTTGTTCGTCTAAGCAACTTTTGTTCTTTACACGTGTGGTGTAGTTAAAGAACAATATGTCTTAAAGTCCTTGCAATAAGGGGGGTTCTCGGTTAGCTTATGTTCGCTTTACAGACCCCACTTCACGCTCTGTGAGTTTTTGTTCAAGTCAGTAACTATCTGTGCGGAGGGGCCTTAACACGTTGTCAGTGACACGATACGCTGCGAATACGGTCTAATAACTATATGTTCACTGAGTTAGATTGTGTGCAAAAGAAGGATTCAGTAATATGAAACAATTTGACAAAACTTGTTTATAACTAACACATGCGAGTGTGTCAGTCTGCGATGCAAAGGAATGCTTACTAGCTTCTGAACACAAGCCCCCTTATTCTAAAACGTCCTGACTAAAGTAGTCCTGGTTTGAAACTGGTACCTACTAAAATGGTGCTGTCACTTTCATTTTCTAAATGAAAGACAGAATTAGCATCAGTTTTAAACCAGGGCTAACTTTTAGTCCATGTTTTGGAATATAAGGGATTAGTTAGAACACAAATTGCGTAGAATCGTTTACTTGTCATGACAATCTGAAGAAATTTTAAATCCTACAAAGGTGTAGTTATGGTGTTTTTTTTTTTTTTTTTTTTTATTATGATAGACATCCCCAGATTTTTATTTGATTAAAACAATATGTCGGAGTTCCGCGATTTGTTAATAAAGCTAGAAGGCCTCTCCTTTGACGAAAATCCATCGCGGAGATGCAAATACTTTCGCATCTATTACACAGTTCAGTTTGTGTGAAAACTGTGTATCGGCCAAGTTTCAATGCGGGTGAGTGTAGCTAACCTATGTATGGGATAACTATAACTAGGTGATACTTAATCAATTGGAGATAATAAAAAAAATATAAAAACCCTAAGATTAATTCGGAACCTTGGAGAATGTCCATATTTATTTATTTATTTTATTTATTTATTTATTTTCTTAGAAAACCAACAGCGTATAAATATCAAATTACATTTCATTTTGTTTCCAAACTTATGGCCAATAACAGGTTTTCCTAAAATTACCAATTAACAGTATTGTTGATATAAAAAACAAAAACAGTATTAGAAGTATAAAATTAAGCAACCATTGAGTGTGAGTGAATTTTATATTATGAGCTCGGAAGGTTTCATTGTCACGATAATAAACCAACGCGCGGTCTGCAAACACATTAATCATTATATTAACATCAATATTTGCGGTCAATGAACCTAAGCTATCCGATCTCTGGTAATTATAGTTAGTTACACTAATGAAAGTTTCTATGCTCAGTGACAAATTAGAGACAGGTTAAAGAAAAAAGAAAGACGTGTTACAAAAGTTAACTCTACAAAAAGTCCATACGATATTTTTGTAGTAACTTCTTGCAATAAATTATCTCCTTACTTAACAAGAACAAACACCAGGCTTAAACTCTCGCAAAAGTGTATAAGTGTCGCTTGCACTGACACGCGAGCCGTCTCATAACAAAGCCAGCCGCTCAAATACTTGGGATGCCGGACTGAGACAAGACAATGTCTTCGCACATTCTTCAAGAGCCGAGTACGAAACGTGTGTCTCCAAAACATAGAAGCAGCGTTCACGCATTTCCTTTAGAACGATTTTGAATTTCTTTACGTTATGACCTAGGTCATAGGTGTTAATGTTGATCGAAGCGTTATTCTTATTTTTTTTAGTGTTCCGGCCATATTAGCCGCAGAACTGATAGCGCTGGGGTAAACGAGCTTTTGAGTCTTGAGTATCGGCAAACGTACTGTAGGACGCCCTAGGTGGAGCGAAGATTTTCGCAAGGTTGCTGGCAATAGATGGACGAGAGCAGCTGTATATCCAGGCCCAGCAGGAGACGATAATAGGTTGCTTAGTCATCAGCGTCGTCGTCAAAAACAACGTCATTACCATCTGAACATGACGGTATTTTGCATCGTACCTGTTTGCGGGACCCTTTTTCGGTGCTAAGTTTTTTTATCCACAACGGGGTAGCACTAAGCCTTAACCTTCATCACACTTATGTTAAGTAATGATAAGGCTGAAGGTAGAAGCGTACTACTCCCGGAATCCTCTATTTACTGAGTACCTGGCTATCCTATCTCTAACAGCCGGAACACAACAATGATGAAACATCGTTGTTACGGCGTCAGACTTAGATAAGATGGTGGTAGCTGGCCAGGCGGACTTTGAACAAGCCCTACCACCAACTAAACCGAATAAAACATGTACCCCACTAGAATCGAACCCGGAACCTCTGGGTCTGATACCGGTGGTGTTTACCACTTGACCGCAGAGGCGCAATTCTCATTTCAAATCCAGCCGCTGAAATTCTTGGGATACCTGTACCGAGACAATGTCTTCGCACATTCTTCGAGAGACGATTGTGAAACGCTGAAGGTTTTCAGTCGACGGAGTATTTCTAGAATTGAAACCCTATGCTATTCCCTTTCTTTGTTTACTAACTTGGCTATATGGTTTCAATCGAAACGTAGAAAAATTATTGATGTTGATGTTTTTACTCTTTTACCTACCTAGTTACTAAGCTAAGTAATTCTAAGTATTCATCTTTATTTATCTATTAGTATGTAAGTATATTTTATATGTGAATTTATATAATGCATGTATTTATGTCTTTTTGCACTTTGTATGTCCTACTTTACTATCATATATTTCTGACACGTCCGAGTTGCTTGGAAGAGATCTCTTTTAGAAATAATTCGACTTTTGTCCACTTATAATTTTAAATGCAATAAAGAGTACCTACTTATTACTATAATTATAATATTTCGGACTTTAAGTCTATAGAGACGGGTGGTCCTTTTTTGTTGTTGCGAGAACAAAGTTAAAACAGTTATTTGAACAAGGACAGGAACACTTCAGCCTTTTTACTGAACAAGACACAGCAAATCTATTTTCCTCTCATTGAAAATAACTTGTTTTCTTTACCTTCATAACATTAATGAAGAAATTGAGTGATTCATGTGAGCACGCTTTCTTTAATGGACAAACTAGCAGGTACAGGCGGTGAACAAAGCGCCTGTTAGTTAGTTGTGGGGACTGAGACAATGCGCGCTCGTTCAGCGCTCGCTGAGACGTTGGCAAACACGCAACACGTCCGGCCGAGTCAGGCGGGTGTGTTTCCAATGTCGGACGACACTAGATTTACTGAACAAACATTGGTTTACTAAGCTACTACTTGGAACTATACTGCACATTTTATGCGTAGTTTTACATTTACTTTTGAAATTCTTATCGAAACAATTGAGATTACAATTTAATTTTTTTAGTTTGCTTCTCATAATCAATCGATCGAATCAGGCACGAGACAGAGCTATTGAAGTAAGAGCTGGTAAAAATATTAGTTAATTTATTGTTAAGCTGCCATAGTTACGATACAATCCATGCTCCAAGTTTCTCAGGACACGTTAAGGCGTTTGTCTCTATTGCAATACGGTATTTTACTTGTTTTTTTTTTATTTCTTTAAAATGTTTTTCGAAATATTAGCTACACAAAACAAGTTTTCATTTTGAATTATCTTGAATATTTTCAAAGATATAGGACTTCAAACTTTATAATTAGACAAGGACAGGACGCTATCTTAGTGACGTCAGTGGGTTAGTAGCGTCATAGTCACGCCATAGAAGATTTCGTTTTAGAAAGAGACAGATATAGTCAAAATCAAACAGACTATAATTCTTTTATTATAAATCAGATTCAAATTATTTTTTCACATTTGGTATTCTTAATTGCAATATTTTTTAACGTCATCATTAAATATCTACATTTCAACAACAGTAAAATACCCAATTGTAGTAGAGCGCATTGGGTCGCGTTGTAGGTTATTGCTCGTTCTCTATAAGATAGGTCTGTGGCCCTGGCGGTATTAAAATGGCAGATAGCGCTAGCCACTGCGCGACGAATTCCTACCTTTAATAACTATATGTATAATGAAGGATTTACTTTTGAGACTAACAACGGTGCTGAAATCTTTAGATAATGTCCCAATGACGCTGATGATGATAAATATAAGCCAGTTTGAATATTAAAATGCAGTTACAATTTATTTTAAGAGCACATAAACCACACTTACATTATCAATTACGTTAGGTCTGGACTTATTCTGTACAATAATTTCAATTAAGGAATAAGTGAAAAATCGATGAGCTTGTAAGTTGTATCTATGCAAAGAGCATAGGTAGTAATTGAAGGACAGTTCCTTTAATTATTCAACACAAAATCTTTTAAGCGAGCAATGATCTCAAGATTTATCGAAAGCCGTAACGTCCTTATGAGTGGACACGCACCTCCACCAGGCTCGTTGTTGTCTTAAGCAAATCGTTCCGAACGCGACAACACTAGCGTCGTCGCCCGTGTTTGTCCACGTGCTATTGTCTGTGTGCCCAACGGATCTGTTCCAACTATTGGCTCATAGCGAAAGGCTGATAGCGCTTTACAATAATAGAGGGAAGATTGGTTGAATGTTTGTTCATTTAAGTATAGGTATCGTAACTACAGTTAAGGTAAAGCGTATTCATAAAATGATAGAATCTTGAAGGAATTAACATGAGCTTGAGCAATAAATTGATTAGGAGCAAGTAGATACAATGGAAGATTTTTTTTTATTGTATGGGCTTGCTCTTGGCTTCACACTGAACCTTAGGGTTGAGAGTCAAAGTCAAAGTACCTAATAAATTTTTATTCATACAGATTCAATAAAATTAATGCTTATGATTCGTCCAAATTTTTTTTACCTACCACCTGTTATGCACATCTTTTAACTGACAAGAAAAACAGGCGAAAAAAACTCATCAGCTTTAACAGAAGAAACCTAGGATGGGGAGCTTACCCAGAAGCAGCCTATTCACTCTAGCTTTAAAATTTACAGGGTTGTAGTCATTCGGGAAAACAGACACAGGCAGGTTATTCCATTCCTTGGCGGTGCGCATCACAAAGCAAGAAGAAAATCGCTTGGTACGCATCCGCGGGATGTTAACCAAGTAAGGATGATAGCCTTTGATTTTAGAGGAAACTACGAATTTTAGGTAATTTTTGAGTCTCTAGGGGTCTGCTCCCCCTGGCAACGCCCTTGGTGGCCCCACACTCGGCCTGCGATCGTTGAGGTTAACCAACTTTCGCAGTGGTCGGTCATGGGATGGATGACCAAAAACTTTTTATCTCGAGCTCCTCCGTGCTTCAGAAGGTACGTTAAGCCGTTGGTCCAGCTGCAGTTGCAGCCGTTAATACCCAACCAGCATTGGGCATCTTTTCGTTAGACGGTTTTCTCCTGCTAAGCTATCATAAAAAAGTTGGACGTTTAGAACTTCCTATAAAGTTAAATCGAATAATTTTATTTTTCACTTGGACTTTCCTTCATACAGTACAAATGGGTGCCATTTTCCTTCTAAAATGTTTTTTGTGCTCTGTGGGGAAGCCATTCTTGTCGGTTCTTCTCGCAAAGTCTCCCACTGTAGGATTTGCGAACCGATGGCCTATAGTCCCACACTCCTGTCTGTTCCGGTGACATCAGTGACAGAGGAGCCACTTGCAATACGAAATTAGCTGTCAAAATAGACTATCGTATGAAAACTGTTTTAGTTCCAAAGACAGAAAACGTTCCACCGGAACAGAAAACGTTGTCGGACTGTAGCTTCTTTGACGGTCATAAGTGTTGTATAGTGCAGCAAGCTTTTCTGTTCCGGTGATTATCTTTGGAACTAAAGCAGTTTTCATACAACAGTCCATTTTGACAGCTAATTTGGTATTGCAAGTGGCTCCTCTGTCAGGGCTGTCACCGGAACAGGAAAGCTTGTGGCACTGTAATCACAACCTAAAGCATTTTTTTATTATTTTTGAATTATTGAATTTTGAATTCTCAATTATGACACACATATCGACGAAACTATTTGAAAGAAACATCTTTTATATAAAGCAAACAATGCATCAACTCCAAAACCAAGCAATTCATCAATATTACCCCAAAATTGCTTTTAGCTATTTGCCATTTCAATTAATTTATTTGAAGCAAATACCATAATAGAAGCTATTCAAATACAAAATCAACTAAACCAACAAACTGAATCAATTGAAATCGTGTATATCTGAGTTACTGGTTTTAATAGAGGGTAGATCCAGGCAGATACTGGAGTATTAACATAACGAAGTGACCAGTCAAGCGTTCCAGCTTATATGGGAAGGGTGTTCGATGCCTGACCAACACTCCAAAAGCTAAAATTAAACCATAAGTTAAATGAAATAAGGTGCATGTTCCTTTTGCGGTGTTAAACTTTGTCTGATGTCCAGTGTATTTAACATGCATTTAGACAAGATTAAATTATAGATCAATAGTGAAGTTAACCAACATTTGTAGGGATGAAGCGATTTGTCTGGCCGTTTAATTAACAGGCGATTACGGAACACGAAGGGTTATGTTTTGTTGTTACATAAATTGACTGAAGTTTACGATTTTCAGGAAAACAGACTATACCTAAGTAAATTTTCCTAAAAATCATATATGATTGCACAAGTAATAACATTGTTAATGTTCTTGGCGCGTAGAGATTTTATATTTTTACGAGCATCAAGAAAAAATTAAAAAGCCCTCCGGTGCCGCCCGCCGCGATCAAGACACGCTTTCACGGCGTTTGTTTCAGAAACTACAATTCTGACCTAACCTAACCTAACCCAGCAGATTTTTTATCATGTTTGATTTGTACGAATAATAATGACATTCAGTATCTGATACCCACATCGCACTACATTAATAGTTAATTCTGTTTGTGATTAATTGTATTTTATTGTGCGTGCCAATGCTAGCCTGTTGCCATAGTGCGTGCGTTCACGCCTTTAACTTAGGGTGCGCAGTGACCGGGAAACTGCTGATATCTGATCAATGTTATCATATCAGTCATCATTTGAAAAGAAAGAGCTGGGGAAATTAACAAGCTAAAAACTTAAATGAAAAGTACAGTAGCAAAAAAAGGTTAAAGTTTGTAGGTATAGAATTATTTAAATTCATTTTTGGTTTTCAGAAAGCAAATAAGGTTGTAATGAGAGATTTTCTGCCAGCAAATAAAAAAAAAGTTTATTTATTAGCTCGATAGATGGCGCTGACCAGACATGAATCCACTCACCTCTATTGTTTATTACCACACAGAGATGGGCCTATTTCTCGAAAGATACAAGTTTACAAGTTCACAAGCTTCGAAATGTAACATGGACTTTTAAATTCTGTTTCACGAAGTAAATAACAAGTGTTTTTTACGGCAACAAAAAAGAGTGTCATTGGAATACCTAATGACATATAAATGCATTGGCTGACAAATATTTTTCATAGTGATGTATATTTAAGGCCTAATCAGACGAAGGACTTTTGTCCCCGTGGGACAAAAAGTCCCTGTACGTCCAAAATATTTCCTCCGGGTACTTGTCGCGGACTCAACGCATATAGAAAGAAAGAAAGAAAGAAAGAAATATAGTTTATTCGACTAAAACATACAAACAAGTTTGTTTACATAGTTTATATAGTGTGCGGTCATTTGTTGCCCGAAGACGTACTTCACTATCGGGCGCTCAATGCAGACTAAAGTTCGTTGTGTGCGTTGTTACGCCTATTTACGTTTGTTCTATTTTTTTCGGGGACTACCGCGAACTTTTGTTTTGTCCAGTCTCTGGGCGTTTGTGCACTACACTGAATTTTACCGATCCGGCGATCCGGTTTTTTCCGGACCGATATGGCAGCAATGAAAAACATATGGGCGCTTGTGCACCACACTGAATTTTACCGTCCGTCATTTTACTTTTCCCCATTCCGGACCGTTTTTTTCCGTTCCGAGATGACGGCAATGAAAAACATATGTACGCTTGTGCACTACACTGAATTTTACCGTCCGGAAAAAAACGGACGGTTGTATTTTAATCATAAATCACTACATAGTATAAAACAAAGTCGCTTCCCGTCTGTCTGTCCCTATATATGCTTAAATCTTTAAAACTACGAAACAGATTTTCATGCGGTTTTCACTAACAGGTAGCGTGGTTCTTCAGAAAGATTTTAATATATAATTTATGAAAGTTTTATGTAAATTGGTAGAAATATAACGATAATTGTCGAAAGTGCCGGCAAACGGCAAGCCGCCCGGGAGTTTTCTGCAAAAACGCTGCCTAATCCTTTCGAGGTTTAAAAAAATAATGCATGTTGGGATATTCCTCTTCTATAGATCTACAAAAAAGTCCGCGATAGCATATGTCTATCTTTTAAGGATAGCATATTATAGCCATATTATCTCTTAAAAAATGGTTACGAACAATGCGGTAATTTGGAAAGCTATTTAAATGGATACAGTATTAACCCTTATCAATCTAAATACGTTAGTTGCTTTAAGCATTTTATGCACATTATTTTACTCTTTTACACCATATAATTTAAATGAATATCTTAGGAGTTATCGCAAATAAATTAACGCACGCCAAAATAAATTCAAGCGCTTTTCTCGATTGACGACCGATTTGGCGCAGGAGTAGGCTACCCACCTTCTGCGCCAGTGGTCTCGGGTTCGATTCCCGAACAAGACAAATATTTGTGTGCATGAACATGTCTATTTGTCTTGGTCTGGGTGTTAACTATGTATAATATGTATGTATTTACAAACAAAAAGTATTTAAGTATATATTTATCCGTTATCAAGTTTTCCATGATACAGTTTCTTAATGGAATTAAAATGGGCTTAGATAATTGGTGTGAATGTAAGAATTTATTTATTTACTAATTATTATTATTTTTCACCAATAACACGTAATATATCTAGCACCAAAAATATGGATTTTGAAATTTTTGTTTGTCTGTCTGTCTGTCTGTTGTCCGTGTTTCACGCAAAAACTACTAAGCGGATTTTGATGAAACTTTTTTTGTTATATAGCTAGCTGTAGACATTCGATAGTAGTTAAAAAATAATTTTTCATCAAGCCTCAATTACAGTGCCACAACCTTTTCTGTGCCGGTGACAGCGGCGCTACGTACGTTTTTCTTTTTTTTGTAGTAATTTAACCGGCCCTGACTTCTAAGAACTTCAGCCGCCAGCAGCGCTATGGTTGGACATCAACTTGACAGCAAAATGACATTAAAAAAAAATCACGTTAGTTTCACATTTTGGCCACCGGCACAGCAAAGTTTGTGGCACTGTAATTGTGATTTCGGTAAAATGACCCTGTCAGGTACCTTTCACTGATAAGAGGATGAACCCAAAATTCTTTCTGTCTTCTACGTCTTCGTACATAAAGCAATAAAGCAAGTAATTGCTGACGTTCCAAGGAACTCATTATTCCTCTCGTTTAAAACGCGTCCGTAGAGTGTAGTTTCAAAGAGATCACTGCGCTGCCCCAGCCAGTAAAAAACCGGACAAGTGCACAAGCCTATCATCCGTGTTTTTCATGCCACGCCGGTTCGTAAAAACACGGACCGCCGGATCGGTAAAATTCAGTTGTAGTGCACAAACGCCCTCTCGGTGTCCGCCGTACTTTCGGGGACTTTTTGTCCGCGGTACTTTTAGTTCCTTGTGTGCGTTATTCGATACAATTTATAAGAGATCTATATCGATGGACAAAAAGTACTCGGCGGACAGTCCCTCGTCTGATCAGGCCTTTAAACTGAGCAGCGGGTTCAAAACTTTGCGTTGCACCCTAGGGTGTAAAAGTATTTTTAAAAATAGAACTGAATTTGGTTACAGTCAACCATAGAGTTATCTCATCGGCAATGAAAAAGTTTTCTACTGGTGTTGTATGGGGTGGGGGGCCGGAACTGTATGAATACATAGGAGGCATCCGATGGACATATCATTTTTTTATTTTTTGTTTAATTGAACTTCAAATTTTTTAAATATAATAGAAAAAATAGAGAAGGCGATGCCCCCCGCCACCATTCTTTTATTTTTCTAGGTAGTTTTAGTTGTTTTTGTTGCTTTTCTTATATAGGGGGATGAAAAGCAAAGTGTATTTACTTTCCATAAATTCGAAATGAAAGTAGAGTGTATTACTCGGCCGCAAAATTATTTTCACCTCGGGCGACGTATATTGAATCCCTCGCTGCGTTCAGGATTCTACTTTAGAATCCGTCACTACGCTCGGGATTCTACTATAGAATCCTTCACTGCGCTCTGGATTAAAAATAGCGCCCCCGCCGTAAATATGCTATTTTGCTCCCTTGTAATACAATCTACTATTATCTTAATGTCAATGTCACTGACATTACACTCGTAATTATAGTGAATGATTTCTTCTAAAATGGCCGCCAACTTGTGATTCTGATGTTCTACTGAAGTAAAAATACAAGTACTTCACTAGCTTTCTTACATAATTGTAGACTTGTAAAAATGGTTAAACAGGGCCCTTGCCAGCAAATTTAAAAAAAGCAAACCCATGTCTGATGAACGCCATCTGTTGAGTTTTTTGGAACTAACTTTTTTCTTTTTTAATCATCTGTCAGAAAATCCCTCATTGTAAATATTATTTAAAACAAGCTGACCCGGCAAACGTTGTTTTGCCATATAATAGTGGACCCGGTCACCAACATCTTGTGTGTGTGTTTATACACAAATAAGTTGCTTACACCAGAAAACAGATAGCGCTAGTTACACACTACCAATAAAGGGGCCCAAGCTTGGTCTCTATTTCTTACATAAAAAATTACTCTGTGAAGTAGAGTGAGTGTCAGATAACTCAGCGCGCATGCGCGACTGCGGCATTTTTAGCGCTAGCTACAGTACATTTTTTTATTCTAAGCTTATGGAAAAGATTAGTATTCGGTTTTGACCGCGCAGACGTCAGTGATTACATACTCTTTGGAAACGGCAATGAAAGAAATGACAGTTTTGTATCGAAGGTACGATAGTTAAACGATTTTTCATAGAAAATTACAATTTTTACTCAATTTTCCGGAATAATAAGTAGCCTATGTTACTCTCCAGCTCCCAAACTATCCCCATACCAAATATCACGTCGATCCGTTGCTCCGTTTTGTCGTGAAAGAAGGACAAACAAACAAACAAACAAACAAATAAACAAACAAACAAACACACTTTCGCATTTATAATATTATTAGTATATTAGTATTAGTATATTAGTATATTAGTATTAGTATATTAGTATTAGTATTAGTATTAGTATTAGTATATTAGTATATTAGTATATTAGTATAGTATATAGTATATTAGTATATTAGTATATTAGTATATTAGTATATTAGTATATTAGTATATTAGTATATTAGTATATTAGTATTAGTATTAGTATATTAGTATTAGTATTAGTATATTAGTATTAGTATTAGTATATTAGTATATTAGTATTAGTATATTAGTAATTAGTAATATTAGTAATTAGTAATTAGTAATTAGTAATTAGTAATTAGTAATTAGTAATTAGTAATTAGTAATTAGTAATTAGTAATTAGTAATTAGTAATATTAGTAATTAGTAATTAGTATTAGTATATTAGTATAGTATGGAGTATGGATATGCTATGAGATGTTATTGTCAATTTTTTTATTGTACTAACTTTTATGTAGATAATCATGATGAATATTTTATGGAAATATTATCATATTTTATACCTATCTAAAAGCGTGTGGCTATTTCATGAAGCGGTATTACGTCATTAACTGCATGCATTCAACTTAAATAAAATAAACAAGGCGATACTCAGAAAAATCGTGCTGAAATGAGATAGCAATGAGAAAACGACGCGCGCGGGAGCGAGACCTTCGGACACTTCGTATTAAAAAACTATAGCAATTTTTAAAACATGCTTCTACACGATCCTAAATATTATGGGTGTCCACTAATTAAACCAATTTCCAATAGTATCTGTAAAGCCATTTAAGAATAATCTTGTAATTTAGTATTTTTAGAGATCTTTTCGAAAATAAAAAGTGTCGAGGCAAAATCATAAAATCGTGTTTCTGAAACTATACGAATCTAGATAAAGGTAAGTATAAAGATATTATGAAAAACGGGATAAACGGGATTATTTACAGTGTTAATGACCATGAAGGTTTAAAAAGTTAAAGGTATGAAGAATTAAGTATATTTCTTATTACCAGATTTGTAACAACTCTAACCGTCCTATAGTTTTATATCGAAAAGTCCATATTTTTCCGTCAAATTAATTACAGGTGAAACCACATTCCAAAACTTTTCGTCTCCTAAGCTCTTCAACCTGTATGTAAACGACCTCATAGTGGGGCTCAGCAGCATGCGTGTTGGATGCCGTGTGGGTGGTGTTAATATAAATAACATCAGCTACGCGGACGACATGGTGCTTCTGGGCCCGACTGTGAGGGCTATCAGGGAGATGCTACAAGTTTGTGAGACCTACGCTGCGTCACACGGTCTTGCATACAATGTGACAAAAAGCGAGTATATGGTCTTTAAGGCCGCAGGTAAGCGTCCCGAAACTTTGCCTCCAATCACCCTAAACGGACGTGATTTAAAGCGGGTTTATCATTTTAAATATCTAGGGCATTACCTTACCGACGACCTTAAAGACGATCTAGATATAGAGAGGGAGCGTAGGGCATTGGCGATACGTGGCAACATGTTGGCCCGCAGATTTGCTCGCTGCTCTGAGCAGGTAAAAATAACTTTGTTTAAGGCGTACTGCCAGGGTCTGTACACGGGCGGTCTCTGGACCAATTACAACAAAAAATCGCTGAACACCCTGCGTATACAGTATAATAACATTTTCAGGATGATGTTGGGACTCCCTCGCTTTTGCAGTGCATCAAGCATGTTCGCACAATGCCAAACAGACGGGTTTCATGCCGTCATTCGGAAGAAAGTGGCGTCACTGCTGGGGAGGGTGCGTGGGAGTAGCAACAGCATCCTGAAAACCATAGCGGATGATCCATACGCACCCATCTTGAGACACTTCGCGCGGACGATGACCGCAGTAGAGGATAACTCCTCTGGGTGTTGTCCGCGCAGGTGGCCTCTGAGATATTAATATTAATCAATTTTTAATTAATTTGTACCTAAATTTACTAACCCTTATTTTTAAGTATCTTTTGTTTACTAACACATGGATCTTTGTTGTCCGAAATAAATGAATTTGATTTGAAAACTCAGAGTAAGTAATAAAATCATACTTATTACGACTTAATTACATTTAAAAATAAAACGTTTATGACCGATTTGATTTTATCTGATGTGAAAAAACAGCGTTTACGCTACATGAATTTCGTAGCGCCGGAATAAATTTATTTATCTTAGTTAATATTCACCCTTACTAGACGGTTGGTAATTAATTATTTTCTTTATTACAAGTTAATTAAAATGAAACAAATGGTCCGTCCCAGTTGCGATGAGAATCTAGCGATGGATATCTGCGAATGAATTAATTTGGCTTGAACAATTTATTGTTTCTATCTGTAAGTGTTGGGATTAGGCTTATAGAAATGTGATTGGTGCAGTTAATTACTTTCTTGATAATAGTGTGTCATAGTAAGTAATTAAGTTAGTATAAAGGTGGATTGGCTTGGCTTAGTTAGGAGACTTAATTAATGGTTGTTGACTGTGAGATAACGTTGTTTTACTTTTATACATGTACGGATTCTTTATTCTTCATATATATCATTTCATCATTTTTCCCCTGTGGCAACACTACCGTTAACAGCTGTTGATAATTGCTCTCAATAATTTAATTTAAACTACATTGTTAAATCGTAGTTACCTGGCCAAATTTCAATAAATCCCGTTCATAAATATATAATGTGTATTGTGTAGTATTTGTAGTGAATAAGAACAAGTACTTTTGAGTGAAAGTGTGTTCCAAAACCACCCGGTCAAAACGCCGGTAAGTTAATTGTCAAAACGTATTTAGATTGAATGTGAATCACTGTTATCCCTTTTGTATTAGTTATTGATCACAATATTTATGGGAATTAGCCTTAATTATCATTATTTTAAAGTACTAGAAAGCAATTCATTTACAAAAGGTTTACTTGTCATAGTTTCAAAACCTCACCGTTATTGTTTGACAACTACCTGGACTTTAAATTTAAATAAATTAATTCTATTTTAATACGTTAATTCACCAAAATGATGACACGCAAGGCATTGACACGTCAGGAGGAATCAAAACTCCAGTTAACCTTGCAGGAATTAAAAGTTTCCAAGGAGTTGAACAAACAACTGCATAGAGAAAGGGATGACAATGAAAAGGAATTATTGGATGTGCTGAGTAGTAATACTGCATTAAAACAAGAAATGGCTGTGTTGCATAATGAGAAGTTAGAATTAAGAAATGAACGGGACAGACTTCAACAGTTGTTAGACGGGTTTGACCAGTGCAGGGATGAGTTTGAACAGGCCCTCAGACTCATCTCTCGGTTGGAGAAGGAGTTATGTCTGGCAAATAACAGTATAAATAGATTAGAATCTGAAAAAGCACATGTAACTACCTTTCAAAACCAAAGTCTTTTTGATGAATTGGTTGGTAGCGCGCCTGACATAGTTTCTGCCTCCTTTAATCACACTGTGATAAATTTAACAAATAATGATTCAATTCATTGTAAGAATCCCAAAATAGAAATTAAGTTGAGCAAAAACAAAATGAAAAAGTATGTTAAAATAAATAAATATATCTGCAGAACAAAAAAATTAATTAATAAAAATAAACTGACTTCCAAATATGCTAAAAATGCAAAAGATAGATTGCAGTTACTTGAAAAACTTGATGTTTGCAGTTCCATTATTGAGGAAAACAGAATTATAAACAAGAGTAACGGGACTCAACGCGACATTTATTATGAAGTACATATGATTATGTACTTACAGCTTGACGTTTCGGCTGTGTTGCAACAACCGTGGTCACAAGTGGTCTGCTTGTGACCACGGTTGTTGCAACACAGCCGAAACGTCAAGCTGTAAGTACATAATAATATGTACTTCATAATAAATGTCGCGTTGAGTCCCGTTACTCTTGTTTATAATTATAATGGAACGCGAAAGTTTAAAATCTTATAGAAAACAGAATTATTTATGAAAATAACTTAAAATGTTTGACAAACAAATTGAATAATCTGCACGATTCTTTAGATAAAATGTCTCAAAATTATGAATCATCAAAAAAGGAGATAGGAGAATACACACTGGCCCTCAAACATCTGTCTAACACCTCAAGGTTATCTACAGAAAAAAAAACGTGCCAGACTGTTCCGGAGAGTTTACAAAATCAATCAGTGTGTGAGCTCGCATCCTCCAACATATGTAATAGATTAGTTTGCACAGATGAAAATAATTCCTTTACACAACACAAATGTTATAAGTTAGTTATGTTTAGTGATGAGATTGGAAAAAATCTAGGCCAATTGTTCCAAAAACAATCAAAGGAAAGCATTATTAACTATTGCATGCCGGGATCAACTATTGATGAAATAATGAAAAGTGTGGTAAAACATAAGTTTACTCCGGATACAAACTTAATCATTTTAATTGGAAATAGGGGTAATGTAAGCAAAAGTCAACTTATGAACTATTGTGATACACTGTCTTCATTGAATATTAAAAAAGTTGTAATGTTTACATTTCCCTACAGTAAAAGTCTGCCACAGGAGGAAAATAACTATAGATATAAGTTAAATCTATCTTTAAGTACCATGTCATTTTATAATAGCCATCAGTTGCACATAATTGACATCAATAAATTAATAGAAAATTTCTATATGACAAAAGATAGTTACTATCTGCCGACTTTTTACAAAAGACAGTTAGCATTATCGCTATCTTATTATTTTAAACATTTAGCCAGTAGTCTGGCTAGCATAACTCCTGCTTCTATTGAGCAGTTAAATGACATACCCGAATTACCCTTGGAATCTGTTCCAAGTAATGATAATTATTTATGTAATCAAAATGACATTTTAAATTACAACTTGAGACAATAGAGAGTTCCTCTAGCCATGTTATGACAACAGAAAAATCTTCCAATTTAAAAATTGTGCATCAAAACATTGAAGGCTTTTCTAATAAAGATTTAGAGCTAAGTTTATTCTTGAATGAGGAGAGTATTGATGTGTTGTGCATTACTGAGCATTGGTTAAAAAATTTTGAATTAATGTTTAATATGGATAATTATAGACTTGTAAGTTCGTTCAGTAGACAATCCGCTATCAGAGGAGGGTCTCTTATAATTTTACATAATAATTTACATTGTAAAGAGCGCAAAGATGTAGTATCCCTCTCTACTGAACGCATTGTTGAACTATCTTGTGTGGAATTAGATAAAATTATAATAATCTGTGTGTACAGACCCCCCGGTAGTAATTATTCAGTATTTGAGTCCACTATGGAGGAAGTGTTAAGAATTACCTGTAAAAGCAATAAAAAACTTGTCATATGTGGGGATTATAATGTTGACATTTTAGACCCAGACTTACACCAAATATCAAGTAGGTTTCTAAATTTGTTTAAGTCATTTGATTTATTGCATGCTTTTAACGAAACTACACGAATTACACCCACATCTGCCACTTGTTTAGACAATATCTTTTCGAATTGTAAAGTAATAGAAAAATCAATAATAAATATTATTAAATCTGACCATAGTGGACAGCAAGCCTCTATAGAGCACCATCATGTTTGCCCGAAACGCAAAATAATATATAGGCCAATTACAAAAAAGGCCACACATAAATTCAGAAATAATGTCATTGATAAAATTGAAACACTGCCTGCTCCGATTGGGGAAGTCAATAAACTTTATAATCACTTGTTCAATGTGGTTGAAAGTGAATTTAGTAAATCATTTAAACAAAAAGTGATCAATTGTGATACTAATAAAATGAAGTTTAGTGATTGGGCCACACCAGGAATCTATATAAGCAGAAGGAAATTATATGAACTTTATGCATTAAAGCACACTTCCTGTAGCCCTGATTTTGTAGAATATGTTAAGAAGTATTCTAAAACATTTAGAAATGTGTGTGCTACTGCTAAGTCGATTTTCATTGCTAACAAAATAAAAATTGCCGATAACAAAATTAAGGCTACATGGAACATCATTAACCAAGAAACTGGAAAAACAAAAAATCATATAAATTCCTTCTCTCTCAAAGTTGGTAATAAAACATTTGATTCTGACGTTGAGGTTGCCGGTGTTTTTAAAGATTTCTTTTCCCGCGTTTCCTTAGAAACTACCAGTAATTTAAATTCCTGTCCAAACGTTGCAGCTGCCCTCTTAGTATCTGGTGTTGATAAGTGTAATGAAGAGTTCAATTTTAAATACATTAATACTGAGGATATCCTTAAAGCTTTTAATATGAAAAAATCTGAAGATTTATGGGGCATATCAACATGTGTTATTAAATCAATAATTGATGCTGAGCTCCTTACTTAGCTTTTATTTTTAATGAATGCATTGACGAAGGTATTTTCCCAGACCTAATGAAAAATAGTAAATTAATTCCGCTTTTTAAATCAGGGGACAAAAGTGACCCCAATAACTTTAGGCCAATATCAATTTTACCGGCACTTAGTAAAATTTTTGAAAAAATTATATACTTGCAACTTTTAGATTTTTTGACAAAAAACAAAATCCTACATCCGAATCAGTTTGGATTTTCTAGAGGTAAAAATACTACTGATGCTGGAATTGCACTTCTCAAACACATATTTGACGCTTGGGAGGGCAAGCAAGATGTTATTGGTGTGTTCTGTGACCTGTCTAAAGCTTTTGATTGCGTTGATCATCAAACACTTTTAAAAAAGTTAGAACATTATGGTGTCTCTAATAAATCAGTTAGCCTTTTGCAATCATATTTGTGTAAAAGGAATCAGAAAGTAGTTGTTAATAATACTGCATCTGCTGGAGCCCCCATTATAATGGGCGTACCCCAAGGTTCAATATTGGGCCCTTTACTATTTTTGATTTACATAAATGACCTACCTTGCTACGTGAATAATTTGTGTGAGACAGTGCTGTTTGCAGATGATACCTCATTAATTTTCAAAGTTGATAGAGGTAATAATTGTTCTGACGACGTAAATAGTGCTCTTTCTAAAGTTGCTCATTGGTTCAACATTAATAATATGGCCTTAAATTCTAAGAAAACGAAATGTGTTAAGTTTTCCCTACCTAATGTAAGGGAGGTTGATTTGGATATTAAGTTAAACGCAGATGTAGTCGAGTTAATTGAAAGCACTAAATTTCTTGGTGTTACATTAGACTCACGACTTCAATGGGATCCACATATTGAAACCTTGTCGAGTAGACTCAGTTCTGCAGCTTTTGCAGTAAAAAAAATAAGGCAATTAACTGATATTGAAACGGCAAGACTAGTATACTTTAGCTATTTTCATAGTGTAATGTCCTATGGCCTTTTGTTGTGGGGTTCAGCAGCTAATGCTGGAAATATCTTTGTACTCCAAAAAAGAGCTGTTCGCGCCATATACAATCTTCGGCGAAGAGATTCTTTAAGAGACTTGTTTAAGGAAATTGATATATTAACCTTGGCAGGACAGTACATTTATGAAAACTTAGTGTATGTAAGAAAGCATTCTAATTCATTTGTAAAGAAAATTGATGTTCATAACTTAAATACAAGAAATAAGAATAAACTTGCCGTTCCAAGATTTAGACTAGAAAAAACTAGAGGCTCGTTTTTGGGGAAAGGCATAGCCTTTTTGAATAAAGTTCCACAAGATGTAATTGAATTGCCTTTGCATGAATTTAAAGAACATGTTAAAAAGACTCTCATGAGCAAAGGTTATTATGACGTTAAAGACTATATGAACGATCACAATGCTTGGTTATGAAATGTATATATACTTTTATATTTGTTTGAAAGGAAAATATTCTAATGAGAAAATTTTCCTTTTAAATGTTATAATAATATTGTATAATATGTGCTCTATGCTTGTTCAAATATTGTAATAAGTAACGATATGTATTTTTGTAAATGTCGTTACCTGAGATACGCGCTGGCAAGTTTCTTGCGCCCATTCTTCTTGTCAGTTAAAAAAGTCTTGAATGGGTGGTAGGAAAATATTGACGATTCATAAGTACATGCTTATTATGTCTATGTGAATAAATAAATATTTTGATTTTTTTGATTTTGATATAGCACTGTACTTCAATGTACGCAATATTTACATGATTAAGATTTAAAAAAACATATTTATAAAAAATAGACTCTTGAATATGAATCATCATCATCATCATGTCAGCCGAACGAATATGAATATTAGAAAAAAATTGCCCCGTCTCACAAATAGCTCCGATGGAATACGAGCAATGCGTCCGGGCGAATGCTCTAACCACTGAGCTACGGAGTAGTTGTGAGACAGGTTTTTTTTCTAATATTTGATTTTTCAATAATAAAAATTGCATTGTGGTTGCAAAAATACAAAAATAATTAAAAATGTCCATGAAAATGCCTTCCTTTGTTGTAACAAGAAAGGCATTTGCAAAATATAAAAAAATATTAAAATCATAATTATAACCAACTAGCTACAGTGATAGAGTAATGAACAGACAGACTTACGCATTTAATATAAATAACCATCACTTTTTAACGCAAAATGTAAGAGATATCCAGACAGAACATAAAGGACAGATCGAGAAGATTTAAACACACATCTTATTGCAAACATCTGCAATACTTTCCTGAAAGTAGCTGAAACGCTCGTACGAGTTGTAACCGAGACCAATCTCTTTGCGCAAACAAACAAACAAACAAACAAATACGTGTGGTTAGAGCTTTGAGGCGGTGCAATATTTGATGTGGATTCTACTTGCATAATTCAGGTTTAAAAGATGTGCGGAGTGATGGGACTCCCGGAATCCTCAACACTGAGGTACTGGCTCTCTTAACTGCAGGAACACAACAATACTGAAAACATCGTTGTTATGGCGTCAGACTTAGATAAGATGGTGGTAGCTAGCCAGGCGGAATTATAACAAGTCCTACGGGACGTGGTATTCGGTGTTCCATTTTTCGAAGTCAGGTATCACACTCACCACCAACCACCAACCAAACCGAATACAATATGTACCTCCACTGGGAATCGAACCAGGACTTTTTGGTCTACAGATCAAAGCCGGCGCCACTAGTAAACAATTAAGTGATTTACCTTAAAGTTCTCTACATACCAAAGCCGGTGGGCCGTCGGGCTTGTTTTGCGACGACTATGTATGAAAATGGCAGCCGGGTTCGATTCCCAGCGGAGGTACATACTTATTATATTAGCGCCAACGGACCCGTCGTAAGTCTCACTTGTATTTAACGTTAGCTTCGCATTGAAGTAAGTTAGTACCTATAAAACTCCCTACATGTAAATCGAGCAGAAACTCAAATTTCGCGTTACGCTTAACATAAATAAGTCGTCTTGATCAACATTTTCATTAGCAGCGTAATCAGAAACGGCGACGAAACTTTTCAAGCAAATTAAATAATTGATTAAAACGGAAGATTTTAATTAGATTTCTAAATACGAAATCAAGGACTTAGTGATTTCGTTGTTATTGGATTTTATATTTTGTATGATATAATATAACTAATAATGCCGTCTACTTCTACATAAATATTGTATTTAGGTACATTTTTATGAACGATCAATTTAAAATAATACAAATTTTTATCGTGTCTCATTATTAAGTCTTAAATGTTTAGGGAAAGGGCTGAAGACTGCCTGGGACGATTTTGACTAAACTCCCCAGCTACTTCCCTTTGGAAAACGGCAAAACGAAATGAAAAATAGTCGCCTTCATTATTTTTAAAGTAAAAACTAAGCTAAGATTTTTTTTTGGATTCTCAATGTCACTGCCATCAATAAAAGGCAATGCCCACTAATTTTTGTGGCATAAAATTTATTTTTACTAAATAAAGGTAAATATTTTAATTTATGTAAGTCAAAAAAATCCTTGACAAAAACCTAATTCTTCCGGCCTTAGGGAATGTCAACACAATCGGCTCCAAATTTCGTTTGTATTCTTAAATTTCTACTGAACTCCTGATTGACCTACGTACTCTGAACTAAATTCGAATGACGATATTTAAATATTTAAATGTTTGCTTCCGCCAAATTTTAATTCAGGATTCTTTTTATTTTCAATAAGTACCTGCATTGTGTGCATTGTGAATGCAAAAATATTTATTAAGTACCTATATTTTTTGAACACATATTTTTGCGACATATTTTAATTAAGAAGGGTAACGTAATAAAGAAGCACTTAATACTAATATTTAAACTTTACGAACTGCTTATCAAAAGTATGTTTTTTAATAATTCATATATTTTACTAATGATTAAATACTTTTTGTACCTACCATTTATCTAGCTTACGAACCTTGGTGCGCGTACCAGACACGCGTCTATCCATTTTTTCTATCTTAGATACCTTGAAGTACTAGCTTTAGATAAAATTGCCTTTGCGATGTGATAAAATGTTCAAATAACCGAATACGATTTTGACGAACGAGATATCTGCATGTGACAGAGCGCGGATAAGCAATCTCAAAGCTATTGTTTACAGCCTAAAAAATGCAGTAAGTCTACTTTGATTCCGTTACCAAAATAATTGAACCGCATTTATAAATTACTAGCCCCAGAACATAGAAAGAACGAAAAAAGAAAGAACTATGTCACTCTTTAGCTCCCAAACTATCCCCATACCAAAAATCACGTCAATCCGTTGCTTTACTTTGATAATCCTGCTAAAAATAATTTAGACGACCTCCAAGGCCGAGTAGAGTAAGCACAGGTTTTCAAGGTGCCGCTATCTTTGAGGTCCCGGGTTCGATTCCCGGTCGGGTAAACATCGAAAATGAACTTTTCAATATTTCCTCGTGTGCATGTGGTAGTATCCGTCGTTGTTTCCACTCGCATGAATGTGACGGTGTCCAATATTTATTAATGTTATTTATTTTATGATGCTATAGTGCTAATTATATGACTGATGATCAAACCACAAGATTGTATTCTTCTAATATTAGCTAACACAGTTACGTATGTACTGATTTCCACACTCTGTGGCACCCTTCCACGTGCTACCCGACCAAGTTCCGAAACAGGCGTTAAGATGAGAGATTACCGCACTGGTGTCATATTTCATTTGGTCGGATTTATTGCGCGTCGCGGCCGTATCGTGTGTCGGCTGACGTACGGTACGCTTGACAAATGATTTGTTTAGCATTCAAAGGTTTTGTAGAAACTTACATCTACATACTTATGAAATGGTTAGATATAATGTGTCGGATGACAGATAATAGTAGGAGCAGTAAAGGCGCGTTTATACGGGCAGCTAGAATTGCGCAATTCCTGTCAATCCTGCCAAATAATTATGACGTTGCGACCACATCAAGCGAATACCTGTACGATCGGATTAGGAACACAGACGTCCTAAACAAAATATCGACATATTACTCGGATTAGTATACATGTGCGTCAGCCAACCACTCGAAAAATGACAATGTAATTAATAAAGTTTAAATTTCGATTTCCGCCACCACAAGTTCGAGAGAGTTATTCCCATCCGATCCACTGTAACTGATCCACCGAGAATTAAAAATCCCAACCGATCCCCTTATAGTTTTCAATTCCCAACGGATCCCCTCATTGTGTTTCTAAGCAAGATAAGGTAGGTGAGTACAGTCGGAAGAAAAAGAAGTATTAAAATCAAATATTCATTTATTGAGCTATTCTTTGTAATGTAAAAAATATCACAGATAATCGGATTTAAAAATATTGTTTTAATTGGCGATAATTAACATAATCTTAGCATCATGAAATATCCTTTCATTAAGCTAAACTCAAATACAAAATAAATAAATAAGTGCTTTTCTCGATATGGAGGCTTCGATCAACAATAGTACTAGATGAAGGCTCACGAACTAAATGAAAACTTTATATGGACAGACTGACTTTTTTTAAACAGAGAAAAAAGGTTACGAATGTTACGATCTTACATTAAAAATGACAGGAAGCGTAATCCCTTAGTATTATTGACACTGTCAAAATAATTACTTATAATTATACTCTCAAGAGGGCTTATGAGGCTTGGACATATCTGTCACTCCAAGTATGTATCTAGAACTAGGTGTTATTGTTGATCGAAGTATGGAGGTGTCACGTTTAAATTACAATATTTCTTAACACATATTATGGTAAAAAAGTATTTTTATTTATTTTGCTATTTTTAAAAGACGTGTAAATTAAACATTTCAAATAATCGAAATTACTACTAAATTAAATAATTCTTTAAAATTACAAGTAACAGAAACTCAGTCTGAAGTATAAGTAGCTTTCAAAGAATGATATAGAACGTAGTGTAATCAAGCAATCATAAAGAAAAACTAACGTTAAGGATTAAAAAATCATAGTCATTATGATCTTGATATAAGGTCATAAATTTAATAATTATACCAAAAAAAAAACAAAAAATAAAAATAAATCACTTTTCATTACTTTTAAAACTACGATAGTTTAGCATAACATTAAACTCTTACCCTCTTATTCCAAAACGTGGACTAAAGTTAGACCTGGTTTAAAACTGATGTTGAAAACAGGACTATTTTTGTCCATGTTTTGGAATAAGGGGGTTAGTGATATTCTTTACTTATTCAAATTCTGACTACGTTACTGACTGACAAACAACGCACATTTGAAACTATTGGGCGCAAGAAGCTGAAATTTGGCATGTATGTTTCATTTTTAGCAACTTCTTTTTTATGATTTTAGATATTCCTTCTCTAAGGGGGTAAAAAAGGGGATAAGAGTTTGTATGAAACTTTTTAATTCTTCAATGGATTCAGTAGAAACTTTGTATTTAGATTTTGCAAAAGTTTTTAGTGAGCACTATTTAAAGATTTTAGAAAATTCACCCCCCTAAGGGGGTTAAAAAGGGGATAGGTTAGAGTTTGTATAAAACTTTTTATTTCTTCAATGAATTCTATGTATATTAAGTATGTATTTACAAACAAAAAAGTATTTAAGTATTTATTTTATACGTTATCAAGTTCACATAGACAGTTCCTTAAGAAATTTTCTATGGGCTTAGATAATTGGTGTGATTGTAAGAAAATATTTATTTATTCAGTAGAAACTTTGTATAAGTACTTATAGATTTTGCAAAAGATTTAAGTGAGAACTACCAAAGAATTTTTGGAATTATTTTATGGCTTAAAGTTCAAACGCGAGAGAAGCTGCTGCTACTAGACCGATTTAGAAAATTCTTTCACTTAATTAATTCAGTAGCCTTTAAAAATAAAATAGTTATTTATTTATTTTTTTAAGTTAAAGGTCGTGTGAACATCTAAATTGCACGCGGACGAAGTCGCAGGCGGATGGCTAGTATCTGATAAACTAAATAAAAGACAGTATAATCCTAAAATGCATTTTATTGTTGATTGTACCACTCTACCTACTAAAATAAGCTCATAAGAACTAGGGTATCAGATGGGAATAAAATATTAATATTTATTCTTGATCCCCTACACAGGGGATCAGATGGGAATAAAAAATAATTAAAAATAAAACCGATCCACCAGGGGATCGGTTGCAGGGGATCGGATGGGAACGGGTGTCAAGTTGTTGATGCAACTTGACACATCTCCGAGCGTACAGGGTGCCTACCGTCAAGTTTAAGACAGCGATTCAAAAATAGCGCGATGCAGAATAGGTTCCTAAAATGAATTGCTTTCTTTCTTACTATGCTACTATGCTACTATTTCTTACCTTCTAAAAACTGGATCGTAAATGAATTGCTAAATGTGAATGGCCGAACGATTTGTGTTCTTATTTCTTCTATCCGTCTCTTTCACTCGATTCTGTCATGACCGGAGAGTGAGAGGGACGGGTATAACCTGCAGGTGTCATGTTAGCTTGGCCGAGTTATAAGTCAAATAAGAGTTGATGACAGCTCAGCGGCTGTGAAATGTCATTGAATGATCACTGAATCGCTGTCATTGATATTATAGTGCTCCAAGCTTTTCTGCTCCGGTGATTATCTTTGGAACTAAAACAGTTTTCATACGACAGTCCATTTTGACAGCTAATTTCGTATTGCAAGTGGCTCCTCTGTCACGGCTGTCACCGGAACAGAAAAGCTTGTGGCACTGTAAGCTGTCGTGGTACGAATAAGCGAAGCAGCTCAGTTTAGGTCCTAAACAAAACAGCAATAAGAGTTGATGGTAGGCACCCTGGTTAAAGGCGATGGCTAAATGTCAATATGTAGCAACTTATTGCTGAGATACGGCCACTCAATACCACAAAACATGGAGCAACATCGCTCCACTTAATTGCTCCAAATTTATCCATCACAGTTGCCATGTAATTATTGCCAAAAATAATGCCCGTGTACCCGCGCCTTAAGCGAGAGTTATATCGGGTGACGAAATAGATGACTGACAAAAATCCATGATTTTACATTGATCTTTTTACATTATTTTTTTTGGCTACCCATCACGAGATTCTTTGGTCGATATCGGAGAAAGCAACGCGGAAACCACTGCCTGCCGAGTTCCTCCTAATACGCCACTAAATTTTAATTAGTACAAAGATTTTAGGGGATGATAGTGTCCATCAATACGAACAACTTTTACTATGAAGTGTATGGAACAGCAGATTTTTTTTCCGCGATTCCGTGGTTGGGTCCATAGTAAAAATTGTTCGTATTGGTGGACACTATCATCCCCTTAAGGCGGTACTCGGAAAAATTATGCTGAAGCGAGATAGCAATGAGAAAACGACGCGCGCGGGAGTGAGACCGATTTTGCAGATTAGGCGAAAAAAACACAAAATCACTTCGTATTAAAAAACTATACTTAGCGAATTTTTAAAAATGCTTCTATACGATCCTAAATATTATTGGTGTCCACTGATTAAACCAATTTCCAATAGTATATGTAACCCCATTTAAGAATAATCTTGCTTTTTCGTATTTTTTTGAGGTCTTTCCGAAAAGAAAAAGTGTCGAGGAAAAATCATAAACCCGTGTTTTTGAAACTATACGAATTTAGATAAAGGTATGAGGAAATATATCTTATTACCAGATTTGTAACAACTCTAACCGTCCTATAGTTTTATATCAAAAAGTACATACTTTTTCCGAGTAGCGCCTTAAATCTTTTTACTAATTAAAATTTAGAGGTGTATTAGGAGGAACTCGGCAAGCAGTGGTATCCACGTTGCTTTCTCTGATATCGAACAAAGAATCTAGTGTATAGGTACCGAGGATGACAAATAATGCTCCCAGTTTCTTCCCCCAACTTGCGAGTTCAATTGATTGTTTACATACACAGGGATTGCCTCCCAAAGGGCTGCGGCTGAACAATCGGCGGACTGTCTAAAGCCGCCAGACAACTATGTCTTCAGACAACTATGCCTCGTCCTGAGGGACCCAACACATATGAACTTCCCCGACAATGCATCGTCTTGTGTGGCGCTTGTGATTGTTTACCAACTCGTAATATAATAACGCTGAACTATTTCTGTTTAAGGTTCTGATTATCGTTCCATTAACGTTTTTGAAGCATTTTAACATTAGCGTTAGGTATAATGGAACTTAAAGAATATAAAAAAAGAACCAAACGTACAACCTTCGCAGACATTAACCGTCTCTGTAGTCTATTGGTCAAATGGACCCAGAGGTCCCGGGTTCGATTCCCAGTGTGGGTACATAACGCCCGAATTCTCGAACGCAAATCATCTTTGGGAGCGTCTCAAACATCATGGCATCTCTTTCATACGTTTGACATTTAAAGTGACAGGGCGATGTTTGAGACGCTCCCAAAGATAAGTAGTGTACGAGTATTTGGGCATAAGTACCTATTGTATTCGTTTATTGGTGGTATTTTTAGTCCGCCTAGGTAGCTACTACCATCTTACATAAGTCTGACGCAATAACAACGATGTTTTCAGCATTATTGTGTACCGGCAGTTAGAGGTAAGATGGTATTTTTAGTCCGCCTGGTTAGCTATTACCATCTTATATAATTCTGACGCAATAACAACGATGTTTTCAGCATTATTGTGTACCGGCAGTTAGAGGTAAGATAGCCAGTCCCTCAGTGACTGAGGATTCCGGAAGTAGTGCGTTTCCACCTCCAGCCTCTACCATCGTATATAAGAATGACGCAATAACAACGATGTTGAAAAATGAAGTATTTAGAAAAAATCGACCCATCTCACAACCAGCTCCGATGGGACTCGAACCCACGACCTTTCGATTTTTTCTAAATACTTCATTTTCCATTTTTCAACCATAAAAAATGCATTGTGAATGCAAAAAAGTAAAAATTTAAATAACAACGATGTTTTCATCATTATTATGTTCCGGCAGTTAGAGATAAGATAGCCAGTCCCTCAGTAATGAGGGATTCCGGGAGAAGTGCGATTCCACCTTCAGCCCTATCACCACTGAACATCAAGTGTGATGAAGACTAAAACTAAACTACAAACTAAAAATCTATCCCATACAAACCAATCTAGTTAAGTATTATTACAGTTGCTTAATCAAAATCAAAATCTTTTTTTTTATTCAATTTAGGTTGAGGTAACAACACTTATGAACGTCAAAGAAGCTACGTCTCGTTTCGCAAATCCTACGGCGGGAGACCTTGCGAGAAGAACCGGCAAGAAAAAGTTAGACATTCCCGTCAGTGCAGTTGCATTCTGAATGAAGACTTTAGCCCTTTGAGAGTGAAGTTAGCGCATGCATTTAGTTGTTTAACTCTAGTACCAGTTGGTTCAGTCGGCGACCACAATTAGTCCGCGATACCACAACTTCTGTATGTGGTTTAGAAAGCAGAGTTTGTTTGTTGGGCAACTTCGAAAGAGCTGTTAACTTTAAGTACCCATATTAAGGTTCGCAGAATGCAAAACATAAGGATTTTTCCCATTAGTGGTCGTGATTCACCTGCTCAGTACACCTAGGTGGACCACGAACACTAATCTTTGTTCGTGGTCCACCTTTGTCCACCTGGGTGATAATACACGAACATAAATTTATGTTCGTGGTCCACCTTTCTGTGTATAATTATGACCTATTTTTTAATTAATTGCATGCGATCTCTTTGTCTTTATTATTAAAAACTAGCGGATCCTCGCGGTTTCACCCCATACATACCACTTTCATCGTGCGCCGCGATTTCGAAAAAAATATCAATATGGCGGTGGGTCGATATGCCAGCTTCCATACAAAAAGTTTCGAAACCCTAAAGATAAAAAAAGTCGTGTGAAAAGTACGTTGTAAGAAAAGTTGAGTTCAGTTATGTTCCACAGTGTTATGAGAAGTTCTTCTTCTTTTAAATAAAAAAAAATCTTTGTTTCCCAGAGCGTTTTGATAGTCTTTTGTTTCTTCATTATACTTAGTTTTTTTTTTCTTTATGATTGTCTTTTATTTCCTCATGATCGTCTTTTGTTTTTATTTTATTAAACTTAGATGACAAACACAATGAAGAGTTTTCACAAGTGGACCACGAACCATATATTTTTTACAATATTTTTTTATGAAAGGAAAGGTGGACCACGAACAAAGATTTGTGTTCGTGGTCCACCTGGGTGTACTTAGCAGGTGAACCACGACCAATAAGGGGATTTTTCTCTATTGGCCAGCGTCATTTCATCAATGCGAGAGTACCTATATAGAGAGAGCTTCGCATTCGAATAGAATGTTTTGACAATCGATTAAAAGATGACTTAACCATTAAAAATAAAAACAAAATATGACTTGATATGGAACCCTTTGGATTATAACAGTGGCGCATTGTGCCAGTTAAGCAAGTTTTGCAATGGTCGGATATAAGTTGGTGACCAAAAGCCAAAAAGACTAGTGCTCCAGCAGTAACAAAATGTTGATGATGATTCCAAGGCGTGTTGCTTATCGGCATAAAGATATATTTTAAAACTAGCCATTTAAAAAATATATAAAAAGTATTTTAGCCCGAATTTAATGTACTTAAGTATATAAATATTATTTGGAGCTAATCTACTTATAATATCAAACACGATTTTTGTACAATATTATAATTAACAAAAAACTATTGAGCGTTTTAACTTTCTTTGTATGTGCTCTCTTATATCCGAATTTTCTTGAATAGGAAGAACACATCATTCTACAGTCATTCGCTCCAAAAGCGCGTTAAAGTCTTCAATAAATTACATGGAATAAAAGACGTGGTTTTATTAAAAATACTCTTCATTATATTTAACTTATAGCCACTTGCGACGTCGTCGTGCTTCATCATGCTTCTTATGGATCACACCAACGTTTCACGACAAAAGGTTGATTTTTACACATAGCAGGAACATGGCAAGTTAATAAAAAGCTTGTACTTTTTACAAGCTTTTTATTAACTTGCCATGTTTGTTAGTATGTTAGTTAGTGGGGGACAAATCTTGCAAGCTTAATTTGACCCACTTCCCAGCGTCCGATGTAGTGTAGCTGAAATTTTTGTATACGGGTTTGGTTTAGATGACAATACAATATTTAAGTACAGCCAGCAAAAAAGCTTGTCATGAAAATTAAATTTTACTAAAAACTTATATTAACTTGCGATGTTAGTTAGTTAGTGGGGGACAAATTGTGCAAGCTTAATTTGACCCACTTCCCAGTGTCCGATGGAGCTGAAATTTTGTATACAGGTTTGGTTTAGATGACAATACAATTTAAGTATAGTCAGCAAAAAAGCTTGTCATGAAAATTTAATTTTTACTAAAAACTTATTTCGTCAATGAGGTAGCGCTGTCACCATCACACCTGATGATAAGGCTGAAGGTGACATCGCGCTACTCTCAGATTGATGGATATGCGTCCGAATATGCATCCTTCTTATGGGTCTAATCAATAGGGAAATTAGTTTCGAGAGAAAAGAAAACTTTCGTGTCTTCGTTATTGAAAAGTACCTACTTACTTAGTGGTAAATAGATAACAGACAAACGGAAAAACGGATTTTCACATTTATAATAATAAAAAGTAGGCAGGATTTATAACCGGAATATTTTCGTGTTTGCTCCTCACCCGGGGCGGTTGCCCGAGTAATTTTCGTCCAGTTATTATTTTAACAGAACAATGCGGCCACTGCTGAGGTAATAGGCAGGGTTGTTGCAACTGCTAAATGGTTATCTTGAGCTCCGGGGCCACTTGGGGTTTGGTGCAAGTTGAAACAGGTAAGTAAGTAGCGGATTTTCGTTTTAAAATTATTGATGACTAGCTATCCGCCCGCGGCTTCGCCCGCGTGGACTACACGACGTTATCCCGCGGGAATGTGATATTTTTCCGGGATAAAAAGTAGCCTATGTTCCTCTCCAGGCTACAAAGTATATATGTCCCAAATTTCAGCCAAATCCGTTGAACCGTTTTGGCGTGATTGAGTAACAAACATACAAACATCCAAACATCTAAACATCCAAACATCTAAACTTTCACATCTATACAAATAAATAAAATTGGAGTGTCTGTTTGTAACATTAAAATAACCGCTTTTTAATACATGCATATGATTATATATACGGCACATATACCAAAATGACATGTTTTACAATTTTTGTCTGTCTGTCTGTCTGTCTGTTTGTTCCGGCTAATCTCTGAAACGGCTGGACCGATTTTGACGGGACTTTCACTGTCAGGTAGCTGATGTAGTAAGGAGTAACTTAGGCTACTTTTTATCCCGGTATTCCCACGGGAACGCGGGCGGCCGCTAGTTTATAATATAAAGTAGGATACTTCAATTAACACGTGTACGAATTGGGAACGCGATGCAACAACTCTATGCAAATGTTTGACGACCTCCGCACCGGATTCAAGGTACCGCTATCTCTAGAGATCCCGGGTTCGATCCCGGTCGGGTAAATGTTGAAAACGAACTTTTCAATATTTCCTTGGATCTGGGTGTATTTGTTAATACCCGTCGTTGTTTCCAATTTCCATAATACTAGTGTTTAAGCTACTATACCTTGATATTGGAACAATACGGTATTTTACTGATTTTTTTTTATTTCTTTAAAATGTTTTTCGAAATATTAGCTACACAAAACAAGTTTTCATTTTGAATTATCTTGAATATTTTCAAAGATAATAGGACTTCAAACTTTATAATTAGACAAGGACAGGACGCTATCTTAGTGACGTCAGTGGGTTAGTAGCGTCATAGTCACGCCATAGAAGATTTCGTTTTAGAAAGAGACAGCTATAGTCAAAATCAAACAGACTATAATTCTTTTATTATAAAACAGATTCAAATTATTTTTTCACATTTGGTATTCTTAATTGCAATATTTTTTAACGTCATCATTAAATATCTACATTTCAACAACAGTAAAATACCCTATGGTATGTCAAAAAATTCATAATTCAAAATTCAATTTCGTTTATTCAATTTAGGTTTGTTTAACAACACTTATGAACGTTAATGAAGCTACGCCATTGGTTCGCAAATCATACGGCAGGAGACCTTGTAGTGAGTGAGTTTAGGTGATGGTGTCCAATATTTATTTATTTATTTAAATGTTAAATTTTTCGGCAGTAAGCGTCGCAGCACACGGGCGACTGAAAAACGCCGCCGTCGACCTCTTTTCTGTAGTTTTTGTAGATTTTATATGAACGCCGACGGTTACGCCACCGCACGCCGGTTTTCGTCACCTGTTTCTTCTTCTAGCTTTAGCTTCAAGTGGCGGCGTTTGTGGCTCGTGTGCGGACGGTTACAGTTAAAAGTTTGGTAGGACCTAGACGGTGTGCCGTGTAGTGCCGGCACATAAATAGAATAGCACTACCCCCTCTCTTCCCGTGGGTGTCGTAAGAGGCAACTAAGGGAAAACTGCCATCAGGAGATGGGCAGCAGCGTCTCCAGTTACAAAAGGCCAATACTGCGATCGCCAACCCGCCTGCCAAGCGTGGCGATTATGGCACAACCCCCCCTAACATGACAACACAACCAACATATCGGCCCCCAGTCCCCGGCGGCCCCGCTATTCCTAGCTACGGTAGCGGCTATGGTAACGGCGGGGCAGGGGGTGCTAAGAATCTCCGGGTAGGCTCCGGCTACCAACACCGACGACTCGACCTGGCAACCTACAACACGCGCACATTGAGGCTCGACGCGAAGCTCGTAGAGTTGGAAGAGGCAATAAGTAAGTTACATTGGGATATCATTGGGTTATCTGAAGTCCGAAGAGAGGGGGAGGACTCGATAACCCTGCAATCCGGTAACTTACTTTACCACCGGGAGGGCGACCAACAGTCCATTGGTGGTGTCGGGTTCATCGTCCACAAGTCCCTTGTGAACAACGTGATCACCATCGGAAGTGTGTCGAGCAGGGTAGCGTACCTGATACTCATATTATCGAAACGATATTCGCTGAATGTTATCCAGGTCTACGCTCCGACCTCGACACACGACGATGTCGAAGTGGAGGCTATGTATGAGGAGATCTCTAAAGCCATGCATAGCTATAAAACCCACTACACGGTTGTGATGGGGGATTTCAATGCAAAGTTGGGGCAACGTTGCGGTGATGAGCTGAGAGTGGGGCAATTTGGATTTGGGCAACGGAACGATAGAGGCCAGATGCTGGCAGACTTCATGGAGAGGGAGAACCTCTATATGATGAACTCCTTCTTTAGGAAGCCCGTAAGCCGCAAATGGACCTGGATCAGTCCGGACGGTAAAGTCAAAAACGAGATCGATTTTATCATGTCGACGAAGAAGCACATATTCAATGATGTCAGTGTGATCAACGCTGTTAAGACAGGAAGCGATCACCGTATGGTAAGAGGCACATTGAATATCGATGTCAAGCTCGAAAGATCGCGACTGATAAAATCCACGCTCCGACCAATACCAGCTCAAATTCAAAACCCCGAGTGCTTTCAGCTCGAGCTTCAAAACCGCTTTGAAGCCCTTGAGAACAGCATAGACGTGGACGATCTATACAACATGGTGGTGGATACTGTCCGCACGGTAGGGTCTAAGTACTATAAAACCCGCCGTCCCAAATTGAAGAAACTCTCCAGTCAGACTCTCCTACTCATGGATCAGAGACACGAAATGAAGCTGCAGAACTCAGCGGATGCCCATCGTTATCGGCAGCTCAATGGACAGATATCTAAGTCCTTGACGCGCGACCTTCGCCAATTTAATACCGAGCGTATTAAAGAAGCCATTGAGCGGAACAAAGGCTCCAAAGTGTTCGCGAGAGATCTGTCTATCGGGCAAAGTCAATTGACGAGGCTGAAAACTGAGGAAGGTAGCATCGTTTCGTCAACACCTGAAATCCTGAGGGAGATTGAGAGTTTCTATGGACAGCTATATTCCTCGCAAACACCTGTTGAAAGCAAGGCTAAAGACCCTAGAGCCAAGCTTACCCGACACTATACCGAAGATATCCCGGACGTCAGCCTGTACGAGATTAGAATGGCTCTCAAGCAGCTCAAAAACAACAAGGCGGCGGGTGATGACGGAATCACAACAGAACTTCTGAGAGCGGGCGGGAAGCCGATACTTAAGGTCCTCCAGAAGCTCTTCAACTCTGTCATCCTCGAGGGCAAAACGCCAAAGGCATGGGGCAGAAGCGATGTGATGCTGTTTTTCAAGAAGGGTGATAAAACTCTCTTGAAGAACTATAGACCCATCTCGCTTCTGAGCCATATCTATAAGTTGTTTTCGAGAGTCATTACGAATCGTCTCGCTCGCAGATTCGACGACTTCCAACCTCCCGAACAAGCCGGGTTCCGGAAAGGCTACAGTACCATAGACCACATTCATACGCTGCGGCAAGTTATACAGAAGACCGAAGAGTATAACTTGCCACTTAGCTTGGCGTTCGTGGACTATGAGAAAGCCTTTGATTCGATCGAGACCTGGGCCGTGCTGCAGTCTCTCCAGAGGTGCCAAATAGACTACAGGTACATCGAGGTGCTGAGGTACCTATACCAAAACGCCACCATGTCGGTCCGATTACAGAACCAGAGCTCTAATCCTATCCAACTACAGCGAGGTGTGAGACAGGGAGATGTCATCTCTCCCAAACTGTTCACAGCTGCGTTGGAGGATATTTTTAAGCTGCTGGACTGGAAAGGATGCGGCATCAACATCAATGGCGAGTACCTAACACATCTACGGTTTGCCGATGATGTAGTTCTTATGGCTGAGACCTTGGAAGACCTAAACACAATGCTCGAAGATCTCGGTAATGCTTCGCAAAGAGTGGGTCTTAAGATGAACATGGACAAGACGAAAATCATGTTCAATGCCCATGTTGCACCCGCTCCAGTTAATGTTGAGAACATTACACTCGAAGTTGTTGACCACTATGTTTACCTAGGACAAACGGTCCAGTTAGGTAAGTCCAACTTTGAGAAAGAGATCTCTCGTCGAATCCAGCTCGGATGGGCAGCGTTTGGGAAGCTCCGACATATATTCGCGTCCGAAATACCTCAATGTCTCAAGACGAAAGTCTTTGACCAGTGTGTGTTGCCAGTAATGACCTATGGAAGTGAGACGTGGTCTTTTACTATGGGTCTCATAAGAAGGCTCAAAGTCACCCAGCGAGCAATGGAGAGAGCGATGCTTGGTATTTCCCTGCTGGATCGAATCAGAAATGATGAAATCCGCAGGAGAACTAAAACAACCGACGTCGCTCGAAGGATTGCATCATTGAAGTGGCAGTGGGCGGGACACATAGCGCGGAGAACCGATGGCCGTTGGGGCGGAAAGGTTCTTGAATGGCGACCGCGTGCCGGACGACGTTCCGTGGGCAGGCCCCCTACAAGGTGGACCGACGATCTGGTCAAGGTCGCGGGAAGCCGCTGGATGCGGGCAGCGCAGGACCGATCGTTGTGGAGATCCTTGGGGGAGGCCTATGCCCAGCAGTGTGCGTCGTTCGGCTGACATGATGAGACGGTGTTAGCTGGCCTAACGGCCGGTTAACTGCCGTCCGGATCGCATGGTCCGTCCCCCCCCCCCGGTTGTCTTGGTAGATGGCCCCGCTTGCTCGGCCATCTCCCGCCGCGCAGGGGCCCGGAAACGGGCCAACCGTCAGGCCGCAGGGGGTGCATACCACCACGGCCCCCCCACAGTTGGAGTGCTTAAAACTGACGGCGGAGAGCAAGTAGTGAGGGGTTTAGTTGGTAGTGGTGCCTGCTCTCGACCACCCCATTTGGTCAGCCCACCCGGAGTGGGTAACCTTATGGAGAGATTGAGACGAGGCTCTCTCCTCCTGACCCGCCTCCTGTTGAGCTTTCGAGCTCGTCAGAGGGCGGGGCAGGTGTTAGAACCACCCAGCCCTGACGGGCCAGGGCTGGGCGCGGCGAGAGACAGGCCTTGTCTGACTGAGTCCAAAATGCCGTTAGTGGTATACGAAAATACCGTATTTGCCCTCACTATAAACAAAAAAAAAAGAAAGGACCTAGACGGTGACGCTTTAGATCAGAGGACAAAACCTTTAATAAGTGTGATATCTTTCCTGTATTACTATCTGGATACGCGGCAGCGTATCAGCCAAGTTCAAAAGAAAACAGAACTGGCGAGCAGCACCGTGTGTATCTTAACACGAACCATTTGGAGCCACTTTTGACCCCCTCATAACTCAAAAACTATTAAACAGAAACATGTCAAATTTGGCTTATGTATTGAGACTAGCGAGATAAATATGTGCTCCAAATTTTATATACACACCTCAAACAGTTATTTAGATATTTACGTCCAAAAATCGTTATTTTTATCACTGACTCACCTATAATCAAAACTAAAACCCACTTCCAGATGACCTAGAAAGCTGAAATTTGGCATGCAGACAGGTAATCTGGTGAATACAAAGGAAAAAATCCGAAACTAGTATTTTTTTTAAATAAAACGTTGACAAACTTATATTTGCGTTCCCTATGCACTTATCCTGTATAAGATCTTGTATTAGATGAAGTACAAATATAAGTTTGTAATAGTTTCTATTCTGTTATATACCAATAATTCGTCATACCTCTTGAAGTTCGGCTAGCGCCAACGGCGTAGTGTCCATTCAATATTGAGGACTCGAGAGAACCAAGTTCGAACCCCAGATTACTCAAATACTTTTTTGTCCTCGCGTTAAATTAATTACAAACTTGCGCCGTCTAGTACGATATCCATATTATTATTTATTAATTATTAATATTAATATAAATTATAAAGTTATCGAAATATTTACTTTTTTGCATTCACAATCCAATTTTTATTATTGAAAAATGCAAAATGAAGAATTTAGACAAAATCGATCCTCATCTCACAACCAGCTCCGATGGGACTCGAACCCACGACCTTTCACTTAAATTAATTATTAATATTAATATAAATTATAAAGTTATTTAAATTTTTACTTTTTTGCATTCACAGTCCAATTTTTATTATTGAAATATGGAAAATTAAGTATTTAGAAAAAATCGACCATCATCTCACAACCATCTCCGATGGGACTCGAACCCACGACCTTTCGCTTTCCGGGCGGCTGCTCTAACCACTGAGCTACGGAGTCGTAATGATAAATGTGAAAGTGTGTTTGTTTGTTTGTTTGTCCTTCTTTCACGTCAAAACGGAGCATAGTACTTTAACCCGACCACCAGAGGGCGCAATCTTCATACATTCAAACGAGAAGCCAAAAAATGCGAACGTTGCTATGTTCTCCCTGTAGGTGCACACTTTGCACATAAATAGTTCACTAAAGTCAACGATAGATGGCTCCAAGTTAATACACCCACCCACAGTATAGAAAAGAAGAGAAAAATCCTTTTTTTCTATACTATATTGTTGAAAGTTGATGGAAGGGTATTAACTTTAAAGAGATTAAAGTGTACTTATGGAAAATAATGTCAAATAATCTAAATTATACTTTTGTTTGTTAAATTTGTTATTTGCTATGTTCTGTTTCGTAAAGATCCGTAATTCCGTTAGCAATTATATAGTTTCGTTGCTCGGAGTACCTACCGTTTTTTGAGAAAAAGACTCGTTTGTGTTGAGTGTTATATAGAATTCTTTGGTGATGTGCTGTGTTTGAAAAAAGACTTCTTTGAACATTTTTAATGCCTTTAGTGATGCATATTTGTTGTTTTATTGTTAATAAAGGGTGCAGTGTTAACCTATGTTTCATTTACACTGAGTTTCCTTATAAATAAATAATATGTATACTATGCCTATGTGTGTGTCTGTGTTTATATGCCTTTGTAATTTGCTTATGTGTGTGTTTATACACCAAATGGAGTGTGAACTGTGAGACTATAACTTCGATACAAAACTGCAAAACTGTCATCTCTTCCGTGGCCGCTTCCATAGAGTATGTAATCACCGACGTCTGCGCGCGGTCAAAATCGAATACTAATCTTTTCCATAAGCTTAGCATAAATAATGTACTGTAACTAGCGCCAAAAATGCACTAGTCGCGCATGCGCGCAGAGTTATCTGACGCGCACTCTACTTTACAGAGTAATTTATATATGTAGGAAGTAGAGACCAATCTTGGCCCTTTTATTGGTAGTGTATACCTAACTAGCGCTATCTATCGTCTGGTGTAGGCAACTTTTGGTGTATAAACACACACACTAGACATAGTCTTCTTATTATTTATTCTACTTTAGTCCACTATAACTTATATGACAAAACAACGTTTACCTGGTCAGCTTAAGCTAGTTAGCAAATAAAGAATCAATAAGCAAGATTAGATGTCAACAAAAACGGCTACATCCATAAATTGTCAAGACATGGCGCTAAATGATAAATGTAAAAGACAAACTACTGCTATATACACTGACCTCTATTATTTACACACTGGACTGGCTGACATAAATATTGTCGACTGCGGTAATGATTGTGTCAAAATTAGTTCTCGGGACACTCGTAGTGTCGGCGCTTTAAATTGTCTCATAAAATTAGCTGTAATTTGTATGGAGACAGATTGTCCAGTGTATAAATAATAGAGGTCAGTGGCTACGTAGTAATAACTATATAGTATTCTTTGATACTGCCAAGGATTCTATATTAGTGCATTGTGCGGCAAAAGATACGAGTTTGTCCGGAAAGCTTTATCGCTTAATGAATCCAGAATCAAAACGCAAATGGAAATGCAATATCTGCTCAGGAACATTAAATACCTACTGCAACTTCGTCGAGCAAAACACCATACACTATTACGACTAAGAAAAAGAAATTGTTGGAAATAAGAAAATCTGTTAAAAATGATATTTCTACGTCCACACCAAACACGAGCATAAAATTAGTTTCATTGTCAGTAGCTGATACACAAGGGCAAAGTAATATAACTGGCCAAATAAAATATACTGAAACATTTGGTATTAATTTATTATGAATAAGTAGGTACCTACTAATAATTTCTCTACAAAAAGTAATGATATCTCATCAAAAACATAAAATATGTGAAGTGAGAGCCAACTTCAATATTAGGAAATATGCCTTGGTTGTTGACTTCAACGACAAAAGATGTGAGATCTAAATGGGTGCCAAGTTTAACGGTCAGTCCTGAAAATTTAGTACTTACATAAAATGTTTCATAACAACTTAAAATATAATTTCTTCTTATAACTTAGGATAATATATTGAAGCCTAAGGTCTGACTTGGCTAGTTTTCATATACGAATTATATATATATTATAGCCTTCGCCAGCTCTAAAGCCGAAGTTCTTATTGTATTCTTCCGAAAATTTGGCTTGCTGGTAGACTAGAAACTAGAGATGAACATAGGGCTCTTCCATGACTGTTTCAGTAAGTACCTAATAATAATTCGTATACAAGAACTAGCCAAGTCAGACCTTAGGCTTCAATATATTATCCTAAGTTATAAGAAGAAATTATATTTTAAGTTGTTATGAAACATTTTATGTAAGTACTAAATTTTCAGGACTGACCGTTAAACTTGGCACCCATTTAGATCTCACATCTTTTGTCGTTGAAGTCAACAACCAAGGCATATTTCCTAATATTGAAGTTGGCTCTCACTTCACATATTTTATGTTTTTGATGAGATTTAATCATTTTCGTTTCTCATTAAAAATGACAAACTTTGCACTTTTTTAACTCTTTGATTAATATCTAGTTAATCCATCTGTGGTAATCTTATTGTTCATTGTTGAGACGCGTATATTCCAACCACCATAACTGCCAATTCGAGTGCCGTGTCCGAGCCTAGCCCGAGACGAGTGACGACCGTCTAATATTACGTTGTTCGACCGTCACTCGGTTGCCGCTCGTTATAGCGTGAGTGAGTGTGTCCATACAAAATATATGTAATATTAGTTGACTCGTGCCACGGCCGACTTGGCTCGGACCAGAGGGCCTACTGTGAAACGCAAAACCCTAAACTTCGGTATATCCGTCCCTCTCACTCTCTAGTTGGGACAGAATCGAGTGAAAGGGGCAGGGCTAACCGAAGTTTCGGATTATCGTTTCTGAGTACGGTCCCAGGCACGAGGTAGCGTGGGTCATCCTCTATACGTCTAGACGGGCGACCGGATTATTCGCAAAGGCTCACGTTTAATATTCTCGGAACCACTATAAGCTCATACCTTAACCACACACAGCCATAATAGTTGCGCACCGATGTCCGCTTCTTGCCGCTCGTAAGTATTGTGGCTTGCACAAAATACGTGCAAATGAGCGACTGGATTATTCACACAAATTCATGTTCTATTTTCGAGAAACCACTGTAAGCTCCTTCCTTGGCCACAGCCGTAATGGTTGCGCGCACTCATGTTCTGCATATTGCCGCTCGTATTGTGGCCTGCTCAAAATTCGTGCAGATGACCAACTGGCTTATTCTCACAAATTCATATTCAATTTTCGAGGAACCACTGTAAGCTCCTACCTTGTCCACAGCCATAATTGTTGCTCACCAATGTCCTGCTTCTTGCCGCTCGTATTGTGTGTGGCCTGCATAAAATACGTGCAGACGACCAAGTGGCTTATTCTCACAAATTCATGTTCGATTTTCGAGAAATCACTGTAAGCTCCTACCTTGGCCACAGCCATAACTGTAGCGCACTCATGTCCTGCTTTTTGCCACTCTTTCTTGCCACTTTCCTGCAGAAAATACGGGCAGACGACCAAGTAGCTTATTCTTACAAATTCATGTTGAATTTTCGAGAAACCACTGTAAGCTCCTACCTTGGCCACAGCCATAATTGTTGCGCACCGATGTCCTGCTTTTTGCCGCTCGTATTGTGGCCTGCGCATACGTGCAGACGACCAAGTGGCTTATTCTCACACATTCATGTTAAATTTTCGAGGAACCACAGTAAGCTTCTACCTTGGCCACAGCCATAATTGTTGCGCACCGATGTCCTGGCTTCTTGCCGCTCGTATTGTGGCCTGCACAAAATACGTGCTGACGACCAACTGGCTTATTCCCACATATTAATGAACCACTGTAAGCTCCTACCTTGGCCACAGCCATAATTGTTGCGCACCGATGTCCTGGCTTCTTGCCGCTCGTATTGTGGCCTGCACAAAATACGTGCTGACGACCAACTGGCTTATTCTCACAAATTCATGTTAAATTTTCGAGAAACCACTGTAAACTCCTACCTTGTCCACAGCCATAATTGTTGCGCACCCATGTACTGCTTCTTGCCGCTCGTATTGTGGCCTGCGCATTATACGTGCAGACGACCGTCTGGATTATTCACACAAACTAACGTTCAATATTTGAGGAACCGAGAAGGATAGCTTGGATCACGAGCTACAGACAAGCTGGTGATTGGCGTGTTTAATTATTCAGATGTCAGGCTATGTCTGGCATGGTTTGAGGCACGTTTTTCTGAAACTTCAACTGAAGTTTTGATATTTAGGACGAATGATTTGGATTAGAATTTTATTTTCGGAAAAATGTGAAAAGGTGGAAGTTTATTTCGCGTATATTAAAGGACGTATCTATACAGTTTTATTCTTTTATCAGAAAAACCGGAAAGACAACTAGGGTTTTATCAACAATAATTTCGTTATTTTATTTTTTTATTGTAATAGGTAGCATTAAACTTGCCAATTCTGATGGGAGGTTGTTACATCGTAAGTATGATCATGCAGTATAAATTATTAATACGTCATTAACCTCCTATATGTTTAGGTGGCTCAATTTCTAAACCTACGAAATCTACGATACTTGTAATATTAAGTTATAAGAAAATATAATAAAAGATCAAAGTTAATATTTTATACTAATCCCTTACATACCTAAACTAAATTTAAAATAGAGATGAGCATTTCATTCTATATGAGTCAGCAAAGTAATATTTCAAACAAAGCCATATTTTAACACTAAATACACTACGCAAGGATTAGTACGCATGACAATATACAAACAAAAATTTATTAAACCCTAACCCTCCACAAAAAGGTTTTAAAAGCCGCAAAGAGGTTGATTTATTTGCTAAAACCTACACTATTCATTAGTCGAGATTACTCGTCCCAAATACTTTAAAGCGGTTTCTCAAACAAAGAGGCAATTTTAGTTGTAAACCACCAGATCTGGCGTTCACATAGACAAACACAGCTCGCAAAGACCTGGGTGCCTACCATCAACTTTAAGACAGCGATTCAAAAATAGCGCGATGCAGAATAGGTTCCTAAAATGAATTGCTTCCTTTCGTACCATGACCTTCTAAAAACTGGATCGCAAATGAATTGCTAAATGTGAATGACCGAACGATTTGTGTCCTTATTTCTTCTACCCGTTTCTTTCACTCGATTCTGTCATGCCCGGAGAGTGAAAGGGTCGGGTATAACCCGCAGGTGTCATGTTAAGTTGGCCAAGTTATACGTCAAATAAGAGTTGATGACAGCTCAGCGGCTGTGAAATGTCACTGATTGATCACTGAATCGCTGTCATTGATATTAAGCTGTCGTGGTACGAATAAGCGAAGCAGATCAGTTTAGGTCCTAAACAAAACCGCAATAAGAGTTGATGGTAGGCACCCTGGCCGACTTTGTTTGCGAGGCCACAATCAAGTGGATGCTGAGAGTCACCAGCGGGCATTCCGTGCTTAAAGCAAACCCACAATATTAACCCTAAAGTGGGCGCGGACGTAAATTTACGTCAAAAGGTATTTTTATCTAGAAACAAATGCTTTTTGATATGAGAGAATGCTAACGCAACGTAAGGAATTATATTAAAGTTAATTTTATATTTGATAATTCTAAACTAAAGACATCATTAAGGCTTCATAAGAGATCTTGGGAGTGCTTATCTTCAGCCTACCGTTGAAAAAAGTTTAATAAAACACTTAACAAGCTCCGCGTTTCATTTCTTTTTTCGCATTTCTTTATTAATAAAATATAGCCTATATGTCACTCAGGTAGAATGTAGCTCTCCAATGGTACAAGAATTTATTTAAATCAGGTTAATAGTTTTTGAGTATATCCAATACAAACAAATGAAGAGTTTAATCTTTCGTCTTAATAATATTGGGAATTATAGATTAAAGTAGTCACTTTCATGATTTTTTCAAATAGTTATTTGACAATGTTGAATAACATACATGACTAGTTTGCTTGCTTGTGATATTTGTCAGAATACTTTTTCACGCATAAGATTTAGCTTTGTTTAGAATGCAGGTACAAATATGTGTACGTGGCATGTTTGGGAGTTTGTGGTCATTTGCTGTTTCTGACATCGAGAGCAGCTTTGGCTCATAGCCAAACTTTAGCCCATTCTTTTATTCAGCGGTGCTTCGATTTACGTCTTCACTATTAGGTTCGAGTGTCAATAATGGAAGAAGTATGGCCTTCGTTCTTACGTTTTGGTTTTTAAGATCAAAATGCTTAAGTTATAACGAATCTGTGTCTTGAATTGCGTAAAAATAACTTAAATGATGCTTTATATACTGTGTTCCTCACTTGATCCTAAATAAATTGTAAGTTTCTTACAACTTTCAACTTCGTATTATAAAAGCTTAGCATAGGCTAAGCTTACGGAGGCTAAAGTAACGAAGTGGTTATGAAACGATAGTTAAATGTAAAGTAAATAAAGAATATAAAAGTTTAAGTATATTCTTGCTAATAATAGAAACCGGTTGCAACTAATTTTTTAAAGATAAATATAATTTCCACACAAATCTTCAGACGTAAAACTTTTGGTATGCACAAGTACTAAAACTTTCACAGACATTTCAGGGTTAAAGTAAAACCCACTAGATTAGGGCACAACAAATTGTATGTAATAAAATAGCATGCGCCTGCACGTCTCCCCGGGGGTCGATCGGACCGGTGATTGCGGGTTGTCTGTTTGCTTTAGTGGGTTACTGGCTGGTGGGTTATGCGCAGCCCTGGGCTATGTCTTGTCATCGCTTTCCAGACTTAAAAGTAAGTACTTTATACGGTAATGTACCCTTTTCTCTTTTGATTGTTCACGTATGCAGCGAATGTGTTTGTAAATGAATACTTTGTTTAGAGTTCCACAGAACGGGCTTTTCTTATGGAAGATTATGGAGTCTGCAGAATCTGAAAATAATCCTACTAATTCTACTTTTATTATTAACTAGCTCTCCGCCCGCGGCTTCGCCCGCGTGAACTACACGACGTTATCCCGCGGGAATGTGATATTTTTCCGGGATAAAAAGTAGCCTATGTTCCTCTCCAGGCTACAAAGTATCTATGTTCCAAATTTCAGCCAAATCCGTTCAGCCGTTTTCGCGTGATTGAGTAACAAACATCCAAACATCCAAACATCTAAACTTTCACATTTATAATATTACTAGCTTTCCGCCCGCGGCTTCGCCCGCGTGGACTACACGACGTTATCCCGCGGGAATTTGTTATTTTTCCGGGATAAAAAGTAGCCTATGTTCCTCTCCAGGCTACAAAGTATCTGTGTTCCAAATTTCATCCAAATCCGTTCACCCGTTTTGGCGTGATTGAGTAACAAACATCCAAACATCCAAACATCCAAACATCCAAACATCCAAACTTTCACATTTATAATATTAGTAGGATAGTAGGATGCGAAAGTTTGTGAGTATGGATGTGTTCTCTTTGGTTAAAATTTAATTGGCACACTGACAGTAGATAACCTGGATTAAAACATAGAATACTTTTTATCCCAATATTACCACGGGAACGGGAAACACGCGAGTGAAACCGCAAGCGGGCGTTAGTTATTAACTCAGATCATATAATACTATTCTAGGTTATTAATCACAGAAAATAAAATAATTCTATGTTCTGTGTTATTAATATTGAAGTTTCCCCGAGACCCTAAGTTTAGATTTTTTTTATCTATTTATAATAGTTTAATAATTCTGAAAGATCTCATATATACCTATATACTTTTTTATTCAGGGTGAAAACTCCAGTTACCTCAGTATTAAGTCTAGCTCCATGGTTGTATCCGTCACTGATGCCACTAATGTGCTCAACTGAAAATCAGTGCAGTAAGCCTTGTTTGCTGCGGATACTGAGTTGGGCACAGTTTTGGCGTCACGCGGCGGTACATAGTGTTAAATGTTAGCATAAGTTAGTGTCCATGTTTTTGTTTTGTGTAATACTGTGTACTCGTTGTGTGCGTCAAAATAAAAATATTTTTCACTTTCATTTTCATACTTATTTTTAGAGACAAGTTATTTATGTTTACCAATGTGCTACTTTTGAGAGAGCACTCAGAGCATTATTCCCTCTGTCAATTAAAAAAAATAGAAAATATACGAACGAAATGATACTACGAAGCAACTATCCTTTAGTAGAACTCCTAGATAATGTCACATCTAATAAAACGATAATTTTCTACATGAAAACGGAGGGGAAAATGTTATAATATCGTACGAGTGTTTTATCATTCTATTAAGCATGCATGTCGCGCCTGGTTTGGATGTAAAAATGAATAATATTGGTACGAGAGGTGCCTTTAAGTCCGCAAAAGTAGGTCAATAAAGTGAACGGAGAAACTTAGAGCCTTTGATGTGTTTCGCGAGTTGTAACTAACGGGTGAGATGATGCAAATACTAAATAAAAAAAATCACATCAAAAAAGTAAGAAATAATTCCTGACCAAATAAATAACGTAAGTACTTTGAAGTCGGGCGTGAAACATGTACGATTTTTTGTTGTTTTTGTTAAAACCCGCCCGACTTCAAAGTACTTACGTTATTTATTTGGTGAGGAATTATTTCTTACTTTTTTATGTGATTTTTTGAAGGCGGTTTTATTTTTTTATAAAAATAATTTTTATTTCACTCTTTATAGTGCATCGTGCAGGCAATTTTATTTGTATTCTGGTAAATAGGTATGTGATCAAACTGAAAACCTCCTTTTGTGAAGTCGGTTAAAATACCTTGAGGTATCTCCTATTTAACAAAACAAGAATCATTTAAATCGGTTTATAAACAAAGGAGTTATGCCTAAAGATACGTATTAAATTCACATAAAGTGGTAACGAAAACGAAAGTATTTTCAAGATTTCCTGAAAACTACTGAACCGATTTCGAAATTTAAAAAATGGGACAAACTTGGAAATCAACCTGATGTAATAACGTTTCAATCATTTCAATCGGTCCATCCGTCTTCGAGTAATCGGTGGACATACACAAAAAAAAACATACATACAGACGAATAGAGAACCTCCTCCTTTTTGATTTAGAAGTCATTATAGCATAGGTACAGATGGCGGCAAACAACTTGAGCCAAAAGTAGTGTGGCGGCGACCAATGACAACTCTTAAAACGGGTCTTTGCGAGATGTGATTGGTTGCTTGCCCCATTTCTGATCAAGTTGTTTGCCGCGATCTGTAAGTACCTACATGATTTTAAGCCCAAGCTATTCCTTAAAAAACCAAGAAAGACACTCGTCTAATTCCAACTGAACCAAGTTGAAGTAAGCCAAGTTTCTTTGCATTGTAGAGACTCGCTTTAATATTCATTAAGAGTAGGTACACTAGCGCCGCCATTAGAAAAATAAACATAGTTATTTTAGCACTATGATTTTTTTTCAATGGCGGCGCTAGTGTGCAGACTGCACGCTCCTAAGTTAAGAATTAACCTGTTCAGTCCGACTGGCTTTAAGTTACGTCACTTGAAGAACCTTTCAAAAGGGTAAAGATCTTATCAGGTAATCGATTAATGAACGATTTGTGACTAGGTAGGACTGGTATTCTGGGCCTCAGTGTATGTATTGTACTAGTCGTTGCAGGTGATTTTGACTGCGTGAATGCAGATAGTGATCCAGATAGTGGTACAGGCGTATACATCATCATCAGCCATTATAAGTCCTCACTGCCGGAGTTCTTCCTTATGGATGGATAAGAATGGGTCATCATGACCCATCACGCGGGCCCAATGAGGATTGGTGGGTTTTAACTACTGCAAACGCAGCCGGGACCAGTGGCTTAACGTGCCTTCCGAAGCACGGAGGAGCTCGAGATAATACAATTTTGGTCACCCATCCCATGACCGACCATTGCGAAAGTTTCTTAACTCCAACGATCGCAGGCCGAGCACGCTATCCACTTGGCCATGGGCTCCACTTAACAAGCGTGTACAGTGGTCGCTAAAATTAATATTTAAAGGTAAAAATTGAGTTGAAAATCTATGTAAGACGCAGTACCTATATAGATTCGTGCTTTGCACCTCTTGTTGTGGGCTTTTTATAGAAAATTAAAAAACAATAAAAAATTAAGGGGGCTCCCCGCCCCATACATAGAACTAATCCAAAAAAAAAATATTTTCATAAAACATATTATTAGTGTAGGGTGTCTTTAGATAAGTTTTTAAAAATGATATTTAGTTTTCTTTTATCTTTTTTTATCAATGTCAATATTTTAAAAGTTATACACTTCCAAAGGTGGTGTTAGTTAGGTAGTTTTCTTTTATCTTTTTTTATCAATGTCAATATTTTAAATGTTATACACTTCCTACGGTGGTGGCGTGTGAGGCGGGTCGTTACGTTCCCTAAAATATGGTTGAGCGAAGCGATGGCTGGTTCATGCGTCATGCTCGTGAACGGGTGCTGCCAGTGGGAATGGGTCTGCTCTTATCTGCTTGCCTTAAAATGTGTTTTCTTTTGTTTTTATTCATTTTATTAAGAATTACATTTCAAACATGTATGGCGCAACTTGTAGTATATAGTAGAATTGTCTTTTGTATAAAGTATTAGTTTTGTATAAAACTAATATTAAAGCTTTAAGTAGAGTTCCTAAGTAATTGAAAATTGTTCACCGCTATGATCATTAGTTCGCCTATACTTAACTGTATTTATCATAATAACCCATTGTGTAATTGTGATGGAAACTGACCTAAGTCAATGTTAAGGTCATTTTTCAATTTGACGACTCTGTATGAAATAAAATAGGGAGAAAAAAACAACCTTTGGAGTTTCTTGCCGGTTCTTCTCCAAGGTAGGTAGGTGACGCTGTAGGGTTTGCGAACCGATGGCGTAGCTTTTATGACGTTCACAACTAATTGTAAATAACAATCTAAATTGAATATACAAATTTGAATCTTGAAAAAAAAGTAGTAAAATTTGTGTGTCCCCCCCCCCCTTCTAACTTTTGAAATAAGAGAGTGAAAAATCTAGAAAAAATATATGTTGTAGGTTTAATAAAAACTTCCAAGGAAAATTGGTTTAAACACGATATAGAAAGCAGTTTTTGAGATATATAATACATTTAAATTTTTACTTTTTTGCATTCATAATGCAATTTTTATGATTGAAAAGCGCTGGTTGTGAGACCGGTCGATTTTTTCTAAATACTTCATTTTCCATTTTTCATATAATACATTTTTAAAAACCGCAAATGTAAGTTTGTCGTTCATACAAACACTATGGAAAACAAAGTTATTTTTTGCTGACGAAAAATGATAGTGGTATTTTGGCTAGGTATAGGCAATCGGTACGGTAAGTGGGTACGGAACCCTTCATGGGCGAGTCTAACTCGCACTTGGCAGATTTTTTTCTTGTTATTAGATCTTCGATCAACAATAACAACTATTGTTGATCGAAGTATTAGATGTAAGAATATCATTTAAGTTACTGAAAAGATTTTTTGTGGTTTCAATAAATTTTATTATTGTTATATTGGGTAAGCTCAATCTCCGTATTGAAGTTTTTTAATGTTAAAATGCTAAAACAGTTTCATCTATAATTCGAGTTGCAAATTCCAGAATAACACTGCAGCTTGGCTTATGGCCTGTAATTGCGAGTGAAGCTTTATCGTTAATTAACCGTATAAATAACAAGTTGTCCCAAGATTTATCGTAAGTTCGATGCGCGTATTACCAACAGTTACGCCAGAGGCTACAGATGACAGATAATAATTATCTGTACAGGGTGCTTACCATCAACTCTTATTGCGGTTTTGTTTAGGACCTAAACTGATCTGCTTCGCTTATTCGTACCACGACAGCTTAATATCAATGACAGCGATTCAGTGATCGATCAATGACATTTCACAGCCGCTAGGCTGTCAAGAACTCTTATTTGACTTATAACTCAGCCAAGCTAACATGACACCTGAAGGTAATACCCGTCCCACTCACTCTCCGGGCATGACAGAATCGAGTGAAAGAAACGGGTAGAAGAAATAAGGACAAATCGTTCGGTCATTCACATTTAGCAATTCATTTGCGATCCTTTAGAAGGTCATATGTACGAAAGAAAGCAATTCATTTTAGGAACCTATTCTGCATCGCGCTATTTTTGAATCGCTGTCTTAAAGTTGATGGTAGGCACCCTGGAATTCGCAACAAAAGGAAATATGCAAAATTCGATGTATTCGATGGGATTCGATCTTATCACCGTGCGCGTTGTAAGATCGTTTGCCACCTCATTAGTGGTTGAAACACTGGTAAATTGGAGACTGACTCGTGCACTGAAGGTTCCATACTGTCTAAATTATGAGTAGTGACTACCTTCATATCGTACACGCCCGCGGAACCCTGTAGTGACTACCTCCAGTACTTCAAAATCGTGCACGCCAAAAAATCTATGTATAAATATTCTTTAGTTAGCGAAGGACTTGTCACGCATTGATGCTTTTGAGATGTGGTGCTGGCGGCGGATGCTGCGCGTAAGCTGGACAGAGTTTCGGACCAATGACTCTATACTGGAAGAGCTAAAAGTTAAGGAGCGACTGTCTTCTACCGTTATCCGTAGATCTCTTCAGTTCTTCGGCCATGTGGCGCGAAAAATCCCAGAAAGTCTAGAAAGATGCATTCTTCTATAAAAGGTAGAAGGGGCCAGACCGCGTGGCCGCAGACCAGCTCGTTGGTCCGATCTTATAAGGAGGACGATGAAAATGTCGGTACACAAGGCACTGTATCTAGCGAAAGACCGCCAGTCCTGGCGATCAGCGATCCGGAGTGCGACCAAGTGACAGGGGTCACGATCCTCAGCAATGAGGGACCGACTGAGGAGGAGGAAATATTCTTTAATACTCTACGTGGCATTGCAAGACATGCCGGGTACAGTTTTTGCACGGAAGTCTCATTTCTTTGGGACGAAGGGCTGTAGAAGGGCTCTTAGTAAGTGAAAACGCCAACATTGCCTATTTTCTATTAGCTGTCATTTGAAACATTGAAGATTTTTTGCTTCGAAATTTCCAATATGTATTATAATAGAACGTATATTTGATGGGAGGACTGTTTGAAAACAGGATTGGAAAAATTTTGATCGATAAAAAAAAAATCCTGAAGTTCCCTTTAAAATTTCATATAAATGCACATTACGACCTCTTTTTACAATAATAATTCCTATAAAATCGTGACTGTTTTAGATAAAAAAAAACTAAACATTTTTATTAACTTTTTGATAAAAGTGTGAATTTCGCTTAAGCTTTTTAGTTTCGAGCTCGTTGATTTCATAGTGATTTTTCACTGACCGCCTAACCCCCCTTAAGATAAATTTTCACAACAAAACTTAGTTATCACCCACCATTATCTAGTTTACCAATTTTATTGTTTTAGTTATTTATTTCTTGAAAACATGCAAATAATGTCGCGGTAAAGGATTCACAGGTTTATTGAGTTTTCTTCATCCTTGGATTGTTGAACACGTTGAATTACGTATTCAAATTCATCTTGACGACCTTCGTGGCCGAGTGGTGTACGCACCGGTTTTCAAAGTGCAGGGTGCCTACCATCAACTCGTATTCCGGTTCTGTTTAGGACCTAAACTGATCTGCTTCGCTTATTCGTACCACGACAGCTTAATATCAATGACAGCGATTCAGTGATCATTCAATGACATTTCACAGCCGCTAAGCTGTCATGAACTCTTATTTGACTTATAACTCGGCCAAGCTAACATGACACCTGCAGGTTATACCCGTCCCTCTCACTCTCCGGGCATGACAGAATCGAGTGAAAGAGACGGGTAGAAGAAATAAGGACACAAATCGTTCGGTCATTCACATTTAGCAACACGTAGCACTACTACGGCAGCATATCCTGTTTTTTTATACTTATCACTTTTATTGGAAGGTATTTAACGACAAATTTTATTTATGTAACTAATTATTTGTAACTAAACACCTCCGCAACAGTTAAAGCCGAAACGGCTTTTGCTGCGGTGTATGTACTATTCTCATAACATGTGTAAAACTTAAACAATAAATGAAAAAAAAAAAAAAGCAATTCATTTGCGATCCAGTTTTTAGAAGCAATTCATTTTAGGAACCTATTCTGCATTGCACTATTTTTGAATCGCTGTCTTAAAGTTGATGGTAGGCACCCAGCTATCTCTAGAGGTCCGGGTCGGGTAAATATTTAAAACGAACTTTTTCATATCCTCTGGTTTGTGTGTATGTGGTAATCCCCGTCGTTGTTTCCTATTTCCGTAAAACTAGTGCTCAAGCTACTACAGTTTAGTAACAATGTAAAGGGTTTTTCATTAAGAGCGCTCGAACTTTGAAATGGAATAAAACAACCCGTTTAAGTGATATTCCCACAATTTATTTTATTTTAAAGAGCATTTGATGCCATTATTTATGGAATATAATTCCAGCCAAAGGTCACCGCCATTCCGCTAAAGGTGGTGTATCCAGATGGACCAATTTTGGACGACATTTTCGCATAAATGGGGCTCAACCTCATGAATAACGCGAGTTATGTTGGCCTTCAGGGCAGCAATTGTCTGTGGTTTGTCAGCATAGACTCAGGATTTCACGTAGCCCCACAGAAAGTAATAGAGTGGAGTTAGGTCACACCATGGAGCTAGACTTAACACTGAGGTAACTGGAGTTCTCACCCTGAATAAAAAAGTGTATACCATCAAATTTGACATTTAGTATGTAGTGGCTGTCAGTTGTCTCATATGACCATACGTATTTTTTTAAAGTGTAGGTGAGACGGAAGACAGCCACTGTGTAATTTTTGGTCACAAAAAAGTGTTAGTACTGTCTATCTCCATGGGTCACACGATCTCGGTGGCTAGTTGACCACCACGCGAGATAACGAAGCCCTCAAACTTTTCATCCAATAAATTGAATGTTTCCCGTGCAGTATGGCAATTAAATAGTGGCGCCGTCCTTTTGCAACCACATATTCCATGGTGAAATGTCACGAATAAGTATGTATTCCCGCCAAATTTGTCAGCTATCGCTTTTCCAAGATGGCCGCTATCCACTTTCAAAGTTCGAGCGTCCTTATAGAAAAACCCTTTACGTGATGGTGTCCAATGTTTATTTATTAATTATTTATGTAAAATACCGCTGTCTAAAACGGGGCTACACCCAACTTTTAAATTAAATTCCCATGTCTTTTGTGAATTCAATGAGGTAATAGGATTTTCAGCTCCAGTTCATAATCAAAGTAATTTCATTTCTGCATACACTACGCTTTACGCTATTTTAACTCGCCGTAATATCTGGAGGAGCACTATCTTTTATCCGCAGTCACCTTAAATAAGATTATCTCCATTCCTTCCCTTAATTTGGCGTTCTAAGAGATTAGAATAATGCAACCTCTCAAAACGTGAAATGACATTATTTCCATTAAAAATTTAACAATAAAAGTGCTTTGTCCTATCTCCAAGACTTTATTAGGTAAGATTATGGCTCGCTGGTTTTATTCGAAAAAGTCGAGTTTGCAAAATTACTTCAACTTTACTGTTATGCTTAGATGGCAGTTGTTATTTTAATCTTTTTTTAACATGCTGTAAAATAATGTATTATTATAATTTTATTGTTGATATTTCGGCTTTTCGTTGACTAGTGATTTGTGCTTGGTTAGAGACTATGTAAGTGTTCAAAATTAAACTACTTATATGTTTTACTAATCTAATCTATTTTAAGTTTAATGTTATAAATCAGAAGAACTACTTAATTGGTTTGAATGCGTTAATCCCAAGAACTGCCTGTTGAATTACAATGAATTTTAGAGAAAATTGCACCAAGGGACCTTGTGGTGCAATTTTCTAATAGGGCTACCGTTTGTCACGAGAAACTCTTAACGGTGTTACATAAGGGGGATTTAAAGATTGTATGGGAGTTCTGGCCAAAATGAACGTAGACATTACTGTAACTTTTTGCATTCACAGTGCAATTTTTATTATTGAAAATGAATTATTAGAAAAAAAGAACCCGTTTCACAACTATTCCATCGTCCCATCGGAGCTAGTTGTGAGACGGGACGTTTTTTTCTAATAGGTACTTCATTTTCAATAACGTACTTATCTATTAAGTTCGACCGAAACAATAATAAAAGTCATATCTATCTTTGATAATACAGAGTTCCAATCCAAATATGCCATCAAGATGAGTTAGATAGTAGAATGAGAAATATGACGTACGCTTTTATTTTGGTGAATTGAGTTGTAGAGACAAGAGGTCCGTTTTATACTGTGTGATATATTTTTTGAATTTCTTTTGTTCTTCTTTCTTTTCTATTGTCAGTATTTTATGTTCAAAACGATGTAGAACTAAATAGCATCGCTTCTGCACTCCATTATCCTGGTTGGGAATTAAGTTAAAGATTTATTAATCCTTATCCCATTTCTATGCAAGTTGAGTTCATCGCTACAACCAGCGGGAATCCCAGAGGCGTTAGGAGCAGAGCTGAATCGTAATATTATAATGAAATAAAATTAATTTAAATGCTAATGAGGGAACTAGCGAATGAGGAGGCTGTGATGGAGTGGTCCCGCGGGGTTCGGTGTGATGCCGCGCCCCGGGACGTGGTGGGATGTTTTGACAAACTTTGAAATTATTTGTGGTATTCGGTGATAGTTTTAAGTGGAATGTTGAATTAACTGTCTAGTGTCTAGTTCACACCATCGGTTATACAAATACAAATACAAAATGTTTTATTTGGTACCAGGCATAGGACATTGCGATAAACATTACAAAGCAAAAACAAACAGCAGGTAGGTACATAAAATTATATGGAAAAACTTATAATAAACACAAAACGTAACCAGTGTCCCACGTCAGTACCAAATGGGTGTCCAGTTCAGCATTAAGTCAGCAATAAGCTGACGCTGATTTTCAACTAAATCCCAAAGAATTACACAAAACGTAACCTGTGTCCCACGTCAGTACCAAATGGGTGTCCAGTTCAGCATTGAGTCAGCAATAAGCTGACGCTGATTTTCAACTGAATCCCAAAGAATTAGTTTGACACGTGGACGTCAATGCGATACTAAAAATAAAAAGCAATGATATTTTATATATCACCGCAAATACTTACATTAAATAAACAACTAAATTGATGAGCTACAAGCAAATAAATGAATATATTAAAAATAAATAAACTACACATACTACTTACTACACACGACCTGTTACAGTTAACGGTTACAGACCCAGAGGTCCCGGGTTTAATACCCGAGAAACATTATTTTTACATTCATAAAAAGTTTTGTTGTTAAACAGTTCAACAGACAAACGACTGTAGGAGAACCGTCCCAGACTCGATTCCTAGTGGGGGTACATATTGTATTCGGTTTGGTTGGTAGTAGGACTTGTTCATAGTCCGCCTCGCTAGCTACCACCATCTTATCTAAATCAGACGCCGTATAATAATGATGTTTTCAGCTCAATTGTGTTACGACATTTTTATGATAGCCAGATTGATTATTCCGGGAGTAGTGCGCTTCCACCTTAAGCCTTATCACCACTTAACATCATCATCTGTTACATTACTCGTTGGTAAACTCGTTTACCTAATGGTATTAGTTCTGGAGTAAATTCTGTTTAAATGGTTTGTCTCTTTTTTTCCAGGCTTTTATACTAGAGGCAAGGTCCTATAGTACTTGTATAACGGCTTTCCTTAAAACTTACTAATACTGAATGAACATAATTGGAAGTGTAAATGGTAATATTACACTAATTTAAATTCTCTAGCACTGTGGAGTATGACATTAGTAAGATTATATTATTCATCGGCAATTTATCGGCTAAAGTCTCGTGGTTATTTCAAAGTTTGTCGACAAATCAATAGCGCGATCAGCAGACAGACTTTGTTATATCTGAAATTAATTATTGATATCAAAAGGTATCTAGCAATGAGGCACAAATAAATTTAACACTATAGTTATCATGTGACCGTAAACTAACCTTTATTGCACGGCGCCAGAGTGCATTTCCCGTATCGCCACCACCACGTAGAGGTGAGACTAGAATCTCATGGTTCTATTACCATCGGCGAGGTGGTGAGCGTGCGAAACGGAAGCCAGCTATCAGATCATAGGAGCCGTGCGAAGACGCGCAATTAATGGGAGGATTACTTTTTATAGCGCTTTGTTCGGCGCAGCCAATGCTCGCGGCAGAATGCACTTTATGAACGTTAAAATACACAAACATAAGAAAGAGGAACATGTCACGTATTTAGTATTGATTAAAGAGTGGAATTCAAAACAGGCTAACTGCCGCGACAACCTGAATAAATTCAAAATCAGTGTTTTTTTTACTATCACATTTTTCCTATCTTACCTAATCCTAACTTCCTAACTTATATTATAAATGCGTCTCTGTCTGTCTGTGTGTTACACAATCACACCTAAACTACTGAACCGATTTGAATGAATTTTGGTAAAGAGATTGTCTAGTGCCTGAGAAAGGACATAGGCTACTTTTTATTCCTGAAAAATATCACCTTCCCGCGAGATAACGTCGTGTAGTACACGCCGGAAGGCTAGTATTACCTATGTGGTTAATCACCTCTGTGGTCTAGTGGTTCACACCACCTGTTACACCGATATTTCGCGTTAGTGTATTATATTCTTTGCCGGTACCCCCACTGGGGGTACATTATTGTATTCAGTTTGGTTGGTGGTAGGACTTGTTCTTGGTCTTCCTGGCTAGCTACCAACATCTTATCTAAGTCTGACGCCATGCAATAATATTTTCAGCATTATTGTGTTCCGGCAGTTAGAGATAAGATAGCCAGTCCCTCAGTGATTGAGGATTCCGGGAGTAGTGCGCTTCCACCTTCAGCCTTATCACCACTTAACATCAGGTGTGATGACGGCTAAGTGCTACCCCGTTATGTAGGTATAGGTATTAAAAACAAGATTTGCTCGGTACGATACAAAACTGTCATTTCTTCCATAGCCGCTTCCGCGTCTGCGCGCGGTTTAAATCGAATACTAATCTTTTCCATAAGATTTGAACAAAAAAATGTACGTGTATGTTAACTAGCACCGAAAATGCCCCAGACACAGACTTATCTGTCACGTATGTACCTCTAGAACTTCTTCATGATTATTTATTTTCATCTGTTTATTACCTAATGGTGATACGAAGTATTAAATTAAAGTATAGGTATGTACTATAATTTATATGGCAAAACAACGTTTGCCGGGTCAGCTAGTAGGTAATAAAAACAAGATTTGCTCTTTCGAGCAAGAGGTCACGCACGTCTTATTACTACTTCTAACGAATAAATTTGAAGTTATTGAATCACGATAAGCCGCCAGCCGGCCTAGCATGAGCGGCTTATAACGCGCGATATGATATGGTACGGCAAATGTTCTTGCTTACCCCACTAAGGTGTAAGCAAGACGGCATGCCGTACCATATCATATCGCGCGTTATAAGCCGCTCATGCTAGGCCGGCTGGAGTCGTAGTTCGATCCCAATCATTCAATGTTAAACATTTCGTGCCATGCCGACGACATTTGTCTTGACTTTAACAAAATTTAACTAACTAAAGAAATTAATAAATAACTTAATTTGACTAAAATGTACCCTATTTTTTTTTATATTACTTCCCCACTTTGTCGGCGGGCGTGATTAATATAAATGTACATTCATGTCAAATTACAGCTTATTCTGTGCTTGTCCTAAGGGTCTATGAGCTCGGCTGGGGACGGACAGACGGACATGGCGAAACAACTTATAAGGGTTCCTTGTTGACTACGGAATATTAAAAACAGGGACCGTACTCTGAAACGCTAATCCGAAACTTCGGTTAGCCCCGCCCCTCACTCGATTCTCTCCAGACTAGAGAGTGAGAGCGACGGGTATACCGAAGTTTCGGGTTTTGCGTTTCAGAGTAGGCCCTCAGGATCTTTACCATGTTTAAAGTTGTCGATCACGGACTAACTGATTCGATAACTAATTTAAACATAAAAATGGAAAATTAAGTATTTAGAAAAAATCGACCCGTCTCGAGCTAGTTGTGAGACGGGTCGATTTTTTCTAAATACTTCATTTTCCATTTTTCTGTAATAAAAATTGCATTGTGAATGCAAAAAACTAAAAAAAAAAAAAAAAAATTAAAATAAGTTAATTTAAACATGTTAATAATCCCCTTTTTTATAATAGTATACTAAAATTTACTATGGAAGTTTAACATCTTAAATTTAAGGTACTGTTTACAATTTACCGTGTGGTTACATTTTAGCGAGCCGACTTTAGCACGAGCCTTCCGTACAAGGCTCGCGGTCCCGAGGCGTTAAAGATGGCTTAAATCGGACGTCGTGATCGCAACGGAGCGAATCGCCATTTGCATTTTCATGACTTTCATGCTAAATAGAAATTGCACGTGGATTTATAATGGGACTTTGTGTTTGTATCAGAATGTTAGTGTGGTCGTGGAATGGGTACATCCCGGAACAACTATAGTTGGAATTAGTGTTGCCGATAGATAGTCCACTATCGATAGCATTTCGATAGTCTATCGATAGTTTACGCAAAAACAATAGTATCGATAGTTTACGATAGTATCGATCTCTCTTTTAGTGCAATACTATCGGTAAGCAGCAATACTATCGATAGTATCGATCCCTGACGGCGAATAAACTATCGATAGTATCGATAGTATCGATATTATCGATAGGCCTATCGATAGTTTGGCATTTTTCGATTAAAACTATCGATAGTAAAACTATCGATACTTCGGCAACACTAGTTGGAATGAGGGTTTGTTTTTATTCTGTGTCTAGGTGTTATCATACACGTACCTATTCAGAACTAAATTTTAATTAGAACAAAGATTGTGGGGTTTGCGCGATTGAGTGAATGGCCCCGTAGTAAAAATTTATCGTATTGAT